>NC_069412.1:52670709-53008209 GCF_026875155.1 Cherax quadricarinatus
GCCCCCCCACACTTCACTTTCTAGGCTATTCCACGGCTTAATCCCTTTTTGACTGAAAAAATATTCCCAACACCCCCTTTGATTCTTTTCTGTTTCTTCAACTTCCAATTTGTGACCTTTGTGTCTGTGTCCCCCTTGGAACACCCCGTCTTTGTCCATTGTCTTTTCCCGGGCCAGAAATTTTTTTGTCTTTTATCATATCTCCCCTGACCCTCCTGTCCTCCAGTGTCGTCAGGGCCGATTTCCCTCAACCTTTTTTTCGTAGGACAATCCCCGTAGCTCTGGGACTAGCCTTGTTGCAAACCTTTGGGACTTTCTCTAATTTCTTGACGTGCTTGACTAGGTGGATTCCAAACTGGTCTGCATACTCCAGTATGGGCCTGACGTAAATGGTATACAGAGTCTTGAACGAACCAACGAGGTATCGGAACCCCTATCCGAGGTTTGCCAGGCGCCCGTATGCTGCAGCAGTTATCTGATTGATGTGCAAATCAGGGGATATGCTCGGGGTTTAAATCACCCACAGATCTTTTTCCTTGAAATGAGGTTTGCAGTCTTTGGCCATCTAAACTATTTTGTGTCTGGGTCTTCTTTGCCCTTCCCCAATCTTCCCTGACTTTGCATTTGGCAGTGTTAAACTCAAGGAGCCAGTTGCTGGGCCAGGCTTGTAGCCTGTCCAGGTCTCTTTGTAGTCCTGCCTGATCCTCATCCGATTTGATTCTTTTTCATTAACTTTACATCTGCAAACAAGGACACTTCTGAGTCTATCCCTTCCGTTATGTCGTTCACATATACAAAGAACAGCACAAAGGGCCTAGGACTGACCCCTGTGGAACCCCGCTTGTCACAAGCGCCCACTCTGACACCTCGTCACGTACCATGACTCGTTGTTGCCTCCCTGTCAGGTATTCTCTGATCCATTGCAGTGCCTCTCCTGTTATGTGTGCCTGATCCTCTAGCTTTTGCAGTAACCTCTTGTGAGGAACTGTGTCGAAGGCCTCTTGCAGTCCAAAAAATGCAGTCGATCCACCCCCTCTCTCTCTCTTGTCTTACTTCTGTCACCTTGTCATAAAACTCTAGTAGGTTTGTGACACAGGATTTTCCTTCCCTGAAACCGTACTGGTTTTCAAATTTTACACTTGTTTTCTTTCCGTGCTCCACCACTCCCTCCTGATGACTTCTCCATACCTTGCTACTATACCGTTAGTGATACAGGTCTGTAGTTTAGGCCTCATGTCTGTCTCCCTTTTTAAAAAATTTGGGGCTAAATTGCCCTCTTCATAAATAGGGGGTTTCCAGTTTCAATGATGGGGTTTAAAAATTTTGTTTTAAAGGCACACACACAATATCTTGCTCCCTCTTTAAGGACCCAGGGGGAGATATTGTCTGGTCCCACCCCCTTTGGGGGCAAGTTCGCATAGCAGCTTTGTGTGGGGGTGTGTGTGTTGGGTTGTGGGGGTGGGTGTTTGTGTGTGGTGGGTGTGTGGTGTTGGTGGGTGGGTGTTGGGTGTGTGTGTGTGTGGTGGGTGGTGTGTGTGGTGTGTGTGGGTGTGTGGTTGTGTGTGTGTGTGTTGTGTGTGTGTGGTGGTGTGTGGTGGGTGTGTGGTGTGATGTTGTGCGTGGTGTGTGTGTGGGTGTGGTGTGGTGTGTGTGTGGTATGTGGGGTGTGTGGGTGTGTGTGTGGGGGTGTGTGTGTGTGGTGTGTGTGTGGTGTGGGTGTGGGGTGTGGTGTGGGTGTGTTTTGTGGTGTGGGTGTGTGTGGTGTGTGGGGTTGTGTGTGGTGTGTTTGGTGTGTGTGTGGTGTGTGGGGGTGTGTGTGTGGTGTGTGGGTGTGTGTTGTGGTGTGTGGGTGTGTTGGGGGGGTGTTGTGTGTGTGTGGGGGGTGTGTGTGTGTGTGTGGTGTGTGTGTGTGTGTGTGGTGTGGGGGTGTGTGGTGTGGTTTGTGTGTGGGTGTGTGTGGTGTGTGGGGTGTGTGTGTGTGTGTGTGTGGGTGTGTGGTGTGGTGTGGTGTGTGTGTGTGTGTGTGTGTGTGTGGTGGTGTGTGGTGTGGTGTGTGTGTGTGTTGTGTGTGGTGTTGTGTGTGTGTGTGTGTGTGTGTGTGTGTGTGTGTGTGTGTGTGTGTGTGTGTGTGTGTTTTTGCGCGCGCGTCGTTGTAGCGCGTTCTTGGTTTTCGAAGTGAGGCAAGGCAATGGCTAAGAGTAAAAAAAAATGAGGGGATATTAAGCAAAGAAAAAAAGAAAAAAGCTAGGAACGAACGCTGGAATAAGATGGGAAGCAGACAGGCTATTAGACAGCGACACAGTAGCAAAAGGTTACCACAGAGCCTAGACTACTGGATAGCCGCTTGATAGTAAGGAACCACGTATAAGACTCAAAGAGAAGGGAGGTGAACTAATAAAGAATAACAGGGAGGTATGAAGAGAAATAATCAGAAGCTGAACACACAATATTACCGAAGACTTAAGGTAGGAACTAGGAGAGGAATAAAGGCACAGCAAGTAGATTAGAATAAATTTCAAGAAGGAAGAAATCAAAGTTCTTTTCCTAACAAAAATTAGAGGCAATTTAAACAGAATCAGAAACTGTGACCTTGGATAACGAGAGAAGAAAAGAACTGTGCGACTCCCTAGCAAGAATATGTAAACCAGAGGAGACAGTGCAGGTACCCGACTGCTGGAACCCTGAAGCTGTGATACCGTTCTTTGACTAACATCTAGTTAAGTACGAGAAAAAGAGAGTAGTCGAACACTTTGAAAGAAACAGCTATATACAGAAACAACCAGCAGGACTTCAGAGTTAGTAAATCTTTCCTCACAAAATCTTGAGTTTTATGGCAGAGTGACGGAAATGGGGAGGAAGAGAAGGTTGGATAGACTAAAATAAAAATAATAAAATAATAAAAAAAAGTTTTTCTTCTTCTTGTTGTAAATGTCAAAGGGAGAAGGGGTTTTACTAGCCCTTTGCTCCCGGGCATTTTTAGTCGCCTCTATGACACCATGGTTAGGAGGAAAGATTCTTTTTCCATTTCCCCCAGGGACAATAGAAAAAATAAAGAAGAACAAGAGCTATTTAAAAAAAAGGAAAAAACCTAGATGTATGTATTATATATATATGCATGTGGTTCTGTAAAGTGTGCCCAAAGGTAAGTAGGAGTAGAAAGATATCCCTGTTATCTAGCGTGTTTATGAGAAAAAAAAGAAACACAATCCTACCTCAGCAAAAAAAAGTTACAGGTTTTTGTTTCCCAGTCATTGGCAGGGGGTAGTCTTCCCCGGGTGGTTGCTGTTCCCAACCCATACCTAAAGGTGGTTAAAGTTGCAGTTTAAAAAATGTAGTGTAAAAACGCCCCCTGGCAAGACAGTGATGGATGAATGATGGGGAAAGGTTTTTTTTCGGGCCCCCTGCCTTGGGGGGAATCGGCCAGTGTGATAATAAAAATAATAATAATAAATCTTTATTTACACAAGTCGTTCAAATAACAGCCTAGTGAATAATAACATACTACTAAAAAGAAAGCCGCTTTTTATGCTGAGGAAATTTCGAGCAAAATTTATTCAGTTTTGTCCCCGGATGCGACCCTCCATGACTAACACCCAGGGACCTATTTTTTTATGGGGGGCGAACAGGGAAGCAGTTGTCTTACGGAAAAACGTCCCTAAAAGTTTTCCAAACCCTACCCGAGGAATTCGAACTCCGGACCTCAGTGTGTGAGCGAGGTGCTAGCGACTGAGCTAGGAGCCACCAGGTGGTACAAAACATCTGTCCAATTACACAAAGAATTAGCACCAAATGAAACGGGGAAAAAATAAAGGAAAAAATGAAAGTGGATAGGGAAATTCTTAGTGAATAGAGGCTGGGGGGAAAAGGGTAATGGTAAGTTTGAGCGGTGTGAGTGGGTACAGGTTACACTGTCCCCCAAAGGATCAGTGCTTGACGTTGCTGTAGGTGAAATCCATAAAAGATTTACTAAAGGGAATTTGAATCCCCTGAAAAAGGGGCCAAGCCGGAGAGGAAGGCAAAGGGTCCATGAACGCTGGAACGGTTGTAAACTTGGTCAAAAAAGACGACTACTTGAATTCAGTTCTGATAAATATACAGTAACGGTCATAGGAGAGGGATTGAGAAGACCAGGCACAGATTGCAACCTGGGAGGAGAGACGCTGCAGCCACGTAAGGAGAAGAATCTGGGGAGTAAGCACTGCAACAAGCATATCACCAAAAGTACATATAAACTGTACAACCTCAGTGGCATAGGCAGAACTGCCTACCCATAGAAATGCTTAAATAACTGAAAAAAGTGTACAACATACACAATGTTCCTTAGGAACGTACGTACGTACTTACACACACACATACACCAGTGAAGAGGCGGGGCCAGGAGCTAGGACTCGACCCCTGCGACCTCAACTAGGCGAGTACAACTAGGTGAGTACAAATGCTTCTGTTGTTGGGTTGGAAAACGACAGCCAGCCACCATCTTAATATAATTTGGACCTTAACTAACCTGTCGCCAACTCGTTATTAAAGCATTTTCACAACTCGCCTCGGGTGCGCTTATGCTAAAGTAAAAATTGGAGAGAGAGAAAAAGGGAAAAGGGGGGGAAAGAGAGAGGAGGAAGAGAGAGGGGAGAGGGGAAAGAGGAGTTGAGAAAAGGGGAAGGGGAGAGGAGAGAGAGGAGAGGGGTTTAAAAAAATAGTATAAAAAATTGATAATAAAAATAAAGCGCTAAACCAAACAAGAGTCATGCAGTATATAATAAATAAAACCCCATGCCATTGGGTTTTGTTCAAAAACATAACTGGGGGACATGTTCATCACTTTTTAAAACCCATGTATTTTATATTCATTTCTAAATACTTTCTAAAGGGTTTTAAGGTGTGTATTTTTTCTTCTAGCATGTTGAACATTGCTAAAACACTTGAAATGTCTTTCCCTTGGAATGTTCTTTTTTTTCAACACGTTTTTGGTGTCACTGTTCAACATTTTGTTACCAGTTTTCAACTGATGTACACAGCTGGGATGGGTTTCCCCGGACCGTCGTGTGGAGGGGGAGGAGCTACTGACCGGGGCCCAAACGAGACCCTTGCTACCCAAAAACTAAATTTTTGGTGTAAAAAGGCCCCCTTTGTAATTCTGACCCCAAATTTTAAATTATGGGGCCCCCAAAATTTTAAACGGCAAAAAATCAGCGAATCCATTCCAGTTAGCGTTTATTTTTGTATTTTTTGGGTAGGGGCCCTTCCTTTCGGGACGCTGTTTTTGTATTTCCCTGGTAGGTGCTTCCAGTCGGGGACGAGGGTTACTTTTTTCCCCTCTGGTAGGGGGTTTTCCAGTCAACGTGTTATTGTACTTCCTGGTAGATGTTTCCAGGTCAGACGCAGTTACTGTCCCTTTCTGTTTAATACTTCCAGTCAAACGCTGTTACTCTACCTTTGTTTAAAACTTCAAGTAAAAAGTGTTTTTTTAAACTTCCGGGTTTAGAGGCTTCCAGTAAAGACGCTTTTATTGTTCTTCCGGTAGGTGCTTCCAGCCCAGACGCTTTTTTCTGTACCTCCTGGTAGGGTTTCCCCAGTCGACGCTGTTATTTTTTATTTCCTGGTAGGTGCTTCCAGTCAAAAGCTTTTTACTGTACCTCTGGTAGAGGCTTCCAGTAAAAGGACGCGGGTTATTTATTCGGGTTTGATGTTTCCTAAAACCGGGGTTATTTTTCCCTGGAGATTTTCCAGGTCAGAGCAGTTACTGTCCCTTTCTAAATACATACTTCCATTTAAAAAGCTGTTACTGTCCCTTTCTGTTTACAATTTTCAATTAAACGTTTTTATTTTTATTTTCTGGAAAATACTAAAAGGATTTAACCCTACTTTAAAAAACCCTAAATTTGGCAGGTCCCTTTGGTCCAACCCAATAATCTCGGGTTTACCGGGACGTTTTTTCCAGGAAAAAGTCAGTTTTTCATTTTTAGCGAGTGGGGAAGTTTTTCAAATTTTTTAATTTTATTATTTAAACCCGTGGGGATTATACGCACTTGTGGGGGTGGGGGGAAGGAAATTGGAGCACAGATCCAAATTCCCCTTAGATCATAAAGGCCCCTCACCGCATCTAGGAACCCCCTTTGGGGGTGTATATTTTTCAAAACAGTCCCCTTCGTTATCTTTTGAGGTTGGGTTGTAAAACAACATTTTACGTAAGGGTGTCATCCAGTGATTTAAGTGTACATATATGTATTTTTTAAAGTTCTTCTTTTTAAAAGATTTATACGGGGAAAAAGGGGTTTACTACCCCCTTGGGCCCCCAAAATTTTTTGGGGTCGTTCCTAGACAACGCATGTTACGGAGGAAGAATTTTTTTCACTTTCCCGGGAGATAACCAAAAAATAAACAACAAGATCAAGAATAGAAAAAAAAAGAAAAAAACCCCAAGAGAGGTTATTTTAATATGTTTGGGTACTTTGCATGTGTAGTTGACCTAAGGAAAGTAGAGTTTTTTTTTTTATTTTTAATATGTTTATTAGCACCCCATACCCACCCTTTGGGGGGCGGTATTTCAAAAGTTTCAGAGGGTAATAATTGGTCCAGGGACGGGGACTCCAAAGTTTTGATAGCGGAGAAAGTTACAAAGGTAATGAATGATTGGTCATAATCAGGGACCAAAATTAAAAAGGGGTTTTGGCTAAAGGGGTAGAGCTGGTCACACTAAGGGAATAATTGCAAAGGTAATAAATTTCATAAACCTTTAAAAATCTGGAATTTACAAAGGAAATGAGTCTCCAGGTAGAGGTTTGGTAAAAAAAAATTTGAAAATTTTCAAAGGTAATGAATGATAAACACGTTATCACGTTTTCAATCTTTGTAGCAGTTCCCAAGACGTACCTGAAACCTTGCCATTTTTTAGGGAAACAAAAGGACACCAGAAATTTACCATCTTGTAAAACAATTCCCAGACTTTGTTTCACAAAATTTTTGGTGGGACGGTTGTACCTCCCTGGGTGGTTGCTGTTTTCCCAACCTACTACCACAGGACGGTTTTACCTCCCTGGGTGATTGTGTTACAAACCTATACCACAGGCAGTAGTACCTCCCTGGGTGGTTTGCTGTCCCAACCTACTACCACAGGACGGTATACCCCCCCTGGGTGGTTGCTGTTACCAACCCTACACCACAGGAGGGAAAAGTACCTCCTGGGTGATTGCTGTCTACCAACCTACTACCACAGGACGGTAGACCTCCCTGGGTGGTTGCTGTCTACCAACCTCCCTACCACAGGAGGGTAGTACCTCCCTGGGTGTTTGCTGTCTACCAACCTACTACCACAGGACGGTTAGTACCTCCCTGGGTGATTGCTGTCTCCCAACCTACTACCACAGGACGGTAGTACCTCCCTGGGTGATTGCTGTTACCAACCTACTACCACAGGACGGTGTACCTCCCTGGGTGGTTGCTGTCTCCCAACCTACTACCACAGGACGGTAGTACCTCCCTGGGTGATTGCTGTCTCCCAAACCCTTTACTACCACAGGACGGTATACCTCCCTGGGTGGTTGCTGTCTACCAACCTACTACCACGGGGACGGTAGAAACTCCCTGGGTGGTTGCTGTCTACCAACCTACTACCACAGGACGGTAGTACCTCCCTGGGTGGTTGCTGTCTACCAACCTACCACGGACGGTAGAAACCTCCCTGGGTGATTGCTGTCTACCAACCTACTACCACAGGAGGGTTAGTACCTCCCTGGGTGATTGCTGTCTACCAACCTACTACCACAGGACGGTAGTACCTCCCTGGGTGATGCTGTCTACCAACCTCTCCCACAGGACGGTAGTCCCTCCCTGGGTGATTGCTGTCTACCAACCTACTACCACGGGACGGTAGTACCTCCCGGGGTTTGATTGCTGTCTACCAACCTACTCCCACAGGACGGTAGTACCTCCCTGGGTGATTGCTGTCTACCAACCTACTACCACAGGACGGTAGTACCTCCCTGGGTGGTTGCTGTCTACCAACCTACTACCACAGGACTGTAGTACCTCCCTGGGTGATTGCTTTTCTACCAACCTACTACCACAGGACGGTAGTACCTCCCTGGGTGATTGCTGTTACCAACCTACTACCCCCAGTACGGTAGTACCTCCCTGGGTGATTGCTGTCTACCAACCTACTACCACAGGACGGTAGTACCTCCCTGGGTGTTTTGCTTGTCACCAACCTACTACCACGGACGGTAGTACCTCCTGGGTGATTGCTGTCTACCAACCTACAAACCACAGGACGGTAGTACCTCCCTGGGTGGTTGCTGTCTACCAACCTACCCCCACAGGACGGTAGTACCTCCCTGGGTGATTGCTGTTACCAACCTACTACCACAGGACGGTAGTACCCCCCTGGGTGATTGCTGTCTACCAACCTACTACCACAGGACGGTAGTACCCCCTGGGGTGATTGCTGTCTACCAACCTACTACCACAGGACGGTAGAAACCCCCCTGGGTGATTGCTGTCTACCAACCTACTACCACAGGACGGTAGTACCTCCCTGGGTGATTGCTGTCTACCAACCTACTACCACAGGACGGTAGTACCTCCCTGGGTGATTTGCTGTCAAACAACCTATACCACAGGACGGTAGTACCTCCCTGGGTGGTTGCTGTCTACCACCTACCACCACAGGACGGTAGTACCTCCCTGGGTGATTGCTGTCTACCAACCTACTTACCACAGGACGGTAGTACCCCCCGGGGTGTTTGCTGTCTACCAAACCTACTACCACAGGACGGTAGTACCTCCCTGGGTGATTGCTGTCTACCAACCTACTACCACAGGACGGTAGTACCTCCCTGGGTGGTTGCTGTCTACCAACCTACTACCTGTAAGTACCTGGGAAGTACAGTGCCAGCACTCTGAAGGAGGGGTGTTAATGTTGCAGTTTTATGACTGTAATGTAAGCGTGCCTCTGGCAAGACAGTGATGGCGTGAATGCTGAAAGTTTTTCTTTTTCGGGCCACCCTGCCTTGGTGGGAAGCGGCCGATGTGTTAACAAATATGTATATTTTTACACAGCCTAGTCAGAAGGGTCTTTTCCACTGAAGATGAGAGAGTCACTAAGTCTTGATGAATCTGAAGCACAGGCAGCAAGAAATGGGTTTGTATATTCTTTTAATGCTGAACGTGAGATGGCTGCCGTTCGGTGTGGATATTTGATTGACATATTAAGCAATTAGTGTCAGTCGGGTAACGGCCATTCTCGACAGACTGGGAAAGGCGACCGATATTTCCGAGGCTAAAAGTAGCAATCGAGACTTGAGGACACATTCCGCATTTTATATTAACGTTCATTACTACCACGGGGAAAGGGGTGGTTTAAAGTAAAAATGAACGCTTGGGAATAAGTAGTCAGGTTCAATTCTAGAAACCTAAGGTTCAAGTTTAATTCCTCTTATCAAGAGGACCTCACAGGCATCAATGTGTACGTGAAGCTGGTAGGGTAGCTAGAAAATCCAGAAGAGATCCAATAGAATGTAGAAATGCAGCTCTTCATCCTCTTTTTTAAAAAAGTTATTTAACGGTTACTAAGAAAAGTCAAAAAGGTGACTGTTTTACGAGTTAAACAGATTTTCTTACATAACTATTTCAACTACCTAAGGTGTTCCCGTTTTCTGTTCGCACGTCACAACCTTGACTCACGATATCACAACACGACTGTAAACCACGGAACGGGTGAGGCTTGAACCCACGGCAGGCGAGTTCTTAAACTGGCCTTTGAGATTCAGGACTCGCTTGTCATGGGTTGAAGCCCCAACCGTTCCCTGATTTATCACATTTCTATTACTTTAATCTTATACTTGACTTGATTCTTCCTCATCATGTTTAAAAGACTAATTGGTTTATTCTTGAGAGTTAATAAGCCAGGATAACCCAAGCCAAGCAGTGCTGTACATTACCCTTGGAGTTATTTTAACGTCCCGTCCCTCCCCACGACACGACCTGTAACAAGTAACTTTCAGGTAACAAGTGCACCAGGTGTCATTAGATAACAGGTGCACCAGGTGTCATTAGATAACAGGTGCACCAGGTGTCATTAGGCAACAGGTGCACCAGGTGTCATTAGGAAACAGGTGCACCAGGTGTCATTAGGCAAAAGGTGCACCAGGTGTCATTAGGCAACAGGTGCACCAGGTGTCATTAGGCAACAGGTGCACCAGGTGTCATTAGGCAACAGGTGCACCAGGTGTCATTAGGCAACAGGTGCACCAGGTGTCATTAGGCAACAGGTGCACCAGGTGTCATTAGGCAACAGGTGCACCAGGTGTCATTAGGCAACAGGTGCCATTAGATAACAGGTGCACCAAGTGTCATTAGATAACAGGTGCACCAGGTGTCATTAGATAACAGGTGCACCAGGTGTCATTAGATAACAGGTGCACCAGGTGTCATTAGGCAACAGGTGCCATTAGATAACAGGTGCACCAAGTGTCATTAGATAACAGGTGCACCAGGTGTCATTAGGCAACAGGTGTCATTAGATAACAGGTGCACCAGGTGTCATTAGATAACAGGTGCACCAGGTGTCTTTAGGCAACGGGTTTGCCCCAAGGGGGTTCATTGGGATAACGGGTGCACCAGGTGTCATTAGATAACAGGTGCCCCGGGTGTCTTTTAGATAACAGGTTGCCCCGGGGTTGTCATTAAAAACAGGTGCCCCAAAGGTTTGTCATTAGAAAAAACGGGTTTGCCCCAAAAGGTGTAATTAGAAAAAGGGGCCCCGGGTGTCATTAAATAAACAGGGGGGCCCCCAAGTTTTAAATTAGTTTTAAACGGGGTCCCCCCGGTGTCATTAATAACAGGTGCACCGGGGTGTCATTGGGAAAAAAGGGGGCCGGGGTTTTTTTTTTTTTGATAACGGGTTTTGCACCGGGTTGGTCATTGGGAAAAACAGGTCCCCAAATTTAAATTAAAACGGGTGCCCCCAGGGGTCATTGGGCACTGGTGTCATTGGGAACAGGGGGCACCGGGTTTGTCTTTAAAAAGGCCCCCAGGTGTCATTAGATAAAGGGGAAACCGGGTTTTTGTCTTTAAATAACGGGTTGATAAAGGTGTTTTTTTTTTTTTTAGGCAAAGGGGGCCCCGGGTTTGTAAATTGATAACGGGTTTTGGACCGGTGTCTTTGATAACAGGTGAACCCGGTTTGTATTAGAAAAACCGGTGAACCGGGTGCCCTTTGGGGGAAAACGGGTCCCCAAAAAGGGTTTTTCTTTAGAAAAACATTTTAAACCGGGTTCTTTAAGAAACAGGTGCACCAGGTTTTAATTTTTTAACGGTGCACAGGGTCATTAGGAACGGGTTTTTGCACCAGGTGTCTTAGAAAACCAGGGAAACCAGGTGCCCTTTTTGATAACGGGTGAACCAGGTGTCATTGGGAAAAGGGTTTCCACAGGGGTGCCCCATTGGGAAAATTTTTTTTGGGCCCCCCAAAAACCCCCTTAGGAATTAAACAGGGGGCACCAGGTTTTAATTGGGAAAAAAAAAAAAAAAACAGGTGCCCCAAGGTTTTTTCCATTAGGAACAGGTGCACCAGGTGTCTTTAGGCAACGGGGTGCCCCGGGGTGTCTTTAGGCAACGGGTTTGAAACCAAAGGTTTTTGTCTTAGGCAACGGGTGCACCGGGTGTCTTTTGGAACGGGGGCCACGGGTTTTGTCTTTTGCAAAGTGCACCGGGTTTTGTAATTAGGCAACGGTGCCCCCTTTTGGTTTTTGGGAAACAGGGGGAAAACTGGTTTGGTCATTTGGAAAAGGTGCCCTTTTAGGTTTTCTTTTGGGAAAGGGGGGGTTGGCCCCGGGGGGCCCCAAGGGGGCCGGGGGGGTGGGTTTGTCTTTGGGGTTTTTTTTACCGGTTTTTTTTTTTTTTAAAATTTTTTTTTTCCCTTTTTTTCGTTTTTGGGTTTCCCCTTTTTTTCATTAGGCACCGGGTTTTGGTCATTAGGAAAACAGGTTTTGCACCAGGTGTCTTAGGAAACAGGTGCCCCAGGTGCCCCATTAGGCAACAGGTTGCCCCAAAAGGTGTCATTAGGCAAAAAAAGGTGCCCGGGGTTCATTAAAAAAACGGGGTTCCCCCAGGGGTCATTAGGAAAAAAGGGGCACCGGGTTGCCCCAATTAGGAAACCCGGTTTGCCCCAAGGTGCCCTTTAAAGGCAACAGGAAACCGGGGTTTTTTTAAAATTGGGCCCAACAGGTGCCCAGGTGTCTTAGGAACAGGGCCCCGGGTGCTTTAGGAAAACAGGTGCACCGGGTTGTCATTAGGCAACAGGGGCCCCGGGTTTGCCCTTGGGGGCAAAGGTGCACCGGGTTTGTCTTTAGGAAAAGGTGCACCATGTCATTAGGAAACAGGTGCACCAGGGGGTCATTAGGAAAAAAGGTGAAACCAGGGGTCATTAGGCAACGGGTGCACCGGGTGTCTTTTAGGCAACAGGTGCACCAGGGGGTATTAGCAAAAGGTGCACCAGGTGTCATTGGGAAAAAGGGTGCCCCAGGTGTCATTAGGAAAACGGGTGCCCCGGTGTCTTTAAGGAAAACAGGGCACCAGGTGTCATTAGGCAACAGGTGCCCCGGGTTTCATTAGGAAAACGGGTGAACCAGGTTTCCCTTTGGGGCCAACGGGTGCCCCGGGTTGCCCCATTAGGCAACAGGTGAAAAAAGGTGTAAATTAGGCAAGGGGTGCACCAGGTTCATTAGGAACAGGTGCCCCGGGGGGTGCCCATTAGGAAACAGGGCAAGGGTCTTTGGGCAACAGGTGCACCAGGGGTCATTAGGGCAACGGGGTCCCCAAAAGGTGTCATTAGGCAACAGGGCCCAAAGGGGTTTTTGGGGAAACAGGTGCACCGGGGTGTCATTGGGGAAACGGGTGAAACCGGTTTGGTCTTTAGGAACAGGTGCACCAGGTGTATTAGGAAACGGTGAACCAGGTGTAAATTGGGCAACAGGGCCCCAGGGGGTAAATTAGGCAACAGGTGCACCAGGTGCATTAGGAAAGGGTTTGCCTTTAGATAAACGGGTCCCCCAAGTGTCATTAGATAACAGGTGCACCAAGTGTAAATTTAGATAACGGGTTGACCAGGTGTCATAGAAAACCCGGTGCCCCGGGTTGTCTTTAGTTACAGGTGCACGGGGTTTTTCTTTAGGCAACGGGTTTTGCCTTTAGATAACAGGTGCACCAAGGGTCATTATTAAAACGGGTTTGCACCGGGTGCATTGGGCAACAGGTTTTCATTAGATAACGGGGTGCCCCAGGGTGTCTTTTGTTTAACAGGGAAACAGGTGTCATTGGGCCCAAAAAGGTGCACCAAAGGTTTGTCTTTAGATAACGGGTTTTCCCAGGTGTCATTAGATAACAGGTGCCCCCGGGGGGGGGTTCATTAGAAACAGGTGCCCCAAGTGCATTAGGAAAAGGTTTGCACCAGGGTTTTAAAGGAACGGGTGCACCGGGTGTCATTAGAAAAAAGGTGCACGGGGTTTGCCCCATTAGAAAAACGGGTGAAACCAGGTGTCATTGTTTAAAAAGGTGCACCAGGTGCCCATTAGAAAACGGGTTTGCCCCAGGTGTAATTAGAAAAACAGGTGCACTAGGTGTCATTAGATAACGGGGTGCCCCGGTTTTGTCATTAGTTAACAGGTGCCAAAGTTTTTCTTTAGATAACAGGTGCCCCAAGTGTTTTTGAAAAAGGTGCACCGGGTGTCATGGGGTTTAACGGGTGCCCCAGGTTTGTTTTTTGATAACGGGGCACCAGGTTTCTTGGGCAACGGGTCCCTTTAGATAAAGGTGCCCCAGTTTCATTAGAAAAACCGGGTTTGCACCGGGTGTATTAGGAACAGGTTTAATTAGAAAACGGTGCGCCCCGGTGTCATTGGGCAAAGGTGACCGGGTGTTTTTAGAAAACCCCGGTGCCCCGGTGTCATTAGAAAAAGGTCCCCAAAGGTGTAAATTGGGTAACGGTGGGCCCATGTCATTGGGGAACAGGTTCCCCCGGTTTTCTTGTTAACAGGTGCCCCAGGTGCCCATTTTTAAAAACCCGGTGCCCAGGTGCTTTTAGAAAACAGGTGCCCGGGTGTCATTAAAATAACAGGTGACCGGGTGTAAATTAAAATTAACGGGTGCCCCAGGTGTCATTAGTTAACGGGTTGCACCGGGTTTTGTAATTAGATAAAAGGTAAACCGGGTTTGTCTTTTAAAAACAGGTGCACCGGGTTTTTCATTAGAAAACCAGGGGGCACAGGTGCCCATTAGGAAACAGGTGCCCCGGGGTGCCCATTAAAAAACGGGTTTGCACCATGTGCATTAGGAAAAAGGGTGCACCGGGTTGGTCATTGGGAAACAGGTGAAACCAGGTGTCATTGGGCAACGGGTTTGCCCCGGGTTGCCCTTAGGCAAAAGGGGCACCAGGTGCTTTTAGGCAACGGGTGCACCAGGTGAAAATTAGGAAAAAGGGTTTGCACCAGGTGCCTTTGGCACCATTTTTCACCAGGTTCATTAGGCCCCAAAGTGTAATTAGGCAACAGGTGAAACCAGGTCATTGGGAAAACAGGTGCACCAGGGGGTTCCATTAGGAAAAACGGGTGCCCAAGGTGCCCTTTTGGGAAAAACAGGGGCCCGGGTTGTCATTGGGAAAAACAGGTGAAACAGGTTTAAATTAGGCAACGGTGCACCAGGTTTTTTTTTGGGCAACAGGTGCACCAGGTGTCATTAAAAAAACAGGTGCCCCAAAGGGGTCTTTAAAGGCAACGGTGAAACCGGGTGTCTTTAGGCAACGGGTTGCACCAGGTGTCATTAGGAACAGGTGAAACGGGTGTCATTAGGAAAACAGGTGCCCCCAGGTGTCATAAAGGCAAAGGTGCCCCAGGGTAATTAGGCAACAGGTGCCCCAAGGTGTCATTAGCAACAGGGGCCCGGGTTTGGGTTTTTTCTTTTGGGCCCAACAGGTGCCCCGGGTTTTTCCATTGGGCCCAACAGGTGCACCAGGTGCTTTGGGGCAACAGGGGGCCCCATTAGTTAACGGGGTCACCGTGCATTAAAAAAGGTTGCACCGGTTTTCCCTTTAAACCCAAAGGTGTCTTTAGAAAAAACGGGTGAAACCGGGTGTCATTAGAAAAAAAGGGGCACCGGGGTAAATTAGGCCAACGGTGAAACCAGGTTTTCTTTAAAATAACAGGTGCACCGGGTTGCCATTAGATAAAGGTGCCCGGGTTTGTCATTAGATAACGGGGTGAAACCGGGTTTTGTCATTAGATAAACAGGTTCCCGGTGCCCTTTGGGGCAACGGTTTGCACCATTTTGTCATTTAGAAAAACAGGTGCACCAGGTGTATTAGAAAAACGGGTGCCCCTTTTTGCCCATTAGATAACGGGTGCACCGGGTTTTTGTCTTTAGATAACGGGTTTGCCCCCGGGGTGTCATTAGATAAAAGGTGCACCAGGTGTCATTAGAAAACAATTGCACCAAAACATTAGAAAAACATTTTGCAAAGGTGTCATTAGATAACAGGTGCCCCAAGGTTCATTGGGCAAAAGGTGCACCGGGTTTGTATTGGGGCAACAGGTCCCAAATTAGTTAACGGGTTGCCCAAAAGGTTCATTAGAAAAAGGGGGAAACCCAGGTGTCTTTTGAAAAACATGCACCAGGGGGGTCATTAGGAAAAACAGGTGCACCGGGTTCTTTAGTTTAACAGGTGCCCCAGGTGCCCTTTTGAAAAAACAGGTGAAACCGGGGGTCTTTTAGATAACAGGTGAAACCGGGTGTCATTAGATAACAGGTGAAACCGGGTTTTCATTAGTTAACAGGTGAAACCGGGTTGCCATTAGAAAAAACAGGTGCACCGGGGTGTCATTAAAAAAACGGTTGCACCAGGTGTCATTAGCAACAGGTGCACCAGTGTGTCATAGTGCAACAGGTGCCCATATAGATAACAGGTGCACCAGGTGTCATTAGATAACAGGTGCACCAGGTGCCATTAGATAACAGGTGCACCAGGTGTCATTAGATAACAGGTGCACCAGGTGTCATTAGATAACAGGTGCACCAGGTGTAAACTTTCATCATTTAGATACGACATACATGAATTTTACAATGATCACGAAAAGCACTCAAACGTGTAAGTTTATTTAGGCACAGATACACAAGTACAATTATTATCAGTGTAAATTACCCAACACAACCCAAAAAAGTCCGACGAAGTGAATTATTTCCACTGGGCTCCTTGACCTGTTAAGATTTATCACAGGTCGACTCCATACAGGTATTCAATCCAGGCTCTGTCTGTTGTGAGCCGAGGAAGCTGCATATGAGTCTAGTAGGCTCGTAGAGCTATTGTATTATTTTAAGTTTATTTAAGCCTCGGTACACACGAGTACAATCATACAGTGTACATCACCCGTACTAGGGATTGATCCCCAGCACGGGTGAAAGGTTGGGCATGTTTCCTTAAGACACCTGCTGTCACTGTTCACCTAGCATTCAGAAGGTACCTGGGTGTTGGTCCACAGTTGTGTCAGGTGTGGGTGTGGAAATTATTTAATTTCCGAAGCTATAGTGCCTAATAAGTTTTTAATGTGTTGTTTGGATCAAAATGTATTTGTATTTTGAATGGAACCAACTGGGTTCCCGCTGCGCCTGCGCAGACGTGCGGGGGTATAGGTCGAACTGGGGCACGAGGTGGCGGGAGTGTTTTGAATGTAGTGAGGAGGCTGGGAAAGCATGGAACCAGGAAATTGGCGTTCACGGCGGCCTAAGGAATTTAATATACCTCATTCATATAGGAAGTTGGCGTAACTGTTCCTGGTGAGAGTGAGGGAACGTGAATTTATGGAACCACCGTAATAAAGTGGTAAAAATGAGTGAATAAGGTAGGACCCGGGTGACTGTGCGTCGCCATGGACTGTGTCCCCGGGAAATTACCCTTGTTTAAATCATCATCTCATCGGTCCAGATCATAATGGAGTGATCCTCTAATGTGTTAATAAGTATGAGACTTTAAATCAGTCTTGTAAATTGCAATGGAAATTAATGATAATAACGCAAAGTTAAGAGAATGCGTGAAGTGAAATAAGTCCCTTGCTCCGAGTGAACATCGCTAGACCACATGTTCCCTTCAAGTAAGGGAGATGCGCATGTTTTTCTCATACAGCATATCCAAATGTAGATGACTCCTATAGTGAGGCGTTTGACGTGTTGGAGTCACTTACGGTAAACTTGGAGCAAAAGTAGGCTGGATCGTAGTAGCTAATTTGGCTAGTTCGAAGACTCCAGATCACAAACCGCAACAGCTTACAGCAATTTAGATCCAAACTAGAAAGCACTCCTAAGACCTTGAGTAACTTAATATTGATCCTGAGGGAGCAGAGTGTGTTGTTGAGTGCCTGATCCAGAACAAATTGAACCCCAAACAGTAGAGTGGCTATCTAACATATAATCACAAGGGGTTTTACTTTGGGTTGGAAGAAATAAGAGTGGGGCCTGCAGTGAGCTAATTGTCCAACTGCAGACCATCCCACCCATACCTCTAGGGAATACCACGTCTAAGACCCCAGTGCACCTGTCAAGTTCCACAACAGGAAACTTTATCCCAATATCCAATAATCCATAAAGTCACCTACTAAACGGGTTACGTAGGCACATATCAAGTGAACAGGGGCCATTAATAGTGGTTCTCCACTCACAGCAAAGGAGGAAGTAACACAATAAGGGTATGCCCATGATAAGAGGTCAGGCAAAGAAAGGAGAGATTGTATCTTATCTGCAACGTAACTCATTTCTCTAATAACTGTAATGCTATAATTCATGGGATGTTAAAGTGGAAAGAATTGAAGAGCTTGCTAATGTAAACAGTGTCTAGGAAATCATAAATGTAAGGGATTGCGTCTAACATGCACCATTGTTATCAGTATAACAGGGAAGACACCACATAGCATTGTGAGGGTGATCTAATCGTAATCATGGTAACATAGTAACTGGATAGTGAATAATAAACCCGGAAACAAAAGTATCCAACAGTAAAGATTGCAGCTAATGTCGGTAATGATGGCCTAGCTGAGGTACTTTGCCCCCCCCACCTGTGTTTGGATGTGGTGATTAATGATAAACGGCGTAAATCCAAAAAACTGTAACAGCATAACTGATCAGGGATCACACGTATCCTTAATGGGATGACGTACAAATGGGAGATCCTTCTATACTCAAGTTATCTGGCTTTCTCTCGAATAAGAAGGCCCATCCATACGACACTGTTTATGTAACTGTCAGGCATGGGCAAGAGAGAAAACCGAATTAATGCGTAAAATTGTGGATAGGCTCCCAAGAAAAATACTACAATAGGGCTTGGTAACACTACTGTAAGTCTTTCAAGTAAGGTAAAATTTGGCACTCTGGTGTAAATTAAGATTCTGTGGGGCCAATAAATATTTGATAAGGTAGTGACCATTATGCCACCTTTGTAAAGGGTATGACAAAGACATGCTGAGGCCACCCTTCTAAGGACCGCAGGAGGTCACGTGATTGTATGGCTAGGCTTCCTACGTACTGATAATGAATGGACAGGAGAAGCATAAATACATTACGGTGTGTCTACTCCATGAAATATCACCCCAGTATAAATATACTTCAATAGAGGATGAAGTTGAACTGTGAATAAATTAGGGAATTGGACAGCATAGGGAACAATGTAAGAAAGTCAGATGATATCCTATACTCAAGAACAATACGCAGAAGGATGTTAAATTTGAATCTGACAATTACTGGGTGAGACTTCCGTGGAAGCTGAACCATCCAGACCTACCACTAATTACCGAAGGCGTATGGACAATTAAAGGCTCAGCTCCACGAACAGAGCAAGACCACCAATAACTGTTGACTGCTTACCGATGATATAATTAATGAGAGTATAAATAAAAAATTCATAGAGAGGTACCTCCTGAGCAAAGCCCAGAATTTATGGTCACTATGTTGCCACATCACAGAGTGAAGTAGTATTCTAAGACCACTCCTTGAGGATTGTGTTTAATTGGAGTGCCCAGGAGTAACAAAAATTACCTAGTAAGAATGTGACTGTTGATGACAGGTCCGTCGTTGACGGGAAAAACTGGGAGACATATTTATATAAACTTCAGGTTAAGTAATCTATGCCTTTACGGCGACCATAGTAAGCTTTCCGAGATGGTCTGCAGGAGGCTGACCGGGATTGCAACTAATCTTGAAGGCCCGAGAATCCTAAGACCCACTTAGTCCCCTGCAAGACATTTCGCTCAGGATTGTATTGTTTGGTGCACCTCCAGTCCGTTTCCTAACTCCAGCAACGATAAATGCACACCTTAAGCGTACGGGTGGTCCACCTGAGTGGAGTAAATGGGTAAACAATTTTTCTGTGGACAATTTCCTGGGTGACGACTACTGAAGAGGAAACTAATGACATATAGAAGGGGTTAATGAAATAATGCAAGTGCAAATATGCCCCTGAGTGAATGGAAACCAGTAATTCGTCCAGTTTAAGGAGCTCAAATAATAAAGACAACCTGGAGTTGAGTGTACTAAATAGTAATGTGCTGGGACTGACTGGGCACAGAGAGAAACTTGATATCGTTAAAGTCTAATAACTACAGTAGTGCCCCAAAAATAACCAAGATATTCTTACTTGCGGAGTTTCAAATGCTTCGACCACTTAGGCTTAGTGTCCCCACTTACCATATAGGAAATTGATTTTTGATACAAGAAGTCATGGAACTAAAGTGTGCATGGGATGAAACCCTAACCTGAGGAATTTTGTTGAAAGGTATGGGAAGACTAATAGGTGACTAATGTAAAATTACCAATGTCGGAGTTTCCCACGTAAATGTGGCCATTCAAGATGGAAGAAAATGAACTCCACATTTTTTGCGATGCGTCGAAATTAGCATATGAGCATCCACTTACCCTTCAATGTAATAGTGCCATTTCTCTTGTTATGTCTAAGGCTAGGGTGGCGCCAATCACATCACGTACCTTACCCAGTTGGAATTAACGCCATTTACGTAGTGTCAAATTAAGCCAATTATATAAGAAATAAATTGCGAGAGATAAATATTCTGCGACACCTTAATTTGGTCTGATAACGAGGTATCCTTACAATGGGATTCGTAAAGGTACAGTAAAAAATTTGGGAGTATGTACAAAACAGAGAGTCGCTTGAAATCAATCAAATGCAGGAGAAATATAACAGTTTTTGGGTCAGCATATGTTAACCTTTAATCACATTCCTGGTGACGAGAATCCGGCTGACTTCTTTGTCTCGAGGCTTGACTATGAAAAAATTGGAGTGCTTTATCGTTGGTTAAAAGGCCCAAGTTGCTGTGACAAATTAACTGGCGGTTGCAAAAGGCACATATTGCTCCTGTCGAAATTACCGTGAGCACCGCTCCAGATCGAGTAGTCCCTCCTTCCATGACATTAATAGGTATCTTCCTTACCAAGCTGATTAGCGTGACAGGTTAGTGTTTAAATTTATAAGTAAGATGAATAGCACACATAATTTTCCACCCATCCCCTAGAAATACTGGCTACAGAGGGTATCAAGCAGAAACCTACAGGATGAGATTACAATTAATGATGGACTGAAAAATTGTGAAAGGCTCAAAAATAGAAAAGCTGGGGCAGAATTAGAGGATGATGTAATTAGGTGCAGATACAGGTTACACAATGCTGAATTGGGGGAATATGCTAAGCACCCAATCTTGCTCCCCAAAACTCATCATACCTGACACCCTTGATTGTCTTTAATCCCATAATAACGTGAATGCAGCGTGGGGTACAGGATACCTTAAACTGTATCGGGAAAGCCTGGGCTTCCACAAGGACGGCAAGTGAAAAAAGGGGTATAAAAGTCGTGTGTAATATGTCGCCGGTGGATGCCAGAACCTACATGTACCCAGGTCCTCCACCATGTGCCCAGGACACGTGCAGTTAGGTAAAACCATTATGATTGTGACCCGAGTGGACATAGTGGGCCACTCATTTTAACAGTACTTTCAGATGGTGTTTCCCTTGAAGGTGTATGCATGTCAACTTGTACAGCTACTAGGCTGTTCAATATTAAGGAAGTTGGCTCAGGACTTGTCCTGTCAAGAACAGTTAATACAGCTGTTCCGGAAATTTGCATGCTAGGAGATCCTGTCCAAGATTTGATGACTCAATTAATTCCACCAATTTTTGTCGCGGGCGCTCACCCTTGATGGAATTAAATAAGAGTGATGATTACAGTCATTGTTTTGACCCCCAGCGAGGTGTGTCCTGGAAATTTATTACTCCAGAGCCCCTTTGGCAGGAGGACTGTACGAAAGGAATGATAGGTACAGTAAAAGATTCTTCGTAAGGGGCTACACAGGAAGAGAATTAATTTGGAGGAATTCCGTGCAGGTTGGTGGAGGCAGAGAATTGGGTAAACAATCGCCCTCTGTCATACATGAGCGACAATCCCTGACGCGGAGGATCTGACTCCCTCTCCACCTAATAATTCGGACGAAGGTAGAAGCTGCACCTATCTATAGAGATAATCCCGAGGGAATGTGGATGAGGAATTACAAATAACGAGACCGGTTTAGTGATAATTTCAAGATTAAATAAGGTAATTACTCATTGTCCGATGGTGGCGTAAAGAATACTTCTTACACAACTACGTGAAAACACTTTTAATGGTGCCCAGAGGCAGTAAACCGACAGAACATTCAACCAGTGACCATTGTGTTAATTGATACTGAACAACATCGAACATTGTGGGCTCTGGGCAAGGTAGTTACATTATACCCCAGATGCACAAGGTGTTGTCAAAAACCGACAAAAGTGTTGTGTCATGGTCAGGAAGTTTGCGTACCATTAATAAAATTAAAATTCCCATAGAATAAATTTGTTCATCCAGTGCAGATGGAAAATCTAAGGGAAAGTGACACGAGTGATATTGAAGACACTGACAGAGTAATGCAAGAAAAAAAAAAAAATTGTAGTAAGACCCACTAGGAAAACAGCATCGCAATCTAGAAAGGCTGGGATCGGCTCCTGGAGGAAGACGCAATTTAATCGCCAAAACGACGTCTGCCCGCCGCAAGTGTGGAAATTATTTAATTCCGAGCTATAGTGCCTTCATAAGTGTTTAATGTAGTTTATTTGGGTCAAAATAGTAATTTGTATTTTGAATGGAACCAACTGGGTTCCCGCGGCGCCTGCGCAGATGTGCAGGGGTATAGGTCGAACTGGGCAACCTAGAGCGGGAGTGTTTCTGAAATGTAGTGAGGAGGCAGGGAAAGCATGGAACCAAGGAAATTGGCGTTCACGCGGCCCTAAGGATTAATATAGGCCTCATATCATAATAGAAAGTGACGTAACTGTTCCTGGAGGAGGATTGAGGGAACGTGATTTATGGAACCACCGTAATAAAGTGGTAAAATGAGTGAATAAGGTAGGATGCGGGTGACGCGCGTCGACAGGACTGTGTTCCCGGAAAATTACCCTTGGTATTAATCATCACTCAATCCGTCTCAGATCTTAATGAGTGATCTCTAATGTGTATAATAATTATGAGACATTAGAAATCGTCTTGTAAATGCAAGTAAATAATGATACTAACGCTAAGTTAAGAGAATGCGTGAAGTGATAAGTCGCCTTGCTCCGAGTGGAACACGCTAGACCACGTGAAGTGGGTTCCGGCACGAGGAAGTGAAGTTCCTGACTCACGACTTCTAAACTGGGACAAACCAACGATACCACGTCCCTGCTGGAAATAAGAACCGTGTCGGTGTAGCAGTATATCGAAAAGAGATGGTGAATGGAGGAAATAGGAGCATCAATCACCCACAGTTAAGTAACCTTTCTAGTTATAGCAGACTGCTACTGGCCAGTTAGGTATGTTTTTAATTTGATAGTTAAGGGTGATCCCAGCACATCAAGTGACCATCAGAGAACATCTGGTAAGTGGTTGGGATTATGTACAAGTGTTTTTTCCTTGATGGGTATATCCATGTTAACCACCCCCCCTTCTATTCAGTTAAACTAATATAAACTATACAGTCCCACAATTATGTAGTACGCCGTACGTGAGGTGCTACCCCAATTTATACTGTCTCGGAATAGATATGATAAGATTGTGAGGGTCGTGGGGCACCTGCAGTACCATAGGAGGTTAAGTTTTCTCACATGACTACAAGGGTGACCAGTAAACAATATCGTTGTTGTCTCCCAAGGAGATTACTCGTATGCATGAATGCTGAGGTAGATGTACAGAGTAATCACTCCCATAAAATTTTTCCATATCTGCCCGCTGGTCCTTCCTAACCGATGCAATCCGTGAAAAATTAATTGAATTAATTACTTAATAATCAAGTGACTGATTGAAGAAAGTGGTTATAGGGTACACAAAATTAATCAGATCTGTGGTGGATGATAATTAGCCCAATTAATACTAGCACATGGGTGGCTAGGATTTATACAAGTGCAAGAATTAAACTCACACACGTGTCTACTTAAGTCGTATAATTGGTGATTATTAATTAATTCCCTAAACCATGGCTGGTCTGAGGAAGTTAGTGCGGCTGGCAAGTCCCATGATGCCAAAGCAAAGAAAAGCACACTACAAGCTTGGAAGGGTCATGTAACTAAAATCATACAAGTGTATGGAAGTTAATGAGACAAGAAACGGTAAACCCTGATGAATTAAAGCTACACGCCTAGTGCCTTAGAAATGTAGATGTGAACAAAATAAATTGTGGTAATACAGGACTGTGAGAGCGATCTTCTGGTGAAATGTGTCAGATGATGCTAAAGGGAGCGGCTGCTGGATCAATATTAAGAGTGGAGGACAACATTGTGTCCCTGCAAAACTAAGGCTTTAGAGAAGGTAAAGGGTGTAGACAATGTTGTGGCAGCCTAGTAAAGGAAAATCTAGGTGTCTACCAAAACTCCCAGAATTATGTAATCATGCCTGTGTTTAATCCGGAGAAAACTGGTAGGAGTTTTAGTCTATCTTTAAAGCAGACGTACATGATAGGAGTGAATCTTGCAAGTGTACCAAATTATGCTAATTTAAAGGGACAAGTAAGGGAGATGCCATGTTCTCAATACAAGCATTCCCAAATGTAGATGACTCCTATAGTGAGGCATTGACTTGCTGGAGGTTCACTTACGGTAAACTTGGGAGCAAAGTAGGTCTGGATCTAGTGCTAATTTGGCTAGTTGAAGACTCCAGAATCACAATCCACAACAGCTTACAGCAATTTAGGATCAAAACTAGAAAGCACTCCTAAGACCTTGAGTAATAAATATGATCTGGAGGAGCAGCGTGTGTTGAGTGCCTTGATCCAGAACAAATTGAACCCCAAAGACAGTAGAGGGCTATCTAACAGATATCACAAGGGTTACTATGGGTTGGAGAAGAAATAGAGTGGGCCTGCAGGAGCTAATTGTCCAACTGCAGACCAGCCAACCCATTACCCTCTAGGAATACCACGTCTACAGACCCCAGTGCACCTGTCAAGGCTTCCACAAAAGGAAACTTTATATCCCAATATCAATAATCATAAGTCACCTACTAAACCGGGGTTACGTAGGCACATATCAAGTGAACAAGGAGGGCCCGAATAGTGTTCTCCCACATCAAAGCAAGAGGAGAGGAAGTTACCACAATAGGGTAACCCATTTGATAAGAGGACAGCAAAGAAAGGAGAGATTGTATCTACTGCAACGGTACTCATTATCTCTAAGAACTGTAATGCCTATAATTCAATGGGATGTTAAAGTGGAAAGATTGGAAAGCTTGCAAGATGATATCAGTGTCTAGGCAATCATAATGTAAGGATTGCCGTGCTAACTTGCACCATTCTGTTATCATGTAACAAGGAAGAACACCACATAGCTATGTGTAAGGGAGGATCCTAATCGTAATAATGTAACAAAGTAACTGATAGTGATAATAACCCGGACACAACATTCGCCAACGTAAAGAATTGCAGCTATGACGGTTAATGATTGGGCCTAGCTGAGGTAGCTTTACCTGGTTGGATGAGGGTATTAATGATAAACGGCGTAATCCAAAACTTTAACAGCCATTACTGGATCAGGGATCACAACGTACCTTCATAAAACGTAATTGCCCTTAAGTGGTATGAAGGTAACAAATGAGATCCCTGCTATACTCAAGTTATCTGGCTTTCTCTCGAATAAGAAGGCCCATCATACACACGTTCATGTAACTGTCAGGCTGGGCAATGAGAAAAAAGTATTAATGCGTAAATTGTGGATAGGCTCCCAGAGACAATATCGTACAATAGGCATGGTAACACTACTGAAAAGGCTTTCCAAGTAAGGTTAAATTTGGCACCTTCTGGTGTAAATAATGATTCTGTGGGGCCAATAAGATATTTTGTAGGTATGACATTATGCCACCTTGTAAGGTAATGACAAAGAAAATGCGGAGTCACCCTTCTAAAGGACCCAGGAGGTCATCGTGATGTATGGCAGCTACCTCGACTGCTAAGTAATGACTGGAGAAGCCATAAATACAGTTACGGTGTTCTTACTCATGAATATCACCCCAGTATAAATAAACTTCAAATAGAGGATGAAGTTGTACCTGTGTATAAATTTATGGGATTGGACAGTCATAGGGAACAATGTAAATGAAGAAAGTCCAGAATGATTCCTTACTCAAGAACAATACCAGAAGGTGTTAAATTTGAACTGGCCAATACTGGGTAGACTCCGAGGAAACTGAACCATCCAGACCTACCAAACTAATTACCGATTGCGGTATGGACAAATAAAGGCTCAGCATCCACGATCAGCAAGACACCAGAACTGTGACATGCTTACTATGATATAAATTAAATGAGGCTAAAGAATAAATTCATAGAGGAGGTACCTTCCTGAGCAAGCCCAGATTTATGGTCAAAATTTTCACATCACGGAGTGAAGAAGGATTCTAAGACCATCCTCGAGGATTTGTTGTTTAACTGTAGTGCCAGGAGTCAACAAAAATGTTACCTAGTTTGAATGACTGTTTTGATGACAGTCCGTCGTTTGATGGAAAAACTGGGGAGACAATATTATTAAACTACAGGGTTAAGAATTATGCTTTAACGGCGGACTAAGTAAAGCTTTCTCTGAATGGGTCTGCAGGAGGCTGACCGGGAATTGCACTAGGTTCTTAAGGCCCGAGAATCTAATGACCCACTTATCCCCTGAAGACTCTCGCTTCAGGAGTGTAATTGTTTGGTGCTACCTCCAGTCCGTTCCTACACCAGGCAATGATAAAATGCACACACACCTGTAAGCGTACGGGTGGTCCTACCTGAGTGGAGTAATGGGTAAACAATTTATGTGGACAATTTCCTGGGTGACGTCTACTGAAGACGGAGCTACTGAGCAATATATGAAGGCTAATGAAATAATGCAAGTGCAAATATGCCCCTAGGGAATGTAACATAATTCGGTCCAGTTTAAGGGCTCAAATAAATAAAGACAACCCTGGAGTTGAAGTTGTCTAAATATGTAATGTGCTGGACAGACATTGGGACACAGAGAGAGACTTGTTAACGTTAAAGTCTAATAACTACAGTAAGCCCAATAAATTAACCAAGAGAGTCTCACTTGCGGAAGGTTCAAAATGCTATCGATCCACTAGCTAGTGTCCCCACTTACCGATAACAGAAAATTGTTGAATACAAGAAACATGAAGCTAGTGTGCTTGGGATGAAACCCTAACCTGAGGAATTTGTTGAAAGTGTGAGAACAAATAGGTGAATAAGTAAAATTACCAATGTTGGAGTTTCCCCACTGTAATGTGGCCATCAAATGGAGAAAATTTACTCCACATTTTTTGCGATGCTTCGAAATTAGCATATGGCGCAGTCGCTACCTTTCAATTGAATAGTGACATTTTCTCTTGTTATGTCTAAGGGCTAAGGTGGGCTCCAATCAATCACGTACCTTTAACCTCAGTTGGAATTAACCGGCCATTTATGTAGGTTTAAATTAGCCATTATTAAAATAAGAATAAATTGCGAGAGATTTAATATCCAGGCGACACCGTAAATTGGTCGGATAACGAGGTATCCTTTACAATGGATTCGTAATGGTAACAGTAAGATTGTGTATGTCACAAACAGAGTCGCTGTAAATCAATCAAATGCAGGAGAAATATAACAGTTTGGGTCCATCAGAGCATATGTTAACCTTTTAATCACATTCTGGGACGAGAATCCGCTGACTTCCTTGTCTCGAGCTTTGACTTATGAAAAATTTGAGAGTGCTTTATCGTGTTTAAAGGGCCAAGTTGGCTGGTGGACAAAATTAACTGGCCGGTCAAAAGGCACATATTCTCCCTGACGAAATTACGGTGAGCACCACCCAGTCAGTAAAATCCCTCCTTAGCCATTGATATTATAGGTATTCTTCCTTACCCAGCTGATTAGCGTGACAAGGTTTGTGTTTAAATTTAAAAGTAAGATGAATACTCACAAATTTTCCCCATCCCCTGAAATACTGGCTACAGAGGGTACAATGAAGAAACCTCCAGGGATGAGATTAAATAATGATGGACTGAAAAATGTAAAGGCTCAATAATAGAAAAGGCTGGGGCGTATTAGAGGATGAACGTAATTAGGTGCAATACAGGTTACAAAATGCTGAATGGGGAATATGGCTAAGCACCCTAACTTGCTGCCCAACAAAACTCATCGACCTGACAACCTTGATTGTCTTTAATGCCCATAATAAACGTGATGCACGGTGGGGTACAGGATACCTTAAACTGGTATTCGGGAAACTTGGATATCACAAGGAACGGCAAAGTGTAAAAAGGGTTATAAAGTCGTGTGTAATATGTCGCCGGGTGGATGCCAAACCTACATGTACCCAGGTCCTTCCAACCATTGCCCAAGGAACACGATGCAGTTGGTAAAACCATTTGATGTTACCGAGTGGACTATAGTGGGCCAATCATTTTAACAGGTACTTCAGATGGTGTTACCCTTGAAGGTTATGCATGTCCTATTTTACTTGTACAGCTAACTAGGCTGTTCATCTAAAAGTGGCTCAGAACTTGTCCTGCAGAACAGTTAAATACGCTGTTCCAGAAATTTGCAGCTAGAGATTCCAGTCCAAGATTGATGCTCCTCAGATTAATGCCACCAATTTTTGTAGCGGTGCTCAACATCTTGATGAATTAAATAAGAGTGATGATGTACAGTCTTTTGTTGACCCAGCGAGGGTTGTGTCTGGAATTTATTACTCCCAGAGGCCCCTTGCAGGGAGGACTGGACGAAAGAATGATAGTAACATGAAAAGAATTCTTCTAAGTGCTACTCAGGAAGAGAATAAATTTGGAGGATCGTGCTAGGTTGGTGGAAGGCAGAGTATTGGGTAAACAACCGCCCGCTGTCAACAAGAGCGACACTCCTGACGCGGAGATCCTGACATCCCTCTCAAACCTAAATATGCGACGAAGGTTAGAACTGCACCTATCTATAGAGATAATCCCGAGGGAAGTGATAGGATTACAATAACGTGACCGTGTTGGAGTGATAAGTTTCAAGATGTTAAATAATGGTAATACTCATTGTCCGATGTGTGGCGTAAAGAATATCTTCTTACACTACGTGAACACTTTTATAGTGCGCCAAGAGGCAGTAAACCGACAGCACAGCAACCAGGTGACATTTGTGTTAATTGATACTGAAACAACAGCGAACATTGTGGCCACCATGGGCAAGGTAGTACATTATACCCAGATGCCAAGGTGTTGTCAAAACGTCAAGTGGTTGTGTCGTGGTCAGAAAGATTGCGTACCATTAATAAATTAAATTCCTTAAATTAAAATGTGTGTTCAATCCAGTGCAGATGGACACTAAGGAAAGTGACACGATGATACTGAAGACACTGACCGAGTAATGCAAGAAGAAATTGTAGTAAGACCCACTAGGAAAACACAGCGCAATCTAGAGAGGCTGGGAATCGTCTCCTGAGGAAAGACGGCAAATTTAAGTCGTCTAACGACTTCCGCCCGGCGCAGTGTGAAATTATTTAATTTCCGAAGCTATAGTGACCTCATAAGTGGTTTCATGTGTTTGATTTGGGTCAAAATGGGTCTTTGTATTTTGAATGGACAACCAACTGGGTTCCCGCTCGCAAGCGACAGATGTGCGGGCTATAGATCGACACTGGGGCACGAGAGGCGGAGTGTTTGAATGTAGTGAGATGCCCGGAAAGCATGGAACCCAGAAATTGGCATTCACGGCGGCCTAGTGGAAAAATATAGCCCTAATTCAAATAGGAAGTGTCGTAACAGTTCTGTGGAGATGAGGGAAGTAATTACGGAACCACCGTAATAAAGAAGTAAATGAGTGAATAAGGGTAGACCGGGTGACTGGCGGCGTCGCATGCCGTTCCGGGAAAATTACCCTTGTGTATTAATCATCACACATCGGTCTCAAGATCCTGAATGAGTGATCTCTAATTGTGTATAATAATTATGAACATTACATCTCTTGTAAAATTGTCAATGTAATAAATATAATAACACTAAGGTAAGAGAATGCCGTAGTGAAATAAGTCGCCTTGCTCCGAGTGAAACACGCTAGACAACGTTGTTCCCCGTCAACGAGGAAAGTGAAGTTCATGGAATCACGACTTCTAAACTGGGACAAACCAACGGAGACCTCCGTCCTGCTGGAATAAGAACCGTGTCGGTGAAGCAGGATATCGAAAAGAGAGGTGAATGGAAGGAAATAAGAGAGCATCAAATCACCCACAGTTAAGTAACCTATCTAGTTATAGCAGACTGATACTGCCAGTTAGGTATGTTTTAATTGGATAGGTTATGGGTGATCCAGCCACATCAAGTGACCACCAGAGAATACTTGGTAAGTGTGGGATTATGTACAAGTGTTATTTTCCTTGAGATGGGTATATCCAATGTGTAACCTAACCCTCCCCCCTTCAGTCACTATATTGATTTATTTATTAAGAAATTTAGCATACAAACAGAGGTACAAAAAATACAGGTAAGAGCAGCATGCCAAAGCCACTTATATGCATAGCATTACGGGCTGGCTTAAAATTAACTTAAGATTAACTAAGCAATGATGAAATCAGTGATAAGACATTATTGTAAACAGATAACTATAAAATACAAATGAGTATCTATACAGTCCACAATTAATTAGTAGCGCCGTACTTGAGGGTGCTACCCAATTTATACTGTCTCGGATAGATATGGATAAGATTGTGAGGGTCGAGGGGCCACCTGCAGTGACCAGAGGTGGTTAAGTTTTCTCACGTGTCTACATGGGTGACTATGGTAAACAATATCGTTGCTGTCTCCCAAGGAAATTACTCGTATGCATGTAATGTTGAGGTATGTACAAGTAATCACTCCTATAAAATTTTCCATAGTGGGTTTCGATTACATGGATTGGGTAAAGGAAAGTCACATAGACAATAAGGGGAGTATAGAAAATTGTCATGTGTGGGGGGTTCGTTTAACGTGGTTGGGTAATAAACATCACGTTGGTGTTCTAGTATAATTATTACGGAATATATGGGAAGCCCCAGGCCCGCCCTACCTCTCTGCTCTCTATCTTAAGGACTGACTCACGAATTGGGCCTAGGGGTGGCGGCGTTCACTGGGAACTGATATACTGAGAGTTGTGGGTGGCATCCTGAGGGACAAGACTAAAGGGTACCTCAATACAAATAAATCACGTTATTTGATTTCTTTGTGTCATTCTTGGATAATTTCTATCAACTGACTATACAACACCACTGTAAAAATTACACTTACTAAACCCATTCCCAGTATATCTCCTTTTAATGTTTAAAAAATAAGGTATTAAGTAAGTTTTTATTCAGGTACGGGTACATATACAGTTCCTTTACATTATCATACATTGCAGCTTATGTGTAGATTACCTAACCCAAAAAAGTCAAACAAAGTGATTTAAATTTCCATTGGAGTCCTTGTGATAAGTATTATTTATACTTAAAGATAAAAGCAGGTAAGTACCCTATGTGAAAAATAGTTAGACTGAAAGGAGACATACCAGGGGTAAGGTTAAAATCAGTTAATTACACTGACTTTAAAATTACAGTTTTCAATTCATTGTACAAGTATGTCAGATATACAAGAAATCACTCTCTTTCTGTAGCCATTTCATGAGGTACATTTTGGCTCTGTCCTTGAACTGGCTCATGCTATGACTGGTTTTGACATGTGCAGGAAATTATTCCATTCCTTTACTGCTGAACAAAAAATGTGCTTGAAGCCTGACCACTGACTGTGGGTACTGCAAAGTTGTTCTCCCTTAACTTAATTGCTTTGGTTTCCGGCTTAAAAAATGGCAGCCAGATATTCTGGACACTGTCTGTGAGCAATTTTATAAACGTGTTTTAAAACTTTTTTTTTACTGTGTCTTCAACATTCAGCACATCAGTTATAAATAACAAAAAGGGGCACAATCCCGTGACGGGAAAACGATACACAAATATCCCGCACATAGAAGAGAGCTTACAACGACGTTTCGGTCCGACTTGAACCATTTTACAGGATGAATCTCACCTTTTGTTCTGCGTGATTTGTAGCTTATCACATGTGTGTGCCCTCAAGACCACGGTAAAAAAAAAAAACTAAGTTACATACCGAAAGTCTTAATTACTTCTTAATGTAAAATAATTTAACGTGACATTCCCGAAATAATTCAGTTTGCCATGATAAATAACGTTGTCAAGCGCCTTTCCCTAGAAAACGAATTTCTAACCAGCTAACCCCGTAGGGGAGACTAGCATGATTAAATTTGTTGGGATTTTTAACCCGGGGAGGATTAGCCACCCAGGATAACAAATAAAATCAATAAGTCATCCAGGGGCTGTGTCTTATTTCATTGTGGTCCTCTTGTGCTGTCCCCCAAGATGCAACCCACACCAGTCTACTAACACCCAGGCACCTACTTACTGGTAGGTGAACGGTGACATGAGTAACAAACTTGCTTAACGTTTCTACCGTGCGGGGATTGATCCCCGGACACTCGTGTTGTTACCCAAATAATAAATTTATATTAATATTTATTTCCACAAAATACGTGATACAAAATGATACAGATCTAGCTGGGGATTATTGACATACTATACTTAGGTTAATCTTGTTCCCCAGGATCCACCCATAACCCGTCTCCTAACATCCATGTACCTACTTTTTGCTAGGTGAACGGGCAATAGGGTTGACTAGCAATCAAATCCAGCAGGGTCGACTTTTGTTATACAAGATTTTGTTCGGATTTTTAGCCCGGAGAGTTAGTAACCCGGGGTAACTAATCAAGTTAGTGCGTTATCGGTGGCTGTTATATGCCCATTGCTGTCTTAATTCTTCCCAACTCCCTCCACCCTAGGATGCACCCCACAACAATCGACTAATACCCAGGTGCCTAGTTAGTTATTTTAATATTTTTTATTATGCACCCCATACCCATCCTGTGGGCGGTAGCCCAAAAGATTACAGAGGTACATAATGGGTCCAGGACTGGGCCCTCAAAGTTTTGATAGTGAGCAAGTTACAGAGGTTAATGAATTCACAATTTACAAAGGTAATGAACTCACAATTTACAAAGGTAATGAACTCCAGGTAGGTTTAGTCACAATCATGCAAGTTACAAAGGTATTTACAGATTACAGAGGTACACAATGGGCCCAGGGACCGGGCCCAAAGTTTGGAGGGTGCTGAACTAGGTACAAGGTAATGAACTCACAAGTTACAAAGGTAATGAACTCACAGTTACAAAGGTAATGAACTCCAAGTTACAAAGGTAATGAATCTGTAAGAATGGTTACTTAGTTTTTTACATGGCTGCAATCATGAACAAATTTTAGAGTAATGAGAAATTTCCCCAATTACACCCCCGGTCACAACTGTAGTGAGTTATTGGTGCAAATGTTGATTGCTGAGTCTCTCTCTCTCTCTCTCTCACACACACACACACACACACACACAAAACACACACACCACACACACACACACACACACATACAAATTCATACACACACACACCACCACACATACAAATTCATACACCACACACACACACCACACACACACACACACACACACAAACTCATACACACACACGCACACACACTCATCACACACCACACACACTCTTTACACACACACTAAAAATCGAGGGGACTGAAACTTTAGCAACAACTGATCCACTGTGAGCCAGTGGATCAAATGATAGATTCTTCGGCAACATCTGAATTTACCCAGGCTAACCCTGGCATAACTGCTGCCCTGTTAAAACCCAGCAGTAAGTTTCCGAGTGTCATCAAGACTTGTGAAGATCATCGTGAGGAAAATAATGAACAGCCCCAATGGAAACAAGCCTCAGTGAATTTGGGGGGGGTTACCTGGGGTACTGATTCTCCGGGTTTTTTAATCCGAATAGGTTAGTTAAGGGGGTTTAATGCCTATCAACTACGCAAAGATTATTAAAGTTGCACGTCCCCTATTCACCAAGTCAAAAATACGCTAATACCTAAAAAAGAGGATTTAACTCTCGGTGTATAAACACAGACATCACCTCAGGGTCCCAAAATATAATTTTTAAACTTTAGCCAGAAAATCTGCAGGTACTTTACAGAGTAAATCTGTTCAGTGTGTGATAGGGCACAAAGATTTTTTGGGCAAACATATAGTATATTATGTAGAGTTAGCCTAAAATACACTATTTAACTCAAGTGTCACTTATTCTCTTGTGGTTCTCATTAAATCTCGTTAAGGCTTATGAAAAGGGCCGTCTTGTACTTAAACAACTGATTTTAAATCATGACAAAAGTAAAAACATAATACAACTGGTTGTGCATCATGTTATACAGTATAATGTATCATGTTCACCCATCAGTAAAATAGGTACTGGGTGTTAGTCGACTGGTGTGGGTCACATCCTGGGACAAGACCAAATTTTGGGCATGAAATGCTCAGCATAACAAGCGGCTTTCTATTTTAGTGTATGTCATTGATGTCAGCTAGACCTGTTATACCTTGTACATGTACTTGTAGAAATACTGATATTAGAAATTATCATCATCAATCACGACGGATCACTGTTACAATGACTACTGGTAAAAGCTTTCAAACATGAGTGCCAAATTTTTAGGACACTGAAATCAAGTCCAGACTTAATTAGGGTCCAACATGCACAGTTTGTGAAACAGAATTCTACGGTGACCATTTTCACCAAGACACCCATCATTAGCCTCATGGTTTAAGAAATCAGGTAAAATGACTGTCAGTTTGATGGTTGACTAATGATGGTCACTGGTGCAAAAAAGAATTTTAAAAAAATGGTTATAATTATAACCCTTTAATTTTTTAGAGGGGTGGCGGGGTAAGCCAGCGGAGCCTCCGTCAGATGACCAAAAGCTGCTGGGGTCATATTTAAGACAACGTTAGGAAACACTTGTCCCGTTTCCTGATAAATCTTACGTAACCCAAACTGCTGCAAAAAACACGAAGGTTAATTTTGTGTTGGTTAAACCCCTGAAATCTTAGTGTTCTGATGATTATGTCAAGAGGTCAGGGTCAGTTTTTCACCAGAAGAGTGAAACCTGCATGAATGCCATCCCTTGTATTCTTTCCCTTTTTGCAAAATTGATTAATTTAAAAGACGTGTATTAATATTACCCAAGTTATGTTTTATAGAAATATTTAATGTTCTTTGATTTCAGAATAACCTCTTGACCTGACCTCAAAATGACCCAGGACAAGACTCTCGGCCTAACACAATCTAACCTAACCTCAAAATGACGTAGGTTGCAACTACTGAGCTATTCTGGAAACCAAACTTAAGAGACCAGAGTTCAGAACAAAATAACTTTATATCAAATCTCCACCCCGCGAGACGGTTTCCAGCCATACTCCACCCCGCGAGACGGTTTCCAGCCATACTCCACCCCGCGAGACGGTTTCCAGCCATACTCCACCCCGCGAGACGGTTTCCAGCCATACTCCACCCCGCGAGACGGTTTCCAGCCATACTCCACCCCGCGAGACGGTTCCATACGCACATTGGGTAGTTTTAAATATAGGTTGGACGGGTACATGTTAGTAGGTATGGGAGTGTGTGTGTTAGACCTGTCTAGTATGGGCCAGCAGGCCTACTGGAGTGTTCATTTTTGTGCAAGCTCGCGTCAATCCGAGCTGGATAATTTCAGTGATGCTATAATGACATGTATTTTATTACGGGTTCAGGAGCTATGACAGTTCAAGTTTCAGAAGTGTCCTACCAGCAGGACTGGAGTTAACCTCCCAGGGAATTTTCAAATTTTTTCCCCAAAGTTTAATTTACTGAACACAGCCTCCGGGCCCTGAGGGATGTTTCCCTAAAACTATCCCTTCATCTTCCCCATTCTCCGTTCGGCCCGATGAAGCCATTTGGGGGGGAAAAGTTTGTAAAATAAAGGTTCCAAAATGTTGTAAAGGGTGTCCCATTTCTTTTAGGGGAAAAATAACGAGAACATCAATGCAAATTTATTCCAGTTTTTAAAAAGCTTTTGCCCCACCCCCCCAATTTGAAAAGCAGGGGTGTCACTAGAACTTTAAAGGGGGACCATCAATAAGTGTCGGGGGCCCCCCGAGACTGTTCAATGCCCCCCAGAAAACTTTGGGGGATTCCCAAAACGGGCCCCGGGTTTGTTTCAAGCGGGCCCACGGAAACAAGACCAAAAGTCAGTTCTGATAGCCGGGCTTTGGTTTCGTACTTTTGGTTTGCGTGAACCCACCCAGCACCCCGGGTTTGATCGGCTCTGATCCCCAGGGGGCCTGGTCACGCCCGGGCCCGCGGGGGCGTTGCCCCGGGAAAACTTTTCCAGGTAAACTCCGGGTTTAAACCAAGTTAAAATTATCCCTCAAATTAAACTTTTAAAAAACGAATTTTTTCATTTTTAAAACAACAAAAAAAACGTAACTAAAAAATTTTAAAAAAAAACCGAAAAAACACTGTATATCTTACAAACATCTCCCCCGGACACTTTTGACCTTGGTTTTTGGGACCTATTTTTTTTCCTTCAGGATAGTGCATTATAGATTTTGTGGGAAATTGTAAACCCCGTGGGGATTTTTCAACATCGGGGGGTTTTTGGGGGGCAATCAGGTTGGGGACCCAAGGGAAAATTAAAGGAAAGGGCCCGCGTCCTTGGTGGGGAACCCCTTTCCCTTTGGGTTAGGGGACTGACACAAAAATTTACCTATGATTATGTTGTTTTATGAAAACAGGCCTAAATTTTTATTCATGTCAATGAAAGGACCCACTTTTTCCAAAATTTGGAAGGATTAGGATTTAGCTAAAAAATTTTTGGGCGGCATTTAAAATAAACCATCCCCGAATTTTGGGTTGGAGGATACGGTGACTGCGACGAGGTCAAATAGAATTTTTACAAATATAAAACGTTTTAGTAGGAACAGAAAGGGCGGTGGATATGTCCCTAATTAAAAAATGACTTGCATAAAACCCCAAGCCTGTTTTAAAAATAACAATAAACTGGAGATTTTTAGGGTTTTGAAGTGCTGTTCCCAAGCCCCAAACCCATCTTAGTAGGAATTAGTTTCCCGCCCTCCCCCCCAGGAAAAGTTTTAGAGATTTTTTCCCAGTGTCTTGCCCGGGAGTTGAAAGAAAATTGCGAAACAAAATTTACTGGGCGACTTCAATATCTTTTTTTCAGCAACAGAATAACGGGCTATGCAAAAGGGAAATTAAGAAAATTTCTAGGATTAAAAGTAACCCAACTAATTAAAAACCCAAAAACCCGGATCACACAGTTCTCGGGCCACCCTAATTGACCAATTTTGCAACCGCGTGAAAACATTAGTCAGTCAGGGTTTATTACCACAGGTCTTAGTGATCATTTCATCATTTTCTGCACCAGGAAAATCCCTAGGGGAAAAGGATAGGCCCACAAGGGGGCAATAAAAAAAAGAGGTCAACTAGAAAATACAGTAAAGAAACCCCTGGTAAAAAGGCTACACAATTGTGACTGGACAGAGATAACAAGGCACGGACGTAAAAAGTTTCCTGGGAAAAAAATTTAAAAAAATGTTTATACCATTCTTAATAATATTGCACCGTTTTAAAAGGTTAGGATTAAAAAGAAAAACTGAACCCCGGAAGCTTTCTGAGATTTTTAGATTTTGAAATTTAGAGCCAGCTGCTTTAAAAAAAAATTTAAAAAAAAACAGCCCGGGGTATTGCCCGCACTAAATGAATTTCCAAAGGGTGAGGAACAGAGTAAAGAGGCTTTAAAAGGGCAAAAGGGAAAGGACTATTGCTCAAAAATTGAGAAATAAGCATAACCCCCCGGGAAAACTCTGGGCAAAAACTAAAACAGTTGGGATATAGGCCCTAAACCCGTAGTAGGTCTAAAAAAAGTAATCACTATCCCATAATGAGGTATGCCACGAAAAATCTAAGGGGGGAAATTGCTTTAATTTCCCACTACACATTGTTGCATAACAATAGTAAGTAAACTACCAGCTGCATCAAAAAACCTTTTTAAAACAAAACTTGGTAAATTTTTAAAAATACTATACCAATAAAGGGGTAACCCCAAAAAAGGGTTTTCAACTAGTAAATGTATTCAAGGGCTTTATTCAAAAAGAAAGCAGGTTAAACCCAAAAAAGAGGGACAGGCCCTGTTTAAAATCCCAAACTAAGTTTCCTTTAAAAAATGGGGCTTTTTAACTGTCAATTTCCCCATTTTCTACCCTAATAAAAACTTCAATCACCAAATAAAAAATTTTTTTTTTTTTTTTTTTATAAACCGGGTTTTTTTTTTACCCCCCGGGGGGGGGGACCAAAAGTTAATTTTCCCTTAAGAAAAAAATTAATTGGGGCTTTAGGAAACTATAAGAAACCCTTTTTAGTATTTCTAGTAAAAAAATTTTAAAAATTTTGGAGGAAAAAGGGCGGTTGTATTCCCCAAAATTAAGTTCCCTTAATTACAAAGATTTTTCCTACCTTTGCAACGGGCTTTTTAAAATCAAAAAAACCGGAAAAAACCCCCCCATTTAACCTGTGGAGTTCCCCTGATTTTTCCAATTCAAAAGGAATTTATTGGTTTTGGTAAAACCCTTTTGATGCAAAAGGCCTTTGTACGGTAAAACCCCAATATATTTGTAAATTTTAAAATTAACTATCCCGGAAAGGGGTTTTTTTGAAAAATTTTAAAAGGGAAAAAAACCTTTTTGGAAAGGGGAAAAAAATAGTAAAATTAAAAATGGTTTTAGGAATGGGGATATCCTTGGGTTTCCCCAAATTTTAAAATTTCTGGGTCCCCTTTTTCCCCCCATGTTAGGGAAATTTATAGGGGACAGTTGTAAAAAAGGGGAAAATCCACTTTTCCGGGTGACATGCCTGTTTTACAGGGCCCAGGATAAGTTAAGTTTTAAAAATGGAAATGGTTAAAAACCTTTCCTTTTTGGTTTTTGTTACAAAAAAAACTGAAAGATAGACTGCAAATCACCAGAACAAAATCGTAAGATTCATCCTGGGCTGGGACCAAGAGAACATGTAGGCCAGGATGAATTACAGCAGTTGGATATGCTGAATGTTGAAGACAGAGTAAAACAACTGAAGCTAAATCATGTTTATAAATTGCTCACAAACAGTGTCCAGAATATCTTGCTGTCAATTTTGTCAAGGTTGGGAACCGCAGCAATCATAGTACTAGGGGGAGAGAGCACAACATTGTAGTACCCACAGTCAGTGGCCAGGCTTCAAACACCTTTTATTGTACATCAATAAAGGAATGGAACAGACTACCCACAAATGTCAAGGCCAGTCATAGCTTGAACCAGTTCAAGAAGACTGCCAAAAAGTGTCTGATGAATGAAGCAACAGAAAGGGAGGGGAATGATTTTCTATTTTTTAGCTAAAATACGTGTAAATTTTACCTTATCCCTAGTAATGACCCTCGTATTGTAGATAGTCGTAATGACCCTCGGGTAGTAGATAGTCTTAATGACCCTCGTATTGTAGATAGTCTTAATGACCCTCGTGTAGTAGATAGTCTTTTTAGTATGATAATAAGATGTTATCTTCATTATAGAATAATAAGAAAATATTATAACCTTTATATTATAATAATAAGGTAAAAGGACCCCAATGGAAATAAGTCACTCTGTCTGACTTTTTTGGGTTATCCTAGGTTCTCTACACATATGCTGCTATGTATGATAATTCTATGTAACTGTATTGTGTATACCTGAATAAATTTACTTACTTACTTTACTTACTTACTTACTTACTAGTTTAAACACTGATAGATTTTAAGACGGTGTTGATGAACCACTGAGCGAGTTACTTAAAATTAACACCCAAGTCAGCGGATTTTCAACAAATTAATTAACAATAGGAATGTCCGCCAACACATCGCGCGTCTGGCAGGACAAGCATGGTGGGTGCATTACAAGCAACGCACTTGTGAACGAATATCTCACATAATCTACATTAACAGAGCGTGGAGGAAACACGAGATAAATTAAAACAATCACTATTGGGTAACGTCCTGGGGAAAATACATCAACAGTATTTTATAATGATACTTTCAATGAATGAAGTACGCGTGAGTGTTCCTTGCTAAGCTGCACTCAAGAGTGTAGACGGCCTCCAGAGTCTCCACACACAAGTTTGGGTTCAGTTCTAACCTAATATACTACGCTGTGATGTTATTAGCACAAATGCCCCGTTTCAAGTCATTTCGAGATCATTCATGGTTTGCAAATTAGTCTACCCACCACAAGTAAGTTCTTTTCCTGTTCTGTAGCAACGCAGGTGTGAGGATCCCCCTGCTTGATATAACTAAGAAAACATTGCAAACACACACACACCCACCAGGGATGTCAGTGCAGTCTAAAAGTGTACAAATACCAAGGTTACTTCTTAACCTCCATATACATGTTAATGTATATTTAATGACTGACATCTATATTATAGGCGTTCGGCAGCCTTGGAATAATAAATGCACTATGATATGATTCTTTATTGCCAATAAAGAATCGCTTTAATCTGCATTTGTGTTCATTATTCCATTGTGTAGATTTTTATACTCTACTTCCATCCGGCGACCTTCATTATGTCTGGTAATTAGAGTGTTGTCGATCTTAATGTTAATTTGTGCATCTCCTGCTCTGCTACCAAACATATAGTAGGTTTTGTCAGTGTTAAGCGTAAGTGTATTGGCTGTCATCCAAGTCGATATTTTGATCAGCTCCTCGTTAACAATGGTGTTGAGGGTGGCAAGATTAGGGTGAGAGATGACGTAAGTCGTGTCGTCAGCAAAGAGAATGGGTTTCAGGTGTTGAGATACGTTTGGAAGATCATTGATGTATACGAGGAAGAGCAGGGGACCAAGGACACTTCCCTGGGGAACTCCAGTATCAAGTGGCCGTGTTGCTGATGCTGTGTCTTTAATGGTGACATACTGATACCTATTAGTAAGGTAAGATTTGAAATAAGCAAGCGCATGGCCTCTTATACCGTAATGGTCAAGTTTGTGGAGTAGGATGTCGTGGTCTACTGTGTCAAAAGCTTTTCTTAGGTCAATAAAAATTCCTAGTGGATATTCCTTATTTTCCAATGCTGTGTAAAGCAGATCTAGCATTTTTTATGATTGCATCATTAGTGCTTTTATTTTTCCTGAATCCAAATTGGCAGGGGTTGAGTATGTTTTGTGCTGTTATAAATGAATATAGTCTCCTGTGCACGAGTTTCTCAAAGATTTTGGATAGCAATGGTTTGATATTGGCCTATAGTTGTTTAAGTCTGTTGGGTCACCACCTTTATGTATTGGTGTAACCCTTGCCATCTTGAGTAGTTTCGGGAAGGTGCTAGTTTCTAGTGACTTGTTAAAGAGTAATGAAATAGCATGCAAAAGGACATGGGCCGCTCGCTTGTACAGTAATGGTGGGACATGAGACAGATTCCCTGAGTTATTTTTAAGTGACTTTATAATCTCGGTGACTTCCGTGGGCTCGGTTGGTGCAAGATAGAAGGAATTTGGGAAATTCCCATCTAGGTAGTCCCCAGCATGGGCATTGGTATGTGGGATTTTATTGGCGAGATTAGATCCTATGGTTGAGAAGAAGTCATTTATCTTGTTAGCTGTGTCAGTGGGATGTAGTGGTGTTTCATTAGGTTTAGTTAGGACAATATTCTTGTTTTTTTTCAGTTTGTGGGTCCCTAGAATCTGAGAGAGTGTTTTCCAGGTCTTTTTTATATCTCCTCTAGTGTCTGTGAATCTACTGGAGTAGTATAGTTGTTTGGCTTTCTTTATTACTTTGGTGAGAACTGGTGAATAGTGTTTAAGAATATCTTTGTGTATTAAGCCCTGTCTATATTGCTTTTCATATTGGTGTTTCTTGTCAATGGATTTCAGAATGGTGCTGGTTAGCCATGGGCAACCAAGCCATTTGTTTGTGATCTGTTTCGTTTTTATAGGACAATGTTTGTTGTATAGTCTAAGTAATTTGTTGAGAAAAATGTCTGTCCAGTCATCAATACCATTGGCCTTGGAGAATTCTGTAGGCCAGTCAACAGTCTCTAGGTCAGCTGTGAACTTCCTTATTGAGGCCTCGTCATGGAGTCTAAATGAGACTTTGTTGTATTCAAGTGGTGGTTTACTAATGTTTGTCAGGAGGAAGGTAGGGTAGTGGTCTGTAGTGCTATCTGTGATTATCCCTGATTTGAGGGGGGGCTAGTATATTGGTCCATATGTGGTCAATTATGGTTGCACTTGTCTCAGTGAGCCTGGTTGGTTTAGTTATTGTTGGTATGAGAAGTGTGTTGTTCATATTGTTAATGAAATCAGTTACAGGCTGATCATCTAGTAAGCCAAGGTTGATATTGAAGTCTCCAGCTAAGAGAAGGTGGTGCTTATTCATTTGTCTGTTTGTTATTAGTGACTTTAATTTCTCACTGAAATTTGGGATGTTTGTGTAAGGTATCCGGTAAATGGCACCGATTGTTATAGGTGTCTTAAGGTTTTTTACAGTAAAATTAGCAAAAATGTATTCCCCATATTCATCACTAAAACAAGTGGTGCTAATACAAGATAATTAATTGGTTAGAGTAATAGATTGCAATACCACCCCCAACTTGGTTTGGTCTGCAGTTGTGAATTGCAGTGTATCCTGGTAGAGGGTAGATATTATTGTGTCCTGCTTAAGCCAGGTCTCAGTAAGAATAATGCAGGAGAAGGGTGTCTTTAGTGATTCAAGGAGTGCCAGGAGGTCATCATAGTGTTTGCTTAAGGACCTGATGTTGTAGTTAAGTACTGATAGACTTTTAGCATTGTTTAGGATAGTGCTGGCTTGTGATGCTGTGTAATAAAGGCAATTACTTTCCAATAGGTTTTGATTGGGTGTCAGATTATGGAGGTTTAGATCAGGGTCAACGTGATCAATCATCTTCTAGGTTTAAATTATGGTTATTTATATCCTGAGTTGTGTGTTGAGCTCTAGTACTGATATCTGTAGTGGTGGGAAGTTTGGACAAGTATATAGCTAGAGTATTTTGGTCATATAGAGTATAGTCACTACTACACATAATGAAGTTGATGTTGTCTATGTGTTGTGCTGGAATGAACTAAAGTACAACTAGGTATAAACTAGTAATATAAAAATACAAATTAAAAATAGAACAAGACTCTCACTTGTAATTGCACTAAAGTCTAATATAATGACTTTTGTGGAGTCTATGTTTTGAGCTAGAATGAGCTATAGTACAACTAGGTTTAATCTAATAATATAAAAATACGAATTAAAAATAGCACCAGTCTCTCACTAGTAATTACACTATGGTCTAATATAATGAATTTGGTATTGACTATAATGAGCTACAATGAGCTATAGTGCAACTGAGTTTAATCTATTAATATGAAAATGGCACAAGACTCAATTGTAATTGTTTACAAGAATTAGAGTATAACTAGATTTAAATTGACAAGATAAAATACACAAGTTAAGGTAGCAAAAGAATAATAATAAAAAAAAATTATAAAAATAAAAATGGCAATGACTTGGTTATAATATGCTAGTAAGATGGTAGACAGGATAATATAAAAGTTGTAGTTGAAAATACTAGTTTAAAAAAGTATAGAATAAAAATGGTCAATAAAAGAAGTTTACAATAAGTTTGATCAATATAGTTTAAAGCAAAATTGGGCAATAATAGGGATTTTAGAATAAAATTGGGCAATTGAGTATTTCTTAAAGTGAGGTAGAATTATTGAGGGCAAGTTATGGTTAGTTTATAATAAAATAAGATAGAACAGTGATGTGGTAAGTTGTAATAAAGGAGATAGATTCTGTAGATATTAAACAAATTAAGACTATGAGGTAGAATGGTCGTTGAATACAACAATGACAATCAAAAGTAGTTGGGGTATTAGAATTTTAGGGGGGCACAAATTTATGACAATATAACACTAACTGTGGACTGTGGGTATTATCTGCACTTTACTCTGATTCTGTTAGTCCAGCCTCACTTAGGAATGTTTTAAGGTCATGTTCTGTAGAGATGAAGTATCTCTTCCCAGTGGGCTGTTTCCTAACTGCGATTTTTCCATCCCTCACAAAGCACTGGTGGATTTTTTGGGCATAGCGTAATTTTCTTAGCCGATAAAGAAGGTTTTGTCTTGTTTTGGTAAGGCACTCATTGACGTAAACATCAGTTTTCATAGAAATAGATGTTTTTAGTAGGTTGTTTCTTTGTAGGCTAGTTTGGAATTTTAACAGCATGTTTTTTTACCTGCTTGGTAGCCCATCAGTTTGCAATCCTTTAGGTCGTCACTACGTATGTTAAGGCGAAGGTGGTCCTTGATAAGCTGTAGGGTGGTCTCCATGCAGGTTTCTTGGGTGACTGTGGCTGGGAGATGTTTGCTGTTAACTACAACAGCGTCAGATAGCTGCTGTTGGTCATTATGGTCTTGGAAGTTGATTATGACATTGGCAAGTTGTTGGTCCACTCTTGATCTTTCCTCTGTAATGTTGGTAGTAAGTAGGGTGACTTGGTCTTTTAGAGTGTTGATGGTGTCTAGGGACCGGGTGTGGGTGTTGCTTTGTTGTTCCAGAGTTATAGTATAATAATAAGATATCACCTTGTTAGTATAATGGAAATAAGTCACTTTGATTATTTTGGGTTATCCTGGGTTCTCAGCACATATGATGCTATGTATGATAATCTATGTAACTGTATTTGTTGATAAATTAGACATGTGCAACACTTGGGTTAATGAGGACACGTTTCGCCACACAGTGGCTTCATCAGTCCATACAAAGGAGAATGGTGAACAGGAGGAGTTTGAGGTAATCAGTCCATCAGCCTCAATGAAAAGAATACAGGTTATGTGTGAAGAAGTGGCTTATATACTGTAGGTAGGCGAGGTACACATATGCTGTATTCTTTTCAAAACTGATGGACTAATCACATCGACTCAAGGGCGAGGGACTGATTACCTCAAACTCCTCCTGTTCTTCACCATTCTCCTTCGTATGGACTGATGAAGCCAGTGTGGCGAAACGTTTCCTCATTAAAGATACCCAAGTGGATATTAAAATAGTATAAAATACCGACAGGAACAACTCTTCTCCAGACTGAGGGACTGACCACCTCAAAACTTCAAGGATGATGGACTGATTACATCGTCTTCACGTCTCTTCTATCAACTTTTCTGTACTAGACTGAAGAAGCCTACTGTGTAGGCGAAACGTTTCGAAATAAAGATACCTAACTGTTGCACATGTGTCTTACCTAACAGATACCCAAGTGTTGCACATGTGTAATTTATCAACTTGTCGGTTCTCTGAACCATTTATCTACAGAACTGTATTTGTGTATACATGAATAAACTGACTTAGTCTCTGACATAAATTCAGCAACAGACATCATTAATGCGTGTTGTTGTGTCGGACGGTTCGTGATATAATTAATTTTGTTTCGTACTGCATACAATATTATTATTTAGCAAGGCTCTGATAGGAGTTCTTATTAGAGCAATGTAAGTTTATTTAGGTACAGATACATTTTGCCAAGTGCCTTCCGTTTTACCCCGCGTGCTCCGCTGTGCTCCGCTGTGCTCCGCTGTGCTCCGCTGTGCTTCACCGTGCCCCGCATGCTCCCCTGTGCTCCGTCGTTCTCGTGGATTATCACGGCTTCTTTTACATGCCAGAAACTTCAACTGCCAGTGAACTTATAAGCTACATCCTCCAGCGCTGGGAACTAATCTAGCAAAAAATCAGTATACACCGAGCCAAAAAAAAGGATAAAAAGTGTGAGATAACACGGCAGAGACATACTCCCAGAGGGGAACTAGAGGCCTAGGGTACCGTGCAAAAAACAAATAAATTGGAAAAATTTGTCAGAGGAAAGAAAGTCTCCCTGGTAATAGTGTCATACATAATGGTATAGTGCATATCACAGAGGTACCATATAGATAAGATACCATAATAAATGTTATGGTGTGTTATGCCCCTAGTTTATACACCAACAGGTACGATAAAATGGGTATTTTTTTTTTTTACTTAATGTTATATTATCTGTATCTTCATTAATAGTTAAAATGAAGGTATTCTGCTTTATAACATTATCTGGCCACGAATTAGTGAATTAATAAGTAGGATAAAGCACCTAAATTACTGGGAACGGTTGATGGCCCTTGATTTGTATTCCCTGGAATGCAGGCGAGAGAGATACATTATAATATACAGCTGGAAAATCCTAGAGGGATTAGTACCAAACTTGCACACGAAAATCACTCCCTATGAAAGCAAAAGACTCGGCAGGAGCTGCAACATTCCCTCAATGAAAAGCAAGGGCGCCACTAGCACGATAAGAGACAACATAATAAGTGTGAGGGGGCCCAAGACTGATCAACTGCCTCCCAGCAAGCATTAGGGGGATTACCAATAGACCCCTGGCTGTCTTCAAGAAGGCGCTGAACAGGCACCTTAAGTCAGTACCTGACCAGCCGGGCTGTGGTTCGTACGTCGGGTTGCATGCGACCAAAAGTAACAGCCTGATTGATCAAGCCCTGATCCACCATGACGCCTGGTCATAGACCGGTCCGCGGGGGCGTTGACCCCCGGAAACCCTTTCCAGGTATACAGAAGTACAATTCCCATACATGGTGTAGTTTACCTTGGATAACCCAAAAAATCAAAGTGATTATTTCCACTGTGGTCTTTAAATATTACATATAAGATAAACTATTTTTAGTATAGTGTGATCATATCGCTGAAGCCGAAAGTTAACCATTTTGAGCTTAAGATAAAATTAAGAAACTAATTATATATTACCTTTCGTTTTAGGCTACAGTCCTGTTAACCTATATTAACAGGTTACCAGTCTCTCGCAGCTTTGAGACAAGCTTGCTAGGTGGTAGCCAGCTAGGAAGATCTTAGCTAGGAACAGTTAACAGGGTAGTAAACTGAAGACCTTAGCTATAAAGTCTCAACATCTCGAGTAAGTTTTGTATTAAGTCTGTGAAACACGTAACTCTGGTTATGTAAGTTTATTCAGGTACAGGTACACACAAGTACAAATTATCATACATGTGTAAATTACCTAAGATAACCCAAAAAAGCAAAGTTACTTATTTCCATTGGTTTCTGTCGAGGTCCTTCAATTTGTTATCCAGAAGAACGTTCTGGCTCGCTTCACACGGCGAGGGCCTGGGTTCGATTCCCAGCCAGAGTAGAAACATTGGACGTGTTTCTTTCCACCTGTTGTCTATGTTCCCCATCAGTAAAATGGGTACCTGGGTGTTAGTCGACTGGTGTGGGTCGCATCCTGGGACACTGACCTAAGGAAGGCCTGGTCACAGACCGGGCCGCGGGGCGTTGCCCCCGGAACTATCTCCAGGTAATCCAGGTCTCCAGGTATCCTAAACCTGTATTCCCTGGAACGCAGGAGGGAGAGATACATGATTATATACACCTGGAAAATCCTAGAGGGACTAGTACCGAACTTGCACACGAAAATCACTCACTACGAAAGCAAAAGACTTGGCAGACGATGCACCTTCCCCCAATGAAAAGCAGGGGTGTCACTAGCACGTTAAGAGACCATACAATAAGTGTCAGGGGCCCGAGACTGTTCAACTGCCTCCCAGCACACCAAGGGGGATTACCAACAGACCCCTGGCAGTCTTCAAGCTGGCACTGGACAAGCACCTAAAGTCAGTTCCGGATCAGCCGGGCTGTGGCTCGTACGTTGGTTTGCGTGCAGCCAGCAGCAACAGCCTGGTTGATCAGGCTCTGATCCACCAGGAGGCCTGGTCACAGACCGGGCCGCGGGGGCGTTGACCCCCGGAACTCTCTCCAGGTAAACTCCAGGTAATAGGAAATACCATAATTTCCGGCATATAAGGCGCACAACAAACGTTTCCTAACGGTACATAGGAAACCTTATTGGTTCCTTAAATGTTCAGTCAGTAGACTTAATGTATATTTTCGAATATACAACAAAGGCGGATAGAGACAGAGCGTCTGATAGATAAAAACTACAATTATTATTATTAAACAGTCCAAACGTATATATAAGCTCACTTGTGCAGTGCCCCGAATATTTTGAAAAAAAAAATAGTTTTTTTTATATAGAAAAAAAAGAGCACCTTTTTCTAAGTGTTATAGAATAATTTTTTTTTTTTTAGGGTCAGTACTTACGGAGATATGAGGCGAAAAGTTGGCACTGGATGCTCATGTGACAGCAACATCGAGTCCTGCCGCTGGCAGACGTGTTGCCGATATACCTTTTTTTATTTTTCATATTTTATGGAATTTTTATGTTCTGATAATTACAATTTATAGTAGTTCTTGTCATTTTATAACCAATCTTTGTTCTGACACTAGTATTAGGTACTGAAATTGTACTCACATTGTCACAAACACACTGACAGGTGGACATTTACACCTGCCTTGGTCATTTACTATTATCTTGGAATATAAACAAAGTGTTTATAGGTCCCAGCAATGTTTTGGATATGTGGAAGTATATAATAATAATGAGGAAGAGGAGGAGGAGGAGAAGGAGGAGGAGAAGGAGAAGGAGAAGGAGGAGAAGAAAAAGGGAGGAGGAGGAGGGAGGAGGAGGAGGAGGAGGAGAGGGAAAAGAATAATAATAGGTAATAATAATAGGTAATAATAATAATAGGTAATAATAATAATAGGTTATAATAATGTAATAATAATAGGTTATAATAATGTAATAATAATAGGTAATAATAATAATAGGTGATAATAATATGTAATATGTTCCCTTGAAGCATGAAAAACAAAGTTCACCCCTGATAGTGACATAATGGGAAATAACATCTGATAAGAGCTGACGTTTGATGAGCATAAACGAGGGTAGGGGAGGGTGCAGCTGATAAGAAAAGATTAGATGACCATCCCCCTTTTTTTTTGTTTTGTTTTTGCTGGTACACAAACATTTCTGTCTGTATTTGTCTGTCTGTCAAGCTCCCTGTCTATCCATCTAGCTCTCTGTCTCAGAGAGCCACAAGACTGCGTCATCACCTTTACACATCTTAAAGCAGAGTATAGCACTTTGTCTGGATTTTTGGGTTATCCTAGGTAATTTATACTACGTATACTTGCATTTGTGTGTACCTGTGAGACAGAGATAGACAAAGACAGAGACAGATAGACAAAGCCAGAGAGACACAGATAGAGACAAAGACACACAGTGCCAGACACAGATAGACAGAGGCGGATAGACAGAGACAGAGATATATAGATCGACAGACCCTAAATAATGGGGTTTACATCACTTTCCGCTTAAAAGAGAAGTGTTAATATGACATTACATCAATGAATCCTTGGTGTTTGCCGCACTGTTTGCTCTAGCTGGTGCTCAATTTAACTGGTGCTCCCACAAGGTACTAAGTGGTCCCAGATTTTTCTAATACTGTGCACACCGAGTGTTAAGATCAATTCTATGCTGACCAGGCATCTCAGGCCAATCGTGCCAAATTTGGAGGCAGGAAAAATAAAACGTATATATATACGTTTGGGGCGCTACGCACGTGAACGTATATATATGTTTGGACCGTTTAAGGGAAGGGCTAGATCCGTAGGAGTCATACAGCACTTGGGGAAATGAGAGGCAATCATGTTCGTTCCAAGAAACTCTGTCCAAACACGTCAATGGATTTTACCATGTTTCTTACGTTGTGAGCGAAAAGAGAGGAGAGCTATGGAAGGCGGCTAGAAGAATAAAGAACTGGCCAAAGCAGTGTAAGGAGCTGTTAGAGATTAGACAGTGGTATGGTTTTTTGTGGGAAGCAATGAAGTCTCAGTGTTGTGATATTGTGAGTTTTAGGGAAACCATTTATAGGCAGAATAAGGTAGAGTTAGTGGTGAATATTGGTAAGCCAGTGGCACTATGTGACAAGGACAGTAACAGGGATAGTGGATGAACAGAATGAACAGGAAGAGAAAAGATAAGAAAGGGTTTTTAAATTTCTATTATACTAATAGTCGTAGTGCTAGAAATAAAATGGACGAGTTGAGAGTAGTAGCAATTGCTAGTAACACTGAAGTATTTCCAGTAACCGAGACGTAGTTTAATACGAAAAATCGGGACATGCCTGCCCATCCTTCAAAGACCTAAACTTACTGTTCAGAACCATTCACACTTACTAACTTCTTACGATCTACATTTACAAAACCATAAATTCCAATATTAACCCTGAACTAAAACTCTTGATAGCTGTGACAGGACCCATAGGCATAATACCAGACACAAACATCTCTATGACATTCCTCGTGTTCGGCTAAATCTATACAAAAATTCAATGTACATAATAGGGACTAAAATCTGGAACTACCTGCCTGAAAACTCTATAACTGCAGACACAACCATCAGTTTCAAAAGCACCGTTAAAAAAAAATCTTATCTAACACACCCCACCGGTAGCTAGCCACATGGACACTATCTTAGCTTGCACATATCCGAAACAAAATACACTTGTTTGGTATCTGTGACTCCCCTAATTTACACAAATGACTAAGCATAAAATTCTGAATTATAGCTATTGCTTCATAATTCTTAAGCTAGTCATAAGTTTGCCTAAGACACTCCAATATAGTAGCTTTAAACAGAAACTGTATCATGCAAGACGAGACCATTCCCGTTAATAGATCAACTAATTGCTTATTTCTTAAATGTTTTGTAAATCTAGTTAATCACTACAGCTACCTAACTTAATATTAGTATGATCCATAACCTGTTGTCAATTAGAGTAAGAATTAGTATTAGTCTGCCCAAAATGCCTAGGCAAACCTAAGCATACTAGTGGCCTTGGTATAAGTATTTTATAATATGTAATATTTTTTTTAATATGTAAACCCCACATTGTATTATCAACAGAGAAATAAGGAATGTTAATTTTAATATAATTTAATTTTAATGTCACATTCAGGGTTTCAAATTGTTCCACGTAGGTAGAAACATCGGAAATGGGGGTGGAGTGGCACTGTATGTCCGAGATCACTTGAAGTGCGGCATAAAAACTAGTATAAAGTCTGAAATAACACAGTGTCTGGGTAGAATTTCCAGAGGTGCATGAAAAATTAATTTTAGGCGTGATATACAGTCCTCCATACTTGGATAGGGACAAGGAAGACTACTGTGGGAAGAAACTGTTAAGGCTACAAGACACAATAACGTAGTAATTCTAGGAGACTACCTTTAGTCAAGATTGATTGGAATTCCTTAAGTGGGAGTTTAAGAGTAACGATTTCTTAGAGGAGTTCAGGATTGATTTTTAAAGCAGTTTTTTACAGAACCTACAAGGGAAATAACCTGCTTGACATGGTACTGGCAAACAAGGAAACCTTGTTATTAACTTAGACATTCAGGGATAATTCAGTAACAGTCCCAGATTTTTCATGCAGATTACAAGGGCTTAGAAAACACCTATGTCTGTGGACTGGGGTAACGAAGAAAGCTACCAATATGACGGCTTTCAAAAACACTATACAATATACATGCTGCCTAAAGAATATTTATCCGTATAAAGAAATTGTATCTAAAATAAAGGACCCGAAATGGATGAATAATAGGGTCAAACATCTTTTAGGCAGAAGAAATAAATTATAGACGTATCAAAAGGTGATGTCCATCTTATAAATCAATATACTTATATTAAGAGGGAGGTTAAAAAGGGGATAAGAAAAGCTAAACAAGACTATGAAATTAAAGTTGCTACGGAATCGTAAACTAATCCGAAAGGTTTTTTCCAGGTATACAGAGCAAAAGTTAGGGATAAGATAGGTCCCCTTAAAAAATAACTCGGGGCATCTTACTGATAAGGAGAATGAAATGTGCTCGATTTTAAATAATTATTTTCTCTCGGTTTTCACAGAGGAAGATAATAATATCCCACTAATTAATTTTTATAGTGGGCCTCAAGAAGATAAATTATGTAATATCACAGTCACTAGATGCTGGAAGTCTCTGGTAAAGCACGTGAGGTCGCTGACTGGTTGCTTCCTGTAGGTATAGCTGACGGAGGTAGTGCTGCATCTCAAGATGGAATTACATGTGTTATGACACTGACCAAATCTTTGGTGAACTTGATGTCGGTATATAGTGGAGAGTCTGGGAAAGTGAAATTTGGCATGTTGTTCATTCGGAAGAGCTCATTGATAACAGTGTTGAAGGAGCCCGATATCTCCATATTATGCATGTGTGCATACAACATACAGTAATGAACTGTTGCTGGTTCACAAGCTGGTGGAGTGGTGGTGGTGGAGGAGCGTTGAGTAGCTTTGAGAAGTTTGGTGTCTACCTGTAGTTTGGTGATGGCAGCATAAGAAGGCGACCTTGATGGTGACTTCTGTTCTGCTTCCTGGGTTTTCTTCAGAATTTCACGACGCGTGAGCACTGCAGCACGAGTATGATGGTTATTTTTGCAATTTAGACACTGGTGGAGCAGTAGTAGTGCATGTGTTGGAATCGTGGTCCTCAGACTCACAGGCAATGCAGAACTTTGTCTTTTATGGGGCAGTCTTTAGTGGAAAGTGGTAGTGCAAAACTGCACTACCCAACGTAGCACCCAGAATGACCAAAGATTACCAACAGTGAAACCTACAAATCGAAAATAATAGAGATCAAAGGAAGACTGCCCACAAACCGAAAGCAACACCCCGCTGCCAGCCGAACAACGTAACCCTAAACTTTGTATAACTACAACTTCTTCTTAACTACAACAATTCCTGTAGTATTATGAGGCGCAATCTAAGAGGAAACAGCACCAAGGCCAGCAAGAAAACACCGAAAAATCAACTATTCAACAAGTGTAGCCAGGAGGACGCCGGCCCAGCAACCACCCCACTCACCACCGCTCAAGGCGACACCACAACAATAACAACAAACATGTGTTTAGGTAAGACACATATGCAACAGTTAGGTATCTTTATTTCGAAACGTTTCGCCTACACAGTAGGCTTCTTCAGTCGAGTACAGAAAAGTTGATAGAAGCGGAAGATACTTGAAGACGATGTAATCAGTCCATCACCCTTAAAGTTTTGAGGTGGTCAGCCCTCAGTCTGAGAAGAGCTTTTTTTCCCGTTGTCTGAAACAATATAAATTGAAGTGACAGAATGGGGCTTTATTAGTGCAGGAGGTAGAGAGGTTGCTTTGGGGGGGGGCAGGTCCTTCTAAAACCCCGCCGTTTCACTATAGAGGTTGTCGAAGTTGTGGTCTGTACCAAGATACCCTTGTGTTGCGGGTTTTTGACAGAATAACATTAAAATGGTATTAAAAAACCGACAGATTGTTTGGTAAGACACTTGCAACGTTAGGTATAACTTTTTTGGGACTCGACTGAAAGCCCACTGTGTAGGCGAAAACGTTTCGAAATAAAAATACCCTAAAAGTTGATATGTGTTTTCCTAACAATCTTTTTCGGTATTTTTTACCCTTTTAATGTTATTTGTGACCTGCAACACAAGGGATCTTGGTAAGACCTCAACTTCGAAACCTTCTAGTGAGAACGGTGGGTTGAGAAGGACCTGCCCCCCCAAAGCAACCCACGTCTCACCTCTGGACTATTAAAGCCCCCTTCTGTACTTCAATTTTTATTGTTTTTAGACAACGGAACAATGCTCTTTTCCAGACTGAGGGACTGACCACCTCAAAACTTTAAGGGTGTGGACGATTACACTTAAAATCTTCTGCTTACTAATCAACTTTTCTGTACTCGACTGAAGAAAGCCTACTGTGTTCAGAACGTTTCGAATAAAGATACAACTGTTGAATGTGTCTTACCTAACATCTGCGTATTTTATACATTTTAATGTTCATTCGTCAGACATGCAACACAAGGTATCTTGGTACAACATCAACTTGACAACCTCTACTAGTGAAAGGCGGTTTGTGAAGGACCTGCCCTCCAAAGCAAACTACTCTCTCCTGGCACTATAAATGCCCATCTGTCACTTCAACTTCTTGTTTCAGACAACGGACAATCTAACTCTGGTGACTGCCACAAAACTTTAAGGGTGTGGATGATTAATGTTTGAGTATTTCTGTCTATCAACTTTTCTGTACTGACTGAGAAAGCCTACTGTGTAGGCTGAAACGTTTTCGAAATAAAGATTACCTACGTGTATGGCTTACCTAATTGTCGGTTATTTTATCCATTTATGACATTTGTAGAGACTGCAACACAAGGTATCTTGGTACAGACATCAACTTCGACAACTTGCAGTGAGAACGGCTGGTTGGAAGGCAACCTCCCAAAGCCAACCTACGTCTCACCTCTGGCACAATTAACCCCAACCTCAACTTCAACTTATTTTTCAGACAACGGAACAATGCTCTTCCCACACTGAGGACTGACCACGTCAAAACTTTAGGTGATGGACTGATTACATCGTCTTCAAGTATTTCTGCTTTATAATTTCTGTACTCGAGAAAAGCCTACTGAGGAAAACGTTTCAAAATAAATACCTAAACTGTTGCAAGTGTCTTCCCTAACATCTGTCGGTATTTTATACCATTTTTAATGTCAACAACAAAACATGGCTGCCACCAGCCCATCCCCCCTCTCTTCCCGGATTTCAACCTACCAAGTAGTCTCTCAGGTATGACCAACGGTCCAGATACCCTAAAAACATGCATCTCCAACTTAGTTATTGAAAATATGAATCTTCGAGAGACGCTAACAAAACAAGACACCAGGATGACACAACTCGAGAACAAAATCCTCAGTCTTGAACAAAAGTTATCAACACCAGGAATGACTAACTGTGACAAGACCATCCAAGCAGTCATAGATAGCCATACCCAAAAAATAATATCTCTTAAAAAAAAGGTTGAAGAAGAGAAAAAATGGAAAAAAATTAGAAAACCATTCAGTGACCTTTGCTTCCAAGAAGAAAAACTGAAAAGATAACTACCTGACGCAGTAATAGTTAACAGTCCACTTTTCCCCATGATATGAACCAAACAAACATTAAAGAAATTACTTCAATCAAAAAAGACCAAACAATGTTATTGTACCAGGCCCAGAAATAAAAAAACCAGGTTACTAGGACCCAGGGTAGAAAAAGTGTTATGCTTAGATTCCACTCACATGAAGGAAAAAAGACTTAATTATTGCATTTTTAAAAGTAAAAAAGAGGTATACATAAAGGGTGTCTTACCAAAAAACGTCGAACCTCCTAAGATCAAAAAATTAAGCGGGAGAATAATGACACAAAAAACCAATGTTTCACACGAATGGGAAAAATTCTTGTTGGGAAAAAAATGTAGGTCAACTACACAATAACGAAGGGAAAAATGAAAACACATTTCTAGGGATACAACTTAAGAAAAAAATAAAAAATGTCCAACCTAAAAGCCTACGTATTAGTAAATGTTTTCCCATTATTTTTCAATTTCATTGTAAAATCTCTAGAAATTAATAATAAACTCCCCTCATTTTTGTTTTTATAGAAGCATAAGTCACCTTATGTAATTTTCTATTTACTATTTTTTGCTTAAACATTCTGAATTGATATTTTCTCTGTCCATTTCATTCCCTCATATTTTTTTTAAAAATACTATAAAATGTATTACTTACAAAATTAATAATTTATCATTTTTACTATAATTTCAATTTACTCAAACATTTTTGACTTTTAAAACCTTTCTTGCAAATTTCCCTTTTACCTGTTTTAATACACTTTTACTATCTTAGAGTACTTTAAATTTCCCTTGAAAGCCATATAACCTCAGTATAAAAAAACCCATGCAATTTTGAAAAAAATAAACATTATTTTTCACTTTTTTGTAATCATTATACTTACTAAATTTTTATTAAACAAAAATTTTACTCCCAGTAAATTTTTACTTTTGTACTTTAAAATTTTTTATATTTCCTAACATTTTTTTCCAAAATTTTTCAAGTTTGTTTTAACCCCCCCTTTATATTATCCTTTTACTGTTCCCCCCCTTTCTTAATTTAAACCAAAAAAACCTTTTTTTTTTACTATTATTTTTGGGACTTTAATTGTGAATTAATTTTTAATTTAAAATTTTTTTTCTTTATCTTGTAACAACCCTTTTTTAAACTTATGCAATTCAATAATTTTTTGTTTTTTTTTTTTTAAAATTTTATTTAATTTTCAAATTTTTTATTTTGACTTTTTTGTGGCAATTGTTTTTTAAATTTATTTTTTTAAGGTTAAAATCTTTTGCTAACTATACCAAAAAAAATTTTTTTTTCCCTTTTTATTTTTGTACCCAATTGATTTTTTACTTTCAATTAAAAAGTTTTAAAAATTTTTTAAAAAAATTTTTTTTCCCCCAAGGAATAAATTTTTAAATCTTTCTTTTTTTATTTTTAAATAAAAATTGTCTAAATTTACCAAATTATTTTAGCCCCTTTAATTTTAAAAATTTCTTTTTTAAAATTTTTTTTTTTATTTTAATTTAAAAAAGGGTTTTTAGCCTTTTAAAAAATCCCCGTCTTATATTAGTTTAAAAATTTTTGATTACCCCTTTTTTTACCCAATTTAATTTTTTCCCTTTTAAATAATTTTTTTAAAAATTTTTAAATTAAAAATTACCTTTTGTATACCTAATTACCCCCAAAAAAAAAAATAATTTTTTTTTTCACCCCAAATTATTTAACCCCTTTTTTATTGTTTTTATTTTTTTAAAAACAACCTTGCCATTTTTTTCATTTTTTAAAAAACCGGGGATTTTTTTTAAAAATTTGGCTTTTTTTAAAATGTTCTAATGTTTTTCAGATTTCTCATTTTTGGTTTCTTAAGATAATTTTTGCCATAATTAGCTTTTGGCTTTTTTTGGGGTTTTTCCGTATTTTTTGGGACCTTGAAGTTGTTAATTCAAAAAAAAAAATAAAAAAAAACCCCCCACGATAAAAGTTTGCAACTTCTTTAATTTTAAAAAAAATTTTAGGGAAATTTTTTCCCAATTGGACCCCTTTTTCCTGAAAATTTCCATATGGGGTTTTCTTGGGTTTCCCTAATGTAAAGGAATTTTTTTTAAGGGGTTTTAAAAAAAAGGTTCAGGTAAAACTTTTTATCTCTTGGAAACTTTTTTTCCCTAACTAAATTGCCCTTTTCCCCCGGGCGAAGGGTTTGGGAATAAACAAAAAAAGAGGTTTCCCAGTATGGAAAACCCCCCTCTGATGTTTTCCCTTTTTAATTTTTTTCTTTTACCATTATTCGGGGTTTTTTTTAGGTTACCCCAAGATGAAGTGATAATGGAAATTATTAAAAAAAGAAAATAAAAAATTTTTTGGTTAGGAAGTTTTTTTTTCTTTTTTTAAATTCCCTTTATAACTTCAATTTTTTTCCTTCTTTTGTTTTGCAAATTTTTTTAAAGGGATTCAATCTTTCTTATAAAAAAGTTTCTAGAAATGTTTTTTTTTTGCACTTCGCTGAATGTTTTCTACTTTTTATTCCTTTTCTGTAATATGGGACCAGAAATTATCTGCGAAATCTAGGTGAAGCCTTATAAATGATAAAGCTGTAGCATAATTTCGGGGATTCTGTTGATTACACTTTTGTATAAATCCCATATCTACGGGGTTATTAGCCGTTAGGATTACTGTCTTTGTGTAAAGTTGCTGTTTTACCATAACCCCCAAAGCCTTTTTTCCACTGACGGCAAAGTTCAACTTTTTTTGCTTAAAAGTGCGGGGTTTAGGAACCCGAGTTTCGTTTGCTTTAAATTGGTGCATTGCCCTTTTTGACCACTTTTTTTTCAAATCTCTGAACCCCGGCCCTAGTTGTAATTTCCTCCTTCTTCGTGTCATCAACAAATTTTGCTATATCATTAAAATTCCCCGTCAAGGCATTGTTTTAAATTTATAAACTCATTGGGCCTAAAAATATCCTGGGAACCCACTTTTTACGATCCCCCTCAGTTTTTTTCCCCATTTATGCCCCCAACGCTTCCTAAGGTGACCCATGACTCGGTCCGTGACGCATTTTTTCCCCCATGCCATAGTGCACTCTTTAACAGACTTTTGCGGTACCTATAAAAACCCTTATTTAAAAATTCCAAATAAACAATATCAAAATTCTTTATCGTGTCAACAGCCTCAGAAGCTTTACTGAATGAAGTAAATTAGGCAGGAACGGCCCCCCTCGGGGATCCTGCCGATTCATTAATAAAATTATGCTTACAAGAGGTTCTTTCGCTATAATTGCTAGAAATTTTTGCCTACATTTGGGGTCAAGTTATTGGGAGGTAATTTGAGGGAAATGACTTGTCCCCGTTTTTAAAAAATGGGAAATTACATTGGGCCTTTTCCCCACATATCAGACACTACACCTGTTTAAAGGAATTTTAAAAAATATTATAAAGGGGTTCACAAATTTCCCATTTTGCACCCCTTAAGAACCCAAAAAAAAAATCTCAGGGCCTGGGATTTATTTTGCTTCAATCGGTCTATCGTTTGATAACCATATCGCTAGTGACATATACTAATTTATCTTCTTAAGGACCATTAAATTTAATTCCCGTGTATTGTTAGTGTCTTCCCTGTTGAAAACCAAAGGAAAATAATTTTTAAAAAATAGAGCACATTTCATTCTCCTTGCAGAATTTTTCAAAAACCCTTGAAAAAAATTTTGGGTTAGTTTTCAAATCCCAAACAGTTTTAAATTTCATACCCCCGGTTTGCTTTTCTAGCCCCTTTTTTAACCTTCCTCTGTGTGAATAATCGATTCATAGATGACCTCCCTTTGATGTGCCTAAAATTCCTTTCTTTTCCTTTAAAAAGATTTTTGGCCTATTATGACCCATTTCTAACGATTTTATTTCTTTATAGGGAAAAAATTTACTTTGGGCAGCATGTATAGTGTTTAGAAAACTGCCACACTGATATTCTTTCGTTCCCCCAGGGATGTGGGTTTGGGGAGCACTAGGGAGCCAACAAGATAAAAACACTTTGACCTTATCTTTAAAAATAATGGGGACCTGATAAGAGACAAAGAATTCAAAAAAACAATTCCGATCACAATCAATCAAGTCCAGACGACTGCATAGGGCCCTGTCAGCAAAATGCATTTACCTGTGAAGGGTCTTCAAAAAATAAAACTTCAACAACAAGAACATCAACTGGGCCGGTAAACCATGTCCTAAAGAAACATTTTGGGAAGATGTCTTAAATGACATGGATAAAACCCTGCCTTGAAAGGAAAAAATTCTGGAGCCGACTTTCTGGGCATAGCCCCCTAAAAAAAGAAGAAGATCAGGAAAAAAAAACGGGAGAAAAAAAGACGCCCCCCTTCAAAAACGACGAAGGTCACTGAGCCCCTCGGATTGTAGAATTTTGATCCAAAAGGAGGTGCTGACCGGGGAGGGGAAAAACTATCGAACTTAAAAAATGACTTTTACGGGAAACCCAGGAAGGCAGGGGAGTTTAAGCTATTAGTGAAATTGAAAGAATTCAAAATTTTTTTCATATGCCAAAAACAAGGCAAATCCCACTCTAGTTGGGTCCTTACTAAAGAGGGGACTTAACAGATGACAAAAAGGAAATGGTGAAATATTGAAACCCCAGCGCCTGTTTTTAGTAAACCATAATCGGTTGGGATCGACGCCCAAATGTTTTTTCATGCTGACCCTAAAAACTCCAAAAATTTGCCAGATTCCAAATTTCCCCTAACTCCGATGATTTCGAAAAAGCCATTTCAAAACATGCCTATGCCCCACCCCGGCCCAATCAGGGAACCTGTTTTCATTAAAAACGCAAAAACTCCTCTCGCGTCCCCAAGTACACTAGGAGGGGAGCTGGCTGGGTGAAATTCCCATCACTTAAAAAATGGATATACCCCCACTCCATAAAGGTGGCAGCAAAGCATTAGCTAAAACTTTGACAATAGCTCTGACGCCCAATCAAAAAAATTTTGGTCTAAGAAGCAGGATTGCAAATCACCGGGTTTCCCCCAAAAATCTGCACAATCCAGGGCAACATGGGTTCAGGGCAGGTCGTCCTCCCTTACAACTAGGGAAATCATATGAATGGCTTTGGATCACTGGAAGAAAATCAGAATGCAGATGTAATTACACAGACTTTGAAAAAGTTTGACAAAGCGTCATGGCGAATAGCCCAAAAAATTTACGTGCAAAAGGAATAATGGGAAAGTGGGGGATGGATTTTAAACTTCCTAACAATCGAACAAAAGAGTAGTGGTCAACAGATTTAAATTGGAGGTGCCATAGGAAGAGCTCTTTTCCCATAAGGCCGTACTCGCCCCCATTTTATTCCTTATCCTCAATAACATAAACAGAGATATACACCACAGCCCGATCACCCTTTTGCGGATGATAAGGATCTAAAAAAGGGTCATCTGCTGAGGACGCGGTTAACCCCCAAAGAAGAATAAACAAAGTTTTCCATGGGAAAAACAGAAAAACAATATATGTTCAATGGGCAAATTCCAACTACCCCGTTATGGAAAATGGGGGGAGATAAAATAAAAAGGAGTTACTACTGACCCCGGCCATACAATAGAGGGAAAAAAAATGAAGGGCCCTGGGAGTAGAAATGTTGGGGATCTCACTTTCAAGGATCACAACATTCCCCACGATCGCCGTAAAAAAAAAATGATGGGGTGGATAATGAGAATTTAAAAAAACGAGAGTGCCAAGCCCAGGGAAAAACCTTTTAAAATCACTTCTCTCTAGGCTGAATAGCTGTACTTTAAACATTCCATTAAAAGCAGGTGAAATCGCAGATCTAGAGAGTGTACAGAGATCCTTTACTGCACGTATAATTCTGTCAAGCCCCTTAACTACTGGGAACGCTTGGAAGCACTTGACTTGTACTGTTGGAACGCGGGGGGAGAGATATTCATAATCTAGATTGGAAATTTTGGAAGGAATGCCTATTGCTGATCCCTGTGTTTTATAGCATGCTATTAGTATCGTCCATGTGCTTTAGATACGAGATCCCTTGAGGCCTGTGCTTTGTGTGACGCCGGGATGGCATGTGTAGGCTCGTACCTCTCCCTCCCCCCAGTCGGGTAGCCCTACAGGCGAAGACAGGCAGGGGCTGGGCCCCACTTCATCATCACAGTCTGACAATATATTATTTTCCCACCAACAAGTTGTCTACCTTCAACCCCGAAACCCCATTTAAAAACCCCCTACAAAAATGGTGGATCGGGGGCCTGTAATTCGACGATTACAGCGATTCGGGAGTAAATTTCGCAGAAAGCGGCCTTTTCGGCACCATAGGCCTCCCGAGGTTAATCCCAGCCTGCTCCTAAAGCCAGTTCCCCCGCCCAAGCCCTCCCGCTTCTACTTATTCACTGGTCAGTCTCTTTGTATTAGTGTATCTGTTTATTTGCATCCTCCCAGGGGTTGCCCCGAGTTTGCAAAATAACCCATTTCCAGTCTGTGGTGGGGGGTCAAAACAAGGGAGTCCTAGTCCACCTACCCTACCCCATCCAATTTTTTTTCCCTGCCAAGTCGCTTCCACCTCTGCTGTGTCATCGTGTAAAGTTATCAAGCTTTTCTGTGTGAAGGGTTAAATAAGCCAGCTCGAATAACCAGGTGTTTACCCAGTATCGAGAAGCCACGTGAGTATTTTATCGCTTGTGATTAAAGCCCAAGCCTTCTGAGGCTTTTTTCCCCTTTGTGGTGTTGTATATTTCGGGGGTTTGTTTTTAAAGCCGGTCGGCTTAAAAATATTTTGCGGCAGTGTGGTCGTCTCGTGAGGCTTACGCCGTTAAACCCCCTAGCCCCAAACCACTCACGATCACGTGTGTCTCCCCATTCCCGATCTTAGACGCCTCACTCAGTCATTACCCACTCACCTACTTCATCGTTTTTGGTGCATGTAAGGGTTGTGCACCATATTTTAAGGGGACCACTAGGGGTCAAGAGCTAGTGGTGTTCGGCCACCTTTATAAAGCCCCTGTGTGTGTATCTTCGATGTAAGCGCAATTCTCGATACCCGTGCAGGGACAGCAGCAAGACGAAATAAACATTCCCTACTCTCCACTATATCGCCCTTTTTTACAAGTTTTTACAGCGATAATATTTTTTTTTTTAGACATTGCGAGTGTTGGACATTTTTTTTTTGTGTTTCCCGTGATTTTTTCTTATGACTTTAGGACTCCGATCCCCACCTGTTTTCATGATGATTTCATTAAAATTTTTTTTAATCTCCTTTAAATTAGGTTAATTTTCGTGCATTTCTTTGTCTTTTTTTTAAAAACGGAATACCCTTTTGTTTTTTTCCTTTTTTGTGGGGCAACATTGGCAGTATAGAACTTGTTTTACACTTTAGAAAACCTTGTGTTCTCAGTATTCCATGAAGTTTTTCACTAAATTTTTCACCTCATATTCTGCATCACAACCAGGTTGTCTATTTTTTTTTTTTTCCCAGCTTTTGTGATTTTTTTTTGTTCCCCGTGTGTTGAACATTCTTGTGTTTATTCTTTCATTTAGCCATGTCTAAATTTTTTTTATTTTCCCCAAAACAAAGTGCCATTTTTTTGTGCAAGCAAGAAAATCTTTCTTACAAAATTTTTAACCCCTCAAGTTTCATTTCAAGAAAATTTAGTATTTGTTTGTTGATGTGTTGTGTTTTCCGTAAGTGTTCAAAATTTTGTTGTGTGTTTTAAGCATATTTTTTTTATGTTTTATTGAACAAATTCACTCTTAGTGCAATTTTTTTTAAGTTCTTCTTTTAAAGTAAATGTTTTTTTGCTTGTTAAAGTGTTGTTTAAACTGCAGTTTAAAAGGGTTAAGTGTTCATTCCTTGATAATTTCTTTTCTTGTGTGTGTAAAATTTTTATTATTGCCATTGATTCATTTTGCAATAATTCTTGTGCAAATATTTGTTGCCATTAAAATTTTTTTTTTCGAGATTTTTGCGTTTTTTTTTTTTTGATTAGCAATTATTTGCAATATTGCTACAGTTTTTTCGTGCAATTTTATATGCTCTGTTCTGTCATAATTTTTATTCTGTCATTTTTTTTTTTTAGTGAATTGTGCCCTGTTTTATTTTTTGCACAAGTTTTTTTGAGTCCATTTTAATACTTTTTCTTTTTTATTGATTTATATTTGTTGTTGTATTTCCCTATTGCATTGAAAGTAAAGACAACTCACGTGCCATTCATTCAATTTTTAAAATAAAAGTGAACAAATAGTTTTGAGTAAAGTCAAATTCTCTTTATTTTCAAGTGTTGTTCATTAGTTGAATATTTTTTCTTTGTAGTTCTTTTCTTTTTGTGAACCCTTTAATTTTTAATTTTCTTATCAGAATATTTTGGCAATTTTTTTTTTTTCCCATTTAAATTTACTGTGTTTTGTGTTCCTCAGTTTCCTTTTCTTTTGTTTCTCCATTTTTCTTGTCTTATGTCCTCATAATTTTACTGAGAGTCCGTACTTTGAACGTTTTACTTAGTGTATCATGCCAGTCAAATTTAAAAGAAACAGTCCACAGTACCAACATTTCCCTTTCGACGAAAAACAATACCCAGCCCTTGGCAATGTGTTTTTTCTCCAGCTTGTATCTGAGATTTGTTAAAGTGCTGCGAAATTGAAGTTAATTAAATTTTCCCAAGATCCCTGAATTACTTATTAACGTACCGAGCGGTCAGGCAATAGTATTCTGCACTCCCCTCGGCTCCCCCCACCCTTCAGCTTGCGGTGTGTTCCCTTTCCTCAAGTGTCCCGGAACTCAGACTGCCTTGATGTACAGCCATCCCGCAATGACTGTAGTTCGAGTAGTGTTTTTTCCCCAGGGGATGCCTTGTCAAAAAAGATTATTGAAACTGTAATGCCTCTTTGTTGATGTGACATTCTGTTTTTTTTTGCAGAAAGACGTCTTGTTACAGCTAGTGTTCTCATAGAGTGTTGTTGTTGTTCTAATGTTCGATGGTGACCCATCCTATTGACAGTAATCGTCATTGTAAGAAGTTATTTTCGAGTAAATTTCACGTGTTGCTAACGTTTGTAAGTGTGTTTCTTTTTAGCTAACCCCGTGTCACTGGTGCGTCAGATTGAATATAGCATTGTTGACCGTGTTCATTTATTTCTCCTGTGCTTGCAGTTGAGAATTTGTTCGTTCTCCCTTGTCATATTGCGTGTTATAGCTTAATTTTTTCAATGGGGGGGGTATCCACCCACCAAGTTTGTTCATTCCTCCCCGTAAGAAAAAACCCCCCTTGGTTTTGGTGTTTCGATCCTGCTCCGGAAGTCTTATTTTTACTGTGAAGCCACCACACCCTTATGATTTGTAATGAGCCAAGAATTACGTATCGAAAACGGTTTGGGGACCCAAGCGAAAAGTTTTTCCAGTTAGTAATTTCCAAGTCCCCTAGTGAACGTGCTCTCAGCTAGTTCTATGCACCCGGTGTTGCACCCCTGGTATGGGTCGTTCTGTGAAACAAGCCAAAATGAAAAACTTTGGCCCCGTATGGGAACTGACATTTCCCAGTATGTTAGAAAAGTAGGTCTGTATGCAGATAAAGGAAAATTTAAAGGTCCCAATCCAATCCAAGTGTACCCAACCACTACGAACCCTGGGAAAGGTTGCCCCTTTTTTGTTAACCAATTTTAAATGTTCCCCCCAAGGCAACAAACATCTGTGTGTTAGGTAGACCATTTCACCCGATATTGTGAGTTTGTTCCCCATTGAGGTAAGACGAGAGACAGTAGCTAAGCGTTTTTAAGAACCCATTATCTGCAGGATACCCCTCCAAAATCCCTTGTAACAGAAATGGGGGTGAATTCTGTAAGGATTCTTGAAATTTGTGTACTTTATACAAAATCTCTAAATCCACCCTTGTTTCCCCACATCTGCAGCAAGGGGGTTTGCAGGAAAAATAAAAAAGTACTTGATGTCCTGCGAGCCCCATCAACCCCCAAAAGGAAACTTGGGATGAAGTTTACCAGATTCCCGGTGCCAGAATTTGCTTACAATGTTTCCATAGTGATATCCACATTAGCATTGTAGTGTAGACAACGTTTCCATGGTTGTTTATTCCACTCCAAAACCCAAATTTCAACCTGATGATTTTTGAGCAACTCGTACCAGATGGGTCAGAGTGTTTTTGAAGAAATCCGGAAAAAATTCATAAACAACACAGAAATTTTCTAGGTAAAAATGCCCTGCTAAGCCGTCAAAAGTCAAAGTAGGTTAAGAGTAATGTACAAATTTCAACAAAACATCGAAATGCTAAGCTCGATCAAAAGTTTTTCGGACCTTATCGAGTTGTAGAACTATCTCTGGTAAAAAGTTAAGGGTTTGAGAAATTAGTACTGGGAAATACAAAGAATCGCATTTTGATCAAAGAAATTAGTATGCGAGTTGACGATATTGTACCCGACTAAAATGACAGATGCTGAAAAACCCCTTTACTCTGTACCCTCACCTCAGATACTCGGTCAGATAACCAACCCAATGTCGTTTTCTCCTTGCTTTTCTCGAAAGTAATGAGAAACCCACAAGTACTTTGTAGATACTCTTCAATCTCTTCAGTCAAGGCATGTGTTAGCCATTCAGAGGAATTCGATCCCCCCAGAGAGATAACTTCTGCATATGTAAACCCCCACCCCCGCAGAATTGGGTTTTTAAAAGTCATAGTCCCGTATAATTAGATGTCCAGATGAATGAAATTATCAACTGTGTGTTTTTTCATTAGCTGATCAGTTTTTTGAAATTTTCATGTTCACGTTCCTCCATATTCTGAGAATTGCAGTAATGTTGAGTGCGCACCAGATGCCTTTGCTGTTAATTTCACCTTGTATATATTTTTATTCTTCTTCAGAATCCCTAAGTGCAGATACAGATCGATCGATCAATTTCCCTCCATATTAACAATGATTTTTCTTTGTTTGTAATGCTTACGTTAAAACTATTTCGTTTAAAAATCATTACGTTAACACCCATTAGTAAAACTCATGTTGTAACATCCATTTGATCCCTCTATTAGTTCTAAGTTATATATGAATTGTTATTGTATAAATCAGCCCAGAACCGCCTGCTTTTAGCCCTTTGATAGTAGTGATGTCGGATGACATCGAACATGACCGAGCTGTCAGATAGTTTCTGATCCCGTGTTATATAGATAGCTATTGTATGTCCATGTGCTTTAGATACGAGATCCCTTTTAGGGCCCTTTACTTTGTGTGACGTCACGGGCCTGTGAGGCTCGTCCTCTGCCTCCCCTCAGTCGGTGTAGACCCCAGGCGAAGAAAACAGGGTGGGGCCCACATCATCACAGTCTGACAATATATAGTTACCATCCAAAAGTGGTCTACCTTAACCCCGATATCTCCATTTAAAAACCCCCGATAGGAATGTCCCCAAAACGCACCAAAAAACACTCCCCACGAAAATAAAAGCGGCAGCGATGCAAAAAGCCCCCCAAAAAAAAGAGGGGGGGCCCTTGGTACACTAAGGGAAAACACCATAATGCCCGGGGGCCCCAAAAAAGTTCAAACAGCCTCCCCTCAAGATTAGGGGGGTTGCCAAAAACCCGGGGTGCTTCAGGGGAGCTGGACAGATACCTAAATCAGTGCCGGGTCACCGGCTGTGGGTGTACTTGGACTGCGTGCGGCCAGCAGTAACACCTGTTTTATCAGGCCCCATCATCGGGGGGCCCGGTCATGGACCGGGGCGGGGGGCGTTTTATCCCCGGAATAAATCCAGGTAACCCCCCAGGTAAGGTAAGTCCCAGATGATGTTTTCTAAGCCCCTGTAATTGTAAGCAAAAATCTGGGGACCGTTACTCAGTTTTCCTTACTATCGTATTTCCACAGGAATGTAAATTTATTTTGGTCGCTTGTGCCCAAATTCCCTTTTTAATTTCTAAATATTTTAAAGGGTTTTTTTGTTTTCCGAACCCAAATCAAGAGGTTATTTCCCCCATAGGTTCTGTACAAACTGCTTTAAAAAAAAATCCTGAGCTACCTCTAAGAAGCAGATAAATTTTCCCGTCAAAGGAATCCCAATCAATGTAACTAAAGTTCAAGTCCCCTGAATGACGTTTTCGTGCCTTGTGGGCCCTTAATTTTTTCCAAAATAGTCTCCCTTCGTCCCTACCAAATTTGGGGGACGGTATATCTGCTAAAATTAATTTTAAATTTTTTATTCCCCCCCTTTAAAATTCACCCGTTGTGTGTTTTTTCAGACTTAATACTCGTTTTACCCAAAAGTTCAAGCATCTGGACATACAGTGCCCCGCCACCCCCCTTCCCGTTAATTTGGTCTATTGGAACAAATTTTAAAACCCCGTATGTGACTTCAGCAACATGTCCGATTTTTCGTATTAAAACGTCTCAGTTTGGCAAATACTCAAAGTTACCCCCGGGACTTTTCCACTGACAGTGCAGTGTAGTGTTTGCAACGAAGCCGTGCAACCGGGAAGCACCGAGCAACAGTTTACAGATCTACGTTGCCACCTGCTAGATGAATCCCACACGTCACACTTAAGGACGATGGACAAGGGGAATCAAGTGGAAGCTGTTTTCAAATGGATTGACGCAACGTACAAAAATGAATTCGTCCTGAAGAGGAAGTTTGCAGCGTGCCGTTGTGACAAAACGCAAATCAGTTTGCTGCCTGGCGATAATCCTTACGATAACATCACCTTCCACCTCAATACTAAGAAACACAAAACTGCCAGAACAAAATTCGTTAACAGTGAAGATATCATAAAATATTTCAAAATCAAAAAGGTACTGAGAAAGTAAGTATGCATCTAAGCCAAGGGATACTTTTAATGTATTACCATACAAAAATATGCATATGCTCAATTAAAACTTTAGTAAAAAAAAAATTTACAAGTCAGAAATTATAAATTTAAATGTTATATTTAAGCAGAAAACTATGATGAAAAAACGAATTTGGGCTCGCGCATTATATATATATACAAATTTTATAGGATGGGATGTGCCACAATGATTGTTCAATAAAATAACGTTATTCCTGTATTTCTCTAAGCATTTTACAATGAGTATCGCCAGGCGTGCCACCTAAATGCCGTTCACTCTTGTGCGGCGGTGGTAACACTACACTGCCTCCTCTCTCTCTAAACCAACTGTGTCTTTCTACAGTCACTCGTTGCAGACGTAAACAAACACAGCTATAACGATAACGACTACTATGCAATTCAAAACCTTCCTTTGCACATTTCCCCCAGCAAGTAAATTATTATATTTGGGTGGATGAGGTTCTCTCTCTAAATAGCCTTTTCAGTTAACTTGCAAAGTTCTACTTAGATTTAAAAGTCAACATTATGGCTTCCTCGGCATATTTTATCTTTGACCACATAGTAAAATTAAACTTTTTCCTCTCAATCTCTTTCAAATATGTTATACACTTCAGCCCTATATTTTTTCCCCCACAATTTTCACCTTTATTTAAAGTGACGTCACGAGCCCTCTGCCCATCCTTCGGTACCTTCCCATCTATCATACACACTGAGCAAATGTACCAGCCATCAAACACTCCAGTCGCACACATTAAAATTTCACTCTTAATACTATCCCTTCATGCTGGTGGCCGGAGATAATACGAACAAGTAACCTAACATGAAGACAGATTACAGTTAGGGGAAGCGCGAAACTAGCACGGGTTATAGAGCACTAGGGGAATGGCTGATAATCAGGTTGGTAGACAGCAACCGCCCAGGGAGGTACTACCGTCCTGCCAAGTGAGTGTAAAACGGAAACCTGTAGTTGTTTTACATGATGGTAGGATTGGTGGTGTCTTTTCTGTCTCAGACATGCAGGATTTCAGGTACGTCTTGCTACTTCTACTTACACTTAATTCACACTACACATACATGTACATGTTTATTTATACACACTCGTCTGAGTTTTCTTTGATTTTATCTTAATAGTTCTTGGTCTTATTACTTTTCCTTTTATATCCATGGGGAAGTGGAATAAGAATCTTTCCTCCGTAAGCCATGCGTGTTGTAAAAGTCAACTAAAATGCAGGGAACAATGGGCTAGTAACCCCTTTTCCTGTAATAATTACTAAAAAGAATAAGAAGAAAATTTTCAAAGTGGGAAGTCTGAATGTGCGTGGATGTTGTGCAAATGATAAGAAAGAGATGATTGTGGATTGTAATGAAGTTGGTAGAATTACCGACAATATATGTATATATGTATATATATATATATATTATATATATATATATATATAGTATATTATATATATATATATATATATATATACAGTGGTCCTCGTTTTTCGTAATTAATCCGTCCTGGAGGAGCTACTAAAACGAAATTTACGATTTGCGAATCAATTTTCCCCATAAGAAATAATGTAAATAAAATTAATCCGTTTCTGACACTCAGAAGTATTAAAAAACAAAAAAAAATTACATGAAATATACATGTAGTACATAACAATACAATGGGAAATGATGAATGAAACATTAACAGCATAACACTTACCTTTATTGGAGATTCTTCTTAGTGTATGGGAACTGGAGCGAGAAGAGAGATTGGATTGGTTACAGTTTGGAAGGGAATCCCCTTCCAGCAACACCTCAGGTACCAATTGCTTTCTCGGGGTTGCTTCTCTTCTCTGTTTCTTAATGCCACTAGGACCACCTTGAGAGTCATCTAGTCCTGCTCGCAAAGTAACTGTGGAGAGAGCTCTGTTTTCTGGCGTCTCTTTAACACTTCCCTAAAATGGTACAAGACTTTGTCACTGTACATATTTCTCACCTTCTTTACACAGGCTTGGCACTAGGAGCTTTCTTTGGAGCCATGGTAGCTTATTTAGTACTTGTAAGCACTAAAATGAGTGGAATATTATGAAATATTCGTAGGAGCACTTGAGGGGACCTTCACTCACTGGTAAACAATGCCAGACTGGCTGGGTAGGGAGGCCTCCCCGGCTCACACCGTGCGTAAGCGTCCTGGACGAACTACTATTCGCGAGTCAACCTATGAAAAGCGAGTCCATGTTTATATGAAAATACCCCTATGATTGGCGAAATTTACGATTGCCGATTATTATTATTATAATCAAGGGGGAAGCGCTAAACCCGGAGGATTATACAGCGCCTGGGGGGGGGGATGTGGAAGGCATTCAGGCTTAATTCGGGGAACTGGAGCACAGATCCAATTCCCTAAATCAAGAGCCCCTCACCAACATCAAGGAACCTTCCTTGAGGGGATTACGATTGCCGAGAACTACGAAAAGCGAGGGACCACTGTATAACAGTAAGTGTTACTTTAGTAGTTTATTATTTAGGTATGAACTTTAGTTTTCCTAAGCTGTATATTTAGTGGTTTCTGGTGTTTAAAATTCGGTTTAAATACATTAAGAATTATATTCATGGACAAGTGCCAAACCCATAAGGGTTGTAACAGAGCCTGGGCAATGGTAGGCAATTAGGTTTGATCCGAGAAGAAGAGATTAATAACTCTTCACTATTATCAAGGTGAAAGGTAAATGTACTTACAAGATTGAAGGGCTGCAGTAGGCCTAAGTAGGCAAGTTTATTCAGGTATACACAAATATAGTTGCATAGATTATCATACATAGCAGCATATGTGTAGAGAACCTGGGATAACCCAAAAAAGTCAGACAGAGTTACTTATTTCCATACTATGCTGGTTATTTTCAAACTCAACTCTCATATATTTGACCAGCCTAATAGTACCAGTCTAGAATCGAGCACTATTTGACAGACTCTTCCACTCGTCTCAACCAGTATTTTCACATATCCATTCTAAGTTTGAATTTATCTAACTTAAAATCCAGTGATTCGAGTTATTTCTTGGTTAGATATCCTCAGCACCCTATTTCTGTGTAGATATCCTCAGCACCCTATTTCTGTCTAGATATCCTCAGCAGCCTATTTCTATCTAGATATCCTCAGCAGCCTATCTGTATCTCCTTTGGTATCCAAACTTCACCTAGATCTCCACTCACAAGTTTTCTAAGAGAATGTAGATTCAAGACTCTTACTCAACTTCATATAAAAAAAATCTTATTTCATGGATTAATTTTGTCATCCTCATCTTCCTCTAATGCATTTTTATCCACTATGTAATAAGGAGACCAGAACTGCGCCGCATAATCTGCATGCATCTTTATATATAAAAATAAAGTATGTAAATAAACGTAATATAATTTCCATCCTAAACTTTGGAGATCAATTTTTCGTCAATAAAAAAAGGCAGACTTTCCTTATTTTAAGTCCTAAAATTATGTGTACATTTACCACAACAAATTTGTTAGTAAATTATAGATCTAAATCATTTCCTTTTTCTATGAAATTAAAATAATCTGATTATTTTCATACAGTAACTCGTGTTTTTTTTTTATACGAAAGCACTTTCAGTATAACTTCCTTAAATTATTATAATCAATGGGGAAGCGTTAAACTTGTAGGGAGGGGGATGGAAGGTACTCAGGCTTAATTCTGGGAACTGGAGCACAGATCCAGTTCCCTAGATCTAGAGCCCCTCACCAGCATCAAGGAACCTCCCTTGAGGGGACAAATTCGTTAAAGCCTATTCGACTGCACGATTTATTAACGTACCATCCACCTAGTGTACTTTAACTTCTATGATAGTAATAAATATACTCTATATACACTAAGACATATATACCTTTCGGACCACAAGGTAATAAACACCAAGAAGTATATACACTTAAGTTAGAATATACAGAGATGTGTGTTTAACAAGCAATATTTAGTTTGAGGCAATTTATTGAGACAATGTTTCAGTCATCATGTATTTCATCAATTCTCACCGAGAAGTGAAAGTCTTTGGTGAGCGAAACATCTACCCAACAATATGCCATTATTATATAATCAAAAAGAAGCGTTAAGCCACAAGGGCTATACAGCACAATATGCCATTAACCGCATATTATTTAACATAATTAGAGGTTATCTCTCAGGTTATATACACTGAGTATAATGTAATCCCCAACTTAGGGACTAAAATATCCTTGACTCCTGAGATGCAATGTTAAGCAGACTGGTGTAAACTATATCAGACACCTTTAATGGGAATAAATTATTATACGTTTCGCCCAAAGTTAGGCTTTTATATATGTGAAGGTGAAACGTCGTATAACAAAGATTTTTTCCTGCCACAAAAGTTTCTTTTATGTGAGAAACATGTTAAGTTAGGTAAGATCGGGGGTTCAAACCCCGCCCGTGGTATTTTTTTTTAAACAGGCAATTTTTCCTGACGGGGGGTTTTAGTCATGTGAGCCGCCCGGGAGTTTTTGGTTATCTGCCCCGAGGCCTTCCACGGGTTAATCCTAAACCCCCTTTAAAAATCGGGTTATGATAACCATTTTTTTTTTTTGCTGTCGTGTAGCGACAGTTTTAAATGAAATCTACACAAACTTTTTGGTGCAGACGTGGTTAAATTTGGGCTGCTGACACGATGTTGCGGCCAGTTTATCCTTTGGTTAAATTAGGTTTCTGACCACAATGTTATCCGTGATGTGAAACTATGTTGCTGATCACAATGTTACCCTAGGTTTTAAATTTGGTGTTGCGCCCAAAAATGTTATCCGTGGTGCTAAAATGATTTTGGCTGATCAAATGTTACTGGGGGTGCTGACTTTGGTCTGCTGACAAAAATTTTCTGAGAACTCTGGCGTTTTCTTTTTCACTGCTAAACCCTTGGGATCATACAACACCAAGAGAAATGGGGAAATCATGCGGAAAATTCGTCAAAAGCAAGACCTGTTCCAATTCCCAACAGCCAGGTTGCACGAAGTTTCTAAAAATACTTTCACAAGCAAACCAGACGCCATCGCTTTTACATTTAAAAAAGGGTCTAACCAACCAAAACAAAAAACACCACCAACCAGTCAACGCAGGATTACACTTACCCGTGGGGCTTTGGCAAGATTTCGTAGGTGAAACAGCAAGAAACCCCGACACCCCCCTCAATGAACCATTTACGCATGGGAACGTAAGAACATAAAAAGGAGGAAAAAGCAGCGGGCCCGGGCCCATCAGGCAGGTCCTTACAATTCTCCCACTAAAAACATTTGACCAACCCAATTTTCAAACCCCCCAAAACAAGCCCGGGTTGCAAGTCCCCCTCAAAACCAACCCCCCCACTCATGTACTTTTTTCCCCAACCTAAATTTGAAACTACCCAAAGTCCTAGCCTCAATAATCCAACTAGGTAGACTGTTCCACTCATCAACTACCCTATGTCCAAACCAATACTTTCCTATGTTCTTTCTAAATCTAAACTTATCTAATTTAAATCCATTACTGCGGGTTCTCTCTTGGAGAGATATCCTCAAGACCTTGTTAATATCCCCTTTATTAATTCCTATCTTCCACTTATACACTTCGATCATGTCTCCCCTCATTCTTCGTCTAACAAGTGAATGTAACTTAAGAGTCTTCAATCTTTCTTCATAAGGAAGATTTCTAATGCTATGTATTAATTTAGTCATCCTACGCTGAATGTTTTCTAACAAATTTATGTCCATTCTGTAATATGGAGACCAGAATTGAGCTGCATAATCTAGGTGAGGCCTTACTAATGATGTATAAAGCTGCAGTATGACCTCTGGACTTCTGTTGCTTACACTTCTTGATATAAATCCCAGTAATCTATTTGCCTTATTACGTACGCTTAGGCATTGCTGTCTTGGTTTAAGGTTGCTGCTTACCATAACCCCCAAGTCCTTTTCGCAATCTGTATGGCTAAGTTCTACATTATTTAACTTATAAGTGCTAGGGTTATGGACACTCCCGAGCTTCAGAACCTTGCATTTATCTACATTGAACTGCATCTGCCACTTTTCTGACCAAGAGTAGAGTTTGTCTAAATCCTCCTGAAGTTCCCTAACATCTACGTTTGAATCAATTATCCTACCTATCTTCGTGTCATCGGCGAATTTGCTCATGTCACTAGTAATTCCTTCATCAAGATCATTGATGAACAACGCCTGTGTACAACACCGAAATTCCACCAATCATCTCATGAAATTCAGAGACGCCCAATTAGTGATCAAAGAAACTAATTTCCGCAGACGCAAGTGCCTCGAATCAGCACTGATCGCTGTTTCGAATACAATTAAACAAAACAACGGCAGCTTCACCATCACTGAAGTCTTAGCAAGAATCCTCCTGAAAACAGTAAACCCTGCCATCACAAAGTCTCTCCTGTTATACTACACAAAGCACATTACAGAGAGTCGACAACACTCTTCCTTTCCTTGATGTCCTGCTCTGCAAAGCTGACCACGAACTTCGTTTTAAAGTCTATCGAAAACCCACCAACCAAAACGATCTTCTCCACTTCTACTCTCACCACGACACCAAAACCAAACGTGGTGTAATTATAGGCTTCTTCCTGCGGGCACTCAGAATCTGCAGCAACGAGTTCCTTGAGGAAGAATGCACTATAATTGAACAAATATTTTCTAAACTCCACTATCCTCGTCACTTCATCAGAGACTGCAGACGGCGAGCATTAAACATCTTCAACAACCCCAAGAAGACACTGCCGAGAAGAGATACATAGTCCTTCCATTGCCAAACATGTTTCCAACATCTTTGCCAAAACATCATTCCAAGTATCTACCTCCACAACCACGACCATCAAGGACATCACCAGTAGTAGACAGGACAAGCCTCCATCCTCTGCAGGGGTATACATAATCCCTTGTAATGACTGCAACAAGTTATACGTGGGCGAAACATCAAGGGACCTCCAAACACGTATTTCAGAACACCAATACGCAAGCAGGTCTGACGACACAAGGAATGCCTGCGTACAACACCGTAATTCACACAACCACTTGATAAACTACAGAAACTCAAGACTTATCGCCACAGAAGACAACACTCAATACCGAAGAATCCTGGAATCATCACTTATTTCTATATCCGACAACTTCAACCAGAATAGTGGCTTCTATAACATAGCTGAACCACTTGCCAAGAAACTTCTTCATCGCTATCCCACATAAGAACACTGTAGAAGGTCTGCTCACAAACTTGTCCAATCTCCTTTCCGGGCTGCCCAAGTTTTTAGACTCTATAACCCCACTCGGTGCATCACCAGATGCAGCATTCTTCACCTGACCTCAGCATTCTGAACCGGACTATAAATACTCGCGTTCCTTCCACCCCAGGTAGTTCTGTTTGTGACTTGAAAAAGCCCACTGTGTGGGCGAAACGTAGTCAATAAAGGATCACATTATACTGCATTTGTGTTTATATTTCCATTGTGTCGGTATTTTATACCATTTATTTCCACAGAGAGTGAACACTGAAACAGGCTGCCTCTATCCAGTCTATATTTGTCCAACCTATTTTGTTACCCAATAGCTTTTATATCCTTTTACTCATGTACGAATTAATTGCTCTACCATATTGTATTATTATTACTACTACTACTTCAACTTTTGTCACTACTACTACTACTACTACCACTAGTATTGCACCTCACTCTGAGCCTATATATACCCTCTGTGTCCATGTATTGTTTGTAATGGCTTGATAAAGCTCCTGGAGACCGAAACGTTGCCACAATAAAATGTCACATTAGTTGCACTTGTGTCCTTTTACTTTACATGATTGTGGATGTTATGAATGAGAAGAAGCTGGATGTCCTGGCTTTAAGTGAAACAAAGCTGAAGAGGGTGGGAGAGTTTCAGTGGAGAGGAATAAATGGGTTTAGGTCAGGGGTTTCAAATAGAGTTAGAGCTAAAGAAGGAGTAGCAATAATGTTGAAGGATTAGTTATGGCAGGAAAAGAGGGACTATAAATGTATTAATTCAAGGATTATGTGGAGTAAAATAAAGGTTGAATGTGAAAAGTGGGTTATAGTAAGCGTATAGGCACCTGGAGAAGAGAGAAGTGTAGAGGAGAGAGATTTTGGGAAATGTTGAGTAAGGGCCCGATACTAGATGTGGTATTTGCCATATGAAAAATATTTTGAATTTCTTTCAATTTCACTAATAACTTTAAGCTCCTCCTGTCTCTCCTGGTTCCTGTAAGAGTCATTTAACTTAAGTTCGATAGTTTCCACTTCTCTGGTCAGCGCCCCCTTTCGTGTATCAGATATTCTAGCACTCCTGAGGAGCTCAGTGACTCTTCGTCGTCTTCTGTAGAGGGAGCGTCTTTCTCTCTCCAGTTTACTCCTGCTCTTCTTCTTTTTTAGGGGAATATGCCTAGAACATGCTTCAGCTGCCAGGAAGTTGATCTTTTCAAGGCACTGGTTTGGATCCATGTCATTTAAGATATCTTCCCAACATGTTTCATTTAGGACATGGTTTACCTGGTCCCAGTTGATGTTCTTGTAGAAGTGTATTTTGTGAAGACACCTTCACAGATACATGCATTCTGCTGATCAGGACCCCTATGCATGTACGTCTGGACTTCGATTAAGTTGTGATCGGAATTAGTTGTTTTTGATATTCTTATGTCTCTTACCAGGTCCTCATTATTTGTGAAGATAAGGTCAAGTGTGTTTTCTAGTCTTGTTGGCTCCACTATCTGCTGGCTTAACGCGTGCTTTTCGCAGAGACTTAGTAGCTCATGTGTGTGTAACCTTTCATCTGCGCTACCTCCGGGGATTGTTTCAGCTATAACATTATTTGCTACATTCTTCCATTTTGTATGCCTTAGGTTGAAATCACCAAGCAGCAAGATGTTTGGGGATGGAGCTGGAAGGTTTTCCCAGACAGTAATCAATTTTCAGTAGCTGTTCCTTGAACTGTTGTGAGGTTGCATCTGGTGGCTTATATACAACCACAATGACTAGGTTTTGGTTCTCGATCTTCATTGACAGAACTTCAACTACCTCATTTGTGGTGTTCAGCAACTCCATGCAGATAAGGGACTCTGACATTCAGGTGGTGGTCAACCCCTCACACCTAAAGCTGTTCAATCTTTGTAAATTTCTAGATTTAAAATATAACATTTCTGTCTTATCATTCAGTGAATTACTGTTTCTTCCCTGCTTAGCTATCATCCTTGAAGAGAGAGGGGGGGGGGGTTGATGGATATGAAGAGCTCGTGATCCCAGGAACTGAAGGTACTTCCCTTTCTAGAATTAAAACCAATTACTTCCTGTTACTCTGGCTTTGTTCGACCCTTATGGGTTTAGCTCTTGCCCATATATATTAAATTCCAATCTAAGCACTAGTAGCATTTATGCGTCATTTGTTCATGCAAAGCGCTAAACCCGTGTATATTAGATAAATATTGTATATAAAATTTATATTACTGTATTATCAATAATTAAAAATTCATATTTCATATAACTGCATCTTTATGAATATATTTCATGGGAAGCGCTAAAACCGTTAACAAAAATATTTTAAGTCGTACTAAAATGACGTATAATTGAATGATTATGATCTATCCTTATCTATTATAATTATTTACTCAATGACTGTAAATGCAAATATTCTAAATAGTGCATTTATCAGTTAGGAACAACTAGGTATCCTCACAAATATTCGATGGCTAACTTGCATAAAATCAATTTTAGAATATTTAATTGTTTACTGTATCTAATGGATTATCTTAGAAATGATTTTGTGGGACATTTACTTTGAACTGTAGTATCGGCATGCCTCTGGCAAGACAGTGATGGAGTGAATGATGATGAAAGTGTTTGTTCGTTTACGGGTCACCCTGCCTCGGTGGGAGACGGTCGATGTGTTAAAAAAAAATTAGCTTATTTTATCTCTAGGTTCAAACCAGCCGTTAGGAACATGTCACCCAACACAGATTTTTCTCTTATATAAATTACGTATAATGAAAATGAGAGCTAAATACGTATGGATCAACTTATTTCTTAGAAAGGTTTATCTTTCACTCGTACATTATATAACGTTTGTTACTGTCGGTTACAGTATGTGTAAATGATAGTTGAAATTTTCATCGGGCAGAATAGAACGAGTTGTAATACGTTAGACAAAGTCCGTCGTATCTGGAGGTCAGGCTGCTGAGATCTCCCGCTGGGCCCAATATTTACATCACTAGATGAAACAGTGTATTATTTAGTAACATGAAAAAGACTGTCAAGTTTCAGACCAAGCTTTGATGCAACGTTTCGCTCTAAAGACTTATCAAACCATACATATTACCTGTGTGACTATAAAGCTCGAAATAGAGCGAAATATGTCCCAATAAAAGCTAGCTTAGCAAGTTAAGTCTTGTAGCCGAACCACTGAAACATCACTACCAACACCACAATCATCACACTCCAGGTACAACCTTAACTTAAACTTTTATTTAATCACCTCACTTACGTCTTTCATTTTCTATGATTGCTTTAATTAACTCTCAGAGTAGTTCATCTTAGGATTACGACCTACATACAGTTAGGTTACGTTTAAAACTTATTGACAAAATGAGGGCCATTAAAGCGGCACATAACCTATACAAAAAGACGCCTATTTTATTCCCTAAAACAGACATGAAATTAAAATATCTGTATATACTGTCTCTTAAACTGGATATATAATGGCAAATATATTGACAACAATTACCGATTCCGTCATTTATCTGATTTCTCTTCAGAGTCTGCGACTGATTGCTTCAAATAACTTTCCTTTATAATGTTGACAGATATGAAGTCTGTGTATCGTTATAAATTTCTACATGACAATGTGAAAACAGGTTTACCTGTGAGGAGTTTTTAAAGATGTCAGTGAGAACTGACTAGAATTTAAAGTAACGTAAATAGGCGAGTCGTAGTCATTAAACACTGGTAAATTAAGATGGTTAAGTGACAATAGTCAACATCTACACTAATACAGAGGTAGTAATGATAACTAGGCTCGAACTCACCTTCAAGTCGTGGTGAACTTCGCCTGCATACTCAGCTCGTTATTCTTATATCAAACCAAACACCCGTGATCTTGCTGACGTCTCTTAAAACCACCACGTACAACAGAATATTTACTAGAGTCCTCGTGAGCAGGGAAGACCGATCATAGCAACAACATAACAGGGATCATAGCAACAATATGGAGAGCGAGCCACAGGCAACACAACCTGTCACTTTCACTGTCAACACTACCAGCTGACTCACTGGTTCTCACACCTCATTACGAGTCAAAACTTTCAACTAGCTGTTAAATCAGTAATTTGCGATGTATTGTAAAGCAAATGTATAATATACAAATAAATGCGTAATTAAATAAACAAATAAAAACAACACACAAAACAGTTAGTAGAACTTTTGCATCCTGTATAGTTTGGTTTGCGATATTTGCATTATATATGCATGTACATGCAAAACAACCACTGTGAAAGGATAGTGAAATTCCAAACGCTTTCGTGACTTCTCATATTATTAAGGAACTATGATAATGCATATTCTGATATCACCTGTTTACTGTGATCTTATTGTATATATAAATATATATATATATATATATATATATATATATATATATTATATATATATTATATATATATATATAGAAGAAGGAAAAAGATAAGAAGAAGAAAATTGTCAAAGTGGGAAGTCTGATGTGCGTGGATGTTGTGCAAATGATAAGAAAGAGATGATTTGTGGAGTTTGAATGAGGGAAACTTTAAAAGGGAAAAATTCCCCATTCCCCAAAATAGGGGAAAATGCTTTTTTTAAAACCTTGAAAAAAAAAAAATTTTACAAATTTCCAGAAATTTAAAATTTTAAATTTTAATTAAAAAAACATGGAAAAAAACAATTTTGGGCTGGGTTTTAAATTTTAAATAAAAAAATTTTAAGAGGGGAGGGGGTTTGCCAAAAAAAAGGGGGGGGAAATTTAAAAAACCAAATTTTCAATAAAAAAACAAACCCCCGGAAAATTTCCCTTAACATTTAAAAAATAATCAAAAAAAAAAGGGTCCCAAAAGTTACATCTGGCCGGGGAACCCCTTTAATGTTTCCTTCAAAAAATGTGTCTTTAAACAAAAAAAAAATTTGCAAAAATTAAAAAAAGTTATAAAGAAAAACTATAGAAAAAACCCTTTTTTGCCATTTTAAAAAAAAAATTTTTTAATTTGGTTTTTGAAAGGTTCCCCTTTAAAAAAAACCTTTTCCCTTAAATTTCCAAAGTTTTAACAATTTAAAAAGGGGGTCCCCCAAAAATCCCTTCCCTCGGGCCTTTTTAAAAAATCCTTCCCTTAAAAAAACTTTTTTTTTTCTAAAACCCTCTTTTCAAAAAGTTAAAAATAAAAAAATTTCAAGGCCCCTTTTTTTTCCCCCCACAATTTTTTATTTTTAAAAAGGAGAGGTTCTCCCCCCTTACCCCCCCATTCCATCAAACATTTAGGAAATTAAAAGCCAATCAAACCCCCTTTTTTCCCCCCACTTTAAAAAAATTTTTCCCCAACTCTTAAATATTTACCCCTTTCAGCCCAATTTTTTCCCCCCAACTTTTTCCCCAAAAATTTTAAAGTACTTTGGGGGAAGCCCCTCCCACTTTGACCTTTAATCTAAATAAAATTGAGAAAGAACCCCCCAATAAAAACCCCCGCCAAATATTAAAAAAAACCTTTTAAATTTTTACATGAGGGAGGGGTTCAAAAATCCAAAAATGGGGAAAATGAAACTTTGGGGGAAATTTAAAATTTACACTTAAATTAACCTAAATTTAAATTTATTGGAAAAAAGGATAAAACCCCCTAATTATTAAAAAAAACCCTTAGTTTTTACATAATTAAAACTTTTCTAAAAAAAAAATTTTTAAGGAAAACCTATAACTATTTAAAAAAAACACATTAAATTTACATTTTTATTTAAAACCCCACTCGCCCCTATTTTTCTTTGATTTTATTTTAATATTTCCTTGCCCTTATTATTTTTCCCCTTTTAACCCCAAGGGGAAGGGGAATAAAGAATTTTTCCCTCCGAACCCATGCGTTTTTGAAAAAATCAACAAAAATGCGGGGAAAAAAGGGCTGAAACCCCCTTTTCCCTGTAATAATTTCAAAAAAAAGAATAAAAAAAATTTTTTAAAAGTGGGAAGTTGAATGTGCTTTGGATGTTTTTTCCCCCCAAATTTGATAAAAAAGAGATGATTTGGTTTGTAAGGGAATTTGGTAAAATTCCGAAAATATAGTATATTTATATATATATATATATATATATAATATATAAATAAATATATTATATATATATAGTAAAATATATAAATACAGTGGTCCCTCTTTTTTCAAATTAATCCGTCCTGAGGACTACTAAAAACGAAATTTACGATTTGCGAATAAATTTTTCCCCAAAAAGAAAAAAAGTAAATAAAATTAATCCTTTTCTGACACCCCAAAAGAAAAAAAAAACAAAAAAAAATTACATGAAATATCATGTAGTAAAAAACCCAAAAAAATGGGAAATGAGGGAATGAAACATTAACACAAAACCCATTTCCCCCTTTAAAGGGAGTTTCCCTTCTTATTTGTATGGGAGACTGGGGAGAAAAAATTTTGGGTTTGGTTAAAAGTTTGGAAGGGGAACCCCTTTCCCCAGAAACACCTCAGTCCCAAATTTTTCTCGGGGTTGCTTCTCTTCCTGTTTTTTTAATGCCACTAGGCCCAAAACCTTGAGAGTAAATTTTAGTCCCCCCGCAAAGTAACTGGGAGAGAGCTCTTTTTTCTGGGTCTTTTTTAACACTTCCCAAAATGGTACAAGACTTTGTCACTGTACAAATTTCCCCACCTTCTTTACCACAGGTTTGGGCACAAGAGCTTTTTTGGGGACCATGGTAGTTTAATTTAGAACTTGTAAGCACAAAAATGATTTGGAATATTATAAAATTTTTCGTGGGAGCATTTTGGGGGGAACCTTCACTAAACGGTAAAAAATTTGCCAGACTGGCTGGGTAGGGAGGCCCCCCCGGGCTCCAAAACCCGGTGGGGGAAGCTCCTGGAAAAAATACTTTTCCGCAGTCAACCTATGAAAAGCGAGCCCATGTTTATATGAAAATACCCCCTATGAGGGGGCGAAATTTACGATTGCCGTTTAAATATTATTATAATCAAGGGAAAAAGCGCTAAAACCCGGGAAAATTATCCCGCGCCTGGGGGGGGGATGGGGAAAGGGCATTCGGGAAAAAAATTTTCGGGAACGGGGAGAAACAGACCCAAATTTCCCCTAAATAAGACCCCTCCCCAAACCCCAAAAGGGAAACCCTTCCCTTTTGAGGGGTTTTACGATTGCCGAGAACTACAAAAACGGGGGACCCCCTGTATAACATAATGTTACTTTAGTATTTTATTATTTAGGTATGAACTTTATTTTTTCCCTAAGCTGTATATTTAGTGGTTTCGGGTGTTTAAAATTGGGGTTTAAATACTTTAAAAGAATTATTTTTCATGGAAAAAGTCCCCAAACCCATAAGGGTTGTAACAGACCGGGGCAAGGGTGGGGGCAATTGGGTTTTAAACCCGAAAGAAGAATTAAAAACCCTCTTCACTATTTTTCAAGGTAAAAGGGAAATGTACTTCAAGATTAAAAGGGCTGCAGGGGCCTAAGAAAGCAAGTTATTAAAGGATACCCAAATATATTTGCATAGTTTATCTTCCCATAGAAAAGAAATTTTGTTAGAAAACCCGGGGATAACCCAAAAAATCAGACAAGTTATTTATTTTCCCTACTATGCGGGTTAAATTTTCAAACTCAACCTCATATTTTGACCAGCCAAAATATACCAGTCTAGAACGGCACTTTTGACGACCCCTTCCACACGTCTCAACCATTTTTTCACATATCCATTCTAATTTGAATTTATCTAATTTAAAAACCCCGTGATTCGAGTTATTTCTTGGTTAGATATCCTCAGAAACCCAATTTCTGTGTAGATTTTCCCAGCACCCTATTTCGGGTCTAGATTTTCCCAAGCACCTTTTTCTATCTAGATTCCTCACAGCCTACTTTCCCCTTTTTGGATCCAAACTTCACCTAGACCCTCCACTCACAAGTTTTCTAAGAGAATGTAGATTCAAGACCGCCCCTCTTTTTTCCTTTAAAAAAAAATCTTATTTCAGGGTTAAATTTTTTGTCATCCCATTTTCCTCTAATGCTTTTTTTATCCACTATGTAAAAAGGGGAAAACCAAAGGGGGCGCCGCATAACGCATGCATTTTTATATATAAAAATAAAGTATGTAAATAAACGTAATAAAATTTCCACCCCTAAACTTTGGGAAAATCAATTTTTCGTCAATAAAAAAAGGCAAACTTTCCTTATTTAAGCCCTAAAATTTTAAACCTTTCCCAAACAAAAAATTTTTGTTAGTAAATTAAAAACTAAATCTTTTCCCTTTTTCTATGAAAATAAAATCTGTTTATTTTCATACAGAAAACTCGTGTTTTTTTTTAAAGGGAAAGAAATTTTCAGTATAACTTCCTTAAATTATTATATCAAGGGGAAGCTTTAAACTTGTAGGGAGGGGAGGGAAAGGTACTCAGGCTTAAATTTCGGGGAAGGGACCCAGATCCATTTTCCCTAGTTTCTAGACCCCCTCACCAGATCAAGGAACCCCCCTTTGGGGGGGGAAACAAATTCGAAAAGCCTTTTCCCGATGCACGATTTATTAACTTTACCCCCCCACCTATTTAATTTTAACTTCTAAAATGTAAAAAATATACTTTTAAATACACAAAAACCATATATACCTTTCGACCACAAGGTAATAAACACCAAGAAGTAAAATCCCACTTAAGTTAAAATATACGAGATTTTGTTTTAACCCAGCAAAAATTTATTTTGAGGAAATTTTTGAGACAATGTTTTAAGTCACAGTATTTCATCAATTCTCCCCGGGAGAATTTAAAGTCTTTGGGTGGGGGGGGGCGAAACATCTCCAAAAACAATATGCCTTTATATATAATCAAAAAAAAGCTTTAACCCAAAAGGGGCTTTTCAGCACAATATGCCATTAACCGCATATTTTTTTAAAAAAAAATTTAGGGGTTAGCCCCTCGGGTTTATATACACTGAGTAAAAAGAAACCCCCCCAACTTGGGGACAAAAATTACCTTAAATTTCCTGAAAAGAAAATTTTTAAACCAACTGGTGTAAACTTTTATCAGACACCTTTAAAGGGGAATAAATTTTTAAATACTTTTGGGGGCCCAAATTTTAGGCTTTTATATATGTAAAGGGTGAAACGCGTATAACAAAGTTTTTTTCCTGCCAAAAAATTTTTTCTTTTATGTGAAAACATTTAAAGGGTTGGGTAAGATCGGGGGTTCTATCCCCCCCGGGGTTAGGGTTTTTTAAACGGAAAGACTTTTCCTGACGGGGGTTTTTGGGTCATGGGGGATGCCCCGCCTCGGGAGTTTTTTTTTTAATCTAAACCGAGGCCTTCCACAGGCAAAAACCCTCAACCCCCTTTAAAATTTTGGTTTTATGATAACCATTTTTTTTTTTTGCTCTCGTGTAGCTGACAGTTTTTAAAAAAAATTTCTACAAAAACTTCTTGGTCCCAAAAGTGTTTAAAAACTTGGCGCTGACACTGATGTTGCTGGCCAGTGTTATCCGTGTTTAAACTTGGGTTTTTGCTGACCACAATTTTACCCCTGTGAGCTAAAAATGATGTTGCTGTTCACAATGTTTCCAAACGGTTTTAAACTTAGGTTTCCCTGACCACAATGTTATCCTGGGTCTGAACGATTTTTCTGATCACAATTTTATCTGGGGTGCTAAACTTTGGGCTGCGGATCACAAATTTTTGAAACTCTGTGCAGTATTTTTTTTTTCCTGCAAAACCCTTTGGGGGATCATACAACACCAAAGGAAAGGGAAGGGCAGGGCGGATTCTGCCCAAAAAGCAAGACCTTTCCAAATTTCCCTACAGCCGGGTTTGCCGAACTTTTTCTAAAGTACTTTACAAGCTAAAAACCAGGGGTCGCCATCGCTTCTAGCATTTCCCAAAAAAAAGGTTCTAACCACACAAAATCAAAGCCCCACCACCATCAACCCCGGAGTTTACACTATACCCTTGGGGGCTGTGGCAAAAATTTACTAGGTAAACAAAAGAAACCTCGAAAACCCCCCTCAATGAACACTTTTAAACGCATGAAAGGAACGAAAAAGAACAAAGAAAGGGGGAACATTTGCAGCAGGCCTTTGGGCCCCATACTGGGGCGGGTTTCCTTTACAATTCATCCCAAAACCCAAACTTTTGCCCCAACCCAAATTTTTCAATGCACCCAAGAAACAACTCCGAGGGCAAGTCCCTCTAAAATTTCCAAACCCCCTTTCCCACCCCATGAACTTATCCAACCTAAATTTGAAACTACCCAAAGTCCTAGCCCCAAAAATCCAACAAGTAAAACTTTTTTCCCCACCTTTAAACCAAACCCATGTCCAAACCAATACTTTCCTATTTTTTTTCCCAAAATCTAAATTTATCTAATTTAAATCCTTTACGGGGGGTTTCCTTTTGGGGAGAGATATCCTCAAGACCTTGTTAATATCCCCTTTTTTAAAATTCCTATTTTCCATTTTATACATTTTCAACTGTCCCCCTCATTCTTTCGTCTAACAATGAATGTAACTTAAGACCCTTCAATCTTTCTCAAAAGGAAGTTTTCCCAAAATGCTATGAATTAATTTAGTCATCCAACGCTAATGTTTTCTAACAAATTTATGCCCATTCGTAATAGGGAAAACCAAAAATTTGAGCTGCATAATCTGGGTGGGGCCCTTAAAAAAATTTGTTGTTAAAACCCCTGCATTTAGGACCTCGGGATTTTTCTGTTGCTTACCCCTTCCTTGTTAAAAACCCAAAGTAATTTTTCCCTTTTATTACGTACGCTTAGGCATTGCTGTTTTGGGTTTTAAAGGGTTGCTGCTACCAAAACCCCCCCAAGTCCTTTCGCAATCTTATGGCAAAGTTCTACATTTTTTTAACTATAAGTGCTAGGTTAGGGACACCCCCCCGGATCTTCAAAACCCTTTGGCTTTTATCTACTTTTTGAACTGCATCTCCCATTTTTCTACCAAGAGAAGGGTTTTTGGTCTAAATTTCCTCCGAATTCCTAAATCACGTTTGAATAAATTACCTACCAAATTTCGTGTAAACGGGGGAATTTTGCTCATTCCACAAAAAAATTTTCCTTCATCAAGATCATTGATGAAAAACCCCCTGTGTACAACCCAAAATTTTCCCCCAATCACCATAAAATTTCAAGACCCCCCAATTAGTGATCAAAAAAACTAATTTCCGCAACGCAAGTCCCTTTCAAAACAGAAACGGGACGCTGTTTCGAATAAAATTTAAAAACAAAACAACGGCGGGGCTTCAAAATCACTGAATCTTAGCAAAAAACCTCCTGAAAAAAGTAAACCCGGGCCCCCAAAAAAGTCTCTCCTTTTTATACTCCAAAGCAAAATTACGGGAGAGTCGACAACACTTTTCCTTTTCCTTGATGCCCCTGCTCTGAAAAAGCGACCACGAACTTCTTTTTTAAAAGTCATGAAAACCCACCCCCAAAAACAACTTCTCCACTTCTACTCTCCCCAAAGACCCCAAAAAACCAAACGTGGTGAAATTTAATAGGCTTTTTCCTTGCGGGCACTCAGAATCTGCAAAAACGATTTTCCTTGGGGAAAATGCACAAAAATTTGAAAAAATTTTTTTTCAAAACTCCCCCACCCCTCGTCCCCTTCATCAAGACTGCAGACGGCGACATTAAAAAACTTCCACCCCACCCAAAGAAGACCCCCGAAAGAGAAAACATATTCCCCCACCAACTCCTTTTCCCAAAACCCTTTTTTCCCAACATCTTTGCCAAAACATCATTCCAAGAAACTACCTCCACAACCACGACCATCAAGGACATCCCCAGTAGAAAACGGGCCCAACCCTCCTTCCCCGGCAGGGGTATACAAAATTTCCCTTGTAATAAAGCAAAAAGGGTTAACGTGGGGCGAAACATAAAGGGCCCTCCAAAACAGGGTATTTCAAACCCCAAAATACGAAAGCGGGTTTCTGACGACAAAAGGGAATCCCTGCTACAACACCGAAATTTTCACACAACCATTTGATAAACAACAAAAAACTCAAGATTTAAATCGCCACAGAAAAACAACCCCAAATCCCGAAGAACCCGGGAAAATATCACTTTTTTTTCTATATCCAAACAACTTCAACCAGAAAAAGGGGCTTCTATAACTAAAAACCCATTTGGCCAAGAAACTTCTCATCGCTCCCCCCCACAAAAAAAAAGTTAAAGGGCCCTGCTCACAAACTTGTCCAATCCCTTCCCGGGCTGCCCAAGTTTTTAGACCAAACCCCACTCTTTCATCACCAAGCAGCATTCTTAAAACCTGACCTCAGCATTCTAAAACCGGGACAAAAATACTTCCGTTCCTTCCACCCCGGGTATTTTCTTTTTGTGACTTGAAAACCCCACTTTTGGGCGAAACGTAGTCAAAAAAGGTCAAAATTAAAACTGCATTGTTTTTTTTTATATTCCTTTGTGTGGGTATTTTATCCCTTTTTTTTTCCACAGAGAGTAAAACACAAAAACAGGCTGCCTCAACCGGCCCTAAAATTTGTAAACCTATTTTTTTACCCAATAGTTTTTATACCCTTTTTACCATGAAAGAATTAATTGTTTCAAAACCATATTTTTAATTTTTATTACAACTACACTTTCAACTTTTGCCCACAAAACACAACTACTACTACCATTTAAAATTGCCCTCACTCGGGGCCTAAAAACCCTCTGTGTCCATGTATTGTTTTAATGGCTTGATAAAGCTCCGGGAAGACCGAAACGTTGCCACAATAAAATGTCAAAAAAAATTCACTTGTGCCCCTTTTATTTTTACATATTTGGATTTTATGAATGAGAAGAAGCGGATGTCCTGGCTTTAAGGGAAACAAAGCGAAGAGGGTGGGGGGAGTTTCAGGGGAGGGGAATAAATGGGTTTTTGGAAAGGGGTTTCAAAAAATTTTTAGAGCTAAAGAAGGGTAGCAATAATGTTAAAGGGAATTAGTTTGGCGGGAAAGGGGGACTAAAAATTTGTTTTAATTAAAGGGATTATGTGGAGAAAAAAAAGGGTTAAAAATGTGAAAAGGGGGTTATAGTAAGCTTAAAGGCCCCGGGAGAAGAAGAAGTGTAAGGAAGAGTTTTTGGGGAAAATTTTTGAGAAAGGGGCCGAACAAAATGGGGTATTTGCCAATAAAAAAATTTTTTTGAATTTCTTTTTCCCCTTTTCCACTAATAACTTTAAGCCCCTCCTGTCTCTCCGGGTTCCTGTAAAGTCCATTAACTTAACCCGATAGTTCCACTTCTCGGGCAGCCCCCCCTTTCGTTTATCAATATTCTAAAAACCTCCGGGGAGCCATGATCTTCGTCGTTTTTCTGTAGAGGGAGGGGTTTTTCTCTCCCCCCATTTACTCCCTCTTCTTCTTTTTTAGGAATAGGGCCTAGAACATGCTTCAGCTGCCAAAAATTTGATCTTTTCGGCACGGGTTTTTGGACCCAAAGCCTTTAAGATATCTTCCCAACATTTTTCATTTAGGACAGGGTTTTTACCGGGTCCCATTAAATTTTCTTGTAGAAGTGTTTTTTTGTGAAGACCCCTTCACGATACATCATTCTGCTGATCGGGAACCCCTACCCATGTACCCCTGGACTTCATTAAGTTGTGATGGGAATTAGTTTTTTTGAAAATTCCCTTATGTTTTCTTACCGGGGTCCTCATTATTTGTGAAGAAAGGGTAAAGGGGTTTTCTAGTCTTTTTGGTTTCCACTATTGCGGGCTTAACGCGTGCTTTTCGCAGAGACTTTAGAAAGCCATGTGTGTGTAACCTTTCATCGGGCGCCCCTTTTCCCGGGGATTGTTTTTAGCTATAAAATTAATTTTCTACATTCTTTCCCTTTTTTATGCCTTAGGTTGAAATCACCAAGCAGCAAGAAAGTTTGGGGTGGAAACCCGGAAATTTTTCCCAGCAGTAAAAACAAATTTTTAGTACTTTTTTCCCTTTTTCTGTTTGAAAGGTTTTTTTCTGGTGGTTAAAATCAACCACAAAGACTAGGTTTTTTGGTTCTCGATCTCATTGACAGAACTTCAACCCACCTCATTTGTGGTGTTCCGCAAATCCTCAGATAAGGGAAAACCGACATTCAAGGGGGGTCAACCCCCCCACACCTAAACCCGTTTAATCTTTTTAAATTTCTAGATTTAAAAAAATAACATTTCTGTCTTATCATTCAGTAATTAACCCGTTTCTTTCCCCGCTTAGGGGATCATCCCTTAAAAAGAGGGGGGGGGTTGATGGATATGAAGAGCTTTTGTGTTTCCCCGGAACTGAAAGGGACTTCCCCCTTTTTAGAATTAAAAACCAAATTTCTTCCTTTACTCTGGGTTTGTTCCCACCCCTTTTGGGGTTTTGGGTCTTGCCCATATATTTAAATTCCAATCTAAGCACATTTGCATTTTTTGCGTCATTTGTTCCCTGCAAAAAGGGGCTAAAAAAACCCCTGGGATATTTGAAAATTTGAAAAAAAAATTTATATTACGAAATTTTCAATAATTAAAAATTCATATTTTATATAACCATCTTTTTGAATATATTTTTATGGGAAAACGCTAAAAACCCTTAACAAAAAATTTTTTAAAACGTACTAAAAACTATAAAGGGAAAGAATTTTTGCTATCCTTTCTAAATTTTAATTATTTTCTCATGCTTTAAAAAGCAAAAAATTCTAAAGTGCATTTAACAGTTTTGGGAAAAAATAGGGATCCCACAAAATTTGATGGCTTTAAATTGCTTAAAATTTAATTTTTGAATATTAATTGTTTAAATGAAAACAATGGGTTATCTTAGAAATGATTTTGGGGACCTTTACTTTGAAAATGTATAAACGGGAGCCTCGGGAAACAGGGTGGGGTGAATTTATGATGAAAGTGTTTGTTCGTTTTACGGGCCCCCCCTGCCCGGTGGGAGACGGGCGAAAGTGTTAAAAAAAAATTAAACTTATTTTTTCTCTAGGGTTTAAACCAGCCGTTAGGGCCCTTTACCCAACACAATTTTTCTCTTATTAAAATTACGTATAATGAAAATGAAGCAAAAACGGATGGATCAAATTTTTTCTTAGAAAGGTTTACTTTCACCGTACTTATATAAAAATTTTTACGTCGGTTACAGTTTGTAAAAAGATAGTTGAAATTTTCATCGGCAAAATAGAACGATTTTAAAACGTTTAAAAAAATCCTCGTTTTCTAGGTCGGCTTCGAGGGTCCCCGCTTGGGCCCCCCATTTACATCCCCTAGAAAAAACTGTATTAATTTAGAACAGGAAAAAAAACCCGTTAAGTTTTTAGACCCAAGCTTTTATGCAAAAAGTTTTTGCTCTAAAAAAATTTAAAAAACCAAAATATTAAACCTTGGGGACTATAAAACCGAAATAGGCAAAATGTCCCCCAAAAAAAGCTAGCTTACAATAAGTCCCTTTAGCCGAACCCCCTGAAACATCCCCTACCAAAACCCCAAACATCACACCCGGTACAACCTTAAAATTAAACTTTTATTTAATTTACCTCACTTTCTCCCTTTTAATTTTTTATATTGGCCCTTTTTTAACTCTTTAGAGTAAATTCCCTTAGGGTTTCGACCTAAAAAACAGTTAGGGACTTTTTAAAAATTATTTACAAAATAGGGCCAATTTAAAACGGGACATAACCCCATACAAAAAAACGCCTATTTTATTCCCTAAAACAGACATGAAATTAAAAATTTTGTATATACGTCTCTTAAAATGGAAAATATAAAGGGAAAAAAAATTACAACAAAAAACCGATTTCCCTCATTTAAACTGATTTCCCCCTTTAATCCCGCGACTGATTCTTTTAAATCCCCCCCTTTATAAGGGTTTACAGATAAAAAAGTCCCGGGGGTATCGTTATAAATTTTTAACCCTTACAATGTGAAAAAAAGGGGGTTACCCGGGGGGAGTTTTTTTAAAAATTCAAGTGGAAATGCCCAGAATTTAAAATAACCCTAAATTTGGGGATTTGGGATCATTAAACACTTAAAAATTTAAATGGTTAAGTGACAATAGTCAACACTTTCAAAAAATACAGAAGGGAATTAAAAGAAACTAGGGTCGAAACCCCACCCCCAAGTTCCCTGGTGAAAATTTGCCCCGCATACCACCGTTTTTTCTTTTACAAAACCAAACCCCCCTATCTTTCTGACTTTTCTTAAAACCACCCCGTACAACAGAATATTTACTAAAAGTCCTGTGAGCAGGAAAACCGATCCTAGCAACAACAAAACCCGGGGTTTATAGCAAAAATATGGGGGAGCGGCCCAAAAGGCCAAAAAACCTGTCATTTCACTGTCAACACTACCCCGCTGACTCCATGGTTTTCACACCTCATTTCGAACCAAAACTTTCAAAATAGCTGTTTAAAACAGAAAAATTTTCGAAAGTAAATTTTAAAGCAAATGAAAAATATACAAATAAATGGGGTAAATTAAAAAAAACAAATAAAAAACAAACAAAACAGTTTTGTGAACTTTTGCATCCTTTTATAGTTTTGGGGTTTGGGGATAAAGCATTTTTATGCGGGACAAAGCAAAAAAACCCTGTGAAAGGATAGTGGGAAAATTTCCAAAAGCTTTCGTGCCCTTTCAAAAATTTTAAAGGAAAATTTTTAAAGCATAATTTTGAAAATCACCTTTTTTACTGTGATCTTATTGTATATAAAAAATAAATATATATATATATATATATATATAAAAATAAATATTTTAAAATTAAAATATAAAAAATATTATATATTAAAAGAAGAAAAAAAATAAGAAAAGAAAATTGTCAAAGTGGGAATTTTGAATGTGGGGTGGGGTGTTTTTTTCAAAAATTTAAAAAAGAGATGTTGTGGATGTTATGAAAAGAAGGGAAAAAAGAAAGTCCCGGCTTTAAGTAAACAAAACTGAAGGGGGTGGGGGAGTTCAATGGAAGGAATAAATGGGTTTTGGGCCCGGGGGGTTTAAAAAAAGTTTTAAACTAAAAAAAGGGGTAGCAATAATGTTTGAAGGAAAAAGCAAAGGCCGGAAAAGGGGACTTTCAAATTTCATAAAATTTAAGGGTTATGGGGAGTAAAAAAAAGAATTTGGAAAATTTAAAAGTGGGGTTAATTTAAGCGTGTATGCACCTTTGGGAAAAGAAAAAGTTAGAGGGGAGAGAGAGATTCCCGGGGAAAAAATTTAGTGAAAGGCCCCGGGGGGTTTTGAATCAAGTGTGAGAGTAAGGGGGGGATTTTTAAAAATAAAGTGGGGAAAAATGTTTTGGAGGGAGTAGTAGGTAAATTTGGGGGGCCAGGGGGAAATGTAAATGGGAGCCTTTAATTTACTATGTGAAAAAAGAAAATTTGGAAAAAAATTTAAAACATATTTTAAGAAAAAAAAGGAAAATAAAAATACCCGGGATAAGTGCAGGACAAAGAAAGTTTGTTTGTTAGATTAAGTATTGGTAAAAAGGGGGGGTGGGGAAGGGTCCAGGATGTACAAAATTTTTTAAAAAGGGGCAACTGATAAATCGGGTCATTAAAAAAAATTTAGCTTTCAGTAAGTTTAAAAAAGGTGATGGGGAAAAAAGGAAATTTGGGAACAACAATAAAAGGGGGGGAAAGTGAAAAAACTAAGGGCGGGGGGAGTTCGGGCGAGATATAAGCACTATTTGGGAAAAGGGGCTAGTGCAAAGAAAGAATAGTGGGGGGGGTTTAAGAAAGGGTTGGAAAAGGGTTTTTAAAAAAAGCCCTATTTGGGAAAGTGGGGCAAAAATTTGTTTAAGGAGGGGGGGGCAGGAGGAAAAAAGGAGTGATTTTGGAATGATGAAGTAAAGGTGAAAAAAAAGGGAAAAAAAAAAGCTTTCGAGAGGTTTTTAAAAAAGCAAAGTGTTAAAAGAAAACAAGTAAATGGAGAGTAAAAAAAGGGGAAGAGAGTGGTGAGAGAGTGCAAAGGGGAGCAATGAAAGATGGGAGACAAATGTCAAAAATTTTTTTAAAGAAAATAAGAAAAAATTTTTTGGGGTTTAATTTAAAAAAGTTAAAAAAAGCCCAGGGGAAAATAAAGGATTTTTTTCAGTTAAAAACAGAGTAGGGGATTAGTAGATGGGGAAAAGGGAGGTTTTTAGGTTTAAAGGGGAGAATATTTTTAGGAACTTTTAAAAAGGTTTAAAGGGAAAAAAGGGAGCCGGGGAATTTTCAGCACTGGCCAGGGGGTATACCATCTTTTAGGAGTGAAAAGAGCAGAATGTAAGTGTGGGTGGAGGACTGAGGCATTAAAGTAAATAAAGGGGAAAGCAGCTGGGAAATGAAGGGATCATGACAGAAAAAGGTTTAAAAAAAAAGGGGGGATATAAAAAATTTTGGGGGGGGTTTTTTTTTGTGGTTGGTACCCTTTTGTTTAATAATGTATAAAGGGGAAGGTACCTAGGATGGGGGAGAGCATGTATAGTCCCTTTATATAAAGGGGAAAGGGGGCAAAAAGATTGTAAAAATTTAAAAGGAATAATTTAAATGAGTAACCAGGGAAATAAAAAGGTAGGGGTTAAAAAAATTTAAAGAAATTTGAGGTAAAACAGAATGTAAATTTGGGCGACGACAAGGAGGGGTTTTAAAAATGGTAGGGGATGTTTTAGATCAATGGGTTTTCATTGAAAACATATATGTGAAAAAGTATTTTAAAAAAGGTAAAGGGGAAATTTTTATTGCATTTATGGGTTTAGAAAAAAGGCATTTAAGGAGTGGATAGAGGGGCAATGGGCAGATTTGGGAAGGGGGAAAGGAATAGGGGAAAATTACTAAATTCTGAAAAGCTTTTAAAGAGGATGTTTAGGCTCCGGTTTGGAGTGGAGAAAAAGAAGGGGAATACTTCCCCGGGAAAAGTGGGCTTTGCCGGGGGTTGGAAAGGGCACCATGGGGTTTTTTAATAATTTTTTCCCTTTGGTTTTTAAAAGAAAATAAATGGGTAGGGGGTTCGGGGGGGAGGGGGGGGATTAAAATTTTGGGGAAACAAAATTTAAAATGGGAAAATTTACAAAAGTTACCCCTTTTTTCTGATGATACGTGCTTTTGAGATTCCCAAAGAAAAAATTTCAAAAGGGTTTGTGGAAAGATTTTAGAATTTTGGGTAAAGGGAGAAATTAAAGGAAAAATAAAAGAGAAAAGGGGATGAGGGGATCAAATGAATTTTTAAAAAAAGAAAAAAATTTGGGTAACAAATTGGGGAAAGGGGGTAAAGGAAGAAATGAAAGTTTTTAGATACTTAAAGGGGTTAAAAGGTCGGGGGGATGGGTTTTTTGGGAAAGGGGAGGTTTTAAACATAAATTGATGAGGAAAAAAGGGGTTTGGGGCGGGGAGGGATATTTGGGGTCAAAAAAAAGTTACTATGGGGGCAAAGAAAGGGGAAGGGTTAAAGTAAGTAGTAAACCCAAAACTCTTAAAAAGGGTTTTGAACTTGGGGGGTAAATGAGCAGCGAGGAGACGGTTGGGGGCAGTGGATGTCCCTGTCTAAGGGGAAGGGGGTGGTGTAAAAATTTGCAGGGAAAAATTTGGATGTGGAAAATTTGAGAAGGGGTGGGGTTTAAAAAAAAAACATAAATCAGAGGGGAGAAGAGGGGGTTTTGAGGTGTTTGGGCATTTAGAGGAAAGGGAACAAAGTAGAATGACATGGGGAAAACAAAAAACAAAAGGGGAAGGAAAAGGGGGAGGGGGCCCTCCTCGAAAGGGTTTTAAAAAGGGGGTAAAGGGGGTTTTGTTTGGGGGAGGGCTTGGGCTTTCCCGCAAGCGTGCATAACGTGTTAGATAGGGGTGAATGGACGAATGAAAATTGGGACCTACCCATCCCGTTTTGGGGGTGTGAGCAGGGGAATATTTGTGAAGGAAACAGGGGAAAACCGGGTTTTTTTCATAATTTGGGCTTTAGTCCCCGGAAATGGGGAAAACAAAGCCTTCACTTTAAAAGGGGGGGTTTGGGATATTTGGGAGTTTGGGGGGGATATTTGTGATCTCCTTTCGGAAAATGCTTTTTTAAACTTTGTATTTTGAGGGACCTCTGCAAAAGCATTTAAAAATTTGAGGGGTTTAAAGTGTTGAAAGATGATGGGAAATTAAATTTTTTTTTTGGGGGTTTTTCTTTCTTTTTTTTGGGTTTACCCTCCTCGGTGGGGGGACGACCGCCCTTTTTGAAAAAAAATATTTATATAATATAAAAAAATTTATATTTTTTAAAAAAAAAATATATATAAAATATATAATATATAAAATATAGTAATATTTTATAATAGGAAAAATTTTATTACATATTAAAGGTAAAAGAAGATTTAAGAGATACATTGTTTAAATAAAGGGGGCAAATACGGGACAAATTTGGTTTCGTGGTAACACCTATTAAAGGGGGAAAACTCAAACCAAATCCCAAGCTGGGGCGGTGCCCAAAAAACAGCCGGCAAATTTCCCTTTGAACAACCCCACTGGCCCTGGGAACCCAAAAAAAAGCTGCCCTGGGGTCCATATAAATATTTTATATTTTATATATATTAAAATATATAAAATATATATAAAATATATATAAAATTTTTATATAAATATTTATATATATATATATATATAATAAACGTAAGTGTTTTCTTTTGTAGTTTATTTTTTAGGTATGAACCCGAAATTTTCCTAAGTTGTAATTAGTGGTTTCTGGTGTTTTAAAATTTGGTTTAAAAAACTTAAAAATATTCACGGGGAAGTTGGGGCCCAAAACCCCTAAAGGGCGTAACCCGAGCCTGGGCAATGGGAGGCAATTAGGTTTTATCCGGAAAGAAAATTTAAAAACCTTTTTTACTATTTTCAAAGGGGAAAGGTAAATTTTCTTACAAATTGGGAAAGGGCCCGCAGTGCCCAAAATAGGGAAATTAAATTTTGGGTATACACAAAATTTGTTGCATAGATTATCTACATACAGCATATGTGTAAGAACCTGGGGTAACCCCAAAAAAATCAGACAGAGTTACTTATTTTCCAAAGGGCTTTTGGGTTTTTTTCAAAATCAAACCCCTCATAAAATTTTAAACCCCCTAAAGTACGCAGAATCGAGCCTATTTTAGACTCTTCCACCGTCCCCAACCAATTTTCACAAAATCCCTTCTAAGTTCATGTATACACGTAAATAAAACCCTTCTTACCGTAATTTATTCCTTTTTTAACTTGTTATTTTATTACCATTTTTAACTTGTGAGTTTATTACCCTTTTACCTTTGTTCACTATCAAAACTTTGGAGCCCGGTTCCCTGGGCCCATTGTGTACCTCTGTAATCCCGTAAATACCTTTGTAACTTGTATATTGTGGAAAAAAACCTCCTAGTTCTTACCTTCGTAAATTGTGATTTTAATTTCCTTTTAAATTTGGAATTTTATTAACCCCCTGTAACTTTCTCACTTTTCAAAAATTTTAAAGGGCCCGTCCCCGGGCCCATTATGTAAACCCCGAAAACTTTGACTACCGGCCACTTGGGTGGGGAGGGGGCCCTAAAAAATATTAAAAATTAAACTTAAGGGTTTTAATTTATCTAACTTAAAATCCAGTGATTCGAGTTTTTTCTTGTTAATATCCTCAGCACCCTATTTCTGGTTTGATATCCCAGCACCCTATTTTATCTAATATCCTCAGCAACCCCCATTTTTGTCTAGATATCCCAGCAGCCAAAATTTTTAACTAGATTTTCCTCAGCAGCCTATCTAATTTTCCCTTTTGGGATCCAAAACTTCACCTAGATCTCCACTCACAAGTTTTTTTAAAGAATGGTAGATTCAAGACTCTTACTCAAAATTCATATAAAAAAAAAAATTTTTATTTCATGGATTAATGTTGTCATCCTCATCTTCCTCTAATTTCATTTTTTTTTCCACTATGTAATAAGGAGACCCAAAATGCGCCGCATAATCTGCATGCACTTTATATATAAAAATAAATAAAGTAAATAAACGAATATAATTTTTCCCTCCTTTAAAATTTTGGGGATAAAAATTTTTTTGGGGGGGGGGGGGGGGGGGGCCCAAAAAAAAACAGAAATTTCCCTTTTTTTAAGTCCTAAATTATTGTACATTTACCACAACAAATTTGTAATAAATTCTTTTTCCCTTTTAACAAACCGCCGTATCCCACCGAGCAGGGGCCCAAAAAGAAAAAAAAAAAGTTCCTTTTTAAAATTTTTAATTTTTTAAAGGGGGAAGGGGTTACTAGCCCCTTGCTCCCGGCATTTAGTCCCCTTTTCAACAAAACCCTGCCTTATTATAAATCAAAAGAAAGGGTAACCCCAAGGGGATACAGCAAAATATGCCATTAACCGCATATTATTTAAAAATAATTGAGGTTAAACTCTCAGGTTTTTAACACTGAGTAAAATGTAATCCCCAACTTTGGGGCTAAAATATCCTTGACATCCTGAGATGCCCAAAGGTTTTCCCGACCCGGGGTAAACTATATCGACACCTTTTTAAGGGAATAAATTATTTTACGTTTTTTGCCCAAATTAGGGTTTTTATAGTTAAGGTGAAACGCTAAAAACAAAGATTTTTTCCCGCCACAAAAATTTCTTTTATGTGGAAACCCTTTAATTTTGGGAAGACGCGGGGTTTTATCCCCGCCCTGGAAATTTTTTTTTAAAAAGGGCAAGCGTTTCCTACGCGGGTTTTTGTCAGTATGACCTGCCCCTGGAGCTTTTGGGTTTTTCTGACCGGGCCTTTCCCCAGGCTTAATCCTCAAAACCCCCTTTAAAAATCTGGTTAAAGATTAAACCCTTTTTTTTTTTTCTGCGGGGTGGGAGCGCCCGGTTTTTAAAAAATCTACACAAACTTTTTGGTTCGGGCTGTGTTAAACTTGGCTGGGTGCATGATTTTTTGCTGGGCCCTGTTATCCCCGTGTGTTAAACCCTTTGGTGTTTCTGACCACAATGTTTTCCCCGTGGTGCGAAACTGAAAGTTGCGATCACAATGTTTTCCTACGTTTAAACTTAGGTTTGCGACCACAATGTTTTTCCCCGGGGGTTTCTGAAAAATGATGTGCCCGATCACAATTTAAACCTTGGGGCTGAAACCCGATGTTGCTGCCCCAATGGTTTTCCTGTGGGGGCTGACGTTGGTGCTGCTACACAAAATTTTGAAACTCGTGCAGTATTTCTTTTTTCCTGCTTAAACCCGTTGGGATCCCTACAAACCCCAAGAGGAAATGGAAGTCATGCGAATTTTGTCAAAAAGGGAAAACCCGTTCCCAATTTCCCCAAAACCGGGTTTCACTGAACCCTTTTTTAAAGTACTTTCACAAGAAACACCCGGGCCCATCGCTTCTTTGCACTTCAATAAAAGGGTCAACCATTTACAAAATCAAAGCCCAAACCCAAAATTTCTTTCTAAACTAAAAATTATCTAATTTAAATCCATTACTGCGGGTTTTTCTCTTGAGAGAAATTTCCCCAAGACCCTTTTTAAAAATCCCCTTTTTTTAATACCTAACCCTTTCCCCTTTTACACTTCATCAGGCTCCCCTCATTCTTCGTCCCAACAATGAAAAGTAACTTAAGAGTCTTCAATCTTTCTCATGGGAAAAAATTTCCCAATCTATGTATTAATTTAGTCATCCTACGCTGAATGTTTTCTAACGAATTTATGTCCATTCTGTAATACGGAGACCAGAATTGAGCTGCATAATCTAGGTGAGGCCTTACTAATGATGTATAAAGCTGCAGTATGACCTCTGGACTTCTGTTGCTTACACTTCTTGATATAAATCCCAGTAATCTATTTGCCTTATCACGTACGCTTAGCCATTGCTGTCTTGGTTTAAGGTTGCTGCTTACCATAACCCCCAAGTCCTTTTCGCAATCTGTATGGCTAAGTTCTACATTATTTAACTTATAAGTGCTAGGGTTATGGACACTCCCGAGCTTCAGAACCTTGCATTTATCTACATTGAACTGCATCTGCCACTTTTCTGACCAAGAGTAGAGTTTGTCTAAATCCTCCTGAAGTTCCCTAACATCTACGTTTGAATCAATTATCCTACCTATCTTCGTGTCATCGGCGAATTTGCTCATGTCACTAGTAATTCCTTCATCAAGATCATTGATGAACAACGCCTGTGTACAACACCGAAATTCCACCAATCATCTCATGAAATTCAGAGACGCCCAATTAGTGATCAAAGAAACTAATTTCCGCAGACGCAAGTGCCTCGAATCAGCACTGATCGCTGTTTCGAATACAATTAAACAAAACAACGGCAGCTTCACCATCACTGAAGTCTTAGCAAGAATCCTCCTGAAAACAGTAAACCCTGCCATCACAAAGTCTCTCCTGTTATACTACACAAAGCACATTACAGAGAGTCGACAACACTCTTCCTTTCCTTGATGTCCTGCTCTGCAAAGCTGACCACGAACTTCGTTTTAAAGTCTATCGAAAACCCACCAACCAAAACGATCTTCTCCACTTCTACTCTCACCACGACACCAAAACCAAACGTGGTGTAATTATAGGCTTCTTCCTGCGGGCACTCAGAATCTGCAGCAACGAGTTCCTTGAGGAAGAATGCACTATAATTGAACAAATATTTTCTAAACTCCACTATCCTCGTCACTTCATCAGAGACTGCAGACGGCGAGCATTAAACATCTTCAACACACCCAAAGAAGACACTGCCGAGAAGAGATACATAGTCCTTCCCACCAACTCCATTGCCAAACATGTTTCCAACATCTTTGCCAAAACATCATTCCAAGTATCTACCTCCACAACCACGACCATCAAGGACATCACCAGTAGTAGACAGGACAAGCCTCCATCCTCTGCAGGGGTATACATAATCCCTTGTAATGACTGCAACAAGTTATACGTGGGCGAAACATCAAGGGACCTCCAAACACGTATTTCAGAACACCAATACGCAAGCAGGTCTGACGACACAAGGAATGCCTGCGTACAACACCGTAATTCACACAACCACTTGATAAACTACAGAAACTCAAGACTTATCGCCACAGAAGACAACACTCAATACCGAAGAATCCTGGAATCATCACTTATTTCTATATCCGACAACTTCAACCAGAATAGTGGCTTCTATAACATAGCTGAACCACTTGCCAAGAAACTTCTTCATCGCTATCCCACATAAGAACACTGTAGAAGGTCTGCTCACAAACTTGTCCAATCTCCTTTCCGGGCTGCTCAAGTTTTTAGACTCTATAACCCCACTCGGTGCATCATCAGATGCAGCATTCTTCACCTGACCTCAGCATTCTGAACCGGACTATAAATACTCGCGTTCCTTCCACCCCAGGTAGTTCTGTTTGTGACTTGAAAAAGCCCACTGTGTGGGCGAAACGTAGTCAATAAAAGATCACATTATACTGCATTTGTGTTTATATTTCCATTGTGTCGGTATTTTATACCTTTATTTCCACAGAGAGTGAACACTGAAACGGGCCCTGCCTCTATCCAGTCTATTTTTTGTCCAACCTATTTTGTTACCCAATAGCTTTTATATCCTTTTACTCATGTACGAATTAATTGCTTCCCATATTGTATTATTATTACTACTACTACTTCAATTTTTTGTCACTACCAACTACTATACTACCACTAGTATTGCACCTCACTCTGAGCCTATATACCCCCCTGTGTCCATGTATTGTTTGTAATGACTTGATAAAGCTCCTGGAGACCGAAACGTTGCCACAATAAAATGTCACATTAGTTGCACTTGGGGTCCTTTTACTTTACATGATTGTGGAGTTATGAATGAGAAGAAGCTGGATGTCCTGGCTTTATGTGAAACAAAGCGTAAGGGGGTGGGAGAGTTTCAGTGGAGAGGAAAAAATTGGGTTTAGGTCAGGGGTTTCAAAATTAGAGTTAGAGCTAAAGAAGGAGTAGCAATAATGTTGAAGGATTAGTTATGGCAGGAAAAGAGGGACTATAAATGTATTAATTCAAGGATTATGTGGAGTAAAAAAAGGTTGAATGTGAAAAGTGGTTTATGTAAGGTATAGGCACCTGGAGAAGAGGAGAAGTGTAGAGGAGAGGATTTTGGGGGGGAATGTTGAGTAAGGGCCCGATACTGATGTGGTATTTGCCATATGAAAAATATTTTGATTTTTTTCAATTTCACTAATAATTTAAAGTTTCCTCCTGTCTCTCCTGGTTCCTGAAAGAGTCATTTAACTTAATTCGATAGTTTCCACTTCTCTGGTCAGCGCCCCCTTTCGTGTATCCAGATATTCTAGCACTCCTAGGAGCTCAGTGACTCTTCGTCGTCTTCTGTAGAGGGAAGGTCTTTTCTCTCCAGTTTATCCTGCTCTTCTTTCTTTTTTAGGGGAAATGCCTGAACATGCTTCAGCTGCCAGGATTTGATCTTTTCAAGGCTTTGGTTTGGATCCTTGTCATTTAAGATTATTTCCAACATGTTTCTTTTTGGAATGGTTTACTGGTCCCAGTTGATGTTCTTGTAGAAGGTATTTTGTGAAGGACCCTTTTCCCCAGATACATGCATTCTGCTGATCAGGAACCCTATGCATTATCTGGACTTCGATTAAGTTGTGATCGGATTAGTTGTTTTTGAATATTCTTATGTCTCTTACCAGGTCCTCATTATTGTGAAGAAAAGGTCAAGTTTTGTTTTCTTAGTCTTGTTGGCTCCACTTTGCTGGCTTACCGGGCTTTTCGCAGAGACTTAGTAGCTCATGTGTGTGTAACCTTTCATCTGCGCTCCCTCCGGGATTGTTTCAGCATACATTATTTGCTACATTTTCATTTTGTATGCCTTAGGTTGAATCACAGCTCAAGATGTTTGGGGATGGAGCTGGAAGTTTTCCAGACAGTAATAATTTTCAGTAGTGTTCCTTGAACTGTTTGTGGGTTGCATTGTGCTTATATACACCACATGATAGTTTGGTTTTTCGTTCTTCATTGACAAATTTCATACCTCATTTGTGGTGTTCGCAACTCCATCAGATGAGGACTTGACTTAGGTGTGGTCAACCCTCACACTAAGCTGTTCAATCTTTGTAAATTTTAATTTAAAATATAACATTTCTGTTTTCATTCAGAATTACTATTTCTTCCCTGTTAGCTATCACCCTTTGAAGAGAGAGGGGGGAGGGGGTTGATGGTTTATGAAGAGCTCGTGATCCCAGGAACTGAAGGTACTTCCCTTTCTAGAATTAAAACCAATTACTTCCTTTTACTTGGCTTTGTTCGACCCTTATGGGTTTAGCTCTTGCCCATATATATTAAATTCCAATCTAAGCACTAGTAGCATTTATGCTCATTTGTTCATGCAAAGCGCTAAACCCGTGTATATTAGATAAATATTGTATTTTAAAATTTTATATTACTGTATTATCAATAATTAAAAATTCATATTTAATATAACAGCATCTTTATGAATATATTTCATGGGAAGCGCTAAAACCGTTAACAAAAATATTTTAAGTCGTACTAAAATGACGTATAATTGAATGATTATGATCTACCCTTATCTATTATAATTATTTACTCAATGACTGTAAATGCAAATATTCTAAATAGTGCATATATCAGTTAGGATTATTATTATAATCAAAAAAGAAGCGCTAAGCCACAAGGACTATACAGCGCTGCAGAGCAGGAAGGAAGCGAGGGCATCAGGTGGCAAAAGGGAGATGGATGAGTAATAGGTTACGGATAACAGCGGGGTAGTGGATGGTGAAAGGGTAAAGGGCAGCAAGAGACTGAACTAGAAAGGGCTGAGGGGAGTGCGAAAAGTATCATCAGAGTTTGGGGAGTAAATCAGTCGTTGTCAAGAAGTCAATGAGAGAGTCAGGATTAAAGGAGGGTCCATCAGCAAGAAGGGAAGGTAAAGAGGGGGAGTAGTAGAACGAAGACGACGTTGGAGGTAAATTCTGCGTGCTCGTTGATAGAGGGGGCAGTCTAACAGAATGTGCTAATCGATACTGGAACTTGACACTGCTCACAGAGAAACAGGGTGCCTCCCATGAGATAGCCATAGTAAGACGAGTGTGACCAATGCGAAGGGGGGAGAGAGTGGTCTCCCAACCTCGGCACTGATGACAGAAGACGGCCAGTAACCTATGCTCGGTTTAATAGAATGAAGTTTGTTACCGAGGGAGAGTTGACCAACGTTTTTTGCCAAGGGTGCGAAGGTGGGTAGCTATTGCAGCAAAATAGTCCAGAAATGGAACACCCCATAGGAAATTGGTAAGTCATGTACTGCTGACCCCGCAGCAGTGTCTGCTGTTCATTGCCCTGTACGTCGACATGACCAGGGACCCAAAAAAAAAACAATATCTTTTTGTTTGGTAGAGTACGGCGTAGCCAAAGTTGGATACGGAAAAACTAGGGGGTGAGATGTATCAAATTTTCGTTTTAAACCTGTAGAGCACTAAGGGAGTCTGTGACTACTACAAATGATGACACAGGCATAGATTTCGATACGAATAAGTGCTTTCAAGAATAGCATACAGTTCCCGCAGTAAAAATGCTAGCTGAAGATAGTAAATGCCCCGCACGACGCTGTCCGGAAACACTGCTGCGAATCCGACGCCGTCTGAAGACTTAGAGCCATCTGTGTACACAGCGGTGGCATGAGAATGGGAGTGGAAGTGATCAAGAAAAAGAGAGCGGGAAGCCCCGTAGGGAGTTGAGCTTTCGAGCAAGGGAAATGAGAAAGAACAGACCCGAACAGGGTGGAACTTCCCCGGGGGGTAGGGAAAAGTGAGATGCTACATGAACATATAAAGGTGGTAATTGAAGGGAAGACAAGAGTGAATGTAGGCGAAGAGAAAAGGGACGGAGCAAACAGGGGCGGCGAACGAACCTCACAAATATTCGATGGCTAACTTGCATAAAATCAATTTTAGTATATTTAATTGTTTACTGTATCTAATGGATTATCTTAGAAATGATTTTCTGGGACATTTACTTTGACTGTAGTATCGGCATGCCTCTGGCAAGACAGTGATGGGGTTTAATGATGATGAAAGTGTTTCTTCGTTTACGGGTCCCCCCTGCCTCGGTGGGAGACGGTCGATGTGTTAAAAAAAATTAGCTTATTTTATCTAGGTTCAAACCAGCCGTTAGGAACATATCCCCCAACACAGATTTTTCTCTTATATAAATTACGTATAATGAAAATGAGAGCTAAATACGTATGGATCAACTTATTTCTTAGAAAGGTTATCTTTCATTCGTACATTATATAACGTTTGTTACTGTCGGTTACAGTATGTGTAATGATAGTTGAAATTTTCATCGGGCAGAATAGAAACGGTTTTAATACGTTAGACAAAAATCCGTCGTATCTGGGGTCAGGCTGCTGAGATCTCCCGCTGGGCCCCATATTTACATCACTATATGAAACAGGTATTATTTAGTTAACATGAAAAAGACTGTCAAGTTTCAGACCAAGCTTTGATGCAACGTTTTTGCTCTAAAGACTTATCAAACCATACATATTACCTGTGTGACTATAAAGCTCGAAATAGAACGAAATATGTCCAATAAAAGCTAGCTTAGCAACTTAAGTCTTGTAGCCGAACCACGAAACATCATTACCAACACCACAATCATCAAAACTCCAGGTACAACCTTAACTTAAATTTTTTTTAATCACCCTCACTTACGTCTTTCATTTTCTATGATTGCTTTAATTAACTCTCAGAGTAGTTCATCTTAGGATTACGACCTACAACAGTTAGGTTAAAGTTTAAAAAATTATTTTACAAAATGAGGGCCATTAAAGCGGGGACAAAAACCTATACAAAAAAAAACCTATTTATTCCTAAAACAGACATGAAATTAAATATCTGTTTTTCTGTCTCTTAAACTGGATATATAATGGCAAATATATTTTACAACAATTACCGATTCCGTCATTTATCTGATTTCTCTTCAGAGTCTGCGCGATTGCTTCAAAATAACTTTCCTTTATAATGTTGCAGATATGGAAATCTGGTGTATCGATAAATTTCTACTATGACAATGTGAAAAAAAGGCTTACCTGGTGAGGAGTTTTAAAAGATGTCAGTGAGAACTGACTTTGAATTAAAGATAACGTAAATAGGCGAGTCGTAGTCATTAAACACTGGTAAATTAAGATGGTTTTAAGTGACAATAGTCAACATCTACACAAAAACAGACCACTGAACTATGAACTTTAAAGCAAAAACAGAGGTAGTAATGAAACTAGGCTCGAACTCACCCTTCAAGTCGTGGTGAACTTCGCCTGCATACTCAGCTCGTTATTCTTATATCAACCAAACACCCCTGATCTTGCTGACGTCTCTTTAAAAACCCCCACGTACAACAGAATATTTACTAGAGTCTTCGTGAGCAGGGAAGACCGATATAGAACAAAAATAACAGGGATCATAGCAACAATATGGAGAGCGAGCCACAGGGAACACAACCTGTTTACCTTCACTGTCAACACTACCAGCTGACTCACTGGTTCTCACACCTCATTACGAGTCAAAACTTCAACTACTGTTAAATCAGTAATTTGCGATGTATGTAAAGCAAATGTATAATATACAAATAAATGCGTAATTAAATAAACAAATAAAAACAACACACAAAACAGTTGTAGAACTTTTGCATCCTGTATAGTTTGGGTTTTGCGATATTTGCATTATATATACATGTACATGCAAAACAACCACTGTGAAAGGATAGTGAAATTCCAAACGCTTTCGTGACTTCTCATATTATTAAGGAACTATGATAATGTGATAATGCTATTCTGATATCACCTGTTTACTGTGATCTTAAATTGTATATATATTATATATATATATATATATATATATATATTAATTATATATATTATATAATATATATATATTTATATATATATATATTTACTAATAGGAATATTTTATTACATATTATGGTACAGAAGATTTAAGAGATACATTGTTGATATAAAGGTGGCATATACGGTACATTTTGTTACGTGTGTATCACCTATTTAAGGCGAAAATCTCATCCAGCTCCTCAGAGCTGGGGCGTGTGCCCAAAATACAGCAGGCATTACCCCTTTGAACAGCCGCACTGAGCCGCTGGAACAGCAAACTAGCTGCCCTGGGATCCCTATATATATATATATATATATATATATATATATATATTATAATATATATATATATATATATATATATATATATAATAATATTTATATATTATAATATAATATATATATATAATATATATATATATATATATATTATATATATATATATATATATATATATATATATATATATAAACAGTAAGTGTTACTTTAGTAGTTTATTATTTAGGTATGAACTGTAGTTTTCCTAAGTTGTATATTTAGTGGTTTCTGGTGTTTAAAATTCGGGTTAAATACATTAAGAATTATATTCATGGGCAAGTGCCAAACCCATAAGGGTCGTAACAGAGCCTGGGCAATGGTAGGCAATTAGGTTTGATCCGAGAAAGAAGAGATTAATAACTCTTCACTATTATCAAGGTGAAAGGTAAATGTACTTACAAGATTGAAGGGCTGCAGTAGGCCTAAGTAGGCAAGTTTATTCAGGTATACACAAATATAGTTGCATAGATTATCATACATAGCAGCATATGTGTAGAGAACCTGGGATAACCCAAAAAAGTCAGACAGAGTTACTTATTTCCATACTATGCTGGTTATTTTCAAACTCAACTCTCATATATTTGACCAGCCTAATAGTACCAGTCTAGAATCGAGCACTATTTGACAGACTCTTCCACTCGTCTCAACCAGTATTTTCACATATCCATTCTAAGTTTGAATTTATCTAACTTAAAATCCAGTGATTCGAGTTATTTCTTGGTTAGATATCCTCAGCACCCTATTTCTGTGTAGATATCCTCAGCACCCTATTTGTATCTAGATATCCTCAGCACCCTATTTGTCTAGATATCCTCAGCAGCCTATTTCTATCTAGATATCCTCAGCAGCCTATCTATATCTCCTTTGGTATCCAAACTTCACCTAGATCTCCACTCACAAGTTTTCTAAGAGAATGTAGATTCAAGACTCTTACTCAACTTCATATAAAAAAAATCTTATTTCATGGATTAATGTTGTCATCCTCATCTTCCTCTAATGCATTTTTATCCACTATGTAATAAGGAGACCAGAACTGCGCCGCATAATCTGCATGCATCTTTATATATAAAAATAAAGTATGTAAATAAACGTAATATAATTTCCATCCTAAACTTTGGAGATAAATTTTTCGTCAATAAAAAAAGGCAGACTTTCCTTATTTTAAGTCCTAAAATTATGTGTACATTTACCACAACAAATTTGTAAGTAAATTCTTCTTCTTTCAACAAACCGGCCGTATCCCACCGAGGCAGGGTGGCCCAAAAAGAAAAACAAAAGTTTCTCTTTTTAAATTTAGTAATTTATACGGGAGAAGGGGTTACTAGCCCCTTGCTCCCGGCATTTTAGTCGCCTCTTACAACACGCATGCCATTATTATATAATCAAAAAGAAGCGCTAAGCCACAAGGGCTATACAGCACAATATGCCATTAACCGCATATTATTTAACATAATTAGAGGTTATCTCTCAGGTTATATACACTGAGTATAATGTAATCCCCAACTTAGGGACTAAAATATCCTTGACTCCTGAGATGCAATGTTAAGCAGACTGGTGTAAACTATATCAGACACCTTTAATGGGAATAAATTATTATACGTTTCGCCCAAAGTTAGGCTTTTATATATGTGAAGGTGAAACGTCGTATAACAAAGATTTTTTCCTGCCACAAAAGTTTCTTTTATGTGAGAAACATGTTAAGTTAGGTAAGATCGCGGGTTCTATCCCCGCCCGTGGTATGGTTTTTAAACAGGGCAAGCGTTTCCTGACGCGGGTTTTAGTCATGTGATGACCTGCCTCTGGAGCTTTTGGTTATCTGACCGAGGCCTTCCACAGGCTTAATCCTCAACCCCTTTAAAAATCTTGGTTATGATAACCATTTTTTTTTTTTGCTGCTCGTGTAGCTGACAGTTTTAAATGAAATCTACACAAACTTCTTGGTGCAGACGTGTGTTAAACTTGGCTGCTGACACTGATGTTGCTGGCCAGTGTTATCCTGTGTGTTAAACTTAGGTGTTGCTGACCACAATGTTATCCTGTGGTGCTGAAACTGATGTTGCTGATCACAATGTTATCCTGTGGTGCTGAAACTGATGTTGCTGATCACAATGTTATCTTGTGGTGCTGACGTTGGTGCTGCTGATCACAAATTCTGAGAACTCTGTGCAGTATTTCTTTTTCACTGCTAAACCCGTTGGGATCATACAACACCAAGAGGAAATGGAAGTCATGCGGATTCTGTCAAAGGCAAGACCTGTTCCAATTCCCTGGATCAAGAGTTCCTTACCTGCATCAAGGGACCTCCCTGAATTTAAGGGATTTTAATGTATAAAATTTTATTTAAAGGCCATATTTTATAATAATGAGGAGGGATGTTAATGTTGCAATTTTGTAACTGTAGTGTAAGCGCGCTTCTGGCAAGACAGTGATGGAGTGAATGATGGTGAAAGTTTTTCTTTTTCGGGCCACCCTGCCTTGGTGGGAGACGGCCGATGTGTTAATAAAAATAATAATAATAATATCTTTATTTCTACAAGTACATGTACAAGGTATACAGATCTAGCTGACATCAATGATACATTACTATGTAGAAAGCCCCTTGTTATGAAGAGCACTTCGGGCAAATGAAGCCTTGTCACAGGATCCTTGTCAGGAGGCAGGTGGTGAGGACTCACACCCCCTGCACCCACCCACCGTATAAGGGACTCGCATCTTCCCAGCAAAAGTACTCTCAGAATGTTCAAGGCACATGTTAAGCACTCTTCAAACCTGGGGAGGTTTTAATTATTTAGCAAAATTGGATACATCAGTAAGGTGCTTCTGTCCTATTCTATGATAGTTGCATACTGAGAAGAAACACTATCTCTGTTTCCCTGTCATATTCAGTTACATAAAGTGGGTTACATTCCTAGTGTTAAAATCTGTCAGTCTTAGCTGGGGGACTTAGTAGGGCAATGAGGATGTCGTCAAGCATTCCATTAAACGTTTCCCTCCACCAGAGCTGGAGTTACTAACACTTGGGATTACCATTTCTCAGGATGGCTATCCCACACACAGGTTTAATGGAATATGTATGAGGATATCTCCATCGTCACAGAGCGAGCAATACAAATTGTACAAAAAAAGAGTGAGACGGGTGGGGAAGATTTACACGCTTAGGAAGGTGTGAGGTAGCTGATGTGTGTATCTACGCCGCCCCGCCTCTACCGGAGCAATTGAAGAACTTGTAGGACATATATACGAGTGAGTAGGAGATATTAGTCGAAGATTGAGATGGAATATTCGAAATGAGTAATTAGGATAATCCATGGAAGAGAAGTGTAGTTGCAACTCCCTAGATCAAGAGTGTAGTGTGAGGACCAACTGAAGACAGGATCACACATACAACATTATAACTGAATTAGACACATGTGCAACATCTGGGTATGTTTATTGTAGACGTTTGTCATCCAGTGGCTTTATCAATACAAATTCAAGGACGTGATGGGAAGACAGTAGAACTATATACAAAAGATGAGGTAATCAATCCCTCAGTCTTGGCTGAGGGACTGATTGCATGTGGACCCACAGCCTTAATATTGACTTACGTGGAATCCTTTACTAACCACGTTTCACCCAGGAATGAACGTTAACAAGTCACAGGCATCTATTTGCGACTTGGATAAAATTCACTGCCTGGGCGAAACATCGTTAATAAAAGTTTCCATATAACTGTATTAGTGTGACCTTACCATCGAGTAGGCATCTCATAGTGTGACATCTCCAATGATACATTAAATAGACTTCACATCTGTACAATTTATATTAGTCACTCCCCTCTCAGGTTACATTTTCTATGAGAATTTATCACAGAAAATTATACTAGACTCGTGTTATAAACTGCGACATACTACATTTTAGTAAATTTATTTAGGTCGAGGTACACATCAATACAGTTACACGAACTAAGGTGACTACAGTTATCATACATAGTAACATATTTGTAAATTACCCAAGATAGCCCAAAAAGCTTATTTCCACTATGGGCCCTTGTAATAAATATATATACAGTACAACCTCTATATTCGGAATTAACTGGTTCCTGACAGTGTTCTGAATATTGAATTTTCGGAATATTGGATCAATTTTTTTCCCATAGGAAATAATATAAATTGGATTAATTCGCTCCAGACTCCGAAAGTTATTCTTCATAAACCATTTTCCCGTAGCTTGATTCGCTAGCGCATTCAGCTCACACACTGAGGTCTGCGGGTCGATCCCTGATACGGGTGGAAACATTAATATCTTCATTTCTACAAGAACATGTACAAGGTATACAGGTCTTGCTGGCAGCAATGACATACTACTATATAGAAAGTCGCTTGTTATGTTGAGCATTTCGGGCAAATAGGTCAGTTTTGTCCCAGGATGCGACCCACACCAACCGACCAGGTACCTATTTTACTGATGGGTGAACAGGAACAGCGTGTATCTTAAGGAAACACGTTCTAATGTTTCCACCCGTACCGGGGATCGACCCCTGGACCTATGTGTGAGTTGAGTGCGCTAGCAATCAAGCTACGGGATCTAGAGTGACACACGACTTGATGAACCTATAAACATAGTGAAACACTTGATAAATCTCTAAAGAGAGTGAACTACTTTATGCACAGAGTGAAGCAGGACTCAGTACACCTCTACACCGGGCCGCGGGGGCGTTGATCCCCGGAATAACCTCCAGGTAACCTCCAGGTACACAGAGACAACCGTGGTCACAATAAAAATCTTGTTGCGGTACCTTCGTGTTCCCTTCATCAGTGTGACTGATGTCCCAGACTCACCTAGACGTCTTCATCAGTGTGACTGATGTCCCAGACTCACCTAGACGTCTTCATCAGTGTGATTGGTGTCCCAGACTCACCTAGACGTCTTCATCAGTGTGATTGGTGTCCCAGACTCACCTAGACGTCTTCATCAGTGTGACTGGTGTCCCAGACTCACCTAGACGTCTTCATCAGTGTGACTGGTGTCCCAGACTCACCTAGACGTCTTCATCAGTGTGACTGGTGTCCCAGACTCACCTAGACGTCTTCATCAGTGTGACTGGTGTCCCAGACTCACCCAGACGTCTTCATCAGTGTGATTGGTGTCCCAGACTCACCCAGACGTCTTCATCAGTGTGACTGGTGTCCCAGACTCACCCAGACGTCTTCATCAGTGTGACTGGTGTCCCAGACTCACCCAGACGTCTTCATCAGTGTGACTGGTGTCCCAGACTCACCTAGACGTCTTCATCAGTGTGACTGGTGTCCCAGACTCACCTAGACGTCTTCATCAGTGTGACTGGTGTCCCAGACTCACCTAGACGTCTTCATCAGTGTGAATGGTGTCCCAGACTCACCTAGACGTCTTCATCAGTGTGACTGGTGTCCCAGACTCACCTAGACGTCTTCATCAGTGTGACTGGTGTCCCAGACTCACCTAGACGTCTTCATCAGTGTGATTGGTGCCCCAGACTCACCTAGACGTCTTCATCAGTGTGACTGGTGTCCCAGACTCACCTAGACGTCTTCATCAGTGTGACTGGTGTCCCAGACTCACCTAGACGTCTTCATCAGTGTGATTGGTGTCCCAGACTCACCCAGACGTCTTCATCAGTGTGACTGGTGTCCCAGACTCACCTAGACGTCTTCATCAGTGTGACTGGTGCCCCAGACTCACCTAGACGTCTTCATCAGTGTGACTGGTGTCCCAGACTCACCTAGACGTCTTCATCAGTGTGACTGGTGTCCCAGACTCACCTAGACGTCTTCATCAGTGTGGACTGGTGTCCCAGACTCACCTAGACGTCTTCATCAGTGTGACTGGTGTCCCAGGACTCACCTAGACGTCTTCATCAGTGTGACTGGTGTCCCAGACTCACCTAGACGTCTTCATCAGTGTGACTGGTGTCCCAGACTAACCTAGACGTCATCATCAGTGTGATTGGTGTCCCAGACTCACCTAGACGTCTTCATCAGTGTGACTGGTGTCCCAGACTCACCTAGACGTCTTCATCAGTGTGACTGGTGTCCCAGACTCACCTAGACGTCTTCATCAGTGTGATTGGTGTCCCAGACTCACCTAGACGTCTTCATCAGTGTGACTGGTGTCCCAGACTCACCTAGACGTCTTCATCAGTGTGATTGGTGTCCCAGACTCACCTAGACGTCTTCATCAGTGTGATTGGTGTCCCAGACTCACCTAGACGTCTTCATCAGTGTGACTGGTGTCCCAGACTCACCTAGACGTCTTCATCAGTGTGACTGGTGTCCCAGACTCACCTAGACGTCTTCATCAGTGTGACTGGTGTCCCAGACTCACCTAGACGTCTTCAGTGTGACTGGTGTCCCAGACTCACCTAGACGTCTTCATCAGTGTGGCTGGTGTCCCAGACTCACCTAGACGTCTTCATCAGTGTGACTGGTGTCCCAGACTCACCTGACGTCTTCAGTGTGACTGATGTCCCAGACTCACCTAGACGTCTTCATCAGTGTGGCTGGTGTCCCAGACTCACCTAGACGTCTTCATCAGTGTGACTGGTGTCCCAGACTCACCTAGACGTCTTCATCAGTGTGACTGGTGTCCCAGACTCACCTAGACGTCTTCATCAGTGTGACTGGTGTCCCAGACTCACCTAGACGTCTTCAGTGTGACTGGTGTTCCAGACTCACCTAGACGTCTTCATCAGTGTGACTGGTGTCCCAGACTCACCTAGACGTCTTCATCAGTGTGACTGGTGTCCCAGACTCACATAGACGTCTTCATCAGTGTGATTGGTGTCCCAGACTCACCTAGACGTCTTCATCAGTGTGACTGGTGTCCCAGACTCACCTAGACGTCTTCATCAGTGTGATTGGTGTCCCAGACTCACCTAGACGTCCCTTTATCAGTGTGACTGGTGTCCCAGACTCACCTAGACGTCTTCATCAGTGTGACTGGTGCCCCAGACTCACCTAGACGTCTTCATCAGTGTGACTGGTGTCCCAGACTCACCTAGACGTCTTCATCAGTGTGACTGGTGTCCCAGACTCACCTAGACGTCTTCATCAGTTTGACTGGTGTCCCAGACTCACCTAGACGTCTTCATCAGTGTGACTGGTGTCCCAGACTCACCTAGACGTCTTCAGTGTGACTGATGTCCCAGACTCACCTAGACGTCTTCATCAGTGTGGCTGGTGTCCCAGACTCACCTAGACGTCTTCATCAGTGTGACTGGTGTCCCAGACTCACCTAGACGTCTTCATCAGTGTGACTGGTGTCCCAGACTCACCTAGACGTCTTCATCAGTGTGACTGGTGTCCCAGACTCACCTAGACGTCTTCAGTGTGACTGGTGTTCCAGACTCACCTAGACGTCTTCTCAGTGTGACTGGTGTCCCAGACTCACCTAGACGTCTTTCATCAGTGTGACTGGTGTCCCAGACTCACATAGACGTCTTCATCAGTGTGATTGGTGTCCCAGACTCACCTAGACGTCTTCATCAGTGTGACTGGTGTCCCAGACTCACCTAGACGTCTTCATCAGTGTGATTGGTGTCCCAGACTCACCTAGACGTCTTCATCAGTGTGTGACTGGTGTCCCAGACTCACCTAGACGTCTTCATCAGTGTGACTGGTGCCCCAGACTCACCTAGACGTCTTCATCAGTGTGACTGGTTCCCAGACTCACCTAGACGTCTTCATCAGTGTGACTGGTGTCCCAGACTCACCTAGACGTCCATCAGTGACTGGTGTCCCAGACTCACCTAGACGTCTTCATCAGTGTGACTGGTGTCCCAGACTCACCTAGACGTCCATCAGTGTGACTGGTGTCCCAGACTCACCTAGACGTCTTCATCAGTGTGATTGGTGTCCCAGACTCACCTAGACGTCTTCATCAGTGTGACTGGTGTCCCAGACTCACCTAGACGTCTTCATCAGTGTGACTGGTGTCCCAGACTCACTTGGACGACAGTGCTACCTCCAGCAGGAAGGTTGTCACACCCAATACATTGCCAATCAACAGCACCAGAAACGCGCCCTGTGGATAAGAAGACTTTTAGTGGTAATGAATTAGACATGGCCAACGCCTGGGCATTTTGATTTTTGAAGACGTTTCGCCCACCAATGACGTTTTTTCAATTCAATACATTTAATGGCCAGTCATTGCTCCCTTCTCTTAACGTAACATATACAGTTGATGATGAGGCTGTCAGTTCCTCAACCTTGAAGAAATAATAATAATAATAAATCTCAACATTATGATAAAATTTAATATTATTATTATTATTATTATTATTATTATTATATACATGGGTCAGTCCTAAACCCGCAAGAGTCATATAACGCCTCGGGAATGAGGTAATTTGGTTTGGCCGAAGGAAGAGAAAGGTAGCTTCTATTCCTCGGATCAAGAGCTCTTAACCAGCGTCAAGGCCCCCCCCCACCCTCGTATAGACGAATGGTCATTAAGGTTGTTTATCGCCTATTCCCACTCAAATCCAACCCCTCCCACTCATGTACTTATCCAACCTAAATTTGAAACTACCCAAAGTCCTAGCCTCAATAACCCAACTAGGTAGACTGTTCCACTCATCAACTACCCTATTTCCAAACCAATACTTTCCTATGTCCTTTCTAAATCTAAACTTATCCAATTTAAATCCATTACTGCGGGTTCTCTCCTGGAGAGATATCCTCAAGACCTTGTTAATACCTATCTTCCACTTATACACTTCGATCAGGTCTCCCCTCATTCTTCGTCTAACAAGTGAATGTAACTTAAGAGTCTTCAATTTTTCTTCATAAGGAAGATTTCTAATGCTGTGTATTAATTTAGTCATCCTACGCTGAATGTTTTCTAACGAATTTATGTCCATTTTGTAATACGGAGACCAGAATTGAGCTGCATAATCCAGGTGAGTAAGTAAGTAAGTAAGTAAGTAAATTTATTCAGGTATACACAATACAGTTACATAGAATTATCATACATAGCAGCATATGTGTAGAGAACCTGGGATAACCCAAAAAAGTCAGACAGAGTGACTTATTTCCATTGGGGTCCTTTTACCTTATTATTATAATATAAAGGTTATAATATTTTCTTATTATTCTATAATGAAGATAACATCTTATTATCATACTAAAAAGACTATCTACTACACGAGGGTCATTAAGACTATCTACAATACGAGGGTCATTAAGACTATCTACTACCCGAGGGTCATTACGACTATCTACATACGAGGGTCCATTACTAGGGATAAGGTAAAATTTACACGTATTTTAGCTAAAAAATAGAAAATCATTCCCCTCCCTTTCTGTTGCTTCATTCATCAGACACTTTTTGGCAGTCTTCTTGAACTGGTTCAAGCTATGACTGGCCTTGACATTTGTGGGTAGTCTGTTCCATTCCTTTATTGCTGTACAATAAAAGGTGTTTGAAGCCTGGCCACTGACTGTGGGTACTACAAAGTTGTGCTCTCTGTGAGGCCTTACTAATGATGTATAAAGCTGCAGCATGACCTCTGGACTTCTGTTGCTTCCACTTCTTGATATAAATCCCAGTAATCTATTTGCCTTATTACGTACGCTTAGGCATTGCTGTCTTGGTTTAAGGTTGCTGCTTACCATAACCCCCAAGTCCTTTTCGCAATCTGTATGGCTAAGTTCTACATTATTTAACTTATAAGTGCTAGGGTTATGGACACTCCCGAGCTTCAGAACCTTGCATTTATCTACATTGAACTGCATCTGCCACTTTTCTGACCAAGAGTAGAGTTTGTCTAAATCCTCCTGAAGTTCCCTAACATCTACGTTTGAATCAATTATCCTACCTATCTTCGTGTCATCGGCGAATTTGCTCATATCACTAGTAATTCCTTCATCAAGATCATTGATATATATTATAAACAACAACGGGCCCAAGACTGATCCCTGTGGAACGCCACTTGTTACTGATCCCCACTCGGATTTAACCCCATTTATGGACACTCTCTGCTTCCTGTCTGTGAGCCATGATTCGATCCACGAGAGCACCCTTCCCCCAATCCCATGAGCTGCTACTTTCTTCAACAGTCTTTGGTGCGGAACTCTATCAATGCCTTACTAAAATCTAAGTAAACAATATCAAATTCTTTATCGTGGTCAACAGCCTCAAAAGTTTTACTGAAGAAAGTTAATAAATTAGTTAGACAAGACCGGCCTCTTGTGAATCCATGCTGATTATCATTAATCAAGCTATGCTTATCGAGATAGCTTCTTATAATCTCAGCTATAATTGACTCTAGTAATTTTCCTACAATTGGGTCAGGCTTATTGGGTGGTAATTTGACGGTAACGACTTGTCCCCTGTTTTAAAAATAGGAATTACATTAGCCATCTTCCACATATCAGACACTACACCTGTTTGAAGAGATAAATTAAAAATATTAGTTAATGGTTCACAGACTTCCATTTTGCATTCCTTAAGAACCCTTGAAAAAAACCTCATCAGGACCCGGTGACTTATTTTGCTTCAGTCGGTCTATCTGCTTCACAACCATTTCACTAGTGACTGTGATGTTACATAATTTATCTTCTTCTGGCCCACTATAAAAATTAATTACCGGAATATTATTAGTGTCTTCCTGTGTAAAAACCGAGAGAAAATAATTATTTAAAATCGAGCACATTTCACTCTCTTTGTCAGTAAGATGCCCATAGTTATTTTTAAGGGGACCTATCTTATCTCTAACTTTTGTTCTATAGACCTGGAAAAAACTTTTTGGGTTAGTTTTAGAATCCCTAGCAACTTTAATTTCATAGTCCCTTTTAGCTTTTCTTATCCCCTTTTTAATGTCCCTCTTAATGTCAATATACTGATTCATAAGTTGACCCTCGCCTCTTTTGATACGCCTATAAATTCCTTTCTTATGCCCTAGTAGATATTTCAGCCTATTATTCATCCATTTTGGGTCATTTCTATTTGATCTAATTTCTTTATAAGGGATAAACGTTTCTTTGAGCAGCATGTATAGTGTTCAGAAAACTGTCATATTGATAGCTCTCTTCGTTACCCCAGTCAACAGATGATAAGTGTTCTCTAAGCCCATCGTAATCTGCTAAGTGAAAATCTGGGACTGTTACTGAGTTATCCCTACTATCATACTTCCATTCAATGCTAAATGTAATTGATTTGTGGTCGCTAGCACCCATTCCTCTGAAATCTTCTAAATTATTAACAAGGGATTCATTGTTTGCCAGAACTAAGTCAAGCAGGTTATTACTACTTGTAGGTTCAGTCACAAACTGCTTCAAAAAACAATCCTGAACTACTTCTAAGAAGTCGTATGATTCTAAATTCCCAGTCAAGAAATTCAATCAATATGACTAAAGTTAAAGTCTCCTAGAATTACTACATTATCGTGCCTTGTGGCCCTAACAATTTCCTCCCATAGTAGTCTCCCCTGGTCCCTATCTAAATTTGGGAGACGGTAATATCACACCTAAAATTAATTTTTCATGCCCCTCTGAAAATTTCTATCCAAACAGACTCTGTATGTGTTACTTCAGACTTAATACCCGTTTTTATGCAACAGTTCAAGCGATCTCGGACATACAATGCCACCCCACCCCCCTTCCCGATACTTCTATCTACTTGGAACAATTTAAAACCCTGAATGTGACATTCTGCAGGCATGTCCCGACTTTTTGAATTAAACCACGTCTCAGTAATGGCAAATACATCAATTTTTCCTGCACTAGCAACTAGTCTCAACTCGCCCATCTTTTTCCCTAGAAACTGCGACTATTTGTGAAATAAATATTTAAAAAACCCTCCGTTCTCTTTCCCCTTTCCCTTTCCCTTTCTGTTTTTCCCCCACAAAAACCTATTACTGTCCTTGTAAATTAGTCCCCACGGGCCCTTTCCAATATCCACCTCATTTTTGCTATTACTAGTTTTCCCCCCCCCCTTAGAAACTCATATTACTACCCCTGCGACTTCACAGTTTTCCCGCCAAAACCATTACCCCAAACTATTCCTATTTTAAAAGGGCCTAACACTCCCCCCCACTGCGTTGGCCATGCTCCCCCCCAGACCTAGATAAAATAAACCCCCTTTCGGGCATACATGTCTTTTTGGGCATAAAAGGGGGTCCCAGTTGTCAATGAATGTTACCCCCCCTTTTTCCCTTTACGCAAAATATATTTATAAAAATATTATATATATTATATTTTATATATTTAATTATATATATATATTTTTAAAAAATTTTTATATATATATATATATATGCAATAAGATCAAAAGAAAACAGGTGATTTTTAAAAATGCAGTAAAAAAAAAAATAAAAAATTTTTCCCCCCAAAATGGGACGGAGGGTGTCTAAAAAGTTCCTTGAAAAATTTGCGATAAAGTTTTTTAAACGGTAAAATTGGTAAAAGTCTCGAACTTAGTTTAAAAACCCAACAAAAATTTATAGCATTAAAAACTGGAAAAGTTTCCCAACCCTCTTTTTTATTCATGCGAGAGTTTTTAAACCACCCAAATTGATTTTCAAAAAAGTTGGGGAAAAGTTTTTATCAAGCAAACCCCATGGTCGACGGGAAATTTATAATTGAATCTTGTTTCATAAAAAGCATTTTAAAAAATAAATATGAAATTTCCTTGGGTTTTTTAAAATTTAAACTCATTTATAATTTAATTTAAAAATTTTGGGTTTGAGTTTTTTTAATACATTTGGGCAAATAACAAAACCCTTTTTTCTTGGGTAGAATATTTTGTTTTGTGGGATGTCGTGAGGACCTGTCTTGTTGGGCCCGGGGACCTACTGAAGGTTCCTCTTTTTCTTACAGTTTCCCGGTTTTTGTCGCGCGTTTAGGTGTTTCTTTTTTGTGGGGGTTCCCCTGGAGGGTAGTTTAAAAACCCTTTAATTGCCCTTCCCTTTTAGTATTACTTTCATAGTTCCTTGATAAGTGAGTAGCAAAGAAAGAGCTTGGAAATTTTACTACTCTTTCACAGTGGTTTTTTGAAAATATATATAATAAAATATATATTTTATATATATATATATATATATATATATATATATTAATTTTTTTTTTTTTTATTTAACGGCCGTTCCCACCAAGGCGGTGGCCCCCAAAAAGAAAAACTTTCACCCTCATTTTTACTCCATCACTGTCTTGCCAGAAGGGTGGCTTTACCCTACAGTTTTTTAAAAATGCAACATTTAAAAAACCCCCCCTTCAGAGTGCGGCAATGTCTTCCCTCTCCAGGGCTCAAGTCCCGGGCCCGCCGGTTTCCCCCGAAAACCCCCTTTATAAATGGGTTTCTTTGCTCACCCCTCCAACAGCACTCAAGTATTAAAAACCTTTGTCTCCATTCACCCTATCAAAACCCCGCCCCCCCCACCGCATCCTGCTGGAAGTCCAAGCCCCCCGCAACCCCAAAAACCACCTTTACCCCCCCCCCTCCAACCTTTTTCCCAGGCCGCCCCCAAAACCCCCCTTTCCCTTCCCCTAAAGACTATAAATCTTTTTGGGGGGTCATTCTTTTTTCGCTCCATTCTCTCTACATGTCCGAACCAAACCCCAACAACCCCTTCCTCGCCCCCTGGACAAAAATTTTGTTAAACCCCCACCTCCTCCTAACTTCCCAAAATACGAAATTTTCTGCATTTTATTCACCCCCCACATTGCCCCCAGAAAATGACATCTCCACTGCCTCCAGCCTTCTCCTCGCTGCAACATTCATCACCCACGCTTCACACCCATATAAGAGCGTTGGTAAAACTTTTCTCTCATACATTCCCCTCTTTGCCTCCAAGGACAAAGTTCTTTGTTCCACAGACTCCTAAGTGCACCACTCACTCTTTTTCCCTCATCAATTCTATGATTCACCTCATTTTCATAGACCATCTGTGACACGTCCACTCCCAAATATCTGAATACGTTCACCTCCTCCATATTCTCTCCCTCCAATCTGATATCCAATCTTTCATCACCTAATCTTTTTGTTATCCTCATAACCTTACTCTTTCCTGTAATTCACCTTTAATTTTTCTTCTTTTGCACACCCTACCAAAATTCATCCACCAATCTCTGCATCATCTCTTCAGAATCTCCCAAGAGCACAGTGTCATCAGCAAAGAGCAGCTGTGACAACTCCCACTTTGTTTTGTGTTTTCTTTATCTTTTAACTCCACGCCTCTTGCCAAGACCCTCGCTTTACTTCTCTTACAACCCCATCTATAAATATATTAAACAACCACGGGGGACATCACACATCCTTGTCAAAAGGCCTACTTTTACTGGGAAAAAAATTTCCCTTTTTCCTACATACTCTAACTTGAGCCTCACTATCCTCGTAAAAAACTCTTCACTACTTTCAGTAACCTCCCTCCTACACCATACACTTGCAACATCTGCCACATTGCCCCCCTATTCACCCTGTCATAGCCTTTTCCCCCCAATCCATAAATGCCACAAAGACCTTTTTTAAGCCTTATCTAAATACTGTTCACTTATATGTTTCACTGTAAACACCCGGTCCACAACACCCCCTACCTTTCCTAAAGCCTCCTTGTTCATCTGCTAAACCTATTCTCCGTCTTACTCTTTAAATTTTTTTTCAATTATAACTCTACCATACACTTTACCAGGTATACTCAACAGACTTTTCCCCCTATAATTTTGCACTCTCTTTTATCCCCTTTGCCTTTTAACAAAGGAACTAAGCATGCTCTCCTGCCAATCCCTAGGTACCTTTACCCTCTTTCCCTCATTTATTAAATAATTGCACCAACCACTCCTAAACTATATTTCCCACCTGCTTTTAACATTTCTATCTTTTTTCCCATCAATCCCCGGCTGCCTTACCCCCTTTCATTTTTACCTACTGCCTCACGAACTTCCCCCACACTCACAACTGGCTCTTCCTCACTCCTACAAGATGTTTTTTCCTCCTTGCCCTATACACGAAAATCACAGCTTTCCCCATCTTCATCAACATTTAACAATTCCTCAAAATATTCCCTCCATCTTCCAATACCTCTAACTCTCCATTTAATAACTCTCCTCTTCCTTTTTTTAAGTGACAAATCCATTTGTTCTCTAGGCTTTCTTACTTGTTAATCTCACTCCAAAAACTTTTTCTTATTTTCAACAAAATTTTGTTGATAACATCTCACCCACTCTCTCATTTGCTCTCTTTTTAAAATTGCTTCACCACCCCTCTTAACCTCTCTCTTTTTCTCCATATACTTTCCCTCCTTGCATCACTTCTACTTTGTAAAAACTTCTCATATGCTAAATTTTTTTCCTTACTTTCTCTCTTTACATATCATTCCACCAATCGCTCCTCTTCCTCACTGCAACCACTTTCTGTAACCACAAACTTCTGCTGAACACTTTAAACTACATTTTTTTAAAACCTACCCCATACTCTTCGACCCCCAAAGCCTATGCTCTCATTGCCCATATCCTCCAATAGCTGTTTATATCTTACCTAACTGCCTCCTCTTTTAGTTTATAAACCTTCACCTCTCCTTTCCCCGATGCTTCTATTCTCCTTGTATCCCCTCTACCTTTTACTCTCAGTGTAGCTACAACTAGAAAGTGATCTGATATATCTGTGGCCCCTCTTAAACATGTACATCCTGAAGTTTTATCAGGCAATCTTTTATCTTACCAATACATATCCAACAAACTACTGTCATTTTCGCCCTAAAATCTATCTGTAACTTATTTATCCTCTTTTTCTTAAAATATGTATTAAACCCATAACTAAACCCATTTCTATCCAAATTTTAAATCAAAGGGCTCCCTTTATCTTTTTACCCCGGGCCCCCCAAATTTACCTACCAAAAACCCTTTTCAAAAAATTTTTCCCCTATTTTAGCATTCAGGCCCCCTCCCCACAATTATTCTCTCATTTGGGTTTAAAAAGGCCCCTATACATTCACTTAACTCCCCCAAAAATTTCTCTCTCTCTCCTCTGAAATTTCCCCCTCTTCCCCAAAGGTGCATACACGCTTATTAGGGACCCACTTCCCCGCTTTCCAAACCCTTTTAACTTTAACCCACATAATTTTGGGTTTTAACACATTCATATTCTCTTTTCCCTTCCATAATGATCTTTTTTAACTTAAATGCTCCCCCTTTCCCTTTGCTCTAACTCCCCTCAAAAACCCCCAATTTTAAATCCCTTTTTTTTCCCCCCACTGAAACTCTCCTACCCCCCTTTAGCTTTTTTTCGCTTTTGGGCCGGACATCCAATTCTTTTCATTCCCTAACATCCCGCATCATCTGTTTCTTTTCATCCGCATCATCCCGCACATTTAAGCATCCCCCTTTTTTTAAAAATTTTTTCTTCTCTTTTTTAGGGAAATGTCTACAGGAAAGGGGGGATAGCCCCTTTTCTCCCGGGATTTTAGGCGCCCATATGACACGCATGGCTTTTTGGGGGGAAAATTCCCTTTTTTCCCCTTCCCCAGGGGCAATAGAAAAATAAAGAAGAAAAAAGAGCTATTTAAAAAAGGGAAAAACCTAGATGTATGTAAATATATATGGGGGGTGCGGTCTGTGAAGTGTGACCAAAGGGGAAGTAGGGTTCAGATATCCCCGTTTTTCTAGGGGTGTTTATGAGACAGAAAAAGGGAAAACCCGCAATCCTACCATCAAGCAAAAACCCTTACAAGGGTTTTTTTTTAAAAGTCATCTGGGAGGACGGGAGTACTTCCCGGGGGGTTTGCTGTCCCACCAAACCCACTACCCACAACCCATATATATTATATATATATTTTTATATAGATATATTAAAATATTAAAAATATATATATATATATATATATTTTATAAAATTATTTTTATATATTTTTTATTATATAGGGGAAAATATTGGGTTTTGGGAAAAAGGGTAGTTGATGAGTGGGAAAATCCAAACCCAGTTGGGTTTTGAGGCTAGGGCCTTGGGGAGTTTCAAAAATTTTTTTTGGATAAGTACATAGCGGTTGGGGTTGATTTGGTGGGGCTTGCAAAATCAGAGTTATTTTGGGGAGCAAATTTAAAACTTTGGGTTTGGCAAATGTTTTTTTTTAGTGGGGTGAAATTTTTAAAGGACCTGCCAAAATTTGGGCCCAAAAGGCCTCCCGCAGTGTTTTCCCCGTTTTTTTATGTTCTTATAAGAGAAACTGACATGGGGTCATATTTACATCACCCAAATTTTCAGGGGTTTTTCACTTGGTTCAAATAAAGGTTGTCCTGCATCATTTTCCAGCCAAAAGTCGACTACTAAACTGGGCTTTTAGGTTTCCCTTTATATCTCGAATCCCTTGGGTGCCTAAGGGCTTCGTGAAATCCTTTACGTGAAGTTCTGTTTCCCCCCGAAACTGAACGTGTTGAAAAATTAATTTTTAGGGTGTGCATTCAGCGTCCCCAAAAATAGCTAGAAACACACGGGAAACTAAAAAATACTAAATTTGCCAGTTTTTTTGAGTAAAAGGGTAATAAAATGATAATAGAAACCCTGATGTAAATCATTTAGATAAACCCACAAGTTAAAGATTTAGGAGAAATCTGAGGTAATTTAGTCCCCTCAGTCTGGATTTGATGTGTTTAGTCCATCAATCTCAAAAAAGTACTTGTCAAAAACCCCAAAACCCCCTAACAAAAAATTCGCCCCAAAACAAATTTCAACCCAAAGGGAAAAAGCTTTCATTTAACCCCTGGAAACGGCTCATTAAGTTTATTTAGATACAGGTACTCATAAGTATAATTATCATACACAGTTAAATATGTGTTAATTACCTACTATAACACAAAAAGCCAGACAAAGCGATTTATTTCCATGTACTCTCATATACAATGCTCTCCTATACCATCAAGCACGTCCATGTACTCTCATGTACTAAGACTCACCTGGAGGTGATAGAGGCCTAGTACAGTGGTCTGAGAGACGTGCATGTCTGTCTTCAGTCCCTCCTCTCTCTCTCTGGCCTTCCTGCGTCGCTTCCGTACAGCCTGGGAGATAAGACCGGGAGATTATATATTAATGTACTTTTTTTTTTTTACTTATTCGTCGGTATTCATGTATACTCTGGTATATATATATATCATTAAGTATACCAGCTGCATGCTCTCCATGTGTAGTTACAATGAGGTACATTTATTATGAATTCTATAATGAGGGGATATTTATAACAAGAAAGTATAATTCATTTTTAATAACACAGCTCAGATGATATTGTAAACAGTACACAGTCAAACTGCGCACTTCAGCATTCTTAAGAGCTATACAATATCTGGGACAGAGGAGATAATTAGACTTGATCTAGGATAAGAGCCCTTGAAAGTTAATGCACAGAAGATAGTCTGCTGTAGGCTTTACTACGAGGCCTAAGCATATAGTACTCGTTTTATATTGAGTGTGAGTGTCTCCACGTAGACTGATGTATACCACTGGCGGTGTTACACACTTCAGTTTAGACTTATATACAGGTATCTCCATGTAGTTTGATGTGTACCAGTGGCAGGTGTTTCTTACGCACTTCAGTCTGGACATGCTGTCCATGTTCACCCATCAGTAAAATAGGTACCTGAAAGTTAGTTGACTGGTGTGGGTCGCATCCTGGGACTAAACTGACCTAACTTGCCCGAAATGCTCTGTATAACAAGCGGCTTTCTATATAGTGGTATGTCATTGATGCCAGCTAGGCCTGTATACCTTGTACATGTACTTGTAGTAAATAAAATTATTATTATTATTTATTATTATTATTATTATTATTATTATTATTATTATTATTACTATTATTATTATTATTATTCTGGTATACAAGTGTCTCCATGTAGTCTGATGTGTACCAGTAGCAGGTGTTTCTTACACACTTCAGTCTGGACATTAATACAAGTGTTTCTATGTAGTCAGATGTGTACCACTGACAGGTGTTTCTTACACACTTCAGTCTGGACACATATACAAGTGAATGTATATCGTGATCTAACTTGCCTCCAAGATCAGGTGTTTAACAGCAGGAAGTCAGGTCGTCAGGCCAACATCAGACAGGATGTAGGGCATCATGTGCACTACATTAAGACTGGCACTCCTGGCACTACATTAAGACTGGCACTGGGACTAAGGACCACCATTATGTACATTTCTGGCATGGACCTCTACATACAGGCCCTGACAGCCAATTATTCGTGGCGCAGCTGTCGGAAGACATCCTCATAGCTGTCATGCACTTTACCAGGAAATCAATTTGAGCCCACACACTGATGGACTAAACTCTCACGCATTTTGACAAGCGAGTGTGTTGGGTTTAATAACTATCTGCTGCACTTGAAAATAAGTCACTTTGATTTTTTTGGTTTATCCTAAGTAATGTATGATAATATGTGTAACTGTATTTATGTGTACCTGTACCTAAATAAACTTATAATTTAACATGGCAATTAAACTGTACAGTGTACATTAACATCAAAAATACTTTAATCTCTAACACAATAATTAATTTTTCAATACATAAACACTGTGTGTGTACACCTGTGTATATACACTCAATAAAGGAGGAAACAGGTGGTGGAAACACACACCTCATCATGCAGGTCCTGGAAACATTTAAGGAGGTCATGGAAATACTTAAAAAGGTCCTGGAAACACCCACCTCATCAAGAAGGTCCTGGAAACACCCACCTCATCAAGGAGGTCATGGAAACACTCACCTTATCAAGGTCCTGGAAACACTCATTTCATCAAGAAAGTTTTAGAAACGCTCATCTCATCGCGATCCTGGAAACACCCACTTCATCAAGGAGGTCTTGGAAACAGCTACCTCATCAAGGTCCTGAAAACACCCATTTCATCAAGGAGATCCTGGAAATACTCATCCAAGACCTGGAAACACCCACCTCATCAAGGAGGTCCTGGAAATACTCATCCAGGTCCTACAAACATCAACCTCATAAGGAGGTCCTGGAAATATTCATCCGGGTCCTAGAAACACCCACCTCATCAATCAGGTCCTCGAAACACTCATCTCATCAAGGTCCTGGAAACACTCATCTCATCCAGGTCCTGGAAACACCCACCTCATCAAGGTCCTGGAAACACTCATCTCATCCAAGTCCTGGAAACATCTACCTCATCAAGGTCCTGGAAACACCCACCTCATCAAGGTCCTGGAAACACTCATCTCATCAAGGCCCTGGAAACACTCATCTCATCCAGGTCCTGGAAACACCCACCTCATCAAGGTCCTGGAAACACTCATCTCATCAAGGCCCTGGAAACACTCGCCTCATCAAGGTCCTGGAAACACCCACCTCATCAAGGTCCTGGAAACACTCATCTCATCCAGGTCCTGGAAACACCCACCTCATCAAGGTCCTGGAAACACTCATCTCATTCAGATCCTGGAAACACCCATCTCATCAAGCAGGTCCTGGAAATACTCATCCAGGTCCTGGAAACACTCACCTCATCAAGGAGGTCTTGGAACAAGCGTGTGACCATGCCGGCCTCCACTATCCTGGCCACCACGGTGTTGAACCTCGAAGTAAACACTGAGAACCTCGGCATCGCCAGACCGATCCTGTGCCAGGCAGAACCCAGCGGGGTTTATAAGTTGGTCACACCGTCTTCATAACAACATATAACACACAAACAACCTCACCCACAGTCTATCTATATTCCCAAGTTTTTAGTCTTTATTTAGTCCCGTAGCTCAGTTGGTAGCGTACTTATCTCACACACTGAGGTCCGTGGTTCGATCCCCGGTACGGGTGGAAACATTAGGGCGTGTTTCCTTAAGACACCTGCTGTCCTTGTTCACCTAGCAGTAAATAGGTACCTGGGTGTTAGTTGACTGGTGTGGGTCGCATCGTGGGGACAAAATTAACCTAATTTGCCCGAAATGCTCTGCATAACAAGTAGTTTCCTATATGGTATGTCACTGATGTCAGTTATGGTCTGTATAAGCTGTATTGTTTACTTGAAGAAAGATTATTTTATTATTATTATTAATGTTAAGATAATCATTACGCCAGCAAGAAATTAATGGTCACGCATCCCCCGTCAGAGAAAAAAATATGGCTGGAGTGGATAAGGAGGCTGGAGGGTAAGTCAAAATAATATTGACGAAATACATAATGGAATACCAAAGATTTTAATTCTTTTTTACAAAGTTGTATTCAAAATTCACGATCTTTACATTAATGTTATATAACAGCGACAAGTTGTTGAATAAGACACATGTGTAACATATAGGTGTATTTATACTGTATTGGATTAAAGAAAAAAGTCATTGGTTGACGATTCGGCTCCATCATTAATGACAGCCAGGTGTTGCAGGTGTTGCAGGTGTATTGTTCATCATGAGAGGTCATCAGAATGGCAAGGAATAATTAAGAACAACAGTTGCAGATACTATCACTGATTAATAATAATAATAATAATAATAATAATAATAATAATAATAATAATAAGAATAATAATCTATTTCTACAACTACACGATACAGTTTATACAGACCTAGTTGACATCAGTGGCATACTATAATAAAAATAATAATAATAATAATAATAATAATAATCTTTATTTCTACAGGTATATGATACAACTATTACAGATCATAGCTGACATCAATGACATACTATATAAAAAGCCTCTGGTTATGCAGAACATTTCGGGCGACTTAGGTTAATCTTGTTCCCAGGATGCAACCCACACCAGTCGGCTAACAACCAGGTACCTAATTACTGCTAGGTGATCAGGGACAGCAGGAGTAAGGTAACACCCAGTGTTTCCACCCGTACCGGGGATCGTTCAGGGGTCTTACCTAGACTCAATCAATTCGATTCGATCGGGGATCGAACTGCGGACATCAGTGTATGAGCTGAGTGGGCTACCAACCGAGCTACGGTTGGAATGATACGTTATGTATCACTGCTAGTAAAGAGTGCACAGCAGCTCACCTAAAGGGCACAAAGCACTCCTTAGCGACGTGTAGTTTGGTTACACCGAAGCCGTCGGTGAAGTTACTAGCGACGAGGTAGCGCAGGAAGGTGCCAGAGTTCATGAAGGCGAAGTTCCCCTCCAACACCCTGGTCAACCCGCCTTCTATACCACTGACGTATTCGAACCCCGCCGCGATCCTCTGTGAAGTCGGGTCCAGCGAGTTTCTGAAAGTATGGGAAAAAAGTAAGATATCTATGTATGTATGTGTATGTGTATGTATATGTGTGGAGATTCACAACCTTTGACATATTGTACCAATGTATTCATGTTTGTGCTTTCTATCAATGTATTCTGTCTATTAATAAAGTTCACATGTAGCTTTAAAGTACAGGGGGTGATAGAAGTAAATATTCAAACAACTCCGGGAGAACCTTGAGCTTTTCCTGAGGTACGTTTATTGTCTTCTCTGAGGATGAGGGTCCCCAGTCCAGTTCTAGAGGTGGTACCATTATATATATATATATATATATATATATATATATATATATATATATATATATATATATATATATATATATATAAAATATATATATATATATATATCAACACTGCAACTGGCCGGGGGATCGAACCCGTGTTGTTTTAGCCAGCCTCATGGTGAGCGAAAATTCCACGACACTAACCCACGGGACCATACAATCCTACAAGAATCACGCACCCAGCAGAGTTAGGTGTTGTACCGTGATCCGAGGGCATACGATGGTGTGGGTGCCTCAGAGCTAATTTCATTCTACTCCCCGTTTGATGTAGTAGCCTCCACGAGCAGTGGAGCAAGTAGTAGAATGAAATTAGCTCTGGGGCTGCCGCACCATCGTATGTCCTCGGATCACGGTACAGCGTGATTCTTGTAGGACTGTATGGTCCCGTGGGTTAGAGTGTCGTGGAATTTTCGCTCACCATGAGGCTGGCTAAAACAACACGGGTTCGATCCCCCGGCTAGTCGCAGTGTTTTTATTGATTAAATACCACTCTGCCACTTGTGAACCCCTGAGCTGCCCAGGAGTGCACAAGAGTAGCTCAGGAGTGCACAAGAGTAGCTCAGGAGTGCACAAGAGTAGCTCAGGAGTGCACAAGAGTAGCTCAGGAGTGCATAAATGCCACTCTGAAGTTCACAGAGACAATCAGAAGTGCACAAGAGCCGCCCAGGAGTGCAGAAGAGCAGCTCAGGAGTGTACAAGAGCCGCCCATTAGTGCAGAAGAGCCGCTCAGGAGCGTGAAGGAACCTGAGTGGGGTAGACCAGCCGGGTCTTGCGTGTCTCTGAGTGTGTTGGATGACACTCATAATTAACCTGATCACCAGGCTTCCTGAATGTCTTATGGGCACCCACCTGCAGTGCTGGGCACGCACCTGCAGTGCTGGGCACCCATGTGCAGTGCTGGGCACGCTCCTGCAGTGCTGGGCACCTACCTGCAGTGCTAGGCACACTTCTGCAAAGCAGAGCACCCTCCTGCAGTGCTGGGCACTCTCCTGCAGTGCTGAGCACACTTTTGCTGTGCTGAACACCCACCTGCAGTGCTGCGCTCCCTACTGCAGTGCTGGGCACCCTCCTGCAGTACTGAGCCCCCTCCTGCAATGCTGGGCCCACTTCTGCAGTGTTGGGCACAACACCTGCAGTCAGGAGCCCTCCTGCAATGCTGGCACACTTCAGAAGTGTGGGCACCCTGCATGTCTGGACACACTACACCCACTTCTGGACACACCACCTGCATGTATGCTCCCTAACGCATGTCTGGACACACTCCAGCAGTACTGGACCCTACATTGCAAGTGTATGGCACACTCCTACATGACTGGCACCCACCTGCATGTTGTGTACCCACCTGCAGTGCTGGCACCCACCTGCATGTCTGTGCTCCTCCCTGCAGTGCTGGGCACACTCCCGCATGTCTGGGCACCCTCCCAGCATGTTGAGCACACTCCTGCAGTGTTGAGCACACTCCTGCATGTACTGGGCACACTCCGCATGCTGGGCACCTCCCATGTTGGCACCCACCGCATGCTGTGTACCCACCTGCAGTGCTGTGCTCCCTCCTGCATGCTGGCACACTCCTGCAGTGCTGGGCACACTCCTGCAGTGCTAGGCACCGAACAGATAATTTAAGACGGTGTCCTCAGTGGAGAGAGTGATAACGAAGAGAGTCAAGGAGTCAAAATACACCAACATGTACTGGACACACTACACCAACATGTACTGGACACACTACACCAACATGTACTGGACACACTACACCAACATGTACTGGACACACTACACCAACATGTACTGGACACATTACACTCAACACAAGAGGTGAAGAAAGTATAAATTGAGCTGGAGACCTCAAAGGCAATGGGACCAGGTGATAAGAAAGATACATGTATATCAGTCGGGTATTTTATTCCTAACACGTTTCGCCTACACAGTAGGCTTCTTCAGTTGAATACAAAGGAGGCAGCAGAAGCAGAAGAGATGTAAAGACGGTGTAATTAGTCCATCACCATCGAAGACGATGTTTTGAGGTGGTCAGTCCCTCAGCCTGGAGAAAAGTCCTGCTCCATAATCTGGAACAATGTGACCAGTGTTTCACCACGGATTTTAGCAAAGTTGGAACACTGTTTTACCTGCTAGTTAAAATCTACAAGTCAACGGATACAGAGAAAATGCCAGAGATGCGGAGAGGAATAACAGGCAATGTTAAGCATCAGACCAGTCACAGTAACAAATAGTCTCATTAGGGGCAACCAATACGGTTTAGAGATGGTAAACCCTGTCTCACAAACCTGCTTGAGTTGTACAACAAAGATAATAGAAGTGGGTTCAAGAGCAAATAACAGGTGGATTGCTTATTTTAGGATTGGAAGAAGACATCTGACATACCACCGCACAAGAGACTGGGAATCGAAGTGGAGTAGCAGTCAGGCGCAGTACACAACAGGGAAGCCACAACACTGGGTCAAAGGAGACGGAGGAGAAATATCAGAATGGCCAATTATGACGAATGAGGCTTTCACGAGAGCCAGAACTGTTTCTGGTATAGGCAGACATACTTCGAATGATAAAAACAGGCAATGAGAGCAATAAACAATTCGAAGGAAAAAAACAAATGCTACAATTGGACGTGGACAGGATTGGTCAAACGAGTAGTTACTGATATTCAAACCCAGTAAACGTATGGTTATGATTATTATTATTATAATCATGGGGGAGCGCTAAACCCGTAGGATTATACAGCGCATGAGGCGGAGGGGGATGGAAGGTATTCAGGCTCAATTCAGGGAACTGGAATTAGGGGGGATATGATTGAGGTGTATAAATGGAAGACAGGAATAAATAAAGGGGATGTAAATAGTGTGCTGAAAATATCTAGCCTAGACAGGACTCGCAGCAATGGTTTTAAGTTGGAAAAATTCAGATTCAGGGAAAGGGTATAGGAAAGTACTGGGTTTTGGGAATAGAGTTGTGGATGAGTGGAACAAACTCCCAAGTACCGTTATAGAGGCCAGAACGTTGTGTAGCTTTAAAAATAGGTTGGATAAATACATGAGTGGATGTGGGTGGGTGTGAGTTAGACCTGATAGCTTGTGCTACCAGGTCGGTTGCCGTGTTCCTCCCTTAAGTCAATGTGACCTGACCTGACTAGGTTGGGTGCATTGGCTTAAGCCGGTAGGAGACTTGGACCTGCCTCGCATGGGCCAGTAGGCCTTCTGCAGTGTTCCTTCGTTCTTATGTTCTTATGTTCTTATATCCAATTCCCTAGATCAAGAGCCCCTCACCAGCATCAAGGAACCTCCCTTGAGGGGTACATATGGTTATGAAAAAATTGAAGTAGGGGAAAGAAGACTAGAAACTGACTTCATGATCAAGGACCGGAAGTTAAATAACCTTACCTTCAGTAAGTACTGACCATGTCACCAAAGAAGCACATCAACACTGTAAATCTTTGTTATTCAAACCTAAGATCAGTTTCCACGAATCTCAACAACGAGTCGTGCACAATCACGTCTATGACACGACATGTGATTTAAATGATTTAGAAAACTGACAAGTTGAAAAAATGAGACATTTCTTCAACATTAGTGAATCTTCATAGAGGAATCGTTTCGCTACTGAGTGGGGAAACGTTTCCTCAGTAAAGCTTCACTAATGTTGCACAAGTGTCTCATTCCTGACATGACATGTCAAGCTCATTGTGGAGAATGTAGCGTGGGACCCACACCTGATACAGCAGATACAGCAGATACAGCATGATACAGCATAATACAGCAGATACTGCATGATACAGCAGATACTGCATGATACAACATAATACAGCAGATACAGCATGATACAGCAGATACAGCATGATACAGCATAATACAGCAGCTACAGCATACAGGACATACAGCACGATACAGCAGATACAGCACATACAGCACGATACAGCAGATACAGCATGATACAGCAGATACAGCATGATACAGCATGATACAGCAGATACTGCATGATACAGCATAATACAGCAGATACTGCATGATACAGCAGATACTGCATGATACAGCATAACCAGCAGATACTGCATGATACAGCAGATACTGCATGATACAGCATAATACAGCAGATACAGCATGATACAGCAGATACTGCATGATACAGCATAATACAGCAGTATACGCATGAACAGCAGATACGCATGATACAGAACTAAGCAGATACAGCATGATACAGCAAGTACTGCATGAACAGCATAATACAGCAGATACAGCATGATACAGCAGATACAGCATGATACAGCAGATACAGCATGATACAGCATAATACAGCAGATACAGCATGATACAGCAGATACAGCATGATACAGCATAATACAGCAGATACAGCATGATACAGCAGATACAGCATGATACAGCATAATACAGCATCAGATACAGCATACTGCAGATACAGCCAGATACAGCATGATACAGCAGATACAGCATGATACAGCATAATACAGCAGATACACAGCATGTACAGCATGATACAGCATGATACAGCATGATACAGCAGAATACACTATACAGCAATACAGCAGATAACAGCATGATACAGCAGATACAGCATGAACAGCAATACAGCATATCATGAACAGCAGATACAGCATGACATACAGCATATACAGCATACAGCAGATACAGCATGACAGCAGATACAGATACAGCATGATACAGCAGTCAGCATATAAGCAATGAATACAGCAGATACAGCATGAACAGCAGATACAGCATGAACAGCAGATACAGCATGACACAGCATAACATGAACAGCAGATACAGCATGAAACAGCAGATACAGCATGATACACATACAGCAGATACAGCATGAACAGCAGATACAGCTGATGAACACATCAGCAATACAGCATGATACAGCAGATACAGTACACTGAATACAGCAGATACAGCATGATACAGCAGATACAGCATGAACAGCAGATACAGCAAACATAGAATACACAGCAGATACAGCATGACACAGCAGATACAGCATGACACAGCAGATACAGCATGACACAGCAGATACAGCATAATACAGCAGATACAGCATGACACAGCAGATACAGCATGACACAGCAGATACAGCATGACACAGCAGATACAGCATGACACAGCAGATACAGCATGACACAGCAGATACAGCATGACACAGCAGATACAGCATGACACAGCAGATACAAGCATGAACAGCAATACAGCGACGATATACACAGCAGATACAGCATGACACAGCAGATACAGCATAACAGCAGATACAGCATGACACAGCAGATACAGCATGACACAGCAGATACACATGAACACAATACAGCAAACACATGAACAGCAGAACAGCATACAGCATGAACAGCGAAACATGAACAAGCAGATACAGCATGATACAGCATAATACAGCAGTATACAGCAGAAAAGGACTCAATACTTCAGCAGTTCAAGAATAGATGTATAGAGATACAGCAGATGCGCAGTACGCTGCGACCAAAAGTTGAACGATAAGACTAGTAAATAAAATAGACGATGTAACATAATACATCAGATACGCATGACAATCAGAATGTGTAACGAATGACACTAGCACGTCACGACACAGCTACAATAGCTAGGCCTCACACAGAACACAAGCTCTATCAGGCCCGTCACATCACATACTACAAGCTCTACAGGCCAGCGATACACATACAAGCATACAGCTACAGCAATACACATACAAGCTTACAGCCGATCACACAATACACATGCTACACAGATCAGATACACACAGTACGAACACAGCATAACTAGGCCATCACACACACTACAAGCTCTACTAGGCCGTACACTGACACACATACAAGCTCTACTAGGCCGTCACAACACACTAATACAAGACCTCTACTAGGCCGTCAACACAACGTACAAGCATCACTAGGCCGTCACAAACACATACAAGCTCTACATAGGCACGCACACATACTACAAGCTCTACTAGGCCGTCACACATCACTACAAGCTTTACATAGGCAGCACACGACCTGACAAGCTACTAGGCTGATCACAAATACACTTTACAAGCACTACTGGCCTCACACACACTACAAGCTCTCTAGGCCGTCACACACACTACAAGCTCTACTAGGCCGTCACACACACTACAAGCTCTACTAGGCCGTCACACACACTACAAGCTCTACTAGGCCGTCACACACACTACAAGCTCTACTAGGCCGTCACACACACTACAAGCTCTACTAGGCCGTCACACACACTACAAGCTCTACTAGGCCGTCACACACACTACAAGCTCTACTAGGCCGTCACACACACTAACAAGCTCTACTAGGCCGTCACACATACTACAAGCCTACTAGGCCGTCACACACACACTACAAGCTCTACTAGGCCGTCACACATACTACAAGCTCTACTAGGCCGTCACACATACTACAAGCTCTACTAGGCCGTCACACATACTACAAGCTCTACTAGGCCGTCACACATACAAGCTCTACTAGGCCGTCACACATACTACAAGCTCTACTAGGCCGTCACACATACTACAAGCTCTACTAGGCCGTCACACACACTACAAGCTCTACTAGGCCGTCACCCCATCTAACAAAGCTCTACTAGGCCGTCACACACACTACAAGCTCTACTAGGCCGTCACACATACTACAAGCTCTACTAGGCCGTCACACACACTACAAGCTCTACTAGGCCGTCGCACATACTACAAGCTCTACTAGGCCGTCACACATACTACAAGCTCTACTAGGCCGTCACACATTACAAGCTCCTCTAGGTCGTCACACACATTACAAGCTCTTCTAGGCCGTCACACACTACAAGCTCTAATAGGTCGTCATACATACTACAAGCTCTTCTAGGCCGTCACACATTACAAGCTCTTCTAGACCGTCACACACATTACAAGCTCCTCTAGACCGTCACACACATTACAAGCTCTTCTAGGCCGTCACACATTACAAGCTCTTCTAGGCCGTCACACATTACAAGCTCTTCTAGACCGTCACACATTACAAGCTCTTCTAGGCCGTCACACATTACAAGCTCTTCTAGACCGTCACACACATTACAAGCTCTTCTAGGCCGTCACACATTACAAGCTCTTCTAGGCCGTCACACATTACAAGCTCTTCTAGGCCGTCACACATTACAAGCTCTTCTAGGCCGTCACACATTACAAGCTCCTCTAAGTCGTCACACACATTACAAGCTCTTCTAGGCCGTCACACACACATTACAAGCTCCTCTAGGCAGTCACACATACTACAAGCTCTTCTAGGCCGTCACACACACTATAAGCTCTTACACTGCTCGAGGCTGTTCATGACTGTTCATCACTGCAGTATGATGAAATATATTGACCTTGATCACCGGAGAACATTACCATTTGAACACCTGTGTTAAGACCTGATATCTTTTACACTTTTAAGGTTTTCTAAACCATTCATCACATCTGTCAGACACTGCAACATCATGGGATCTTGGTACAAAGACTTCAACGCTTGCCCAACCTTTGGACGACGACCTACTTAAACTAGTGTCAGGTCCCACTGTGATCCCGCCTCCTCCCGCTTCACCTCATCTCACCGCAGTATATAATCCACCTCTCTGGCCCTATGCTGCACTTCCTACAAGAGTGATGGACTGAACACATCGATTCCAGGTTGAGGGACTGATTACCTCAAACTTCTCCTCTCCTTACCCATTTCTACTTTGTATTGGACTGATGAAGCCACTGTGTGGCGAAACGTTTCTTCAATAAAGATTCCCATGCGTTGCATAAGTGTCTCAATTCTTCACACTTGACTTAAGTCTCTGGTGAATTAAGCAGCCACAAGACGAGTATTTACCTGATGATTCTCATTATGGAAGCAGCAACCTGCCCAGGCATCACTGCATAAGACAACGTCATTGGCAATGTTTAAAATTACTGCTGCACCTCTGACTAATCTCCGCACGCGGGAATAAAACTGACAACGCAACATCTAAAAAATTAATAAAATTAATTTCGAGGGCGCTACTCAAGTCTGGAATGAGTCACAAGAGTTGATGCAACGATCAATGTGTAAACAATCAAAGTGGGTTTACGATCCAACCCACTGAGTGTACAAGAGGGTTTATCTGAAGGTTTAATTCTATAGCTGACTGACGTAACGTGTTAGTACCACTACATTCCCACAGTCGATATCGTTCTTTCTCTCCAGAGATACTTCAGTGCACCACCCACCTCGTCTTTCATTTACCCATCGACTCCCAAATATCTGAATACACACGCACACACACAAGGTGGACAGGACCAGGAAGTTTTAGAGATGGGACACAGGAACAAGGGGATGTGACTCAACTGAGTCACATCCCTGTGACTCAGTTGAGTCACAGGGATGTTAGGAAGCATTTCTTCAGCTTTAGAGTTGTCAAGATGTGGAACAATCTGGAGAGTGAAGTAGTGGATGCAGGATCCATAAATAGCTTTAAGAAGAGGTACGATAAGGCTCTTGGAGCAAGGAGGCAGAGTGGACCTTGTAGAAATCAGCGAAGAGGCGGAGCCAGGAGCCGTGAATAAGCCCCTGCAACCACAAATAGGTGAGCACACACAAAAACATAATCTAGACTGAGTGTAAGCATCTAGATCCGTCTGGTATCTGCAACTGAGGGTTGGCGGTACAGAAACACTGGGCTGTAACAGTACAGAGAGAACTTGGAAAAAAAAAATAGATCCCGTATCACTAGTCTGAATACCCCTGGGTTAGACATGATAACTACAGTTATCAAGACAGAAAATTTCAAAGGGATTTTATCCAGGGACTTATCACAGCGACAGTTACTTAACCTTCCACACCCGTCATTCCTCGACGCTATCTCAACGCTTTTAGAGACTTGCTAAGGACGATTCCATCAGTATCACCACAACAGACAAAGGTGTTGGGGGTAGTCATTCTGACAACACCAGACTACAACCACAAGAGACAGGAATTACTGGACGACAAAAACACCTACGAGCCTCTTCATAACCGTAAGTCACTGGAAATCACACAACGCTCCCTTACAACTTACAAAATAGAAATAACACGACTGGAAACAGATCACGGTTCAAGCCCTGCCCGTTCTGTGATTTCTTCCTTACAACTTTCTCACCAAGGTAAACAGATATTATAATGGCATACAATATGGACAAGTTGATAAGACACACACATGTGCAACAGTTAGGTATCTTTATTCCGAAGCGTTTCGCCTACACAGTAGGCTTCTTCAGTCGAGTACAGAGGCAGAAGCAGCAATAGAGAATTAGAACAGTAGGAATTAGTCACTCACCTAGCTAAGCTGATAAACCCGCTTGGTAGTACCTTGTTCTTCCACCTGATGAAGTACCTACGAACGTCATCAGCATACTTATTAGGTACAAGGACACATGGGCAACTAAAGAGACATTTATATTGCGGCAAAGTTTCACTCTTCAGGAGCTTTGTCAAGACGTTTTGACAAAGCTCCTGGAGAACGACACGTTGCCACAACGAAATGTCGCATTGTTGAACATGTCCCTAACATATTGTCGGTAATTCTACCAGCATCACCAACATAATTACCAGAAGCAACATAAAATAACAACCATGACATCTACCATGATAAATAACTTAGTCAAGATAATTGTTAAACCAACAGAACGTAAAGTAGATGCTTACGTGATCCCATGAGAAGATAGTGAGAAACACCCAGGAACTTACAGAAACATAACAGCGCAACGGGAACGCATGTAGTAGGGATGACCAATACAACACCTGCGTAATACATCGTAATCAACTGGTCATGGACCGGACCTCGGGGGCGTAGACCCCCGGAACACCAATAGGTATAACATTTTATGAAACTGAAGACAGACTCGCCTTCAGGGAAGAAGAATTACCCAGACGTTGATGTCTGTCAATGATTTAATTATAACCACCAAGTGTTAACCAGGTTAATTCTTCAACAGGACACGATCACCTAGAGGTTAAAGTCTGAAGCAATGGAATATACCTACTTACCTGATCCTTTTGCCACCTGTCACATAGTATACTGGTAACTACCATCTGTCACCCAGTGTGCTGTTAACTACCACCTGTCACACAGTGTGCCGGTAACTACCACCTGTCACACTGTGTGTGCTGGTAACTACCACCTGTCAGTGTGCTGGTAACTACCATGTCACCCAGTGTGCTGGTAACTACCATGTCACCCAGTGTGCTGGTAACTACCACCAGTCACACACTGTGCTGGCAACTACCACCAGTCACACAATGTGCTGGCAACTACCACCTGTCTCACAGTGTGTGCTGGCAACTACCACCTGTCAGTGTGCTGGTAACTACCACCTGTCACACAGTGTGTGCTGGTAACTACCACCTGTCACACAGTGTGCTGGTAACTACCACCTGTCAAACTGTGTATGCTGGTAACTACCACCTGTCACACAGTGTGCTGGTAATTACCACCTGTCACACAGTATACTTGTTACTTTACCACACAATATAAACTCCAGTTGTATTTATCTCTGTGGAACTGACAAAGCCATTTGGGCGAAACGTGTTCTTATTAAAAGATCCTAATAATGGACATGTATCTTATTTTACACAGGATTCAGTGGGAAGGTGGGATTCAGTGGGATTAGAATTAGGTGGGAGAGTAGAATTTGGAGAGAGAGTAGGATTCGAGAGGATAATGGGTATCGAGTGATCCTACAAGACCTACCTGAACCACTCTTCCCATCCACCGCTGTCTCTGACTCCCCAGTGCAGGCCAGACTGCAGCAGCTGTTGCAGGCTGTTGATAGGTGGCACTGGAAGCGGCACCAAAAGGAAGGCCACCAGCGCTGACCTGTACACCGCAGTAAGAACTGTTGCACCTACTGATGCCGACAGCACTACTACCCGCAGGGGCCACCACTGCGGCAGAACCTGCTGCGGCTGCGTCAGGAAGATACCTAAGACGTACCATAAGCAGTTGTCGACACGCAGGAACCAGGTCCCGGGTTCAGTACGACCTGCCAGGTGCACAGCTGGACACAACACAACACCTGCAACACCCACCGCTGCCCACACGCTCACCTGTGATAATAATAATAATAATCTTTATTTCTACAAGTATATGATACAACTTATATAGGCCATAGCTGACATTAATGACATATAATACTAATAACAATAATAATCTTTATCTACAAATATATGATACAACTTATGTAGACCATAGCTAACATTAATGACAAATAGTATTAATAATAATGATAATAATAAAAAAATAATAATAATAATATTTACTTTTGCAAGTAATGCAGGTGCAGATGTAGTATACAGAAATTTCGCAAAAGCCTTTGACAAGTACGATCATGGTGTAATAGCACACAAAATGCGTGCTAAAGGGATAACTGGCAAAGCAGGCAGATGGATCTTCAACTTTCTGACCAATCGAACACAAAGAGTAGTGGTAAACAGAGTTAAATCGGAAGCTGCCATAGTGAAGAGCTCTGTTTCACAAGGTACAGTACTCGCCCCCATCCTGTTCCTCATTCTCATATCATGGACAGAGAAGTAAACCATAGCACCGTAACATCCTCTGCAGACGATACTAGGATCCCCATGAGAGTGTCATCCACTGTGGACACGGCAAATCTCCAAGAAGATATAAACCAAGTTTTCCAATGGGCAACAGAGAACAATATGATGTTCAATGAAGACAAATTCGTTATGGAAAACTGGAGGAAATAATAACTAGGACTGAGTATACTACAAACTCTAACCATACAATAGAGTGGAAAAGTAATGTGAAAGACCTGGGTGTGGTAATGTCCGAAGACCTCACCTTCGAGGACCACAACAATGCCACTATCACATCTGCGAGGAAACTGATAGGATGGATAATGAGAACATTCAAGACAAGATATGCCAAGCCAATGATGATCCTTTTTAAACCACTTCTCTCTAGGCTGGAATTCTGCTGTACATTAACATCCCAATTCAATGCAGGTGAAATTGCAGATCTAGAGAATGTACAGAGAACCTTTACTGCACATATAAATTCCATCAAACACCTTAACTACTGGGAACGCCTGAAAGCACTTGACTTGTACTCACTGGAGCGCAGGCGAGAGAGATACATCATAATCTACACCTGAAAGATTCTGGAGGGACTGGTCCCTAATCTGCACGCAGAAATCACTCCCTACGCAAGCAAAAGACTTGGCAGGCGATGTAACATACCCCTAGTGAAAAGTAGAGGCGCCAGTGGTACATTAACAGAAGACACAATAAGTGTCCAGGGCCCAAGACTGTTCAACAGCCTCCCACCAGCCATAAGGGGAATTACCATTAGACCCCTGGTTGTCTTCAAGAGGGAGCTGGACAGATACCTAAAGTCAGTGCAAGATCAGCCGGGCTGTGGTTCGTACGTTGGACTACGTGCGGCCAGCAGTAACAGTCTCGTTGATCAGACCCTGATCCATCAGGAGGCCTGGTCATGGACCGGGCCACTGGGGCATTGATCCCCGGAATGCCCTCCAGGTAGACTCCAGGTATATGTACAAGGTATACAGGCCTAGCTGACATCAATGACACTACTATATAGAAAGCCTCGTGTTATGTAAAGCATTTCGGGCAAATTAGGTAAATTCTGTCCCAGGATGCGACCCACACCAGTCGACTAACTCCCAGGTACCTACTTTACTGATGGGTAAACATGGACAGCAGGTGTCTTAAGAAAACACGCCCTGTTATAATACTCTCCAGGAAATATCGAGTGCACAATAAACTAGCCACTATCCTCTACGAGATAGTTATGGGCTGCACAATAAACTAATCACTATCGGTTATAGCGTAGATGCAAGATGCACAATAAACTAGCCACTTTGGTTACAAAACCTAGTGCGTCTGTGTCAAACACACATGTTCATTGTGTTAACTGCTTGGGAGACTTGAACCAGAGGTTAAACACAATTCAGGTATTTGTCGCCCAATTACAGTATTTGCCACCCAATTAAGAACCCAGCTGTATACACCTGATGTCATTATTTTTTCCCAGCAAAAAGTCAGCCAAGCTGACTAATATGACGCCAGTTAATCTGTTCTAACCCAATTTTCCTGTATGAAATGTTGAATTTGGATTGTTTGAATGTGTGGACACTGTGTGTACATTAAGAAAAGTTATTGTTAATGTTACGAGCGAAAGTAAGATGGACATCTTAAAAGTGAGACATGGTTAAAGTTAGTTAGATAATGTGAATAAAAGTGGGATGTGAGAAGTGGGTGACAGTTGATGTTGATGAATCTGTAGGTGAGAGAAGTGAAGAGTGTGGGAGAGGGGATGAGATGGGCCATCATGAATGACGGTAAATACCAATTATAGTAATTCCAGCATTACTGCAGGAAAACACTTGAAGCTTCAGTAGCTGATAAATACTTAAAGGAATACTTGACGATATCCTCACTGACCTACTGAAGTCTGTCGTCTCTGACTGGCACATTTTAACACTATGACCCATCCTGTGTGATGGAATATGACAGTGAAACACCATCCTGTGTGATGGAATATGACAGTGAAACACCATCCTGTGTGATGGAATATGACAGTGAAACACCATCCTGTGTGATGGAATATGACAGTGAAACACCATCCTGTGTGATGGAATATGACAGTGAAACACCATCCTGTGTGATGGAATATGACAGTGATACACCATCCTGTGTGATGGAATATGACAGTGATACACCATCCTGTGTGATGGAATATGACAGTGATACACCATCCTGTGTGATGGAATATGACAATGAGACACCATCCTGTGTGATGGAATATGACAGTGAAACACCATCCTGTGTGATGGAATATGACAGTGATACACCATCCTGTGTGATGGAATATGACAGTGAAACACCATCCTGTGTGATGGAATATGACAGTGAAACACCATCCTGTGTGATGGAATATGACAGTGATACACCATCCTGTGTGATGGAATATGACAGTGATACACCATCCTGTGTGATGGAATATGACAATGAGACACCATCCTGTGTGATGGAATATGACAGTGAAACACCATCCTGTGTGATGGAATATGACAGTGAAACACCATCCTGTGTGATGGAATATGACAGTGAAACACCATCCTGTGTGATGGAATATGACAGTGAAACACCATCCTGTGTGATGGAATATGACAGTGAAACACCATCCTGTGTGATGGGATATGACAGTGAAACACCATCCTGTGATGGAATATGACAGGAAACACCATCTTGTGTGATGGAATATGACAGTGAAACACCATCCTGTGATGGAATATGACAGGAAACACCATCTTGTGTGATGGAATATGACAGTGAAACACCATCCTGTGATGGAATATAACAGGAAACACCATCTTGTGTGATGGAATATAGCAGTGAAACACCATCCTGTGATGGAATATGACAGGAAACACCATCCTGTGTGATGGAATATAACAAACACAGCTAACATTAGTTTCCACTATGTAACTATCAAACAGAATAGTGTAAATAACAAAAAGGCACAATACCGTGATTGTAACGATACACAAATAACCCGCACATAGAAGAGAGGAGTATACGACGACGTTTCGGTCCGACTTGGACCATTTACAAAGTCACACTAAATAGTGCAGCAGCAAGTATGCAAGTTTGTGAAATATAAATGAGATGAGAGGAGTGAAGGAAAGACAGAAATTCTGGGAGGTGTTAAGCGCATGTTTACTAAAACTATAAGCCGAGCGACAGAATATTTGTTTTGCGAGACTTATGTATTAGCAGCTGAGGGAAGGTGGATGAGGGTTGTGACTAATGTATTTGGGGATGTGAGTGAAGATGGCTGTTGAGGTGGAGGTCTGGGAGGTTTGGGTAAGTGGTGGTGGTGACTAACGTACCTGGGGAGGGGTGCGTGAGGGTGATGGTCAGGACCGTAGCACTGTGTCTAAGACCTCCGAAAACCAGAGAGCGTACGATTTTTTTTTACCATATTTTTCTTAAAATCTGTAACGAAGATATTGTCTTGAACAATTTTGAAATAAAGTGTAAAGAAATCAGCATTAATGATGAATTTTTCGAGATGATTCCATTGCAAAATCAGCAATAACAACGTCTAACAATTCTTCTTGTAATGTAATACTGGAAAGGAAAATAACTGAAGGTGTAGTTAAATCGATCACAGACAGTGTATTATCAACTTTAGCTTCGCCAATAGAACATTTCCCTTCACAATACATTCCCAAGATAGCGAAGTACATTCTCAAGATACCGAGATACAATATCCTTAAAGCGCATCACCTTGTCGGATATTTTGGTTGTGAGTATACGTCACTTTTTTGGAGTATCTGTCTACAAATACAGGAAGAAGAAGAATTCATTAGCAAATGCTTTTTTTTCAAGACCTACCCAACATACACCAACAATTTCCTTTGTGAGAAGTTACTTTCCTATTAAAGAAAGTGAATCCCGTATTTAATCTGGCATATATACGGCATTGTTTTCCTGTCTCCAGAGAAACCTGACCCATGATGCGATGCAATGAATGGATACAGAATGTGGCACTTGAAATGACATAGTGCCAGTATCATTAGCAAATCATTTCTTCTTTCAAGCACGACTCTATAGCCAGATGCTGGGAGACCTGTGGCCAGTGTGTCTAAGGTTTTAAACTTATCACCTCGTGAGTCACGATAGTTATGCAATAGTTTATTGCACAGCTTCATAATGATGCACAATTAAATCCCAGCCTCCTGCAAACACTTGTTTACAATGTTTTTCTTTTGCAGAACATTTCAAAAATGGACATCAATGCTGCATCAAAGTGGTTAAGTTTCTGTGCCAGGTGCTTTCAATGCTCATCACACCATATTGCAACCCTGCTCTACCACCAATGAAATTGCAACAGCTACAGTTCTGGATGAAGTACCCGAGATTACGCTCCACAACAAGGGCTGGAACAAGAACCTTATTTATCAATGTCATTTGGGAAACATCCCACACTCATCAGCAACTACACAGTAGTCATAATAATTCGTATTCAATGCCCACCATCGTCATTACCAAGAAGGCTTTTACGAACACAGGTGTAGTCTTGTGGCCTGCACACCTGGCTGTGGCACAATAACCAAGGTAGGATATGAGGAACGAGCAAAAGACAGCAATAAATAAATATAAGTATTTACTCACTACTGACTGTTGCTTGTTCCTCATTTCCTACCTTGTTTATCGTGCTACAACCAGGTGTGTAAGCCACAAGACTACACCTGTTCGTAATAGCCTTCTGGGTGTTGCTCCCTCTTGGTAGCATATGGTGATGATGATGGTGGGCGTTGAATAAAGGCCAACTGTGAGATCTTCCAGTTGAACCTGGAACTCTGGGGGACACATCACGCCCTCTAAGGAGATCCTGACGCAGCAGAAGAATAACTTACCATAGCAATTCTACAGACTCACTATGATAACATGAACCTAGATAAATATGTTTGCGAAGCAACTTGATGAGTAAGACACATGTGCAGCAGTTTGGTATCTTTATTGTTGAAAAGTTTCGCCTACATTGTAGGCTTCTTCAGTCAAATACAGAGGCAGTAAGTGTAGTAGCGAAGTAAAGATGATGTAATTAGACCATAAGCGTTGGAGAAATAGTATTTGAGGTGGTCAGTCCCTCAGCAGCCTGAAGAAGAGTTCAGCTCCATGAAGCTGAAGAGACTGACTGATGTAGCCAAGTTTACGTTTGGTTGCAAATACTTCTGATGGCTTGGCATATGAACAAATGACGATCAAATTCAATGTAGAGTATGTGGTCAGCCTTATGATCACTGTCCTAAACACAAATGTGCTTTATCGTCCACTTATTCAGGAATACAGAGAAAGATAGTATAATAAAGTATGTGAAATGTCAAGGTATGTTACTAATGCAAATATATCAGACATATTAAGCAATTATCCAAAGTTTGCTTGCAACGGATGTAGATATAAAGATGTACTTACGTTAATCCTTTCAGTGCCTTTTGTGACTCCAGATGCTCTTATGCAACTGTCCACAGAATGGATATGGGACGCACAATGAACTTGCCACTACGGCAGCAAAATCTACTAATCGTACAAGTTGCTGATTATTTCGAACACAGGTAGCAATTCAAGGCGTGTAGCACCTGATCATAGACAAAGTCATCAATATAGCGATCAACAGGGAAAGACAAGAGCCACTCAACGAGTGGTTTCAACCAGAGTTGGCGAAAGTCTACTTCTCCAGCCAGGTAGGCAGGTGTGATGTCACCTTGGCTGGGGAAGCGTGCTTTCCACTGATTAATGGGTTGAACTGGAAAATAAATACAGCAGTGCGGTGAGGCCAAAGATCTGCTATACTCTGAATTTCCATTTCGCTGGTCGAGAAAGCTTGCCAATGGTTGTGTAACGAAAGTCAAATAAAGTGCAAGAGGCTCAGCGCACGACACAGACTGAATCCTTCTCCCTTATCCGTCCCCCCCCCCAAAAAAAAAATGAAGTGGCATGTATATGACGGACTGGTGATTCTACAATGAATATGTAGGGTAACAAAAACACAGAACTGACTTGCATCACAAGCTGTACAGTGTTCAACAGAGACAAATAGTTCTTCAGCGAGAGAAGTGGTGCGTCATTCATATCATGTCTCCAGAAAGGACAAAGAAGATAAATGGCCTAACTAGTGTGTCCCATTTAATCAAAACACCACCGAGTCTTAAGTAAGGTGACTCACGAAATCGTAATGACACTATTACAAACAGACGCGTCGTTAACGCGACGGTCTGGAGTTTTGTGACTCTGATAGCGGGTTCAAGCCCCACCCGTGGTATGGTTTGTTTTCTGAAGGCCCCATCTCAAAACAGCCACCGGTTCGAGGGCTGCAAACGTCCTAGATCGCCCTGAATCCCAGCAAGAGGTAGAAAGAATTATGGATCAATTTACCTCCTGAGGAGAATCCAGACAACTTCCCCGGGACATCCGTGATCTTCAATTAGATCGCCTGCCGCACTGACAGGAAGAAGACAGAACTGCGTTTGAGCGCCCTGACCTGACAACCACCTCACTCAGTGATCATACAAGAACTAAAACCATGACACCATGAGGTGTTATAGCCCAAGGCAAGGATGGAATCACCCCATACTATCACATTCTGGTTGAAGAAGAGAGGAAACAATCTTGGCTGTTGATGAGTAAGACACATGTGCTATAGTTGGGTATCATAATTGTTAAAACGTTTCAATTACATGGTAGGCTTCATCAGTCAAATATAATCAGCAGGAGTAGCAGCGAAGATGATGCAATCAGGCCATCAACAAATCTTGGCTATTATGAACAAAACCTGGAGAAAAGGGTAGCCGCCCAACGACCTGGAAGATGAAAAATGGTCTGCTGATACGACAAGATGTGGAAAAAGACACTTAAGTACACTTCAGGACATTTATTAGAGGACACTAATAAATGTCCTGAACTATACATAAGTGTCTTTTTTCGACCTGGAAGATGACTAACATCACACCGATGCCTGATAATATCAATAGAGCCCAACAAAGTAAGAAAAATTTCTGTAAACAATTGCACAACCAAAACTGCAGAATGATACTAAATCAGCTGAAGTAAAACTTTGCGAAGGCACAAATGTGAGTATTGTGGCACTACTTCGTCAATAAAGAACATGTAAGGAATTACTCCCCTACTTAGTACTACCACTACTACTTCCACTACCAGCATTACCTCTACCACTACTTCTCCATTTTCTTCTTTCTTCCTCTCCTTGTCCTGTCCCCCCCCCTCTTCTATATAAACTGGTTTCCTCACCGACGTGTTAGTGTGACTTGTTAATGGTTCAAGTCTGACCGAAACGTTGTCATAAGCTTCTCTCTCCTATGTGAGGGTTACTTGTGTATAGTCACACGTACAGTAGTCTCTCTTGATCTTGAAGGAGCTTGTAAGTTTACGAGCGCAACCACCACCTCTCCTTGCCAGCACGGAAAGTTGTTCAGCGTCGCCGTCTCGCCGGGATGAAACCCAGGCGAGCCAAAGTTTATCTTCATCGACACAATTCCACTATTTAAATGTTGAAGAGGGTATGACCGAGGAGCACTCGGTCATACCCTCTTCAACATTTAAATACAACCACTAGCCCAACTACCCTCCCACACAATTCTACTCAGCTATACTGACGACTATGCCCTAGTTGTGTTAAGAAGAGTTACTAAATATCGCCTAGTTCAACAAGCTTTGGACCTGACATGTACCACTTGCACACAGCTAAGCTTCAAGATTTCAAAAGAGAAATCAAAATTGTTGATGATCAAGGGACCCCCAGACATCAGACTTTACATGCAAAACACTTAAGTGGAATGAACTGCCATTACCAATACCTTGAACTTAGGAAGCAGGCAGAATACCTCATACTCCGGTCACAGTGGTGGCTTATGCTAACTTCTCTATAATGTATAAATATACCTAGTTAGATGAACCTTATTGTAGCCAGCTGTCCAAGTGGCTTAGGCACTGGCTTGAAGTCTTAGAACTCACTCGCCATGGGTTCAAGCCCCACCCGTTCCCTGGTTTGTTTACAATCGTGTTATTACGATTTCGTGAGTCCGGACCCTCCCCACAATGAAGGCCATGAAAGCCACGATAAACCCCACACACCGAGTCTTGCTCCATATGGGTTATACAGAGCTTGGGTAATGGGAGATAACGAGATTTAACCCGAGGAAAGGGACGCTAACCATAATACTGTCGGATCAACATCCCCTCACCAATATCAACACATTAGCCATTCAAAGATTTACCGGTTATAACATCATGTACAAAAACACTCATAGATCTCTATGTCCCTTTCGTATTGTCAGAATGTTCTCAAATAATCTCTATTATTCACCTAGATTATTAAAAATATGTGGTGTTTACCGACTTTAAATTTATTCGTGTGTGTGTGCGTGTATGTCTGAACTAAATATTAATGAGTTAATTTACAGCCATTCTGAGAATCCCCCACGTTCTTGTTCTCGTTCTGGCTCTCTCTCTCTCTCTTTCTCTCTCCCGTTAAGCTTGACTCACCTTGCACACATAAGCGGCTGCAGAGCCCCGAAGGTACAACCGAGGTATTTCCTTTATCACTGTGCCTTAATTTGGCTTTCCTGCACTTTCTCACACCTGGTTTTGTCTTTCTCTCTTTCTCTGAAGTTCTTAATCTAGACAGAGGTAGACAGTTCCCAGCAGAGAGCCTAAGTATGGACCTCCAAGTCCTCGCCTGTATGTCTTCCCCACGTACTCTCTCTCCTACTCACCTGGAACGGCCAGGTGACAGCAGTATACTGGGGTAGCGGCCTGGGTTTAGGGGTGACGAAGCAGGTGTAATCGATGTAGTATGGTCGTGTCATGTCCATTATCTTGAGACGATCGGCGGTGATGAAGTAGTTAGCGAAAGACACATCAGTCTCCCCTCGTATCGTCTCCCCGACAGCCCCTGTGTGATGTAGTTAGGGAAAAATACATCAGTCTCCCATCGTATCGTCTCTAGGACAGCACATATGTGATGTAGTTAGCGGAAGACACATCAGTCTCCCCTCGTATCGTCTCCCCGACAGCCCCTGTGTGATGTAGTTAGGGAAAAATACATCAGTCTGCCCTCGTATGTGTCTAGGACAGCACATGTGTGGTAGCGGTGTTGAGGTGGGCATTCAGATGTTTGTGGTTGTGGGGGAATGGTTGAGTCTCAGCTCCTGACCCCGAGTGTGGTAGTAGAGACAGTGTTAAAATGTGTGTGTATTGTATTCACCTATTTGTGGTTGCTGGGGTCGATTCACAGCTCCTGGCCCCGCCTCTTCGCTAGTCGCTACTAGTGTGTGTGTAAACTTACCTAATTGTGGTTGCAGGGGTCAATTCATAGCTCCTGGCCCCGCCTAGTCATAGCTCCTGACCCCGCGCGCGCGCGCGTGTGTGTGTGTGTGTGACAAAACGACGAAATATACAATGAAAGTAAAAAAATAATCTTTCTTCTGTATGACAGATAATACTAATGATGAACGAGTGTGATGAACGAGTGTGATGAACGAGTGTGATGAACGAGTGTGATGAACGAGTGTGATGAACGAGTGTGATGAACGAGTGTGATGAACGAGTGTGATGAACGAGTGTGATGAACGAGTGTGATGAACGAGTGTGATGAACGAGAGTGATGAACGAGTGTGATTGTGATGAACGAGTGTGATGAACGAGTGTGATTGTGATGAACGAGTGTGATGAACGAGTGTGATGAACGAGAGTGATGAACGAGTGTGATGAACGAGTGATGAACGAGTGTGATTGTGATGAACGAGTGTGATGAACGAGTGTGATTGTGATGAACGAGTGTGATGAACGAGTGTGATGAACGAGAGTGATGAACGAGTGTGTGATGAACGAGTGATGAACGAGTGTGATTGTGATGAACGAGTGTGATGAACGAGAGTGATGAACGAGTGTGATTGTGATGAACGAGTGTGATGAACGAGTGTGATGAACGAGTGTGATGAACGAGTGTGATGAACGAGAGTGATGAACGAGTGTGATTGTGATGAACGAGTGTGATGAACGAGTGTGATGAACGAGTGTGATGAACGAGTGTGATGAACGAGTGTGATGAACGAGTGTGATGAACGAGTGATGAACGAGTGTGATTGTGATGAACGAGTGTGATGAACGAGTGTGATTGTGATGAACGAGTGTGATGAACGAGTGTGATGAACGAGTGTGATGAACGAGTGTGATGAACGAGAGTGATGAACGAGTGTGATTGTGATGAACGAGTGTGATGAACGAGTGTGATTGTGATGAACGAGTGTGATGAACGAGTGTGATGAACGAGTGTGATGAACGAGTGTGATGAACGAGTGTGATTGTGATGAACGAGTGTGATTGTGATGAACGAGTGTGATTGTGATGAACGATTGTGATTGTGATGAACGAGTGTGATGAACGAGTGTGATTGTGATGAACGAGTGTGATTATGATGAACGAGTGTGATGAACGAGTGTGATTGTGATGAACGAGTGTGATTGTGATGAACGAGTGATGAACGATGAACGATTGTGATGAACGAGTGATGAACGATGAACGATTGTGATGAACGAGTGATGAATGATGAACGATTGTGATGAACGAGTGATGAATGATGAACGATTGTGATGAACGACAAACGATTGTGATGAACGATGAACGATTGTGATGAGCGATGAACGATTGTGATGAACGATTGAGATGATCGAGTGTGATGAACGATGAGCGATTGTGATGAACGATGAACGATTGTGATGAACGAACGATTGTGCTGAACGTGTGATGAACGACGAACGATTGTGATGAACGTGTGATGAACGACGAACGATTGTGATGAACGTGTGATGAACGACGAACGATTGTGATGAACGTGTGATGAACGACGAACGATTGTGATGAACGAGTGTGATGAACGTTGACTCTCGGAAGCCTCCTTCCGGTATTCAGTTAAGGCAAGAATAATCTTGTTAACAAGAGAACAAAACACTGCAAGAAGCTTAGAACTCTATGCTAGACAAAAATTAAACCCGTATGGGCAATATAGAGCCTAGGAGGTAATAAGGTTTGATCCAAGGAAGGATAGGCTCAATTACTTGAATCAAGAGCCCTTGTGAACCCTATCCATCAACCTCTATAACTCCCTATGAGTTCTCTCCCTCGTTCCCCACTCCCTCCCTCCCTCCCCTCTCCCTCCCCTCCCCTCCCCTCCCCTCTCCCTCCCCTCCCCTCTCCCTCCCCCCCTCTCTTTCTCCCCTCTGCCTCACCTGTCCAGGTGCCATTGGATAGATGGGTGCCCCACTTCTCACCGTCTCTAGGCTCCACAATCTCTACCGTGAAGTTGAGGGCCGATGCCAGGGTAAGCAGGATGCCCACCTCCAGCCCACCGTAGGTCAGCCCACCGGCCGGCCCACGCTCCAAGATGGTGAACGGTGGGTATTGGAACGTTGTCGCTCGGAGCTGACAGTGGAAAGTAACGTTCTGCGGGTAACTAAACTGGATACAGCAGCGTGTTACAGTGCTACACTATTTTATACAATAGTTACATAGCGGGTATAACCGCAGTGTGTTGCTACAATAGTATACACGATAGTTATATGATGGAAACAAGTTACCTATGTTTGTCTGCCATATTGCATCAGTAAACGATGGGAGCGAGAGAAAGAGGGGAGAGGAGAGGGAACGGTTGAACATAAATAAGTTATCTGATGGAGCGAGTAATGGTGAAGGTGTATCTTCTTTTTCGGGTCACCCTGCGTCTGTGGGAGACGGCAGGTGTGCTAACAAAAGAGGCTCGTGCTATGATGCTGTATTTACAATTTGTCGCGTATGTTTGAATGTTTATCTCATGTGTGTTTGTTCTCGGACAAGACAACATACATGCAGATCATTGCTGGAGCAGTCATAACAACTGGGTCATGGCTAGAAAGCAGTGGGACAGAAGCTTGGTAACAAGAGTTGATGAACGAAGCGGCCCTTCAACTACCACAGTGGGACAGAAGCTTGGTAACAAGAGTTGATGAACCAAGCGGCCCTTCAACTACCAATCATGAAAACGTTGTCTTAGAGGTACCTCCACAACACGTGTTGTTCAGTATATTGTCAAGACTTGTAGCCTACGTCAGTCCTAGCATCATACCTCAAATACTGTATGATCCTCTATCCCAACATACCTCAAATACTGTATGATCCTCTATCCCAACATACCTCAAATACTGTATGATCCTCTATCCCAACATACCTCAAATACTGTATGATCCTCTATCCCAACATACCTCAAATACTGTATGATCCTCTATCCCAACATACCTCAAATACTGTATGATCCTCTATCCCAACGCTCTCTGACCAACTTTCCAGGAAGAGGTAAAACGACGACGATTAAAATGCTATAGTTGTGTCTAAATTCAGCGAATGAAAAACCACGTACATAAATAGTTGTAAGGGGAAGGACGAAACAGACTTGAGGTATTAGAAGAGAATGCAAGGTTGACAAATGGAGTTAGAAGAGAAACACTGCACCCAAATGGACAAGTTTACTGACCCCTGATGATCCAATTCACCTAGCAGTAAATAGGTACAATAACACAAGTGTTAGCTGACTGTCTTGAGTCCCATCCAGGGCACTGTTAAAGGACCTGTCTAGTGTGGGCCAGTAGGCCTGCTGTTCTATGTTCACCAAGCAGCAAATATGAACCCAGATGTTAGTAGACCGTTGTCTAGTTCATGCTGGGATGATTGTGTAGATTGGTAGTATTCCTTGAGTAGTGTTAGACTCTGAGACAGTAACAGGTATGATAACAGCTCATAGCCTCTATTGTTGATGATATACAATAACAAGTTGATGAATAAGAGACAAGTGTAATATTGGAGTATCTTTATTGCTGAAACGTTTCGCCTGCTGGGCAGGCTGCTTTACTGGAATACAGGTAAATACAACAGTAAAGACAGTAGAAGAAACTTTGAGGTGATCCGTCACTTTGCCTTGAGAGGTGATGGTGAAGCACGCGGTCAGACTTTATATTCTGGAGTAAAAGTGAGGTGCAGCAGCTGGAGCTGGCGTCACAAGTAAGCGTGGCTCACTAGTGGAAGTAGGTCATGCTAAACACTACCGTCTACACCGATATCTCCTGTATTCGAGTAAAGAAGCCTCCTGGGTAGACGAAACATTTCAACAAAACAAATACCCAAGTTACGTTAGGTAAGAATCGTCAGGAAACAGGACAAGTGTTTCCTGAAGCGGATCTTGTCATATAATGACCAACCACTGGAGCCTGTGGTCATCTAACCCCTCCACCCCTTAACAATTATTACCTGTCTTTTTGCAGACACCCAAGTGTTACATATTCGTCTTATTCAACAGTGGAAGAAAACTTACCTTGAAACCATGAAAGTTAGTCAGCTTCTGAGGAAACCAGTTGAGGGTGGATGAGCAGGCTGGTGCTGGCGGCCAAGCACCCACCTTCATCAAGGAGACGCGCTCTTTACCCACGAAGAAGAGGTGAGTGTACAGGTGTAGACGTGGTATGTCGACGGTGCTAGAGGGCGTGACTAGCAGCATTTTAGTCATCTTGTTGATGGGAGAAGCCTGTAACAGTGTAACGTTACGTTGTTAACAGTCAACCTTAACTGACTGCATGTAATAATAATAATGTTACGACTTCCAGATGTTTTGCCGAGTCGTCCCTGCCACGACTTACTCCACACTCGCCGGCAGTGACAGCCCCAACGATAGTACCAGTCGAGAAATGTCCTCCTGAATCGCTTGCCAGAAGAAGTCCTGCCCAGTTGCCGAGTACTGACGATGCCTCACTCGAGGCCACTAACAGGTTGTGCCCCAGGATGAGTGAACCCTGCAGCGATTACTACGATGCCTGCTTCACCGTTCCAGAGGAGACCGTACCCTGTTACGTCACAGCTCAGCCGCAGCGATGTCTCCTGTGTTGCAGTACCTGTCCAGACGCAGGAAGGCGTGCAGTGATGCCTCCGAGGATCACTGCCTTGGACCACGATGTTTTTTTTTTAGCACACCCCCACCCTTTATTTTTTTCTTTCATCCCTGTAGGAAGTTTATTTTTCCCATGTCCACACATTTATATATATATGTTTTTATTTTGTGTTCTGTGCCCTGTTTCTGCGAGAGAGAGACCGAGATTTTTTTACCGCCAGTCATGGTCGGGGTCGACCATGTGGTAGGTGGCCGAGCGAAATGTAGCCAGTGAGCCTACATGCCTAATTCCCATAGTTTCCACCAGAGGCCAGGCCTCTCGGTGGGCATGCCAGCCTGCCCACCCCTGCCTCTCACTCTCTCAGCGGCCTTCACTCAGTCAACAAGGCCTACTCCTCTCTCCCTCGCGGGCTGGCCCCTCCGGGGGCTAGGGTACCAACACACTGCCTGTGTACCCAGATATCGCAAATAAAGTAAGAAGCTTCAGAAGCCTTTATCAATGAGCCCCGTCTGACACAACAACACAAAAAAACCATCTTAGAAAACAACAATAATAATAATATCTTTATCTAATACAAGTACATGTATATAGTATATAGGCCTAGCTGACATCAATGTTATACAAAGCATTTCGGGGAAATTAGGACAATTTTTGTCCCAGGATGCGACCCACACCAGTCGACTAACACTCAGGCACCCATTTTACCGATGAGTAAACATAGACAACCGGTGTAAGGAAACACGCCCAATGTTTCCACCCTTTCGCCGGGAATCGAACCCGGCCGCTCAGCGTGTGAAGCGAGAGCTTTGCCTACCAGGTATTAAATGCCGAGACTTACTACCCATCAAAAACATTTATGGTGTATAACACCACACAGACATTTTCAATTCAGGTACACTTTCCGATTCTCACACAAACCACATGATTTCTTTCTTGCAGTGTGTGATGGGTCAGAGAGACCTGTGTGGTTCCCCGGGTGGGCAGCGCTACCAGATGTAGGACGGTAACAGAAGACTACCAGTGACTACATGGATGCGTGTGGCACTTCTTGCATGTGATGCCACATTTTCGTTTAAAAACACTTCCTTTATGTTAAATCACTATCTCTGCGAGTCGTTCCACCACAAAGCCGTGAATAATGTGTGACCAACTCAACGTGAACTGGATATGCTGAATATTGAAGAAAGAATAAAACATTGAAGTTAAATCATGTTTATATAACTGCTTACAATATCTTGCTGCCTAGTTTGTCAAGGTTGAGAACCAAAACAAGTATAGTACTAGGGGAAGTGAAGACAACTTTGTATTACCAACAGTAGGTTGTCAGACTTCAAACACCTTTTATTGCACAACAATAAAGGAGTGGAACGGACTGCCTGCACAAGTCAAAGCCAGTCCTACCATAAGCCAGTTCAAGAATAGGGCTAAAAGGTACTTAAGGGTCAAGTACGTTTCCCCTTCTTCTAATAACACGTTCATTTTTCCACTATAATCTATCTGAGGATAGTTGTGTTGCAGAGGTCTGCAACACAATTGTCCTCAAAGATTTGTTCAGTTATACCATGAATTAAGGAATATACTTCACGTTACGAAACAGACAAAGCAAATCCGATAGTAATTATGGTCCAGGTTGATTATAGTGGAAAAATGAACATGTTATTAGAAGACGGGGGAACTTACGAGCCTCGCAAGGAATGAAGCTACATAAAGGGAGGAGAGTGATTTCTTGTATAGCTAACATTCATGTACCCATTACTGTAACATACATGTACCCATTACTGTAACATACAAGTACCTATTACTGTAACATACAAGTACCTATTACTGTAACATACAAGTACCTATTACTGTAACATACAAGTACCTATTACTGTAACATACAAGTACCTATTACTGTAACATACAAGTACCTATTACTGTAACATACAAGTACCTATCACTGTAACATACAAGTACCTATTACTGTAACATACATGTACCTATTACTGTAACATACATGTACCTATTACTGTAACATACATGTAACTATTACTGTAACATACATGTACCTATTACTGTAACATACAAGTACCTATTACTGTAACATACAAGTACCTATTACTGTAACATACATGTACCTATTACTGTAACATACAATGTACCTATTACTGTAACATACATGTAACCTATTACTGAACATACATGTACCTATTACTGTAACATACATGTAACTATTACTGTAACATACATGTACCCATTACTGTAACATACAAGTACCTATTACTGTGACATACAAGTACCTATTACTGTAACATACAAGTACCTATTACTGTAACATACAAGTACCTATTACTGTAACATACAAGTACCTATTACTGTAACATACAAGTACCTATTACTGTAACATACAAGTACCTATTACTGTAACATACAAGTACCTATTATACTGTAACATACAAGTACCTATTACTGTAACATACATGTACCTATTACTGTAACATACATGTAACTATTACTGTAACATACATGTACCTATTACTGTAACATACATGTACCCATTACTGTAACATACATGTACCTATTACTGTAATATACTTGTAACTATTACTGTAACATACATGTAACTATTACTGTAACATACATGTACCTATTACTGTAACATACATGTAACTATTACTGTAACATATATGTACCTATTACTGTAACATACAAGTACCTATTACTGTAACATACATGTAACTATTACTGTAATATACTTGTAACTATTACTGTAACATACATGTACCTATTACTGTAACATACATGTAACTATTACTGTAACATACATTACTATTACTGTAACATACATGTAACTATTACTGTAACATACATGTACCTATTACTGTAACATACATGTACCTATTACTGTAACATACATGTACCTATTACTGTAACATAACATGTAACTATTACTGTAACATACATGTAACTATTACTGTAACATACATGTAACTATTACTGTAACATACATGTAACTATTACTGTAACATACATGTACCTATTACTGTAACATACATGTAACTATTACTGTAACATACATGTACCTATTACTGTAACATACATGTAACTATTACTGTAACATACATGTACCTATTACTGTAACATACAAGTACCTATTACTGTAACATACATGTACCTATTACTGTAACATACATGTACCTATTACAGTAACATACAGTACCTATTACTGTAACATACATGTAACTAATTACTGTAACATACATGTACCTATTACTGTAACATACATGTACCCATTACTGGTAACATACATGTAACTATTACTGTAACTACATACAATGTCACCTATTGTTACTGTAAACACATACATGTACCTATTACGTAACATACATGTAACTATTACTGTAACATACATGTACCTATTACTGTAACATACATGTACCTATTACTGTAACATACATGTAACTATTACTGTAACATACATGTACCTATTACTGTAACATACATGTAACTATTACTGTAATATACATGTAACTATTACTGTAACATACATGTACCTATTACTGCAACATACATGTAACTATTACTGTAACATACATGTAACTATTACTGTAACATACATGTACCTATTACTGTAACATACAAGTACCTATTACTGTAACATACAAGTACCTATTACTGTAACAGTCATGTACCTATTACTGTAACATACAAGTACCTATTACTGTAACATACAAGTACCTATTACTGTAACATACAAGTACCTATTACTGTAACATACATTACCTATTACTGTAACATACAAGTACCTATTACTGTAACATACAAGTACCTATTACTGTAACATACAAGTACCTATTACTGTAACATACAAGTACCTATTACTGTAACATACATGTACCTATTACTGTAACATACAAGTACCTATTACTGTAACATACAAGTACCTATTACTGTAACATACATGTACCTATTACTGTAACATACAAGTACCTATTACTGTAACAGTCATGTACCTATTACTGTGATCTGATCCTCTCTTTGATGTTGATGTGAATAACTCAGTTTACATTATTCCTAATATGTCTCCTTGCATTCTATCTCATTTTCACATGGTTGAGTTAATTAACATTTTTTAACTGTTAAGATATAAATAATAAGATATTACGAGGACTCCAATGGAAATAAGTCACTTTGACCTACTATTGCAACTACTAACATTACAACTAGTACTGCTACAACTACTGCCATTACAACTAGTACTACTATTACTACTACAACTACTGCCATCACAACTAGTACTACTATTACTACTACAACTACTGCCATTACAACTAGCATTACTACAACTACTGCCATTACAACTAGTACTACTATTACTACTACAACTACTGCCATTACAACTAGCATTACTACAACTACTGCCATTACAACTAGTACTACTATTACTACTACAACTACTGCCATTACAACTAGTACTACTATTACTACTACAACTACTGCCATTACAACTAGTACTACTATTACTACTACAACTACTGCCATTACAACTTAGTACTACTACAACTACGCCATATACAACTAGTACTACTATTACTACTACAACTACTGCCATTACAGCTAGTACTACATTACTACTACAACACTGCCATTACAACTAGTACTACTATTACTACTACAACTACTGCCATTACAACTAGTACTACTACAACTACTGCCATTACAACTAGTACTACTATTACTACTACAACTACTGCCATTACAACTAGTACTACTACAACTACTGCCATTACAACTAGTACTACTATTACTACTACAACTACTGCCATTACAACTAGTACTACTATTACTACTACAACTACTGCCATTACAACTATTACTACTACAACTACTGCCATTACAACTAGTACTACAATTACTACTACAACTACTGCCATTACAACTAGTACTACTATTACTACTACAACTACTGCCATTACAACTAGTACTACTACAACTACTGCCATTACAACTATACTACATTACTTACTACAACTACTGCCATTACAACTAGTACTACTACAACTACTGCCATTACAACTAGTACTACTATTACTACTACAACTACTGCCATTACAACTAGTACTACTATTACTACTACAACTACTGCCATTACAACTAGTACTACTACAACTACTGCCATTACAACTAGTACTACTATTACTACAACTACTGCCATTACAACTAGTACTACTACAACTACTGCCATTACAACTAGTACTACTACAACTACTGCCATTACAACTAGTACTACTATTACTACTACAACTACTGCCATTACAACTAGTACTACTACAACTACTGCCATTACAACTAGTACTGCTACAACTACTGCCATTACAACTAGTACTACTATTACTACTACAACTACTGCCATTACAACTAGTACTACTACAACTACTGCCATTACAACTAGTACTACTATTACTACTACAACTACTGCCATTACAACTAGTACTACTACAACTACTGCCATTACAACTAGTACTACTACTATAGCATTACTACGGCATTAGCCGACAAATGATTATTCAAATAGCATGAAATAGAACGAGTCTGTTTTCACGACGTTTCGCCTTGTGTTACCCAGGAAACCCTTTAGTATACGACGTTACACTGCCGCATTTCCCTCTAGAAAAACCAAGGCCGAACAGAAGTGCTTCGAAATGGATGAACCGGAGACTTGCATATCTTTTTAGGGAATACAAACAAAAATAATTTATAAGCGTATGAACAGAAACCATAATATATGACGTTTCCCCCACTGTCACTGAATCACAATGTTTCGCTTTGGGAAAGATGGGTTGTGCCACTGACCGCTTACTGACGTCTTGCAGCCCAGATTACAACAGTGTATCCCGTCGATCAAGTTCACTGGAGAGGATTTGTACACTTACTGACACGGGAGAGGGTTAGTACACTTACCGACACGGGAGAGGGTTAGTACACGTACCGACACGGGAGAGGGCTAGTACACTTATCGACACGGGAGAGGGTTAGTACACTTACCGACACGGGAGAGGGTTAGTACACTTATCGACACGGGAGAGGGTTAGTACACTTATCGACACCGGAGAGGGTTAGTACACTTATCGACACGGGAGAGGGTTAGTACACTTATCGACACCGGAGAGGGTTAGTACACTTATCGACACGGGTGAGGGTTAGTATACTTATCGACACGGGTGAGGGTTAGTACACTTATCGACACGGGTGAGGGTTAGTATACTTATCGACACGGGTGAGGGTTAGTACACTTATCGACACCGGAGAGGGTTAGTATACTTATCGACACGGGTGAGGGTTAGTACACTTATCGACACGGGAGAGGGTTAGTACACTTATCGACACGGGAGAGGGGTTAGTACACTTATCGACACGGGTGAGGTTAGTACACTTATCGACACGGGAGAGGGTTAGTACACTTATCGACACGGGAGAGGGTTAGTACACTTATCGACACGGGAGAGGGTTGGTACACTTATCGACACGGGAGAGGGTTAGTACACTTATCGACACGGGTGAGGGTTAGTACACTTATCGACACGGGAGAGGGTTAGTACACTTATCGACACGGGAGAGGATTAGTACACTTATCGACACAGGAGGGGGTTAGTACACTTATCGACACGGGTGAGGGTTAGTACACTTATCGACACGGGTGAGGGTTAGTACACTTATCGACACGAGAGAGGATTAGTACACTTATCGACACGGGAGAGGGTTAGTACACTTATCGACACGGGAGAGGGTTAGTACACTTATCGACACGCGAGAGGGTTAGTACACTTATCGACACGGGTGAGGGTTAGTACACTTATCGACACGGGTGAGGGTTAGTACACTTATCGACACGGGTGAGGGTTAGTACACTTATCGACACGGGTGAGGGTTAGTACACTTATCGACACGGGTGAGGGTTAGTACACTTATCGACACGGGAGAGGGTTGGTACACTTATCGACACGGGTGAGGGTTAGTACACTTATCGACACGGGTGAGGGTTAGTACACTTATCGACACGGGTGAGGGTTAGTACACTTATCGACACGGGAGAGGGTTGGTACACTTATCGACACGCGAGAGGGTTAGTACACTTATCGACACGGGTGAGGGTTAGTACACTTATCGACACGGGTGAGGGTTAGTACACTTATCGACACGGGTGAGGGTTAGTACACTTATCGACACGGGAGAGGATTAGTACACTTATCGACACGGGAGAGGGTTGGTACACTTATCGACACGCGAGAGGGTTAGTACACTTATCGACACGGGTGAGGGTTAGTACACTTATCGACACGGGTGAGGGTTAGTACACTTATCGACACGGGTGAGGGTTAGTACACTTATCGACACGGGAGAGGATAAGTACACTTATCGACACGGGAGAGGGTTAGTACACTTATCGACACGGGTGAGGGTTAGTACACTTATCGACACGGGAGAGGGTTAGTACACTTATCGACACGGGAGAGGGTTAGTACACTTATCGACACGGGAGAGGGTTAGTACACTTATCGACACGGGAGAGGATTAGTACACTTATCGACACGGGAGGGGGTTAGTACACTTATCGACACGGGTGAGGGTTAGTACACTTATCGACACGGGAGAGGGTTAGTACACTTATCGACACGGGAGAGGGTTAGTACACTCATCGACACGAGAGAGGGTTAGTACACTTATCGACACGGGAGAGGGTTAGTACACTTATCGACACGGGAGAGGGTTAGTACACTCATCGACACGGGAGAGGATTAGTACACTTATCGACACGGGAGAGGATTAGTACACTTATCGACACGGGAGAGGATTAGTACACTTATCGACACGGGTGAGGGTTAGTACACTTATCGACACCGGAGAGGGTTAGTACACTTATCGACACGGGAGAGGGTTAGTACACTTATCGACACGGGAGAGGGTTAGTACACTTATCGACACGGGAGAGGGTTAGTACACTTATCGACACGGGTGAGGGTTAGTACACTTATCGACACGGGAGAGGGTTAGTACACTTATCGACACGGGTGAGGGTTAGTACACTTATCGACACCGGAGAGGGTTAGTACACTTATCGACACGGGAGAAGGTTAGTATACTTATCGACACGGGTGAGGGTTAGTACACTTATCGACACGGGTGAGGGTTAGTACACTTATCGACACCGGAGAGGGTTAGTACACTTATCGACACGGGTGAGGGTTAGTACACTTATCGACACGGGAGAGGGTTAGTACACTTATCGACACGGGAGAGGGTTAGTACACTTATCGACACGGGAGAGGGTTAGTACACTTATCGACCCGGGAGAGAGTATGTACACTCAGACACAAACAATAGAGAGGGTTCAAATCTGTTGTTTACGGAAAGCACAACACTGCTCTCAAACCAATTATCATTCACATCATTGCAAAAGCGTAAAAAATTAATGTTTCCGTCAAGGTTTTTGCGTGTGCTGAATGTCTACGTTCTTCAATATGTTGACCAGAATACTAAACCATACGAAGTATCTCATAAAAAAATATGTTGACTTTTAGTATAAACACAAAAAAGACTTATTTCAACTCATTCTCTCGTGTAATCCAATCGTTATTAAACCGATTAATTCCGTCTTCCTCACAGGCCCTGGCTATTATATCTCAAGATGGTAAAACACTTAAAATTAATTTGATATTTACAAATGTGTACGCTGTTAAATCTTCACTGCTAAGTAGCTCCAAGTTACCCTTCACGGAACAGCCACAGAATTTCCTGGCTAGGCTGTGGCTCGTATTATTTGGGTCTAACGAATCAAACGTTGGTGGCAGTTCAAATATTTGTAAGAAACACGTGCAACAGTTAGGTATCTATTCTGAAACGTTTCGCTTGCACAGTAAGTTCTTCAGTCGAGTACAGCGGGGGCAGCAGAAGCAGTAGAGATGAAAAGGCGTTGCTTGATTACTAGCCCACTCAGCCCACACACTGCGGTCCCAGGGTCCATTCCTAGTACGGGTGGAAACGGGACATGTTTCCTTAAGACGCCTGCTGTCCATGTTCACCCATCAGTAAAATAGGTACCTGGGTGTTAATCGACTGGTGTGGGTCGCATCCTGTGACAAAACTGACCTAATTTGCCCGAAATGCTCAGCATAACAAGGGACTTTCTATACAGTAGTACGTCACTGTTGTCAGCTAGGCCTGTATACCTTGTACATGCACTTGTAGTAAATAAAGATTATTTATTTACTTATTTATATATGTCTTATCAACTTGTCTGTATTGTATATCATTATCATGTTCACTACAAATACTGTATAAAAACTATGTTTTACTTCTAGTATTTATGCGATTTTTTATGTCTGGCTATCAGCAAATTTATCATGTCTGCTAATAATTTTATAGAAAGGAATATTACTGAAAAATATGATGATTCACGCAGTCGAAATAAGACAACTGAAAACCAATCAAATCCGAGTGGTTAACGCACCGGCCTGTGAGGTTTGAGGACTCACTTGTCATGGGTTAAGGCCACACGCCCTTTCCCTTATTCAGTTACTGAAAATTGATGTAGATGTGGAATAAGATGTTAAACGCGAGTCCTGGTTACCTTCCGAGTAATTCCCTTATAACCAAGCCTACTACGAAATCTTTTAACTTGATGCTGCGATAAGGGCGAGAATACAACATTCCTCATAGTGGTACCAGGCCGTAACATTTTATGACTTTAAAAGTACCGGCTTCAATGATGGAAAACACTAAGCTTCTTGAATATTATAAGCGAATCTATTTATATATTATTCTTCTTTCAACAAACCGGACGTATCCCACCGAGGCAGGGTGGCCCAAAAAGAAAAACTTAAGTTTCTCTTTAAATTTAGTTAGTTGAATTAGGCTAAAATAAATTGCGCTTGTTATAATAAGGTTAGTTAAGTTTTCTTAGATTCTTTTGGTACAAAATTATAATTTTTTACATTAACATTAATGAAAAAAATATATCTTGAAACGTATAAGAGAAAATTTTAGAAAGGACTTAATTTTAAATGAGTTCTTGCTAATGCAAAAAGTACAAAATTATGTGAATACAATGTTATGAATCGACCCCTGCAACCACAATTAGGTGAATTAAGTGAGTACATTGGTACTCAGCTTTTGACGTTGACTGGGACTGATAAAGTTGCTAGTGTTCGTAACGTAACATAATAAGTTTGCTAACGTTAAACATGTCTTTATTATAGACAATACCTGTACATGAATATCTGTAGAAAAAAACAACAAAAATTATAATACTAGTAAAAATAAACACAGAAACGATATAAATATTACAGCATCAGCTGTAATATTTTTATTAAAATACGACTAATAAAAAATATTATATTCAACAGGAAATATTTACTTGAAAAAAGGCGCCACTGGCAAGACGGTGATGGCGTGAGTGATGATGAAAGTGTTTCTTCTTTTCTCGGAGTTACTCTACCTTGGTGTGAAACGACCGATGTATTAACAAATAAATATTTTCACGGCAAGTGTAAACCGCAAGTCATACAGAGTTGGGAATCAAGGAGACGCGCTCACACGTCTTGCTCAGGCCGTGAGTCGAAGTCAAGTCTTATCTGTTGCGAGCCGAACGCTCTCTACGCTAAGCTACGAGAAACCAAAAAGAAAAACATACCTCGAAACGGATGGGTTTTGAACCCATGGCGAGTGTCAGTCCTAAAACTCCAGGCCAGATTTGTTTGCAATCGTGTTACGATTTCGTGAACCAAAAGAAAAGGCAGAGAAAGGGTAGACTTGGCTCTACAAACCTGTAAGAAACTAAGAACACTGCTGGGCTCTGGAGGTGTGTAACGAGGACAAACTTGGCGAGGAGGTCGAGGGTGTTGTAGTAGAGGACGTCCAACAGACTTAGGAGGGAGACGGGGTCGCTGACAAGGAACACATAATGGACGCATTTCTCCCGTCTTGCTTGTAGGTACATGTCTGCCAGGCTTGGCGACACCCTGTCTCCTGCATCCACCTGTCACAGTCACGAGTGTTGATTGTTAGTTTATTGGTAACGGGTAAACTTTGATACAGTCTGTCATAAGATGACCTATTCAGTGGATCAAACCAATGTTACCTCTATTTTCTCCCGACCATATAACGTATGCTATGTGAACAAATATAGAACTAAAGTGTGCTACTGGTAACAAATAACATTCAATATAGCATCAGTGTAGTTTTAACGGTTGCCAGAGTCCATAAGTAAGAGAATGAATATTCAGCAAATAAAAATTAAACTATCAACCAACACGCACGTTTAGGATATCCACAATGGCATTATTTTAAGATACACTATTTTGTTGTGATTCTGTATTTTGTAAATGAGATGCAAACCCTTGGTGGGTAGACGTTTAACCAATTAACAGGTCATCCTCTGATTAAAACCCGTGTCATGAAAGTGTGTGTTGTGGCCTGACAAACAAAACACCACATTAACAAGTCAATGACTTAACCAGTGTTGCCCCTCACTGAAAATGTGAGCGGCCTCTATAATTAGTGGGGCGGCACTCGCTTGTCTGTTGCGCATCCGTGCAGGAGCAGCACTCGAGGGAAATCTAGTGCCGGCATTATGGCGGTCGGGGGGAGGGGGTTGCGGCAACACTGTGTTTCACTCTTCGTCAACAAAACTGAATTAAAAAGAAGTGTGCTACTGCCCTGTTCTACATGACAGTTAAACAGTGGGAGCGTAAGCTAGCTTTCTTTCGTTTGTCATATTCCATCACACAGGACGGTGTTTCACTGTCATATTCCATCACACAGGATGGTGTTTCACTGTCATATTCCATCACACAGGATGGTGTTTCACTGTCATATTCCATCACACAGGACGGTGTTTCACTGTCATATTCCATCACACAGGATGGTGTTTCACTGTCATATTCCATCACACAGGATGGTGTTTCACTGTCATATTCCATCACACAGGATGGTGTTGCACTGCCATATTCCATCACACAGGATGGTGTTTCACTGCCTATTCCACACACACAGGATGGTGTTTCACTGTCATATCCATCACACAGGATGGTGTTTCACTGTCATATTCCATCACACAGGATGGTGTTTCACTGTCATATTCCATCACACAGGATGGTGTTTCACTGTCATATTCCACCACACAGGATGGTGTTTCACTGTCATATTCCATCACACAGGATGGTGTTTCACTGTCATATTCCATCACACAGGATGGTGTTTCACTGTCATATTCCATCACACAGGATGGTGTTTCACTGTCATATTCCATCACACAGGATGGTGTTTCACTGTAATATTCCATCACACAGGATGGTGTTCCCTATAAGATATTTAATGTGACTTACAAAAGTGGAATGAATGCAAAAAAAAAAAAAAAAAAACAATAACAAACGCCCAAAAGTTAAACAGCAAGTGGGGTAACCTACTTTTAGGAACTTGCAATAATTTCTTCAGATAAAATAAATCTTGCACTGAGGCTGTGGGATTCAACTCTCCTTCCACTGCGCTAGTTTCTAGCATGGTTTTCAACGTCGCCCTCTAGACATTTTAAGTAAACTTACAAATGCTGCTGTCTTTGTTTTAGGTTAGGTCACATACACTTATACAAACGTATACATAAACATGAATTAACAAATAAAAAAAATGTAGCGATACGTCTGCAATTAGCTATGGAAATAAGGAGACGACATTTCGCTCACACAAGCTCTATCATAGAAGAGAAACGTCTCCACCGAGCACCGAATATTCAAAGAGTAAGTGGATACTTCTTGGCATCTATCACGCTGTGCACTCCTCCAGGAGCACAGATTATATAGTTAAGCCAAGTGGAACATTGCCTCCAGAGACAATTACTGAAATCTCCGTTAGCATTATATGGATCACAACGCCTTGGAGAATGTGATGCAATTAGGTTTGAGCCAAGAAAGAGAGGACAGGTTGAACTCCTTAGATCAAATGGATTAAGAAACCTCCTTCAAGTTGAGCTCCAGAAGCTGGTTGAAATCGTTTCAACTGATTATTCATGAACGTCACCTAATCGACCCAAGAAACAGCTAGTTCCTTATATGCGGCCCCACGCATTTCTAGGTTAGGTTAGGTAAGATTTGTCGGGAAACAGGACAAGTGTTTCCTGACGCGAGTCAGGAAACTCCTTCTGTGATTTGCTTGCAGTCGTGTTATTACGATTTCGTGTCTTGATAGCGGCTTTCAGCGGACTTGAGCTAGAGCACGACACAGCCACACTGATGTGGGATTCATCTGTAAAATAAAAAAAACTGCATTTGTGGTCACAGAGGCGGCCCATGCTAACCTCCCTATGGTGTACAGATATACCCAGTTGGATGAATCTTTTTCGGTATGAATAAGTAGATAACACACTGGACTGCGAGTTTTAGAACTCGCTCGTCATGGGTTCGAACTCCACCTGTTCTGTGATTTGGAAAGGGTGGGGACTTTCGTATTTACTGATCAAATATTCATTCTGATTTTTTTTTCAGATTAGAATTCTAGAATTTGTCTGTGTATTGTAGCCATTCCAAATTATCTCACTTACAGCACTGACTTTTTAATGATATGCCACAAAATATCGACACAAACTACATATGGCCCTCGGCCCTGTAGTTGCATCACCCTGGACTATGTTCAAATCTTAATGTTCATTATGAACATTTTACAATGCATGTGAGCTCGTCTCTTGACCTTGAATGATCAAATTCGTCGTGATCTTGGAAACAGCTGCAACGATGTACAGTGTGGATGACATCATGCTTGGCGCTGAACACCCTTAACTGTATCAGTAAACTTAATGTTAGGTAAATAGACACAGATGTAATTAATGTAACATTTTAGTGTGGCAACGTTTCGCTCTCCAGAAGCTTTAACAACGTTGTCCCAATAAAAGATCACATTGGTTGCATCTGTGTCCACCTAACATTTTGTCCGTAATTCTACCATTATTACTGAACTTCCTAATCAACAAATTATTAAACAAGAATGACTCTTCAAGGATTATTCATTATTATATTCACAAAAGTAACGCTAAGTGCATCAAACAGGACTGGTAAATATTTATGAATAAAAGCTTAGATTCAGTTAGCCTAATTTACTGCCTCAGTACACAGCCTAATTCAACATTATTTGCCACTACGTCTTTTTCCTCATTAAATTATTAGTCAGCTTAAGTTGGCTTGTAATCCTCTATGCCTAAATAATGTTGAGAATTTGATATCTAACGAAATAATGATTGGAGATGTCACTTATTTGATTTATGGACATTGAGAGGTCATGCATTATGATAATCAAGGGGGAAGCGCTAAACCCGTAAGATTATACACGCCTGTGGGGGCAGATGTGGAAGGTTGAATATTCAGGCTTAATTCGGGGAAGTGGAGCACAGATCCAATTCCCTACATCAAGAGCCCCTCACCAGCATCAAGGAACCTTCCCTGAGGGGAGAGAGGTCATGCAGTAACACACTCTTGCGTGACATCAAGTGTATTACTGCCTGACCTTGTGACGCAGCCTAGCCACACGCTCCAACCTTCCATATTATTATACTCGTGGGAAAATGCCAAACACATAGGGGTCATGCAAAACCTGGGTAATAGGAAGTAATCAGTTTGATATGTGGAAGGGGAGGGTAGTTGTAGCTCCGTGGATCAAGAGCTTTTCAGTTTCCTAGCCTTGAAGGAAAGATTACCTAAGTTACAGCGGTTAGGTGGCCCATGATAACCTCTGCAATCAACGGATTGCCCAATATATGGCCATACTTCCTTCACCAGACTTTGTAAATCATCGCCATATGACTTCAAAAGATGTCAATAGTTTTTTTAATGGCCTCGCCGCCTCAGTCCGTATCGATAACAGTGATAGTGTATTCTAACAACTTTTTTAAATTGTTCAGAGATCGAATCCCATACCCCCATTACTTGATTCCCATACCCCAAGGGGTATGAATACCCCCGTTTAAGGACCCCTGACCTAAACCAGCAAACAAAACAATATTAATGGTTAAAGACGAAGCTTCGCAGGTAGTTTAACATCCGCCATGTGAACTGAAAGTAATCTTCAAAGTGTCTTTTTTACACTATATTTATTATATAAAAGTAGTCATCTTACCTCAGGTTATTTCAAAGCTCAACTGTCTGAGGTATAACCCCCCCAGGATGCCACCCACAACAATCCACTAACACCCAGTTACCTATTTACTGCCTTTACGAGCTAATCAAAAACATTCAGGGGATCATATTATCGAACAGGTTTAATTAAGGGAGACGCCAATAAAAAGGAATAAGGAAAGACATTAAGAGTAAGAGTAAGACGGAGAATAGGATAGCAGATGAACAAGGAGGCTTTAGGAAAGTTAGGGGGTGTGTGGACCAGGTGTTTACAGTGAAACATATAAGTGAACAGTATTTAGATAAGGCTAAAGAGGTTTTTGTGGCATTTATGGATTTGGAAAAGGCATATGACAGGGTGGATAGGGGGGCAATGTGGCAGATGTTGCAGGTGTATGGTGTAGGATGTAGGTTACTGAAAGCAGTGAAGAGTTTTTACGAGGACAATGAGGCCCAAGTTAGAGTATGTAGGAAAGAGGGAAATTATTTCCCAGTAAAAGTAGGCCTTAGACAAGGATGTGTGATGTCACCGTGGTTGTTTAAAATATTTATAGATGGGGTTGTACGAGAAGTAAATGCGAGGGTCTTGGAAAGATGCGTGGAGTTAAAAGATAAAGAATCACACATAAAGTGGGAGCTGTCACAGTTGCTCTTTGCTGATGACACTGCAGTTGGGAGATTCTGAAGAGAAGTTGCAGAGGTTGGTGCATGAATTTGGTAGGGTATGTAAAAGAGGAAAATTAAAAGTGAATACAGGAAAGAGTAACGTTATGAGGATAAAAAGATTAGGTGATGAAAGATTGGATATCAGATTGGAGGGAGAGAGTATGGAGGAGGTGAATGTATTCAGATATTTGGGAGTGGACGTATCAGCGGATGGATCTATGAAAGATGAGGTGAATCACAGAATTGATGAGAGGAAAAGGGTGAGCGGTGCACTTAGGAGTCTGTGGAGACAAAGAACTTTGTCCTTGGAGGCAAAGAGGGGAATGAATAAGAGTATAGTTTTACCAACGCTCTTACATGGGTGTGAAGCATGGGTGATGAATGTTGCAGCGAGGAGAAGGCTGGAGGCAGTGGAGATGTCATGTCTGAGGGCAATGTGTGGTGTGAATATAATGCAGAAAATTCGTAGTTTGGAAGTTAGGAGGAGGTGCAGGATTACCAAAACTGTTGTCCAGAGGGCTGAGGAAGGGTTGTTGAGGTGGTTCGGACATGTAGAGAGAATGGAGCGAAACAGAGTGACTTCAAGAGTGTATCAGTCTGTAGTGGAAGGAAGGCGGGGTAGGGGTCGGCCTAGGAAAGGTTGGAGGGAGGGGGTAAAGGAGGTTTTGTGTGCGAGGGGCTTGGACTTCCAGCAGGCATGCGTGAGCGTGTTTGATAGGAGTGAACGGAGACAAATGGTCTTTAATACTTGACGTGCTGTTGGAGTGTGAGCAAAGTAACATTTATGAAGGGATTCAGGGAAACCGGCAGGCCGGACTTGAGTCCTGGAGATGGGAAGTACAGTGCCTGCACTCTGAAGGAGGGGTGTTTATGTTGCAGTTTAAAAACTGTAGTGTAAAGCACCCTTCTGGCAAGACAGTGATGGAGTGAATGATGGTGAAAGTTTTTCTTTTTCGGGCCACCCTGCCTTGGTGGGAATCGGCCGATGTGTTAATAAAAAAAAAGGAAAGACAAAAGAGAATACGACATTACAGACAAACCCATTTTTTTCAGGTATACAGGAATAAGATCTGGAAAAGTACAGGTCCACTTTAATGCAATTTAGGTTCGTTTGCTGTTAGTGGCAAAAAATGTGTAGTGTCCACAATAAAGCTAATAGAATTCTGGGCTTCGTATCAAAACATGAATAATACAAGTCCTCAGGTTACACTTGAACTATATATGTATATCTCTGGTTAAACATCATTTAGATATAAAAAGTTCAAGTATAACCTTAGGACCTCTATTATTTATACTTCTTGCTGTTACAGGATGTACATAAATACGTTGGAAAATATACAGAGAAGGATGACGAAATTGATTCCATTTACTAGAAGTCTTTCCCACTAAGATAGGCTGAAGATACTGAATTTACAATCTAGAAAAACGTAGAATTAGAGGAAATATGATAAAAGCGCTCAAACAGAAATAGGACTAAATAAAGATGATATTAACAGCGTGTTGAAAATATCTAACCAAGAGAGGATTCGCAGTAATGGAATCAAGACGGAGAAATTTAAATTCAGAAAGGTTATGGGGAAATACTAGTTTGGCAATAAAGTTGTAGATGAGTGAAACAAACTCGCAGGTAGTGTCATTCAGGCAAGAAGTTTGGGTACCTTTAAATACAAACTGGATGGGTACATGCAGCTAAACTCTTCACCAGGCTGAGGGACTGACCACCTTAAATACTATTTCTCCAAGGTTGATGGACTGATTGTATCTTCATTTCACTACAATACCTACTACCACTGTATTTGACTGAAGAAACCTACTGTGTAAGCGAAACGTATCAACAATAAAGATATCCAAGTGTTGCACATGTGTCTTGCTCTTCAACATGTGGCGTGTCTGTTTCGCTGTGAAGGGACTGAGAATCGAGCCTTGTCGTCGATGATCCGTACGGGTTTAGTGCCTCACAAAAATAAATAATGCGGATAGACAGAAGATTTACTATTACCCTCAGAGAGGAAACAGTTAACAACCTTACATAACTTATGAAATAAGACTACTTGTATCCTAGCTACTGAACTTTTTAGAAGTCCCAACAGCTACACAACGACTTTCCCTTAAGCCTAAAGAAATAATGTGTTAAATCAAGCCAATGATCGTAACAGTAGTCAAAGCGACTGGTAACCTTCCTCAATCTTCATTTTATCACGACCCTAAAATTCACAACACTAAATTCACAATGCCTTTCTATTTATTTACCATTTATTTAACTTCATTCAAATCATTTAAATATCTAAATTAAACAGAAATTCAAAAACTTTTTGATTGGTCAAAATATAAAACTGAAAACGTAGCTTTATGACAAAATACAAGTTAATTATTTTTTTCAGCGGCTACCATGACGCTGCTTCGTCTTGGTCAGAAGTATTTTACAATTAATGTTGATCAAATAAAGAAAAATATATACAAATGACAAAGTGAAAATTTCATTATAAGTTTTCACGAACATGTGACTGTATTACGAAAATTGTTAAACGACAAAGAAAAAATCAGTGGTTAAAATAATGCTGTTTTATTTTGTGGGTGAACTCTCTGAGTTGTGGATTTATGTTAGTGATCAGAACACCTGGTCGTGGACCTGGTCGCGGGGGCGTTGACCCCCGGAACACCTTCCAGGAATACTTCAGGTATGACGATCATTGCTTTAATTCTGATCGTCATAAAACCTGATCACCATTGTTCTGAGAAATATATTGTGGGAAGAGAGAAAAAAAGAATCTTAACTTCCCAAGCCAGCATAGGCTTATTCTTCAGCTGAGCCTAAAATTTCGAATACGGAAGGCTTTAAAATTGTTGCTTCTGCAGCTGGAGGACTTAGAAGTTCTTGAAAACCTGAGATGCCTTTTGGAACCTCGCTGACGTGCACACTGAAGGTATTCCTGATCCTTCTATGCCGCTGGAGGTCGGCCATTTTCGTAAATACTTGCCTTTTTTTTCCTGAATCATTATTACATTCATCGGAAAGCACCAAACCTTAAGGGGTCATACAGCATCTGGGACAAAGGAAGACATTCAGGTTCGACCCAAAGAAGCGGATTTCTTCCTGAAGCGTCTTCAAATGACCTCGGTAAACAGCTTAAATGTCAATTAATGAAAAACTTCTGAAATATCTGGGTATATTTATTCTTGATAAAGATACTTAAATGTTACACAAGTATCTCATTTATCAACTTGTCGGGTTTTTAAACCATTTATTCAAAGCCTTAACGTCAATGTGTCCTGTGTCTGATAAATGATGAAAAATTAGACACATGTACAACATCTGGGTATCTTTATTGTAGACGTTTCGCCATCCAGTGACGAAACATCTACAATAAAGATAGCCAGATGTTGTACATGTGACTAATTCTTCATCTTGTCAGTGATGTATAACACACATTCATCTGACGAATCATCCAGCACAACACTCAGGTTTGGGTAGGCACTTTTTTCTTTAGTCATTCTTCCTCTCCACAGTACAAGTTTATTCTTGAATGATTTCTTTTCGTCGATGTCCACAACAGACTGATTTCGACTCCGCATTTCTAAATCCAATTCATTGTGTCTCTGTCAATATCGTTCACGTCAGCTCTGCCAGCCAAACAACTTCTCTTTAGTTGACCAACGCGTGATGCAGCGCCTTCCAAAACTTCCAATTTTAATTTTTATCTCAATAACACGGCAGATTATTGTTATAATAAAAAAGGGAAGATCTATGACACGCCAGAGAGATGTTCCTTGAGAGAGACAACGAGTATCAGCATGGAACAACGTCAGAGAGATGTTCCTTGAGAGAGACAACGAGTATCAGCATGGAACAACGTCAGAGAAATGTTCCTTGAGAGAGACAACGAGTATCAGCATGGAACAACGTCAGAGAAATGTTCCTTGAGAGAGACAACGAGTATCAGCATGGAACAACGCCAGAGAAATGTTCCTTGAGAGAGACAACGAGTATCAGCATGGAACAACGTCAGAGAAATGTTCCTTGAGAGAGACAACGAGTATCAGCATGGAACAACGTCAGAGAAATGTTCCTTGAGAGAGACAACGAGTATCAGCATGGAACAACGTCAGAGAAATGTTCCTTGAGAGAGACAACGAGTATCAGCATGGAACAACGCCAGAGAAATGTTCCTTGAGAGAGACAACGAGTATCAGCATGGAACAACGTCAGAGAAATGTTCCTTGAGAGAGACAACGAGTATCAGCATGGAACAACGCCAGAGAAATGTTCCTTGAGAGAGACAACGAGTATCAGCATGGAATAACGCCAGAGAAATGTTCCTTGAGAGAGACAACGAGTATCAGCATGGAACAACGTCAGAGAAATGTTCCTTGAGATAGACAACGAGTATCAGCATGGAACAACGTCAGAGAAATGTTCCTTCAGAGAGACAACGAGTATCAGCATGGAACCTCAGAGAAATGCTCCTTGAGACAGACAACGAGTATCAACATTGGAACAACCTCGGAGAAATGTTCCTTGAGAGAGACAACGAATATCAGCATGGAACAACGTCAGAGAAATGTTCCTTCAGTGAGACAACGAGTATCAGCATGGAACAACGTCAGAGAAATGTTCCTTGAGAGAGACAATGAGTATCAGCATGGAACAACGTCAGAGAAATGTTCCTTGAGAGAGACAACGAGTATCAGCATGGAACAACGTCAGAGAAATGTTCCTTGAGAGAGACAATGAGTATCAGCATGGAACAACGTCAGAGAAATGTTCCTTGAGAGAGACAACGAGTATTAGCATGGAACAACGTCAGAGAAATGTTCCTTGAGAGAGACAACGAGTATCAACATGGAACAACCTCAGAAAAATGTTCCTTGAGAGAGACAACGAGTATCAGCATGGAACAACGTCAGAGAAATGTTCCTTGAGAGAGACAACGAGTATCAGCATGGAACAACGTCAGAGAAATGTTCCTTGAGAGAGACAACGAGTATCAGCATGGAACAACGTCAGAGAAATGTTCCTTGAGAGAGACAACGAGTATCAGCATGGAACAACGTCAGAGAAATGTTCCTTGAGAGAGACAATGAGTATCAGCATGGAACAACGTCAGAGAAATGTTCCTTGAGAGAGACAACGAGTATCAGCATGGAATAACGCCAGAGAAATGTTCCTTGAGAGAGACAACGAGTATCAGCATGGAACAACGTCAGAGAAATGTTCCTTGAGAGAGACAACGAGTATCAGCATGGAACAACGTCAGAGAAATGTTCCTTGAGAGAGACAACGAGTATCAGCATGGAACAACGCCAGAGAAATGTTCCTTGAGAGAGACAACGAGTATCAGCATGGAACAACGTCAGAGAAATGTTCCTTGAGAGAGACAACGAGTATCAGCATGGAACAACGTCAGAGAAATGTTCCTTGAGAGAGACAACGAGTATCAGCATGGAATAACGCCAGAGAAATGTTCCTTGAGAGAGACAACGAGTATCAGCATGGAACAACAAGTACGGATGATGTTATGATAATGCGCGAGTTGTAAGCCCTGACCTTTAGGAAAGTTGCAATTTGAATTGCATCACTGAAAACCACGCTGAGTTCCGGTTGCAATAAACAGTGATTATGACGTCGGGATTTTTTTTGCGTTAAAATGAGTAACAAATCTTATATAACTTTCCTTTACAGTTAGTTCCGTCAGAGCTCACAGCATACTCAACATCCCTAAACATTTGTGTACAATCAACATAACTAAAAATCTGCATAATCAACACCCTAAAAAATCTACTCTACATAACATTCTTAAACATCAGTTAAACAGAACCATACCTAAATGACTTTGTTCACCATGAAGTTGTCTTCTCCAGTCGTGGTAATTGACAGGACACTGAAGAGAAATTCCTCCATGATGTTGTCTTCTTTGTATATCACGAAAAGACATAAGTTTGGGTTACCTGCAGTGTCCACAGATTCGTGTGGACAATGACAAGTTTTCTGTTTTTCAGCGTCACAATAAGGTGAGCCAAAATATCAGCTGACTTAGGTCACCTCGAAGTTTGGTGCTAATGGTAAAGTGATACTGACAGCACAAACAATTTTTGTTTGCCACCAGGCCACCGTGGCCCGTGGCCTGGTAGCGAAGCTCTCGCTTCACACGCTGAGGGACCTGGTTCGATTCCTGACAAGGGTGTAAGCATTGGGCGTGCTTCCTTACACAGGTTGTCCATGTTCAGCCATCAGTAAAATGGGTACCTGGGTGTTAGTCGACTGGTGTGGGTCACATCCCGGAAAGAAAATGGCCTAATTTGCCCGAAATGCTCTGCATAACAAGTGGCTTTCTATATAGTAGTATGTCATTGATGTCAGCTAGACCTGAATACCTTGTACATGTACTTGTAGAAATAAAGATATAATTATTATTATTGTTATTATTATTAATATCATTGCCACCGTTGTTGACTTCACCAGTTCCTTCCCATGTTGTGAAGCTTCTTGCATCTCCCATTACATCTTGCATCTTCGCTTGCCTAATTCTTGGGCACGACCTACTTCCACATTGAACAAATGTGACACGACCTATGACTGCTGCACCTCTCCTGCCATACGGTTTATAAGCTGCTTCTCCGCTGATATGCCGTATTCTATTCAAGATTGATGGACTGAACACATCGACTCAAGGTTGAGGGACTGATTACCTCATTCTCCTCCTGTTCTTCAAGTTTCTCCTACGTATGGACTGATGAAGCCACTGTGTGGCGAAACGTTTCCTCAATAAAGAGACCCAAGAGTTGCACATGTGTCTAATTTATCATCATCCACAACACTTCAATGGACGCCAAACAAGTTGTCTACACAGAAAAAAAGGTAACATGCAATATTATGGAACCAACTACGCTCTCAGTGATCTCTTACCTTTCAACAAATCTGTAGCTCTCGACAAAATTCTGATAACCCTAAGTGAAGTGATGTTTCAGTTTGTCTTCACGGATTCGTCGGTGAAGAGTTTCAAGCAGTGAAAATAATGATATTGGACATTTCCAGTTCATTTCTCTCGGATCAGTGAAACCATATGAAAAAAAAACCTCAGGCTAAGAGTGTGTTTTTGCTGGAACATTTCTCCACTACAGTTCATATTTAGAAAGAAAAGTTTGAAATTAGATGTTTTACCAAATGCATCAGAAGTTGATGAACCTAAAAATAATATAAATGCAGAGAAGAATAAATAAGAAACTATTAATAAACACTGAAACAAAGACAACACGCAAAATTGGTTAATAATTTACTCAACGTCACTCCTCCTTAGGAAAACAGACACAAATGTAGCATAATGTGATCCTTTATTGACTACGTTTCGCCCAAGTCAAAAACATATTCGTCTGTGACTTGATAAAGTCGAAACGTAGTCAATAAAGGATCGCATTATACGGCATTTGTGTTTATCACCCCCTCTCAAATTCACTCACCATGAAACACACTGTACATCACTCATCCCTCCCTCCTCGCTCACTCACTCACCACTCAGACAATCGTTCACTCGCTCACTCGTCCTCATTCACTTAGAATTAGCTTACACATAGCGGACAAAAAAAAAAAAATTCTCCCGAGACCTACCCTGGACCCTCGCCAACACCCTCCGTGGCTCTGGTTTGGGCGGTGACCTGGAGTTTGGGCACCGCTGCCTTAAAGTACAAAATGCTTTCCTGTCCAATGGCCCTAGCAGCTACTCAACATGGCCCTATGTAGCCCACTTAAATTCGGTTCCCCGAGGTTTTGTTTTTTACCTAATTAGCTGACACACGTAGACCAATTGGACAGTAGGGATTAAGGTAAGGTTAGATACATTATGTCAGGAATCTGGACAATGCCTCCTGACGCGGGTCTTAGTCACATGATGGCCCGCCACTGGAACTTTTCGTCATCTGACCGAGGCCTTCCACTGGCTTACCCCTCCACCCTTTTAAAAATTAGATGAGCTTGTTCGACGTTCTAAACATTATCGGCAGGTCCTCACCAGCTCCCCGCCACTAGTGTTCTGTTGCTGAGTTCGCAGGGAGAAGATACACATTTTAATGACTACGAATCACAAGCGTCTGATTTTGCCTCTGGAGCACAAACGTCCTATTGTATACCTGGAGAGAGTTCCGGGAGTCAACGCCCCCGCGGCCCAGTCTGTGACCAGGCCTCATGGTGAATCAGGGCCTGATCAACCAGGCTGTTACTGTTGGCCACCCGTAAACCGACGTACGAACCACAGCCTGGCTGGTCATGTACTGACTTTAGGTGCCTGTCCAAAGCCTTCTTGAAGACAGCCAGGAGAAACTTATGACGACGTTTCGGTGTGTCTTGGACCGTTAATAAGTCCAAGACGGATCGAAACGTCGAGATGAGGTTCTCTCTCGTATGTGCGGGTTATTTATGTATTGTTTCAGTGGCGATATTGTGCCTTTTTGTTTGTCTGAATTATCAAGCATCTGCCCTATCAGAGTAAAACTAAAAAAAAAACACGAAATGGGTGGGGTTAGAACTCAAGGCGAGTGAGTGTTAAAACCCCAAGCCAGTGCGTAAGCCACTCAGCTTACGCGTCCAAAACACTTATTGAGCTCATTAAGACGATACAGAATTCTGGAGATTCTAGAGAAGATTACACGTATCTCTGAATCATTCCGAAACTTCTGGCTGTGTAGCCAACCTTTGAGCGATGTTATGGTCCGCCTGGCTTTATCGAAAATCTATTATCTTCCATAAAATTGGTAAAATTAAACTCAGAATGTCAGTGACGTCAACCTGGAGTAAGAACTGAGATGTGTCCTGAGGGAATACACAGTTCTCGAGAACACTTGTCTGAGATAACTGTGTTCTCAACTTGATCTGCGCAATGATGCACTTCTATATAAAGTTTATTAAACTGTGTTTACGCTTTATTAATGATAAAAAAAATACGTATTTTTGGATAGCTAAGAGGTTGTACCTCAACGCTGAGGGACTATTTACCTCAAATTCCTCATCTTCCACCTTTTTCTGTATTGGACTGAAGAAGCCGCTGGCTGGCGAAATTTTCCAGAATAACGACACCCAAATGTTCCACAAATGTCTCATTTATCAACGTAGTTTTAAATAAAAAAATGAATGCGAGTCTGCGCATTTACAGATTTTGGGACACGTGGCTAAAACAAGAAAAAAACACTTGCAGGCCCAATGAGCTCAAGGGAAAAGATCATGTGACCCCCAAAGATCATGTGACCCCAAGATCATGTGACCCCCAACGATCATGTGACCCCCAAAGATCATGTGGCCCCAAGATCATGTGACCCAAGATCAGTGACCCCAGTCATGGAATCCAAGATCATGTGACCCCAACGTCATGTGCCCCAAAGATTCATGTGGCCCAAGATCATGTAACCAAAGATCATGTGACCTCCATAAGATCATGTGACACCTAAAGATCATGTGACCCTCAAAGATGATGACCCAGGTATGATGATCATGGCTGTCATGTGGCGGCCTCGTGAGGAGCAGTTCGAGGGGAAGGTACTTGGGCTCAAGATGATGTGAGGACGACAATTATGTGACCCAGAGATGCATGGACCCAGATCATTGACCTTCCAGCGCATGTACACAGAAATCATTGCCCCAAGATCCTATTACTCCACAAATATACACCGCGAGATCATGTTCTAATTGTGGAAAAGAATACCTCGTAAGCTTCATGGCATGTATGTAAGGGCAACATTGTCCACGCTTAGGTTGGTAGGTTCTCAAGGAATACGAGACAAATGTTTATGACGAGCGGCTAGTAGATGACCGCATGTGCTTTTGGCCATTGACAGGCCTTCCGCGGCTTACCGGTCACCTTCAAAATTAGGTCAGAGTTATAACCATTTACGTGTATATTCAAATTCCACGAATGATTAAGGCGCCAAAATGAAAATTATCACTTAGTCTGACTTATTTTTGGCGAGTTATACCTTAGGTACTTTACATTATGTAGATAACTGTACTTACGTGTATTGTTCTAAACAAGACTTACAAGACCTGATAGAAGTCTAAATCATTGTCTACTAGTTCCAGGTCATCTAAACATGTCAAGTTAACACAGGTCATCTAAAACATTGTCAAGTTAACCAGGTCATGCTAAACATTGTCAAGTAACACGTCATCTGAAACATTGTCAAGTTAACACAGGTCATCTAAAACATTGTCAAGTTAACACAGGTCATCTGAAACATTGTCAAGTTAACACAGGTCATCTAAAACATTGTCAAGTTAACACAGGTCATCTGAAACATTGTCAAGTTAACACAGGTCATCTGAAACATTGTCAAGTTAACCAAGGTCATCTGAAACATTGTCAAGTTAACACAGGTCATCTGAAACATTGTCAAGTTAACACAGGTCATCTGAAACATTGTCAAGTTAACACAGGTCATCTGAAACATTGTCAAGTTAACACAGGGTTATCTGAAACATTGTCAAGTTAACACAGGTCATCTGAAACATTGTCAAAGTTAACAGTCAGTATCAGTATCGAAACATTGTCAAGTTAACACAGGTCATCTGAAACATTGTCAAGTTAACACAGGTTATCTGAAACATTGTCAAGTTAACACAGGTCATCTGAAACATTGTCAAGTTAACACAGGTCATCTGAAACATTGTCAAGTTAACACAGGTCATCTGAAACATTGTCAAGTTAACACAGTATCTGAAACATTGTCAAGTTAACACAGTATCTGAAACATTGATCACAGTATTAACAAAAGTCATCTTGAAACATTGTCAAGTTAACACAGGTTATCTGAAACATTGTCAAGTTAACACAGTCATCTGAAACATTGTCAAGTTAACACAGGTCATCTGAAACATTGTCAAGTTAACACAGATTATCTGAAACATTGTCAAGTTAACACAGGTTATCTGAAACATTGTCAAGTTAACACAGTATCTGAAACATTGTCAAGTTAACACAGTATCTGAAACATTGTCAAGTTAACACAGGTTATCTGAAACATTGTCAAGTTAACAAACAAAGTCAGTATCTGAAACATTGTCAAGTTAACACAGGTCATCTGAAACATTGTCAAGTTAACACAAGTTATCTGAAACATTGTCAAGTTAACAAAAGGTTTATCTGAAACATTGTCAAGTTAACACAGGTCATCTGAAACATTGTCAAGTTAACACAGGTCATCTGAAACATTGTCAAGTTAACACAGGTCATCTGAAACATTGTCAAGTTAACACAAGTTATCTGAAACATTGTCAAGTTAACACAGTATCTGAAACATGTCAAGTAACCAAGTTCATCTGAAACATTGTCAAGTTAACACAGGTCATCTGAAACATTGTCAAGTTAACACAGGTCATCTGAAACATTGTCAAGTTAACACAGGTCATCTGAAACATTGTCAAGTTAACACAGGTCATCTGAAACATTGTCAAGTTAAACAGTATCAAACATTGCAAGTAACACAGTCATCTGAAACATTGTCAAGTTAACACAGGTCATCTGAAACATTGTCAAGTTAACACAGGTCATCTGAAACATTGTCAAGTTAACACAGGTCATCTGAAACATTGTCAAGTTAACACAGGTCATCTGAAACATTGTCAAGTTAACACAGGTATCTGAAACATTGTCAAGTTAACACAGGTCATCTGAAACATTGTCAAGTTAACACAGGTCATCTGAAACATTGTCAAGTTAACACAGGTCATCTGAAACAAAGTCGCATTTCTTGGGAGACTTCCGGAGAGCTGTAACACAAGATAACTTTCAAGGAGGCTGCCCTGATAAAGGTTCTTGATGCAAGGAAGTGCAGCTACCATAACCTTCCCACTATAAAACCTGATTACCTACCATTCCCCAGATGCTGTATCATCGTGAATATAACAATAATAATAATAATAATAATAATAATAGTAATAATAATAAGCTATATAAAATAAGGAAGAAAAAGCTAATAAATTAATATCTGTCAAGCAATTGTGTTTTTAGATTGATAGAATAAATACATCAGATACGTCGCAATTTAGACACTAGCAACATCTGGGTCAAGATACTCAGATGTTGCACATGTGTCTAAATCATCATCCTGTCGGTAGCGCTACGTACACCACTGACATACAACTTTCCTAACCTATTGCGGAAAGGTTTCGCCAGGCAGTAGTGAACCACGTTTCCACAAGATACCCAAGTGTTGCACAAGTGTTTCTTTCATCAAGTGTAAGGGGACCAACACTCTTCAACACCTTCCCTTCGTGCATAAGAACTACCAACAAACCTCTGGCTGTCTTCAACAGGGAACGTGGCAAGTTCCTGAAGTCAATTTCTGATCACCTGGTCAGTGGTACACACGTTGGACTGCGTGTAGCTGACACCAGTAACCCAGTCGACCAAGCCAGTAACTTTGAGGTATGGTCAGGAACCCGGCCCAGGGGGGTGGCGACCCCCGAAATCGATTCCGGATAGACTCCCTTCATAGTTTTACCAGGGATGCCCTTCCTCTCAGCTCTGGAGTTCATTTAGATAACCATCCGTACCCAAGCGCTGCATGATAAGATTAAGAGGACTATGAAAGAACCAACAACGGTAGTTCGCCAGTATGCTAAAGCCGGTAATGAATTTGTGACTCGTGACGTTAAATGTTGATATGGGTGCTCATACAGTACATATGCCGGATATGAGTCCTGGAGGTGGGAAGTACAGAGCCTGCGCTCTGAAGGAGGGGTATACCTGGAGTATACCTGGAGAGGGTTTCGGGGGTCAACGCCCCCTCGGCTCGATCTGAGACCAGGCTTCGTGGTGGATCAGGGTCTGATCAACCAGACTACTACTGCTGGCCACACGCAAACTGATATAAGAACCTCAGCCCGGCTGGTCAGCTACTGACTTTAGGTGCCTGTCCAGCGCCTTCTTGAAGACAGCCAGGGGTCTATTGGTAATCCCCCTTATGTATGCTGGGAGGCAGTTGAACAGTCTTGGGCCCCTGACACTTACTGTGTTGTCTCTCAGTGTACTAGTGGCGCCCCTGCTTTTCATTGGGGGAATGTTGCATCTCCTACCGAGTCTTTTGCTTTCACAGGGAGTGATTTTCGTGTGCAAGTTTGGTAATAATCCCGCTAGGATTTTCCAACTGTATATTATCATGTATCTCTCTCGCCTGCAGTCCAGGGAATACAAATCAAGGGACTTCAACCGTTCCCAGTAATTTAGGTGTGGATATATATGTTGCAGTTTCTGAACTGCAGCATCAGCACGCCTCTGGCAAGACAGTGGAGTGATGAAAGTGTTTCTTCTTTTTTTGGATCACCCTGCCTCGGTGGGAAACTGCCGATGTGTTAATAAAAAAAATGAATATGCAATGGGAATAATACCCGAAATGAACAAATTACTCATGTAACGGCAATATGGGATTATTTATGATAGCAAACATTAACTTCAGAGATGGCAAGAATAAGAGTGTTGGTATGACTATACTCTCATACATTCCCCGCTTTGCTTCCATGGACAAAGTTCTTTGTCTCTACAGAATCCTACGTGCATCTCTCACCCTTTTCCCCTTATCAATTCTATGATTCAATTCATCTCCTTATATTTCTATCTCATTGCAATATTACTATTGTTGTGTTATCTTCCCTAGTAGAAAGACTATACAATCAGAAAACTTCCTAAATCTAGCCAGAATGAGTGTTTTTCATCTAGCTGAGAAAAAAAAATGACTTAACGAGTCTGGGTTTATTCCTGCTACTGGTGAAATTTGGTTTGGAATTAAATTTCATTATGTGTCCATGTTCAGACAAAAAATACCTCGAGGGATATGTCAGTTCCAATATTCCACTAAGATCAAATGCTTGATCTTAGTGATATACAACCTTGGTAATTGATACTCACAAATTAGTTTAGAAAGACACGTGAGCAAACATTAGGACATATTTATTAGAAAACGTTCCAGTCCTGGGACCTTGATTACTTCTAACATACAGAGGTTAAAAAGACAGTACAGCCTCTTCTCACTTAGCGACGTACTCGTTTACCGACGACTCGGACTTACGACGGGCTCTCTGACCAGTATGCATACTTAAATGATGTATATTAGAGCTGATTTCCTCTATTCTGTACACTACTGTATAAATATTTAAAAATATACCAAAAATGTTATAAACTGTGCAAAGGTGACAATAAAACAATATCAAAGATGGCTGACACAAACCCACTACCATTATAGTATGTTTCTCACTTAGTGACGAATTCATTTACCAACGTTATCTTAGGAATGGAACTCCGTCGTTAAGTGAGGAGAGGCTGTATATATAAGCCTCACACCTCTCCTCACTCTCCGTCTAAATATATTGTCTTTTTAACGTCTGTATGTTAGAAGTGATCAACGTCCCAGGACCTAAACGTTTTCTAATAATTATGTGCTAGTTATCATCACCCCAACATTATCCCTACATCACTTCATCACCTCCACATCATTTTATTGTAGCAACGTTTCGCTCTCCAGGAGCTTTGTCGAAGGGCTTGTCACAGCTCATGGAGAGCGAAACGTTGCCACAATAACATCTCGCACTAGTCTCACACATTCTCCCATCTCATTCCCATTCATATCCTTGTCACCTTCACACATACCCTCGTCACCTTCCCACAAATATCCTCACCTCATACATATCCTCGTCACCTACGTACACAGACCCTCGTCACCTATCCATACATATCCTCGTCCCCTACCCACACATTAGCCATCACCGCCACATGTCCTCCAGCTGGGCCGGAAAGACAATAATCTTGTCGAGTGATGACCATAAGAGATCACTGGGTTCTTATCACTCTTGATTAACTGATATACGCATTGTATTAATATTTATAAATAGACTTGGGAACCAGGAAGCTACAGATTGCTTCTTCTTTAATAGAGCCGGTTTGTCTGCATCTTGTACCCACCTATTTCCGGTTGCAGGGGTCGGTTCACTGCTTCTGGCCCGCCTCGCCGCTAGTTGCTACTAGTTCCACTCTCTCCATGCTCCAAGAGCCTTATCGTACCTCATCTTAAAGCTATGTATGTATCCTGCCTCCACTACTTCACTCTCCAGATTGTTCCACTTCCTGACAACTCTAAGGCTGAAGAAATACTTTGTGCGTGTGTGTGTTTGTGTGAAATTGCCTGTTTATGACTACAAGAACTAATCTACCGCTGTGTGATGAAACATTTTCTGGCTTCCTATCAGTTCCACTTTTGCCTCTCCCCGCTGCAGGTACTAAAAAAATTTTCTCTATTTTTTTCCCATGGTTCAGGTTCTTCTTCAGGATACGTGGAGTTTGCTTGACCTTAATGTTCCATCTCCTCTCAGTGACGGCATTGTCCCGGTGCATGCAATGACAATGACAATGCCTTTGTCTGCTGCACCTCCCTCATCTATATAAGCACCAGTTTTCCTGCCTGTGCTTCAGATTCATCAAGACTACGGTGCTCATCACGAACTCCAAGGCTGATGGACTGACTACCTCGTCTTTTGTATATAGTTCTACAGTCTTCCAATTATGTCCTAGAATTTGTATTGATAAAGCCACTGGATGCGAAACGTCCATAAATAAAGATTTCCAGATGTTGCACATGTGTCTAATTCTTCACATGTCACGAGTCATCGTGTCAGAGCCCTTCTCAAATATCACTCATTCGTTCGCTAGTTTGTAAAAACTAGCTTAATAGTACCGTCATTTATCTAATATAGTGGGAAGAATCAAGCCTCAAGATAAGATACTGTTTAAAGATAGCTGTCACACTGTTATGACTGATGCACAAGATAGTACTCACACTGTGATGACTGATGCACAAGATAGTACTCACACTGTGATGACTGATGCACAAGATAGTACTCACACTGTGATGACTGATGCACAAGATAGTACTCACACTGTGATGACTGATGCACAAGATAGTACTCACACTGTGATGACTGATGCACAAGATAGTACTCACACTGTGATGACTGATGCACAAGATAGTACTCACACTGTGATGACTGATGCACAAGATAGTACTCACACTGTGATGACTGATGCACAAGATAGTACTCACACTGTGATGACTGATGCACAAGATAGTACTCACACTGTGATGACTGATGCACAAGATAGTACTCACACTGTGATGACTGATACTCAAGATAGTACTCACACTTGTATGACTGATAGAGTAGAGAGTTTTTTTTTGTGTTATCCTAGGTGATTCACACCATGTATGATAATTGTACTTATGTGTACCTGTGCGTGCCTAAATAAACTTACCTTGACCTGACAGTAAATGCCTCTCTGTTGTTGTTGTTGTTGTTGTTGGGGTTGTTAAGGGCCCTTGTCAGCTTGCTCCATCTCGAGTGCTACCTCCCGGCACCCGCGAATAAAATATTCCCCAAATTTAAGAAAAAAAAATGAAAATGGGATAAGCGTCCCGATTAGGTCAAGCAGGTCCCTCACCTCAGCCCCCAGTGAGACGGCCACACCCTAAACCTGAGTCAGTAACCGGCTTCCCTCTCAGTCGAAGTATTATTAGGGAAATCCTAAGTCATTCAGCGGACGTCTCACTGATGATTCTAATGGACCCTTTCCCCGGGCTGGTGCTGGATGTTGTCATGCCACGTCTACATATTGAACAAAATGATTAGTGCACACCTCTTCTTGTTACACTCAGTGGACACTCTAAGCTGTCCTATGCTGGATGGTAGTGTTGAATACCTTTCACTTTACGGTCCAAGCATTTACTCTGTACCAGACTCAGTCAGGATCTGCTTCAAGAATGAACTAGACATCCTACAGCACAGGTTCTTAACGGCTCTACCTCTCATCCAGACGTTCGTGTCCACATTCCACGTGTTGTTCCTTTCTCCGCATCACAGTTCAGGTTCTTAACGGCTCTGGCTTTGACCCAGACGTTCGTGTTCACATTCCACTTGTTCCGTTCACGGCGCCACGGGCAGTGTGTGGGGATAGGGGGGGGGGAATCTAAGCACAAAATGAACGTCTAGACAACAGCCTTCTGGCAGCAGAGTCCATGTGAGGCGACCCCTAGCGGCGCTTAAAAAGCTACATCAGGAAAGGACATGCAACGCATGGAGTTAGGAGGTTACCAAATTTAATCAAAGGAAGTGAACGGTGGTGCCTCTACCTCCTTTGATCAAGAGCACTGGCATCAAGATTATCTCCTACAAGCTGTACCACAAGATCTACTTAAAAATCTTGACACCATTCTTATTCTTATTTTTATTATCACACTGGCCGATTCCCACCAAGGCAGGGTGGCCCGAAAAAGAAAAGCTTTCACCATCATTCACTCCATCACTGTCTTGCCAGAAGGGTGCTTTACACTACAGTTTTTAAACTGCAACATTAACATTCTTATTATTATTATTATATGAGTAGTAGGGGTCGTACTAATTATAGTTGTAGTAGTACTATTAGTAGTAGTAATAGTAGTAGTAGTAGTAGTAGCAGTACTACTAGTAGTAGTAGCAACACTCCAGTTAGACACAGAGTTGTGAATAGGTCATTGCCAGAAACGTAAATTTAAGAACAAGTCACAATACCGTGGGAGGAACAAGTTACAATACCGTGGGTGGAACAAGTCACAATACCGTGGGAGGAACAAGTCACAATACCGTGGGTGGAACAAGTTACAATACCGTGGGAGGAACAAGTCACAATACCGTGGGTGGAACAAGTTACAATACCGTGGGAGGAACAAGTTACAATACCGTGGGTGGAACAAGTCACAATACCGTGGGAGGAACAAGTCACAATACCGTGGTGGAACAAGTTACAATACCGTGGGAGGAACAAGTCACAATACCGTGGGTGGAACAAGTCACAATACCGTGGGTGGAACAAGTCACAATACCGTGGGTGGAACAAGTCACAATACCGTGGGTGGAACAAGTTACAATACTGTGGGTGGAACAAGTTACAATACCGTGGGTGGAACAAGTTACAATACCGTGGGTGGAACAAGTTACAATACCGTGGGTGGAACAAGTTACAATACCGTGGGTGGAACAAGTTACAATACCGTGGGTGGAACAAGTTACAATACCGTGGGTGGAACAAGTTACAATACCGTGGGTGGAACAAGTTACAATACCGTGGGTGGAACAAGTTACAATACCGTGGTGGAACAAGTTACAATACCGTGGGTGGAACAAGTTACAATACCGTGAGGAAACAAGTTACAATACCGTGGGAGGAACAAGTTACAATACCGTGGGAGGAACAAGTTACAATACCGTGGGTGGAACAAGTTACAATACCGTGGGAGGAACAAGTTACAATACCGTGGGAGGAACAAGTTACAATACCGTGGGTGGAACAAGCCACAATACCGTGGGTAGAACAAGTCACAATACCGTGGGTGGAACAAGGCAATACCGTGGGTGGAACAAGTCACAATACCGTGGGTGGAACAAGTCACAATACCGTGGGTGGAACAAGCCACAATACCGTGGGTGGAACAAGCCACAATACCGTGGGTGGAACAAGTCACAATACCGTGGGTGGAACAAGTCACAATACCGTTGGTGGAACAAGCCACAATACGGTGGGTGGAATAAGGCAATACCGTGGGTGGAACAAGCCACAATACCGTGGGTGGACCAAGCCACAATACCGTGAGTGGAACAAGTCACAATATCGTGGGTGAACAAGTTACAATACCATGGGTGGAACAAGCCACAATACCGTGGGTGGACCAAGCCACAATACCGTGGGTGGAACAAGCCACAATACCGTGTGTGGACCAAGCCACAATACCGTGTGTGGAACAAGTCACAATACCGTGGGTGGACCAAGTGAATACCGTGGGTGGACCACACAATCTACAAGCCTGGTTGTAGACAGTAAGCGTACATGGCTAGTTTCTGAAGTTTCCACTAGCTCTTAAACGGTCCAAACGTACATCTACGTTTGTGCGCGTAGCGCACCGACCTTAATTTTCTCCATAAGAAACAATGTAAAAAAAATCGAAGATCTACGTTCGGAGCGTTACGCGTCCAAACGCAGATCTACGTTTGGACAGTTTAAGGGCTAGAGTGCAGGCCTCTGGGTGGGCATTTCCAGGCCTGCCTCGCTCGCACTTGCCGCCAACTCAACCTAAAGTCAACAGCTCCACTCCTCTCTCCCTCGCGGGCATGGCCTTCTGGGTCGACCAAGGGCACTTAAGGCACTTAAACACATTGCCTGTGTAAAATGTATCCGCCAATAAAGTAAGAAGCCTCCGAAGCCTTATCATCGACCCCGCTTGGATACACCATTCAGAAACTCACGATTATATGGTGACGAACCATCTGGCTGGACCTCCAAGTTACAAGGAATACTGAGGTCCATAGTAAAGAGTACAACTAACGTCGGTTACAAATGTACAACTAACGTCACTCACAAGAGTACAACTAACGTCACTCACAAGAGGACAACTAACGTTAGTCACAAGAGGACAACTAACATTAGCCACAAGGGTACAACTAACGTCACTCACAAGAGTACAACTAACGTCACTCACAAGAGTACAACTAACGTCACTCACAAGAGTACAACTAACGTCACTCACAAGAGGACAACTAACGTCACTCATAAGAGTACAACTAACGTCACTCACAAGAGTACAACTAACGTCACTCACAAGAGTACAACTAATGTCACTCACAAGAGTACAACTAACGTCACTCACAAGAGTACAACTAACGTCACTCACAATAGTACAACTAACGTCACTCACAAGAGGACAACTAACTTCACTCACAAGAGGACAACTAACGTCACTCACAAGAGTACAAATATCGTCACTCACAAGAGTACAACTATCGTCACTCACAAGAGTACAACTATCGTCACTTACAAGGGTACAACTAACGTTAGCCACAAGGGTACAGATAACGTTAGTCACAAGGGTACAACTAACGTCACTCACAGGAGTACAATTAACGTCACTCACAAGAGTACAACTAACGTCACTCACAAGAGTACAACTAACGTCACTCACAAGAGTACAACTATCGTCACTCACAAGAGGACAACTAACGTCACTCACAAGAAGACAACTAACGTCACTCACAAGAGTACAACTATCGTCACTCACAAGAGTACAACTATCGTCACTCACAAGGGTACAACTAACGTTAGCCACAAGGGTACAGATAACGTTAGTCACAAGGGTACAACTAACGTCACTCACAGGAGTACAATTAACGTCACTCACAAGAGTACAATTAACGTCACTCACAAGAGTACAACTAACGTTAGTCACAAGCCTACTGTTTATCAGGCAAATCTCATACAGAAGTGTACAGTTACTCTGTACAAACATCAGTATGACCTAAAGACGAATCTAACTGGTTTGTACAATTACTTAAAGACCTAGACTTATCTAGACGCTCTCCACAAGCTACATTAAAATCTACTAGGAGAACTGTGTATCTACATCTAGAACTGGAAAACTGTTGTCATCTTTCAATAACCACGTTACACTAGGATCTAGATAGCTCAATCTAGATAGCTTTTACAATAACCACGTTACACTAGGATCTAGACAGATCAATCTAGATAGCTTTTACAATAACCACGTTACACTAGGATCTAGACAGATCAATCTAGATAGCTTTTACAATAACCACGTTACACTAGGATCTAGATAGCTCAATCTAGATAGCTTTTACAATAACCACGTTACACTAGGATCTAGACAGATCAATCTAGATAGCTTTTACAATAACCACGTTACACTAGGATCTAGACAGATCAATCTAGATAGCTTTTACAATAACCACGTTACACTAGGATCTAGACAGATCAATCCGGCTAACTTGTACAAGAAACATTAAGACGCAGTGAATTATTATAATCAAGAAGGAAGCGCTAAACCCGTAGGATTATACAGCGCCTGGGGAAGACTTAATTCGGGGAACTGGAGCACAGATCCAATTCCCTAAATCAAGAGCCCCTCACCAACATCAAGGAACCTTCCCTGAGGGGCAAGACACAGTGAAATGTGACAATTCGTTATTACTTTTGGAGATGGCGTGTGACAGGTTTCTTGATAGCAGTGGTAGTTTTGCGGTTGTGAGAGGATCAGGGTCTTTAAGTGGTCTTCACATCAACAGCAGGGTCTCTTAAGTGGTCTTCACATCAACAGCAAGGTCTCCTACACCTGTCTAACTGGTCTGAGCAAGCATCAGTCATTATGTGTGTTAATACCGCATCTCTTCACAACCACAAGTCGATGACCTCTATAACAACACAACCTGCAGGAAGTACAGCCTCTGTGTGTGTGTGTGTGTGTGTGTGTGTGTGTGTGTGTGTGTGTGTGTGTGTGTGTGTGTGTTTTACATGGTAAAGGTAGACAGGAGAAGATCTTACAGTACACATCAAGGCTCTGCTAAGTAGTAAGTGGATTCTGGTTATATTTGTTTACATGATTGGTTGAAACAAGTGTAACATGCAATACAGACGACTTAAGTGATTGATATTACAGTAATTTACAAGTCCGCAGTGGGTCATGCAGCGACCGGGAAACGGGAGGGATTTAAGAGGCACATAAATTCCCCCGTCTTCTAAGATACTCATTTTTCCACTATAATCTACCTTGTTCATAATTACAATCGCATTTGGTTTGTCTGTTTCATAAGGTGAAGTCCAGGATTTTTCCTTAATTCATGGTATAACTTAACAAATCTTTGTGGACAATTGTGTTGCTGTACTCAGACCTCTGTAACACAATTGTCCTCAAATATTTGATAAGTTATACCATGAATTAAGGAAAGATCCTGGACTTCACCTTACGAAACAAAGCAAATACGATAGTAATTATAGACAAGGTAGATTATAGTGGAAAAATGAACATGTTATTAGAAGACGGGGGAACTTAAGTGCCTCTTAAGTCTGATGTGGTTAAGGGCACCGAAGCTTCAACTCTCTGAATCAAGACGTACACCTTAAATGTGTACACGAGAGGTACAGGTTAGGTTAGATAAGGTTCGTCACGAAACAGGAAAAGTGTTTCCTGACGCGGGTCTTAGTCATATGATGACCCACCGCTGGAGCTTTTGGTCATCTAACCGAGGCCTTCCACTGGCTTACTCCCCAACCCTTTAAAAATTATGGTTATTAATTATATACGACGAGATGTACAGACCTGGGAGAGGGTGGGTAGTGTAAACAACATCACTGGCGACATTTGTTGAAATCGCTGCCTCGCTCCCTCGTCACCTCGTCTTACCTGTAACAAGCACTCGTTAACCTGTAACACTCGTTAACCTGTAACAAACACTCGTTAACCTGTAACAAACACTCGTTAACCTGATTTGACAGACACATGTGCAGCACATGTATATCTTTAATGTGGAAGAGTTACGCCATACAGTGGCTTCATCAGTCCAATACAATGAAGAATAGTGAAGATCAGAAGGGTTTGAGGTAATCAGTTCCACCAGTAGAATTATCAGCCTTACCAGCAAAATTATCAGTCCCATCAGTAGAATTATCAGTCCCACCTGAATGACTGGAAGACAAACTTGCCAATAGATTAAGACTTTAGTGAGTTACGCTCAAAGATGAGCTTAATTACACAACGTTACTCCTTCAACGGTGAGCATTATTACATATTTCTGGCTCAAAGGTGAGCTTTATTACACATTTCCCCCCAAAATGAGCTTTACTACACGTTTCGCTCAAGAGTGAACTTTACTGCGTTTCTCCTCAAAGATGAGCTTTATTACGTTTCCCTGAATATTGAACTTTATTACACACCGTTTCCGTCAAGGTTAAGTTTCATTACGCGAGTCTTTCAAATAACACGTCTTAACTTTATACAGCTCTATTTCCCATACACGCTTTGTAAGCTTCCATACACGCTTTGTAAGCTTCCATACACGCTTTGTAAGCTTCCATACACGCTTTGTAAGCTTCCATACACCCTTTGTAAGCTTCCATACACGCTTTGTAAGCTTCCATACACGCTTTGTAAGCTTCCATACACGCTTTGTAAGCTTCCATACACCCTTTGTAAGCTTCATACACCCTTTGTAAGCTTCATACACCCTTTGTAAGCTTCCATACACGCTTTGTAAGCTTCCATACACGCTTTGTAAGCTTCCATACACGCTTTGTAAGTTTCCATACACGCTTTGTAAGCTTCCATACACGCTTTGTAAGCTTCCATACACCCTTTGTAAGCTTCCATACACCCTTTGTAAGCTTCCATACACGCTTTGTAAGCTTCCATACACGCTTTGTAAGCTTCCATACACCCTTTGTAAGCTTCCATACACGCTTTGTAAGCTTCCATACACCCTTTGTAAGCTTCCATACACCTTTGTAAGCTTCCATACACCCTTTGTAAGCTTCCATACACCCTTTGTAAGCTTCCAACACCCTTTGTAAGCTTCCATACACCTTTGTAAGCTTCCATACACCCTTGTAAGCTTTCCCCTACACCTTTGTAAGCTTCCATACACCCTTTTAAGCTCCATACACGCTTTGTAACTCCCTACACCCTTTGTAAGCTTTCCCTACACCCTTTGTAAGCTTCCATACACCCTTTTGTAAGCTTCCCATACACCCTTTGTAAGCTTCCATACACCCTTTGTAAGCTTCCATACCCCTTTGTAAGCTTCCATACACCCCTTTGTAAGCTTCCATACACGCTTTGTAAGCTTCCATACACCCATTGTAAGCTTCCATACACGCTTTTTAAGCTTCCATACACGCTTTGTAAGTTCCATACACGCTTTGGGAAGCTTCCATATACGCTTTGTAAGTTCCATACACGGTTTGTAAGCTTCCATACACGCTTTGTAAGCTTCCATACACGCTTTGTAAGCTTCCATACACCCTTTGTAAGCTTCCATACACGCTTTGTAAGCTTCCATACACGCTTTGTAAGCTTCCATACACGCTTTGTAAGCTTCCCCTACCCCTTTGTAAGCTTCCATACACGCTTTGTAAGCTTCCATACACGCTTGTAAGTTCCATACACGCTTGTAAGCTTCCATACACGCTTTGTAAGCTTCCCATACACCCTTTTTAAGCTTCCATACACCCTTTGTAAGCTTCCATACACGCTTTGTAAGCTTCCATACACCCTTTGTAAGCTTCCATACACTCTTTGTAAGCTCCCATACACGCTTTGTAAGCTTCCATACACCCTTTGTAAGCTTCCATACACCCTTTGTAAGCTTCCATACACCCTTTGTAAGCTTCCATACACGCTTTGTAAGCTTCCATACACCCTTTGTAAGCTTCCATACACGCTTTGCAAGCTTCCATACACCCTTTGTAAGCTTCCATACACGCTTTGTAAGCTTCCATATACCCTTCGGAAACTATCATAAGTATTGTCTGGCATATAGGGCGCATTCCCCCCACCAAAAAAAGCCCTGCGTCTTATACGTTCAAAGTTAAGAACTAGGATAGTCTTTGGGTTACTATCAAGTAGTAGTTTCAGTGCTGCTGTACCGGGGAACTAAAACCCACACAACAATCGTTACAAAACTATTTCCTAGAATACTTGAGAGTGATTAACTATCATAAATTATAATTTACTTATTACCTGTCCATAATACGCAAACCAGCCTGAACACTTGTAAATAATCGTAAAGTAGCCATCTGTAAACATTAGGCAGCCATGTTTGTTTAAGTGGCGGGTGGGTGGTGGATTATTATTATTATTATTATTATCAAGGGGGAAGCGCTAAACCCGGAGGATTATACAGCGCCTGGGGGGGATGTGGAAGGCATTCAGGCTTAATTCGTGGAACTGGAGCACAGATCCAATTCCCTAAATCAAGAGCCCCTCACCAACATCAAGGAACCTTCCTTGAGGGGTGTGGGTGGTGGAGACGTCAGGCTGAGCAACCCAGAGTTTGTTGCAATGTGACTGATTTTTTCCCCAAGAAAATGGTTGATTTACAGTGAAATATTTGTTTAATTGGGAAGGGCATGAAGTAGCATACAACAGTGTTTATATCTAAGGAAGAATATGATAATGATTTCCTGCGCCTAGTGTTAGTGGTGATGGCTTACCAGCACCTACCTGACCTACTCGTCACCTTCAACACACGGCTTAGCAAGGACTGCATTTATTTTTTAAATTTTCCCAGAAAATGCCTGCTAAAAATTGGGATGCAACCTATATGCTGGAATATACGGTGTCCTTCCCAAACTCATATATAGCCTTCAGAAACTCGCACACCTTTTATGACCTCACTCCCTTCAGGACCTTCCCATATCCTTCATGACCTCCTTACATCCTTCATGACCTCCTCACACCCTTCATGACCTCACACCCTTCAGGGTCTTCCCTACACCCTTTAAAGCCTACTCATTCCCTTTAAGATTTTTTCTATACTTCAAAGGCACTCATCAACAGGAAAATCAAGAGACTCACCAGATTATTCCTGAGGAAAAGATCAATGGCCGGGAGATGAAGGAGGTCAGTGGTGACGACTAAGGTACAGTGTCTCAGCTGCTGTTCTCTCACCGTCGTCAACAGTGATGCTACCTTCTTCACCATCCCCTCTTCCAGTACATTGCTCTTGTATTCGTTGTGGCCAGGAGCGCAGTAGGTCAACCCGGGCCCCACCACAACGCACATTCTTCGGCTTCCTTTCTACCGAAAAAAAAAATCAAGTGTTATCGCAATTATTTTTTAAATCAAGACTTCAAAAAAGTTTTTATTGAAATAAATAAGATTTAATGAATTTTCGAATTTATATATTGTTGATCACAACACTTATATAATGAAGTTTAAAAGTCGGAGATGTAAAAAAAAAAAATGTATTGAAAATAATCCTCAAAGCGCAAATAATCGCGACACGAACAAAAACAATGGAAATTCGTCACATGTAAAAACCCCATCATGACATCAACAAGGTAATAAACTGGTTTACACAAACTGAAATCGAGTTTAGCTGTCATTCAAAATGCGTTTTTCAGGCTTTACGACCAGCAAATAAATCAATAACGCTGAGGTCATTGGTCACCTGCGGTCCTACCTGCCTAAGCTCTTGGGAGTTACCGTGGGCTGTTACCAGTGTTTTAGAATCTCAGGTTCAAGTGTTGAAGAAGGAGATTCTACTTCTTCAGGAGGAAAATAGGAGGCTGAAGCTTCGCATAGATGAGTTTGGGAGCGAGTGTGAGAAGGATTTAGCTGGTAAGGAAGGAATGGTCGCCAGCAGTGAGAGTGGCAGCCGCTTTAAGTGGCAAGTGGTTCACAGTTCATGAAGAAGGAAGATGAGGAGAGTTAATAGATAAGATGTGAAGGTAGGAAATCGATTCTCTGTTCTCCAAGACGAGTGTACTTCAGTGGTTAGTGAGGTTGAAGGTACCACTGATTCCCCTGCTAATCAAGGTAAGAATATTTTAATAGTAGGCAATTCTCAGGTAAGATATATGGACTGTGCATTTTGTAACAGAGACAGAAAGGTCAGACAGAGAGTGTGTCTTCCTGGAGCTGGTGTTGGCGACATAGTCAGCAGGTCGGATAATATTATGGCAGGTAATGGGATCAAGCCCATTATCTGTCTTAGTGCTGGGGTAATGACATTGGGAAGGGCAGGAGAGAGGAGCTGCTGGATAAGTACAGGTCAGCCATAGAAGTAGTTAGGTCTAAGGGAGGGATCCCAGCCATATGTAGCATCTTGCCTAGAAAGGGAGTGGGCAATGAATGGATGTCTAGGGCAATTGATATAAATTGCTGGCTAGACAGGTACTGCAAGGAACTTGCAATCCCATTCATTGATAACTGGGACCTATTCTTTGGCAAACGTGATATGTATGCAAGGGATGGGGTTCATATCTCTGGGGATGGAGTGGTTGCATTAGCCAATTCAATTGAGAGGGTAATTGATGACTTGTGTAGGAATTTAAACTGATAGATTATAGAGGTATGGGTGTTTGTGGGAAACAATCAGGCTGCAGCATTAGGGTTAAAAACAGCAGTTATTACCGGGATACCTCAGGGATATGTTTAAAAGACAATATTCAAAATAAAGTTGCTAGTAATGGCAAATCAAATGATCAACAAACAAAGAGGGATAGTAGAGGGCAACGAGTGACTAGCTCCCTTAAAGTTTACTATACAAATAGTAGGAGTCTAAGAAATAAGATAGATGATCTAAGATTGCTTGCAAGTGTAGGTAATATAGATATTACTGGTATAACAGAGACCTGGTTCAACCTGAAAGATAGAGAAATGCCTTCTGAATGCAACATACAGGGTTATAAACTATTCCACACTGACAGGGTCAACAGGAAGGGTGGTGGGGTGGCGATGTCAGAGAAAATTTAAATTGTTGTCTTAGACATGATATAAGATTAGAGACATCGAACACAGAATCTGTTTGGCTACAGTTTCTCGAGGGACATGACAAATTAATTTTGGGTGTGATTTATAGGCCCTCAAACCTTGATAGGGAGTGCAGTAAGCTGTTATGGGACGAAATTCATAAGGCATCTAGATATGAAAATGTTGTGATAATGGGAGATTTTAACTTTAGACAAATTGATTGGAACAATATGACAGGAAATCTCGAGTCTAGTGACTTTCTTGATACGGTTCAGGATTGCTTTTTAGAACAGGCTGTGACAGAACCAACTAGAGGAAACAATCTGCTTGACTTGGTTCTTGCCAACAAAGATTCACTAATTAATAATCTTGAGGTTAATGATGAGCTTGGGGAAAGTAATCACAAATCACTTAGTTTTAATATATCATGGAATTACCCAGGTAACTGCAATCAAATCTGTCCCAGATTTTCGCTTAGCCGACTTGATGGGACTGAAAAATTACTTGGGTGGGCTAAATTGGGATGTCCTGACTATGGGTCAGGTAGGTGATCTTGGTTGCCAATATGATGTTTTTCAGAGCATAGTTCTAGCTGCCCAGACAACTTTTGTTCCAAGTAGGGAAATTAGATCTAACAAAAATGATCCCAAATGGATGAACAATAGATTAAAACATCTCATTGGTCAAAAGAGAGGCATATATAGGCGTATCAAAAGAGGGGATGGGCAGTTAAGAAATCAATATATTAAATTAAAGAGAGAAATAAAGAAAGGAATAAGAAAATCAAAAAGGGATTATGAGGCTAAGGTCGCAAGGGATTCAAAGATTAACCCTAAAGGATTCTTTCAGGTATACAGAAGTAAGATTAGGGACAAGATTGGCCCACTTAAGAGTAACTCTGGTCAGATCACTGACAGTGATAAGGATATGTGTGAAATTCTAAATACCTACTTCCTCTCAGTTTTCACCCAGGAAAATACTAGCGATATTCCTGAAATAATAGATTATGTAGAACAGGATGATAAACTATGTACGATTGCGGTAACTAGTGACATGGTCCTCGGACAAATAAACTAAAACCTAACAAATCCCCAGGCCCTGATGAACTGTTTGCAAGGGTGTTAAAGGAATGTAAAGAGGAACTTAGCATACCTTTGGCTAATCTTTTTAACATATCACTACAAACTGGCATAGTGCCTGATAAGTGGAAAATGGCAAATGTAATACCTATTTACAAGGCAGGTGACAGGTCCTTGGCTTCGAACTATAGACCAATAAGCCTTACCTCCATAGTGGGAAAATTTATGGAATCAATAATTGCCGAAGCAATTCGTAGCCATCTTGACAGGCACAAATTGATTAATGAATCTCAACACGGTGTTACAAAGGGGCGTTCCTGTCTTACGAATTTACTAACTTTTTTCACTAAGGTGTTTAAGGAGGTAGATCATGGTAATGGAAATAAATGGTATAAAATACCGACACAATGGAAATATAAACACAAATGCAGTATAATGTGATCCTTTATTGACAACGTTTCACCCACACAGTGGGCTTTTTCAAGTCACACACGGAACTACCTGGGGTTGGAAGGTACGAGAGTATTTATAGTCATGTTCAGAATGTTGAGGTCAGGTGGAGAATGCTGCATCTGATGATCTACCGGGTGGGGTTATAGAGTCTTGGGTAGCTTGGCAGGGGTATTGGACAAGTTGTGAGTAGACCTTCTGCAGTGTTCTATGTTCTTATGTGGGATAGCGATGAAGAAGTTTCTTGGCGAGTGGTTCAGCTAGGTTATAGAAGCCATTGTTCTGGTTGAAATTGTTGGTTGTAGAGATGAGCGATGATTCCAGGATTCTTGACGTGACTTCCCTATTCACCAAAGTACCTACTACACAAGCCATCGATCTCTTGCGCAGGAAAATTGACGATTCACTTGATCTTCCCATTCCAGCCAGCGATTTCATCGACCTTGTTGAACTATGTGTTGGCTTTACGTGTTTCTCTTTCGAAAATCACCTCTTTCAGCAGACTTTTGGACTACCCATGGGTTCGCCACTCAGTGCAGTCCTGGCGAACCTATACATGGAACATCTAGAAGCCGAACGTTTCTCCACCATTATTCCTTCGTCTATCACCTGGCTCCGTTATGTTGACGACATTCTCCTCATAACTCCTAAATGCTTCAACGTTCAAGCTCTCCAAGACAAGCTCAACCAGGTCGAGCCTTCAATCCAGTTCACACTTGAAGAAGAAGTCGACAACACTCTTCCTTTCCTTGATGTTCTGCTCTGCAAAGCTGACCACGAACTTCGTTTTAAAGTCTATCGAAAACCCACCAACCAAAACGATCTTCTCCACTTCTACTCTCACCACGACACCAAAACCAAACGTGGTGTAATTATAGGCTTCTTCCTACGTGCACTCAGAATCTGCAGCAATGAGTTCCTTGAGGAAGAATGCACTATAATTGAACAAGTATTTTCTAAACTCCACTATCCTCGTCACTTCATCAGAGACTGCAGACGGCGGGCATTAAACATCTTCAACACACCCAGAGAAGACACTGCCGAGAAGAGATACATAGTCCTCCCAACCAACTCCATTGCCAAACATGTTTCCAACATCTTTTCCAATACATCATTCCAAGTATCTACCTCCACAACCACGACCATCAAGGACATCACCAGTAGTAGACAGGACAAGCCTCCATCCTCTGCAGGGGTATACATAATCCCTTGTAATGACTGCAACAAATTATATGTGGGCGAAACATCAAGAGACCTCTAAACACGTATTTCAGAACACCAATATGCAAGCAGGACTGACGATACAAGGAATGCCTGTGTACAACATCGCAATTCACACAACTACAGAAACTCAAGACATATAGCCACAGAAGACAACACTCAATACAGAAGAATCCTGGAATCATCGCTCATCTCTACAACCAACAATTTCAACCAGAACAATGGCTTCTATAACCTAGCTGAACCACTCGCCAAGAAACTTCTTCATCGCTATCCCACATAAGAACATAGAACACTGCAGAAGTGTCTCAATCTTCAACTTGTTGGTTTTTCAAACCATTCATCACAACTGTCAGACACGGCAGCATCATGGGGTCTTGTTACAAAGAATTCTTCAACACTTGTTCAACCTTTGGACGAAGACCTACTTCGACTAGTGGATGGTACCACTATGACCCCGCCTCCATCTGCTTCACGTCACCTCACTACAGTATATAAGCCACGTCTACGGCCCTATGCTGTACATTCTACAAGATTGATGGACTGAACACATCGACTCCAGGTTGAGGGACTGATTACCTCATTCTCCTCCTCTCCTTACGCCTTCCTCTTTGTATTGGACTGATGAAGCCACTGTGTGGCGAAACGTTTCCTGAATAAAGATTCCCATATGCTGCATAAGTGTCTCAATCTTCAACTTGTCGGTTTTTCAAACCATTCATCACAACTGTCAGACACGGCAGCATCATGGGGTCTTGTTACAAAGAATTCTTCAACACTTGTTCAACCTTTGGACGAAGACCTACTTCGACTAGTGGATGGTACCACTATGACCCCGCCTCCATCTGCTTCACGTCACCTCACTACAGTATATAAGCCACGTCTACGGCCCTATGCTGTACATTCTACAAGATTGATGGACTGAACACATCGACTCCAGGTTGAGGGACTGATTACCTCATTCTCCTCCTCTCCTTACGCCTTCCTCTTTGTATTGGACTGATGAAGCCACTGTGTGGCGAAACGTTTCCTGAATAAAGATTCCCATATGCTGCATAAGTGTCTCAATCTTCAACTTGTCGGTTTTTCAAACCATTCATCACAGAAGGTCTACTCACAACTTGTCCAATACCCCTGCCAAGCTACCCAAGACTCTATAACCCCACCCGGTAGATCATCAGATGCAGCATTCTCCACCTGACCTCAACATTCTGAACATGACTATAAATACTCTCGTTTGTAGATGAATGGTTCAGAGAACCGACATGTTGATAAATTAGACACAATTTACTCAATTTACTCAAGATTGATGGACTGAACACATCGACTCAAGGTTGAGGGACTGATTACCTCATTCTCCTCCTGTTCTTCAAGTTTCTCCTATGTATGGACTGATGAAGCCACTGTGTGGCGAAATGTTTCCTCAATAAAGATACCCAAGAGTTGCACATGTGTCTAATTTATCAAATACTCTCGTACCTTCCAACCCCAGGTAGATCCGTGTGTGACTTGAAAAAGCCCACTGTGTGGGTGAAACGTTGTCAATAAAGGATCACATTATACTGCATTTGTGTTTATATTTCAGATCATGGTAATGAATATGATATTGTGTATATGGACTTCAGTAAGGCTTTCGATAGAGTTCCACACCAGAGGCTATTGAGGAAACTTAAGGCACACTTAATAGGAGAAATTTTTTCCCGGGTAGAGGCATGGCTGACAAATAGACAGCAGAGAGTTTGCATAAATGGGGAGAAATCAGAATGGGGGCACGTCACAAGCGGTGTTCCTCAGGGGTCAGCGTTGGGCCCGTTGTTGTTCACAATTTACATAAACGACATAGATGAGGGAATAAATAGCGACATAAGCAAATTTGCTGATGACACCAAAATAGGCCGTCCAATTCATTCTAATGAGGACACTAAAGCACTCCAGGATGATTTGAATAGACTGATGCAATGGTCGGAGAAGTGGCAGATGCAGTTTAATATTGACAAATGCAAAGTTCTAAATGTTGGACAGGTAAATAACCATGCCACATATAAACTAAATAATGTAGATCTTAATGCTACTGATTGTGAAAAGGATTTAGGAGTTCTGGTTAGCAGTAATTTAAAACCAAGACAACAGTGCATTAGTGTTCGCAATAAAGCTAACAGAATTCTTGGCTTCATATCTAGAAGTATAAATAATAGAAGTCCTCAGGTTGTTCAACTATATATCCTTGGTTAGGCCTCATTTAGACTATGCTACTCAGTTCTGGTCACCGTATTACAGAATGGATATAAATGCTCTGGAAAACGTACAGAGGAGGATGACAAAGATGATCCCATGTATCAGAAATCTTCTCTATGAGGACTGAGGGCCCTGAATCTGCACTCTCTCGAAAGGCGTAGAATTAGGGGGGATATGATCGAGGTGTATAAATGGAAAACAGGAATAAATAAAGGGGATGTAAATAGCGTGCTGAAAATTTCCAGCCAAGACAGGACTCGCAGCAATAGTTTCAAGTTGAAAAAATTCAGATTCAGAAAGGATATAGGAAAGCACTGGTTTGGTAATAGAGTTGTGGAAAAGTGGAACAAACTCCCGAGTACAGTTATTCAGGCTAAAACGTTGTGTAGTTTTAAAAATAGTATAGATAAATATATGAGTGGGTGTGGGTGGGTGTGAGTTGGACCTGACTAGCTTGTTCTACTGGGTCTGGTGCAGTGCTCCGTCCTTGAGTGGAAATGATCAGACTGGGTGGGTCATTGGGCTAATCCGGGGGGGGGGGGGGGTTATTGGTCTAATCCGGGGGAGACATGGACCTGCTCCGCATGGGTCAGTAGGCCTGTTGCAGTGTTCCTTCTTCCTTATGTTCTTAAAATTCAAATTTCTTGCACTTCCAAAATACTTGAATTGTTTGGTCGATTCTGACATACTTGATCTCAACACTGTTTTACCCTTCCCAGAGTACTGAAAGAGAGTCCTCTTCCCAGAGTACTGAAAGAGTCCTCTTCCCAGAGTACTGGAAGAGAGTCCTCTTCCCAGAGTACTGGAAGAGAGTCCTCTTCCCAGAGTACTGGAAGAGAGTCCTCTTCCCAGAATACTGAAAGAAAGTCCTCTTCCCAGAGTACTGGAAGAGAGTCCTCTTCCCAGAGTACTGGAAGAGTCCTCTTCCCAGAGTACTGGAAGAGAGTCCTCTTCCCAGAGTACTGGAAGAGAGTCCTCTTCCCAGAGTACTGGAAGAGAGTTCTACCTCAGCAGTCATAACCGGAAGAGTACAAAATATTCTCAGTGCAATATATACTTTTGGGAATATAGTGATAAGATATAAAAAATATAACTCATCAGGTAACTGAAACACTAATCAATGTCTGTCTATATGTCCAGAATGAATATTTTGTAGATGCTGTAGTTTCTTTCTAGATCCTGGGACACATCTACAATCCATTTGTTTCCTTCCAAAACCCATACCTCTACCTATTCCTAGTTGAAATACCTAAAATTCTCCACTGATCTAGCGGAAGCACCCACATCTGCCCTGGATATGAACCCCATCCCTGACATACACGTCATTTCTGGGGCAGAAGTGGTCCCAGTTGTCGATGACTGGTCCTGCCTTATGCTCTGTTTGTCTAGCCAACAGTTAATACCAATTGTACTGAACAGTCATTCATTTCCAACACCCCTTCTAGGCAAAATGTCATATGTAACAGGGCACCTTCCCTTCTTCCTAAATATGTCTACTGCTTTCCTATACCTCTTAACTAAATCCTTGTGTCTACGCTTACCGACATCATTGCCTCCATGTTACGCTAGGGGCCATGTCTTGGCCTGTTTTGGCTCCTTTCCGTAACAATATGTCGAATCCAGCTCTGGTCTAGTTGTCCTTAGACACATGTCATTTTAATATGGGGATTATCATTAGGAGATTGATCCGACTAAATGAAATGTGATCTTTATTATAAAAGAAACCATATAAAACTTAGTATATGATACAAAGTTCTCTCTCTCTTACAGTGTTATACATAAAAGTACACATTGTCTGGGACTAAGTAATCTTCTACAGGGAGGAATTGTATTAAAGGCTGAGCACCTGAATCTGCACAGAAGAGTGTATGAATCTACTCAGAGTGCTGTGAACATACTCTGGGAGTGTGTGGAAACCTATTGCCCTGAGTGGGACCCTACTCAGAGCGAGTGCTGAGAACCTACTCTGAGAGAGTGTGGGAACCTACTCAGAACAAGGGTGGTGAACCTACTGCCTGTACCACCGAGTGGTAAGCGGACGTCAGGTTGGTCACGTGACTGAGGGAGACGTCCCTACCTGAACTGCGAACTGGCACTGGAATTAGTGGTTTCCCACTTCATGACAATAACAATATTATGAACGCCTAACAATATAACATAACAATATTACCATTAACATATATATATATATATATATATATATATATATTATATATATATATATATATATATAATATATATATATATATATATATATATATATAAAAGGAGCACATTCTAGTATAAAATATATCGGGTATGGCCATACTCGTAACACTTCAGCACTGAGATAGATAATGAGATTGATACCATTACCATTCATAATGATGTCAAGACAGCGAACAATATCCTCCATTCCAGCCCCAGGAAAGCAAACTCTTTGTCTCCTACTAATATCCTTCAAGCAAATAGCTTTGTCCATAAACCTAATCTGTCTAATATCTTTAAAGTAACTCAAGTGTGTAACTCAATACGTTTATCTTCAGTTATCTGCTGGGATAACGAAATAAGAATTAAGTAGGTTTTAATACTGTCATTATCACTTACCTATAATGAAATGCTGACCTAACATTGAGTAGACCCGCCCTCTAATATGAGGTAACTGACATATATGTCAAATCACATATGATTAGTTACTTCCAGCTGCGGTGAAGCAATATTTAAAGATTGAGAGATTAGGTGGATAGTTTACTCTGGTTGGAGACTGTTCTTGCAGGAATGTAGGTAAATGGTTTAGAGAACCGACTGTGTCCAGTCGGACACAGCAACATCTTGGGATCTTGATACAGGGAATTCTATGCTTGTTTAACATATATGCATGACCTATTTCCACCTGTGGATTTGTCCATGGTCACACTGCCTACGACTGCTTCACCTCACCTGTCTGCAGTATATGAAGCCCCTTCGCGCATATGTTACATTCAAGACTGATGGACTGATTACATTGACTCACGCTGAGGGACTGATTACCTCAAACTCCTTTGATCTTCACCATTCTCCTTTGTATTGAACTGATGAAGCCACTGTGTGGCGAAACGTTTCCTCAATAAGTTGGCCTGTGATACTCCAATACTGAAACTATGTATAGTGCCAAAACAAAAGCATTCACATTGCTAAACTCACAAACTAGTATTTAGTCACTTAGCCATAATACCAACTTACCTCATAATTTTGTAATATTTTAAACTTAAAATTTAATCTAAGTCTGCCCGAAATGCCTAGCCATGCTAGGTGTTGTAGTGGTACACTCTGTAATTATTATTTTACTATATGTAAACCACACAATAACCAAATTATGTAAAACTCAGCATTGTAATCCTTATAGACAATAAACTTTGAATTTGAATAAAGATACCCAAGTGTTGCACATGTGCCTAATTTATGAACTGTTCTTACTGATTGAAATAAAGAGGATTCTGCTTAGTGTGGGCAATATACAGGTTGACTGATTAAAGCAAAATAAATCCCCGGGCGCTGATGAACTTTTGTCAAGGGATTTTAAGGAGTGCAAAATGGAACTTTGTGAATCATTAACTAACCATTTTAATATATCTCTTCAGACACGTGTAGTGTCTGATATGTGGAAGATGGCTAATACAGTTCCCATTTTTAAAGTAGGGGATAAGTCATTACCGTCAACTTACCGCCCAATAAGCCTGACCTCAATTATAGGCAAATTACTAGTCAATTATAGCTGATATAAGAAGTCATCTTGATAAGCATAATTTGATCTATAATACTCAGCATGGATTCACGAGGGGCCGTAAAGCTATTGACAGAGTACCACACAATAGGCTTTTAAAGTGGTAACTCATGGTATTTAGGAAAAAGTCTAGTCATGGATAGAGTCATGGCTCACCAACAGGAAGCAGAGAGCGTGCATAAATGGGGTGAAATCTGAGTGGGGTTCAGTCACAAGTGGCGTTCCACAGGGGTCAGTTTTAGGCCCATTGTTGTTCATAATATACATTAATGACCTTGACGAGGGAATAACAAGTGATAGGAGCAAATTCGGTGACGATACAAAAATAAGCAGAATTACTGATTAAGAGGAAGATGTCACCTTACTTCAGGAGGATTAAGACAAGCTCATATTTGGGTCTGAAAAGTGGCAGATACAGTTCATTGTAGAAAAATGCAAGGTCCTGAAGCTCGAGAATAGATAACCCTAGCACTTATAAACTAAATCATATACTGCTTGGCCATACAGAATGCGAAAAAGACTTGGGAGTTATGGTAAGCAAGAACCTTGAGCCAAGACAGCAATACCTAAACGTACGTAATGACAAACAGATTACTGGGATTTATATCAAGAAGAATAAGCAACAGGAATCAGAAATTATACTACAACTGTACACATCATTAGTAAGGCCTCACTTAGATTATTCAGCTCAGTTCTGGTCTCCATTTTAAAGAATGGATATAAATTCGTAAGAAAACGTTCAGAGAAGAATGACAAAATTACTCTAGTGCATAAGAAACCTTCCAAACGATGAAAGACAGAAAACCCTTAAACTACATTCTCTTGTAAGACGAAGAATGAGGGAAGACATGATCGAAGTATATAAGTGGAAGATGGATACTGACAAAGGAGTTATAAATGAGGTCCTTGGGATATCCCTCCAAGAGAGAACCCGCAATAATTTATTCATGTCGGATAAGTTAAGATTTAGAAAGGATATAGGAAAGTATTGGTCTGGAAACAGTGTAGTCCATGAGTGGAAAAGTTTGCCTAGTAGAGTTATTGAAGGTAAAACCGTAGGTAGCTTCAAATTTAGGTTAGATAAATACATGAGTGAGAGGATAAATGAAACACTTGTACAACATTTGGGAATCTTTATCCTGGAAACGTTTCGCCACACTGTGCCTTCTTCAGTCCAATGCAGAGAAAGTTGGATTTGTAGACTTTCTACAAGAGTAATGGGCTGAACACATCGATTCCAGGGGGAGGGAACTGATTACCTTAAAACTCCTCCCTCCTTACCCTTCTGCTTTGTATTGGATGATGAAAAGTGGTGTGCGAAACGTTCTTCAATAAAGATTCCCACATATATTTTAAAAATTAGACAAATACAACACTAGAAAACTTTATGGAAATGTTTTCAAAATAAAAATACCAATGCTACAAAATTTTTTTCCAACAAGTCGCCGTCTTCACCAAGGCAGGTGACCAAAAAGAAAGAAAATCCCCAAAAAAGAAAATACTTTCATCATCATTCAACATTTTCACCTCACTCACACATAATCACTGTTTTTGCAGAGGTGCTCAGAACACAACAGTTTAGAAGCATATACGTATAAAGATACACAACATATCCCTCCAAACTGCCAATATTCCGAACCCCTCCACATATGTCTAATTAACTTGTAGGTTCTCTGAACCATTTATCTAAGTTATGTGTTTTGACCTCACAGGCTGTCGGTACTGTAGTACTCTTCACTATAACATTATGTAGCGAAGGAGGTTGTGTTGCAGTTTAAGATTGCTAATATCTCAGTGTTACATTCAAGATAGCATCTCGGTGTTACACTCAAGGTAACATCTCAGTGTTGCACTAATTCACTATCTCCACTATCTGGTGTGTTCCTCATCTTCCTGAGGTGGAGTGCGTGCAGGTGATCTTCCGAGTGGATTATTCATGTCTAATGACGCAGTCAAAAAACTTTGCTTATACATCCTTAATCTTTATCAGCCGTTCTTGAGTCTTGAGATTATAAGAACCAATGACGTGAATATACTTGAAAAAATGGATAAAAATTAAGCAATGTCCGCAGAGTGAAGTAATAGACTATTTGTATATGTATGGTAGACAGTACCGACAAGATAAAAAATTAAGACATGTGTAACATCTGAGTATCTGTAATTTGTAGACGTTTAGCTATCCAGTGGCTTTATCAGTATATGGACATAATGTGAAGACTGTAGAAGTATATATGAAAGACGAGGTAATTAGTCTTAATGAATCAGCACAGGCAGGAAGATTGGTGCTTATATACTGATTACTTTGTCGACACTTTTTACCCTTCCCTAGTACACCTTATTCCCTTCCCTAATACACCGTATTCCCTTCTCTAATACCCCTTTTATCCTTCTTTAATATATTTCATTCCCTTCCCTATATACACCTCTCATTCTCCCACCAAATACAGCTGTCTTGGATATACTCACCTCCTTCACGAAAATGTGTTTATCTTGGATGGATAAAGAAGAGACTTGTGTAGGCGCGGCAGCCTGGTGTAGTGGAGAGGTGGCAGCACCAGGCATGACTACCTTCATGGGTGGGTCGTGTGTGATGTGGGTCACAGATGAGTGGTGTCTGCAGCAAGCAGGGGCAAGCAACAGACAGGAGACAAGCGAGGAGACGATGAATGGTACGAACAACACAGCGTGGACCACCTGGGGCTGAGAAAGATTAACTGTACTGATTGAAGAACGATTGAAACTGAGAAAATAGAGAAAATACAGGTTGGCTAGGTGTTTCACCTGTACACTTGTATTGTTAAAACGTGAGGGGAAGTGAAGCAGCTGACAGGTTGTATCCTAGCACTGCTGGGGTAATGATTATAATCATAACCGTCATTTCTGAGGGATGGACTGGTAAGCCAGTGGAAGGCCTCCGTCAGATGACCGAAACCTCCAGCTGCAGGTCATCATATGACTAAGACCCACGTTGGGAAACACTTGCTCTGTTTCCTGACAAACCTTACCTAACTCTGGGGTAGAACCTGTCAGCGCCATCTCTCACCCACAGATGGCGCTGACAGGCGAGGTAAAAGAAAACAAATCCATTTGCAAACTGCAACACACATACACACTCACACTTTGGAGTAACACTATCACAGTGGATCATTTCACAAATAAACCTCAAACTTAGGGAGTCCTGGACCCATTATGTACGCTTGCTCTTCTTGGTACTCTGCCTTGACAAAAAAACTGAAAGATAGACTGCAAATCACCCAGAACAAAATCGTAAGATTCATCCTGGGGCTGGGACCAAGAGAACATGTAGGCCAGGATGAATTACAGCAGTTGGATATGCTGAATGTTGAAGACAGAGTAAAACAACTGAAGCTAAATCATGTTTATAAAATTGCTCACGAACAGTGTCCAGAATATCTTGCTGTCAATTTTGTCAAGGTTGGGAACCAAAGCAATCATAGTACGAGGGGGAGAGAGCACAACTTTGTAGTACCCACAGTCAGTGGCCAGGCTTCAAACACCTTTTATTGTACAGCAATAAAGGAATGGAACAGACTACCCACAAATGTCAAGGCCAGTCATAGCTTGAACCAGTTCAAGAAGACTGCCAAAAAGTGTCTGATGAATGAAGCAACAGAAAGGGAGGGGAATGATTTTCTATTTTTTAGCTAAAATACGTGTAAATTTTACCTTATCCCTAGTAATGACCCTCGTATTGTAGATAGTCGTAATGACCCTCGGGTAGTAGATAGTCTTAATGACCCTCGCATTGTAGATAGTCTTAATGACCCTCGTGTAGTAGATAGTCTTTTTAGTATGATAATAAGATGTTATCTTCATTATAGAATAATAAGAAAATATTATAACCTTTTTTTATTATTTTTATTATCACACCGGCCGATTCCCACCAAGGCAGGGTGGCCCGAAAAAGAAAAACTTTCACCATCATTCACTCCATCACTGTCTTGCCAGAAGGGTGCTTTACACTACAGTTTTTAAACTGCAACATTAACACCCCTTTATATTATAATAATAAGGTAAAAGGACCCCAATGGAAATAAGTCACTCTGTCTGACTTTTTTGGGTTATCCCAGGTTCTCTATACATATGCTGCTATGTATGATAATTCTATGTAACTGTATTGTGTATACCTGAATAAAAAAAAAAAATTACTCTAATTTTTTTGACTACCGCCCACAGGATGGGTGTGACGTACATTATAAAGATATTAAACTGACTTAGGGAAGGTATTACCGCTTACCTAAACTGACTTAAGGAAGGTATTACCACTTACCTAAACTGATTTAGGGAAGGTATTACCATTTGCCTAAACTGACTTAGGGAAGGTATTACCACTTACCTAAACTTACTTAGGGAAGGTATTACCACTTGCCTAAACTGACTTAGGGAAGGTATTACCACTTACCTAAACTTACTTAGGGAAGGTATTACCACCTGCCTAAACTGACTTAGGGAAGGTATTACCACTTACCTAAACTTACTTAGGGAAGGTATTACCACTTACCTAAACTTACTTAGGGAAGGTATTACCACTTGCCTAAACTGACTTAGGGAAGGTATTACCACTTACCTAAACTTACTTAGGGAAGGTATTACCACCTGCCTAAACTGACTTAGGGAAGGTATTACCACTTACCTAAACTTACTTAGGGAAGGTATTACCACTTGCCTAAACTGACTTAGGGGAAAGGTATTACCACTTACCTAAACTTACTTAGGGAAGGTATTACCACTTACCTAAAAATAACTTAGGGAAGGTATTACCACTTGCCTAAACTGACTTAGGGAAGGTATTACCACTTACCTAAACTTACTTAGGGAATATATTACCACTTGCCTAAACTGACTTAGGGAAGGTATTACCACTCGCCTAAACTGACTTAGGGAAGGTATTATCACTTACCTAAACTGACTTAGGGAAGGTATTACCACTTACCTAAACTGACTTAGGGAAGGTATTACCACTTACCTAAACTGGCTTAGGGAAGGTATTACCACTTGCCTAAACTGGCTTAGGGAAGGTATTACCACTTACCTAAACTGACTTAGGGAAGGTATTACCACTTACCTAAACTGACTTAGGGAAGGTATTACCACTTGCCTAAACTGGCTTAGGGAAGGTATTACCACTTACCTAAACTGACTTAGGGAAGGTATTACCACTTACCTAAACTGACTTAGGGAAGGTATTACCACTTGCCTAAACTGGCTTAGGGAAGGTATTACCATGGTACTACCACTTCTCCACTTGGTATTATTTATCTCCACTTTAACTCGTTAATTTTTTTTTCAACATTTTTCACATGTCTTATTTCATCAGTTTTTAACGTCTCTATCCCAGATAAAATTCACCTGTTAAAAAGTTGACTTTTCGGTCCCTCCTGGACCACTGTCAAGTATTTATTGTTGACACGTTTCGCCTGCGTAACAGGCTTCTTGAGTCGAGAAATGGTATGGTGATAACGACAATATATTATCTTCGACTAGTGGATGGTACCACTATGACCCCGCCTCCATCTGCTTCACGTCACCTCACTACAGTATATAAGCCACGTCTACGGCCCTATGCTGTACATTCTACAAGATTGATGGACTGAACACATCGACTCCAGGTTGAGGGACTGATTACCTCATTCTCCTCCTCTCCTTACGCCTTCCTCTTTGTATTGGACTGATGAAGCCACTGTGTGGCGAAACGTTTCCTGAATAAAGATTCCCATATGCTGCATAAGTGTCTCAATCTTCATATTATCTTATCTCTGTATCAGGACTGAAGAAGTCACTCGTGGCGAAACGTTACCTTTAATAAATGTCCTGAATTCTACATAAGTGTCTTTTCCCACTTCTTGAGTCGAACACAGGCGATTATAACTGCTCTCGCGACTCACGAAATCGTAATGGCACGATTGCAAACAAACCATACCACGGGCTGGCCCAGTGGCTAGCGCGTCGGTCTGGAGTTTCCTGACTCTCTGATCACGAGTTCCATCAGTGCCCGTGGTATGGTTTGATTATAACTGTTATTTCTAGTTTTTTTTATCGCCTGTGATGGAATAAAACACTTCGACAACACAGATTACCCTAGTGTTGCCGATGTGTTTTATTTATCAACTTGTCGGTGTTGCTGTCGAATAAGATACATGTTCAACACTTGAGTATCTTTATTGCTAAAATGTTTCGCCTGCACAATAGGCTTCTTCAGTCGAGACAGTACTAGCAGTCGTTTTGATGTGATCAGTCCCTCAGCGCTGACATGTGATTAGTCCCTTAAACATGAGCCACAAGCAGCCTGGAGCAGAAATGAGGTGACGCAGCTTCATGGGAAGTCAAACTTGAGCGTGTCCCACTAGTGGAAATAGGTAATTATAACCAGGTCATAGGATAATAGAAGCCAAAACCTTGGGTAGTTTTAAAGATATTAGACATATGGGTGAGAGGGACTGGGCTTGATTAGTGCCAGAGGTATTAGAGCAAATTCTTGAGTAGCGCTGAGAAAAAGTTTGGTCAATTAGATGGGTGGGAATGTTTGGTTCTGAGATGGACTTGCATTGTATGGGCCAGTAGGCCTGCTGGCAGTGTTCCTCCATTCTCATGTTCTTAATAATTAATGATAATTATTCCCCTTACACTAAGTTATTAGGAAAATTTTTCAATGAACCTTTGCTTCTGCAGTTATCAACCTTGATGCCACTGAAGGGCTCTTGATCCAAGAAACTGGACATACCTGAATCAATTCAAACCTGATTACCTCACGCTCTCAGACGCAGTATAATCTCTACGTGTTTAGCGCTTTGCTATATATCTCAGGTATTCATATTGTAGACTTCGTGACTTAGTGATGCAGTGTTGGGCCGGCTACATGCGGGGATTACACTTCGAATTCCGATACATTCTTCTATTTATAATGCACAAGAAACGACCAAGTATGTGAGGAGCTTGATAAATTGGACACATGTGCAACTCTTGGGTAACTTTATTAAGGAAACGTTTCGCCACATAGTGGCTTCATCAGTCCATACACAGGAGAAGCTTGAAGAACAGGAGGAGAATGAGGTAATCAGTCCCTCAACCTTGAGTCGATGTGGTCAGTCCATCAATCTTGAATAGAGTAGTGTACTCTATTCAAGATTGATGGACTGACCACATCGACTCAAGGTTGAGGGACTGATTACCTCATTCTCCTCCTGTTCTTCAAGCTTCTCCTGTGTATGGACTGATGAAGCCACTGTGTGGCGAAACGTTTCCTTAATAAAGATACCCAAGAGTTGCACATGTGTCAAACTTATCAACGTGTCGGTTCTGCGAACCATTCATCGACAATGTGAGGAGCTTAACATGAGATTTAAGGAAGTATTTACAGTGGAGACAAGAAGAACTCCGGGAAGTCAGAACGGTGGGGGGGGGGGGGGTTACACCAACAATGGATTTACCAACAAGTGCTGGATGAAATACACGCAACCGAGGAGGAGATGAAGACGCTGCAAAGTTCTTGATTCGCCGGTACTCTCCCGGCCCGGGTCTTTTCCAGATGGTGACCAGACCTTGGCTCCTTGTCTTGGGAGTGTTTGAGACCAATGTCTGCCATGGAAGGAGGTACAAGTACCTCCTCATCTTCTGAGACCAACTGTCCCCAGGCCTAGCCCCAATCCCCGCCCTCACGGGGCTCGTAGGGAGAAGCTAGGTCTCTGGTCTGCCATCTTCCCTGCCCTAGAGTGGCTCGTGGGACTGGCAGTCTTGTGAGCCGAAGGTGGTAGCTAGTCGTAGCTGCTAAGTGAACATCATGCCTCACAGGTGGTGGGACTGGACAATATCTTTCCGTGGGTTCTTAGAGAGGGAGCAGAGTCGCTGTGTGTGCCATTAACAACAATTTTCAACACATCCACTGAAACTGGGCAACTACCTGAGGTATGGAAGACGTCAATTGTAGTCCCAATTTTTAAGAAAGGAGACAAACACGAGGCACTAAACTACAGACCAGTGTCACTGACATGTATAGTATGCAAAGTCATGAAAAAATTATCAGGAGGAGAGTGGTGGGGCACCTAGAATGGAACAAGCTTATAAACGACAACCAGCATGGATTCAGGGAAGGAAAATCTTGTGTCACAAACCTACTGAAGTTTTATAACAAGGTAATGGAAGACACGATAGAGAGAAGTGGGTAGATTGCATTTTCTTGAACTGCAAGAAGACCTTCGATACAGTTCCTCACAAGAGATTAGTGCAAAAGTTAGAGGATCAGGCACGCATAACAGGAAGGGCACTGCAATGGATCAGAGAATACCTGTCAGAGAGGCAACGAGGAGTCATGGTACGTGACGAGGCGTCAGAGTGGGCGCCTGTGACAAGCGGGGTTCCACAGGGGTCAGTCCTAGGACCTGTGCTGTTTTTGGCATATGTGAATGACATGACGAAAGGGAAAGACACAGAAATATCCTTGTTTGCAGATGATGTGAAATTAATGAGGAGAATTTAATCGGATGAGGATCAGGAAGAACTACAAAGAGACTGGGACAGGCTGGAAGCCTGGTCCAGCAACTGGCTCCCCGTATTTAACCCCGCCAAATGCAAAGTAATGAAGATCGGGGAAGGGCAAAGAAGACTGCAAACAGAGTATAGGCTAGGTGGCCAAAAACTGCAAACACCACTCAAGGAAAAGGATCTTGGGGTGAGTATAATACGGAGCACATCTCCTGAGGCGCACATCAACCAGGTAACTGCTGCAGCATATGGGCGCCTGGCAAGCTGAAAATAGCGTTCCGATACCTCTGTAAGGAATCGTTCAAGACTGTACACCGTGTACGTCAGGCCCATATTGGAGTATACAGCACCAGTTTGGAACCTTGTCAAACACGTCACGAAATTAGAGGAAGTGCAAAGGTTTGCAACAAGACTAGTTCCAGTGCTAAGGGGAATGTCATACGTAGAAAGGTTAAGGGAAGTCGGCCTGACGACACTGGAGGACGGGAGGGTTAAGGGAGACATGATAAGGTGGACAGAGACAGGATGTTCCAGAGAGGCGACACAGATACAAGGGGTCACAATTGGAAGATGAAGACTCGGATGAGTCAAAAGGATGTTAGGAAGTATTTCTTTATTCCAACAGCTCGTCAGGTCCCAAAATCCATTCGTCTCGATTCACTTCTATCTAACACGCTCACACACGCCTGCTCTATGTCCAGGCCCCTTGCACACAAAACCTCTTTTATACAAGAGGCGACTAAAATGCCGGGAGTAAGGGACTAGTAACCCCTTCTCTTGTATAAATAACTAAATTTAAAAAGAAAAATTTATTTTTTAGGTCACCCTGCCTCGGTGGGATATGTCGTGCCGAATAGGTAAAACCTGCTATTTTGGCAACGCTCTTCTTGCCGAATAAAGCAGGCGAAAATTTGTGAATGTAATAATTTCGCAAAAAACATTCTGAACCTAACGAAAAAACTATATTTCATTGTGTTTGTTTATTATTAAATTACTGTAAACTTAGCTAAAATATATTTAGTTGGATTAGGCTAAATTAAACTGTGCTTGTTGTAATAAGGTTAGATAAGTTTTCTAAGGTTCTTTTGGTACAAAATTATTAATTTTTACATTAACATAATTGAAAAAATATATCTTTAAACGTATAAGAGAAAATTTTACAAAGGACTTAATTTTAAATGAGTTCTTGCTAATTGACCAGTTTAACCTATTCGGTACGACATTATATATATATATATATATATATATATATATATATATATATATATATATATAATATATATATATATATATATATATATATTATATATATATTGGGAAGATGGAGGGAATATTTTGAGGAATTGTTAAATGTTGATGAAGATAGGGAAGCTGTGATTTCGTGTATAGGGCAAGGAAGAATAACATCTTGTAGGAGAGAGGAAGAGCCAGTTGTGAGTGTGGGGGAAGTTCGTGAGGCAGTAGGTAAAATGAAAGGGGGTAAGGCAGCCGGGATTGATGGGATAAAGATAGAAATGTTAAAAGCAGGTGAGGATATAGTTTTGGAGTGGTTGGTGCAATTATTTAATAAATGTATGGAAGAGGGTAAGGTACCTTGGGATTGGCAGAGAGCATGCATAGTTCCTTTGTATAAAGGCAAAGGGGACAAAAGAGAGTGCAAAAATTATAGGGGGATAAGTCTGTTGAGTATACCTGGTAAAGTGTATGGTAGAGTTATTATTGAAAGAATTAAGAGTAAGACGAAGAATAGGATAGCAGATGAACAAGGAGGCTTTAGGAAAGGTTGGGGGTGTGTGGACCAGGTGTTTACAGTGAAACATATAAATGAACAGTATTTAGATAAGGCTAAAGAGGTCTTTGTGGCATTTATGGATTTGGAAAAGGCGCATGGCAGGGTGGATAGGGGGGCAATGTGGCAGATGTTGCAGGTGTATGGTGTAGGAGGTAGGTTACTGAAAGCAGTGAAGAGTTTTTACGAGGATAGTGAGGCTCAAGTTAGAGTATGTAGGAAAGAGCGAAATTATTTCCCAGTAAAAGTAGGCCTTAGACAAGGATGTGTGATGTCACCATGGTTGTTTAATATATTTATAGATGAGGTTGTAACAGAAGTAAATGCGAGGGTCTTGGCAAAAGGCGTGGAGTTAAAAGATAAAAAATCACACATAAAGTGGGAGTTGTCATAGATGCTCTTTGCTGATGACACTGCTCTTGGGAGATTCTAAAGAGAAGTTGCAGAGATTGGTGGATGAATTTGGTAGGGTGTGCAAAAGAAGAAAATTAAAAGTGAATACAGGAAAGAGTAAGGTTATGAGGATAACAAAAAGATTAGGTGATGAAAGATTGGATATCAGATTGGAGGGAGAGAGTATGGAGGAGGTGAATGTATTCAGATATTTGGGAGTGGACGTGTCAGCGGATGGGTCTATGAAAGATGAGGTGAATCATAGAATTGATGAGGGGAAAAGGGTGAGTGGTGCACTTAGGAGTCTGTGGAGACAAAGAACTTTGTCCTTGGAGGCAAAGAGGGGAATGTATGAGAGTATAGTTTTACCAACGGTCTTATATGGGTGTGAAGCATGGGTGATGAATGTTGCAGCGAGGAGAAGTCTGGAGGCAGTGGAGATGTCATGTCTGAGGGCAATGTGTGGTGTGAATATAATGCAGAGAATTCGTAGTTTGGAAGTTAGGAGGAGGTGAGGGATTACCAAAACTGTTGTCCAGAGGCCTGAGGAAGGGTTGTTGAAGTGGTTCGGACATGTAGAGAGAATGGAGCGAAACAGAGTGACTTCAAGAGTGTATCAGTCTGTAGTGGAAGGAAGGCGGGGTAGGGGTCGGCCTAGGAAAGGTTGGAGGGAGGGGGTAAAGGAGGTTTTGTGTGCGAGGGGCTTGGACTTCCAGCAGGCATGCGTGAGCGTGTTTGATAGGAGTGAATGGAGACAAATGGTTTTTAATACTTGACGTGCTGTTGGAGTGTGAGCAAAGTAACATTTATGAAGGGGTTCAGGGAAACCGGCAGGCCGGACTTGACTCCTGGAGATGGGAAGTACAGTGTCTGCACTCTGAAGGAGGGGTGTTAATGTTGCAGTTTAAAAACTGTAGTGTAAAGCACCCTTCTGGCAAGACAGTGATGGAGTGAATGATGGTGAACGTTTTTCTTTTTCGGGCCACCCTGCCTTGGTGGGAATCGGCCAGTGTGATAATAAAATATATATATATATATATATATATATATATATATATTATATATATATATATATATATATATATATATATATATATATATTTATATATATATATATAACACATCGGCCGTTTCCCACCAAGGCAGGGTTGCCCGAAAAAGAAAAACGTTCACCATCATTCACTCCATCACTGTCTTGCCAGAAGGGTGCTTTACACTACAGTTTTTAAACTGCAACATTAACACCCCTCCTTCAGAGTGCAGACACTGTACTTCCCATCTCCAGGACTCAAGTCTGGCCTGCCGGTTTTCCTGAATCCCTTCATAAATGTTACCCTGGTCACACTCCAACAGCACGTCAAGTCCTAAAAACCATTTGCCTACATTCACTCCTATCTAACACGCTCACACATGCTTGCTGGAAGTCCAAGCCCCTCTCACACAAAACCTCCTTTACACCCTCCCTCCAACCTTTCCTAGTCCGACCCCAACCCCGCTTTCCCTCCACTACAGATTTATTCACTATCGAAATCATTCTATTTTGTTGTATCTTCTTTACATGTCCAAACCACCTCAACAACCCCTCCTGAATTATAATCACACCACGCACTGCCCTCATACATGACATCTTCACTGCCTCTAACATCCTCCTTGTTGCAACATTCACCACCCATATAAGAGCGTTAGTATAACTATACTCTCATACATTCCCCTCTTCGCTTCCATGGTCAAATTTCTTCGTCTTCACAGACTAAGTGCACCACTCACCTTTTTTCTCATCAATTCTATGATTCACCTCATCCTTCATAGACCCATCTGCTGACACGTTCACCCCTAAATATCTGAATACATTCGCCTCCTCCATACTCTCTCCCTCCAATCTGATATCCAATCTTTCGTTACTTAATTTTTTTGTTAATCTCATCTACCTTACTCTTTCCTATTTTCACTTTTAATTTTCTTCTTTTACATACCCTACCAAATTTATCCACCAACCTCTGCAACTTCTCTTCAGAATCTCCCAAAAGCACAGTGTCATCAGCAAAGAGCAACTGTGACAACTCCCACTTTGTGTTAGACTCTTTTTCTTTTAACTCCACACCTCTTGCCAACACCCGAGCATTCACTTCCCTTACAACCCTGTCTACAAATATATTGAACAACCATGGTGACATCACACATCCTTGTCTAAGGCCTACTTTTACTGGGAAATAATCTCCCTCTCTCTTACATACTCTAACCTGAGCCTCACTATCCTCGTAAAAACTCTTCATTGCTTTCAGTAACCTACCTCTTATTCCATACATTTGCAAATGACGCATTGCCTCCCCCCTCCCTATCCACCCTGTCATACGCCTTTTCCAAATCCATAAATGCGACAAAAATCTCTTTACTTTTATCTAGTATATACTGTTCACCTATATGTTTCACTGTCAACACCTGGTCCACACACCCCCTACCTTTCCTAAAGCCTCCTTGTTCATCTGCTATCCTATTCTCCGTCTGTTAATTCTTTCAATAATAATTCTACCATACACTTTACCAGGTATACTCAACAGACTTATTTCCCTATAATTTTTGCACTCTCTATTGTCCCCTTTGCCTTTATATTAAGGAACTATGCATGCTCTCTGCCAATATATATATGGGAAAATGCTTAACCCGTAGGGGTCATGCTTTAACTGGTAAATGGGAGTAATAGGGCTCATCTGAAGGAATGGGAGGCTAGCTCAAATTTCTCGGAAAGCAGTTTCATAACTTTAGAAAAATCATCAGTGTGCGACACACGCAATAAACTCACCCACAGTGGTCAGGACACTTCTGGTGGACTCACCACCCAAAGTCCAAGTCTTTCTCTACCTGTAATGTTTCTTTTTCACTTCTATCCTATATCAGGTCTTCCCGTCCCTCTGTATCTAATCCTGTGCCAATCCTTCCCATTCCCATTCCTGATATCCCTCCTGCATCTTACCCGATCCCAATCTTCCCTATCCCCATTACTTCCATCCCTCTAATAGCCAATACTACCCCAATCATTCTAATCCCCATTCCTACCATTCCTCTTATCGCCTATCCTATCCCAATCCTTCTCAAACCATTCTTAACGTCCCTCCCATAACTTATTCGATCCTAGTCCTACCCATCCCCATTCCTGCCGTGCCTCATATAGCCTATCCTATTAGAATCCTTCCCTGAACGTGTTTCTTCCAGTGAAAAGTCTTACCAACATATCTTTAGCGTGTGTCGAGTGTAGTTTCCTTAGCTTGTCACTCGTACCAGTCCTTCAACAAGATGCTAAAGCAGAAGAGCCGAGACAACTGCAAACACGAGAGTCCGTCCTCACCTTCTTATACTCCACTACTGCGCCACCACATCGATCCTTACTGACAACGATATGTGAACTCAGACATATGTTCTCCCAGAGATGTTCATCAGTGTATATACGCAGAGGTGTGCATCTCTCAGTGTGTATACCCCGAGAGTTTATTTTTGCTCCTACTTTTGGGAATTAATGTATCCCTAGCTCACGAAATCGTGATAATACGATGGCAAACAAACCAGGGAACGGGTGGATATTGAACTCATGACCTGGAGTTACGACTCACTCGTCATGGGTTCAATTTCCACCCATTCCGTGGTTTATCCCTAACTGGTGGTGTACAAGTTCCATACAGCCTACGTGACCCTGTTGCAGTCCCCTACAATCGAAACCTCACCCGATCAAAATGCACAATACACCTTGTCGCAACATAAATTATATAAAACCTCATATATATATATATATATATATATATATTATATATATTATATATATATATATTATATAAATATATATATATATATATATATATATATATTATATATATATAAATTAAACATATTTTCATTCTTTGTAGAGCGTTATAACGTATGTTTCGCTCTGTATAAAACTTTATCAAATATGTCTCGCTCTGTGTAGAGCTTTAACAGCTTATAACTTTATAAAGTTGTACTTACAGGGGCAAAAATTTACAGAGCTTTCTAACTTCAATACCTGCCCTCCCTCTTCATTCTAACTTAACTGGCTGCCCTCCCTCTTCATTCTAACTTAACTGGCTGCCCTCCCTCTTCATTCTAACTTCACTGGCTTTCCCTCCCTCCTCATTCTAACTTCAACTGGCTGCCCTCCCTCCTCATTCTAACTTCACTGGCTGCCCTCCCCCCTCATTCTAACTTCACTGGCTGCCCTCCCTCCTCATTCTAACTTCACTGACTGCCCTCCTTCCTCATTCTAACTTCACTGGCTGCCCTTCTTCCTCATTCTAACTTCACTGGTTGCCCTCCCTCCTCATTCTAACTTCACTGGCTGCCCTCCCTCCTCATTCTAACTTCACTGGCTGCCCTCCTTCCCCATTCTAACTTCACTGATTGCCCTCCCTCCTCATTCTAACTTCACTGGCTGCCCTCCCTCCTCATTCTAACTTCAATACCTGCCCTCCCTCATCATTCTAACATCACTGGCTGCCCTCCCTCCTCATTCTAACTTCACTGACTGCCCTCCTTCGTCATTCTAACTTCACTGGCTGCCCTCCTCCTCATTCTAACTTCACTGGCTGCCCTCCCTCCTCATTCTAACTTCACTGGCTGCCCTCCCTCCTCATTCTAACCTCACTGATTGCCCTCCCTCATCATTCTAACTTCACTGGCTGCCCTCACTCCTCATTCTAAGTTCACTGGCTGATCTCCTTCCTCATTGTAAGTTCACTGGCTGCACTCCCTCCTCATTCTAAATTCATTGGCTGCCCTCCCTCCTCATTCTAACTTCACTGGCTGCCCTCCCTCCTCATTCTAACTTCACTGGCTGCCCTCCCTCCTCTTTCTAACTTCACTGGCTGCCCTCCATCCTCATTCTAACTTCACTGGCTGCCCTCCCTCCTCATTCTAACTTCACTGGCTGCCCTCCTTCCTCATTCTAACTTCACTGGCTGCCCTCCTTCCTCATTCTAACTTCACTGGTTGCCCTCCCTCCTCATTCTAACTTCACTGGCTGCCCTCCCTCCTCATTCTAACTTCAATACCTGCCCTCCCTCATCATTCTCACATCACTGGCTGCCCTCCCTCCTCATTCTAACTTCACTGGCTGCCTTCCTTCGTCATTCTAACTTCACTGGCTGCCTTCCTTCCTCATTCTAACTTTACTGGCTGCCCTCCCTCCTCATTCTAACTTCACTGGCTGCCCTCCCTTCTTATTCTAACTTCAATACCTGCCCCCCCTCATCATTTACATCACTGGCTGCCCTCCCTCCTCATTCCAACTTCACTGGCTGCCCTCCGTCCCTCATTCTAACTTCACTGGCTGCCCTCCTTCCTCATTCTAACTTCACTGGCTGCCCTGCTTCCTCATTCTAACTTCACTGGTTGCCCTCCCTCCTTATTCTAACTTCACTGGCTGCCCTCCCTCCTCATTCTAACTTCAATACCTGCCCTCCCTCATCATTCTAACCTCACTGGATGCCCTCCCTCCTCAATTCCAACTTCACTGGCTGCACTCCTTCGTCATTCTAACTTCACTGGCTGCCCTCCCTCCTCATTCTAACTTCACTGGCTGCCCTCCCTCCTCATTCTAACTTCACTGGCTGCCCTCCTTACTTATTCTAACTTCACTGGCTGGCCTCCCTCCTCATTCTAACTTCACTGGCTACCCTCCCTCCTCATTCTAACTTCAATGGCTGCCCTCCCTCCTCATTCTAACTTCAATACCTGCCCTCCCTCATCATTCTAACATCACTGGCTGCCCTCCCCCCATTCCAACTTCACTGGCTGCCCTCCCTCCTCATTCTAACTTCACTGGCTGCCCTCCTTCCTCATTCTAACTTCACTGGCTGCCCTCCTTCCTCATTCTAACTTCACTGGCTGCCCTCCCTCCTAATTCTAACTTCACTGGCTGCCCTCCCTCATGATTCTAACTTCACTGGATGCCCTCCCTCCTCATTCTAACTTCACTGGCTGCCCTCCCTCCTCATTCTAACTTCACTGGCTGCCCTCCCTCCTCATTGTAACTTCACTGGCTGACCTCCCTCCTCATTCTAACTTCACTGGCTGCCCTCCCTCCTCATTCTAACTTCACTGGCTGCCCTCCCTCCTCATTCTAACTTCACTGGCTGCCCTCCCTCCTCATTCTAACTTCACTGGCTGCCCTCCCTCCTCATTCTAACTTCACTGGCTGCCCTCCTTCCTCATTCTAACTTCACTGGCTGCCCTCCTTCCTCATTCTAACTTCACTGGTTGCCCTCCCTCCTCATTCTAACTTCACTGGCTGCCCTCCCTCCTCATTCTAACTTCAATACCTGCCCTCCCTCATCATTCTCACATCACTGGCTGCCCTCCCTCCTCATTCTAACTTCACTGGCTGCCTTCCTTCGTCATTCTAACTTCACTGGCTGCCTTCCTTCCTCATTCTAACTTTACTGGCTGCCCTCCCTCCTCATTCTAACTTCACTGGCTGCCCTCCCTCCTCATTCTAAATTCACTGGCTGCCCTCCCTTCTTATTCTAACTTCAATACCTGCCCTCCCTCATCATTTAACATCACTGGCTGCCCTCCCTCCTCATTCCAACTTCACTGGCTGCCCTCCGTCCCTCATTCTAACTTCACTGGCTGCCCTCCTTCCTCATTCTAACTTCACTGGCTGCCCTGCTTCCTCATTCTAACTTCACTGGTTGCCCTCCCTCCTTATTCTAACTTCACTGGCTGCCCTCCCTCCTCATTCTAACTTCAATACCTGCCCTCCCTCATCATTCTAACCTCACTGGATGCCCTCCCTCCTCATTCCAACTTCACTGGCTGCACTCCTTCGTCATTCTAACTTCACTGGCTGCCCTCCCTCCTCATTCTAACTTCACTGGCTGCCCTCCCTCCTCATTCTAACTTCACTGGCTGCCCTCCTTACTTATTCTAACTTCACTGGCTGGCCTCCCTCCTCATTCTAACTTCACTGGCTACCCTCCCTCCTCATTCTAACTTCAATGGCTGCCCTCCCTCCTCATTCTAACTTCAATACCTGCCCTCCCTCATCATTCTAACATCACTGGCTGCCCTCCCCCCATTCCAACCTCACTGGCTGCCCTCCCTCCTCATTCTAACTTCAATACCTGCCCTCCTTCCTCATTCTAACTTCACTGGCTGCCCTCCCTCCTCATTATAACTTCACTGGCTACCCTGATCCTCATTCTAACTTCACTGGCTGCCCTGATCCTCATTCTAACTTCACTCACTGCCCTGATCCTCATTCTAACTTCAATCACTGCCCTTATTCTCTTTCTAACTTCACTGGCTGTCCTGATCCTCATTCTAGCTTCGTTGGCTGTAGTGATCCTCATTCTAACTTCACTCACTGCCTTGATCCTCATTCTAACTTCACTGGCTGCCCTAATCCTCATTCTAACTTCACTGGCTGCTCTGATCCTCATTCTAACTTCACTCACTGCCCTGATCCTCATTCTAACTTCACTGGCTGCCCTCCCTCCGCATTCTAACTTCACTGGCTGCCCTCCCTCCTCATTCTAACTTCCCTGACTACCCTGATCCTCATAGTAACTTCACTGTTTGCTATCCCTACTCAATCTAACTTCACTGGCTGCCCTGATTCTAATTCTAACTTCAATAGCTGCCCTCCCTCCTCATTCTAACTTCACTGACTGCCTTCCCTCCTCATTCTAACTTCACTGGCTGCCTCCCGCCTCATTCTAACTTCACTGGCTGCCTCACTCCCCATTCTAACTCCACTGGCTGCCCTCCCTCCTCATTCTAAGTTCACTGGCTACCCTGATCCTCATTCTAACTTCACTGGCTGCCCTGATTCTCATTCTAACTTCACTGGTTGCCCTCCTTCGTCATTATAACTTCACTGGCTGCCCTCCCTCTTCATTCTAACTTCACTGGCTGCCCTGATCCTCATTCTAACTTCACTGGCTGTTCTGATCCTCATTCTAACTTCACTCACTGCCCTGATCCTCATTCTAACTTCACGCACTGCCCTGATACTCTTTGTAACTTCACTGGCTGTCCTGATCCTCATTCTAGCTTCGTTGCCTGTAGTGATCCTCATTCTAACTTCACTCACTGCCTTGATCGTCATTCTAACTTCACTGGCTGCCCTAATCCTCATTCTAACTTCACTGGCTGCCCTCCCTCCTCATTCTAACTTTACTGGCTGCCCTCCCTCCTCATTCTAACTTTACTGGCTGCCCTCCCTCCTCATTCTAACTTCACTGGCTGCCCTCCCTTCTCATTCCAATTTCACTAGCTGCCCTCCCTCCTCATTCTAACTTCACTGGCTGCCCTGATCCTCATTCTAACTTCACGGCTGTCCTCATCCTCATTCTAACTTCACCTGCTGCCCTCCTCCTCATTCTAACTTCACTGGCTGCCCTCCCTCCTCATTCTAACTTTACTGGCTGCCCTGATCATCAATCTAACTTCACTCACTGTCCTGATCCTCATTCTAACTTCACTGGCTGCCATCATCCTCATTCTAACTTCACATGCTGCCCTCCTCCTTCTCATTCTAACTTCGCTAGCTGCCCTCCCTCCTCATTCTAACTTTACTGGCTGCCCTCCCTCCTCATTCTAACTTTACTGGCTGCCCTTCGTTCTCATTCCAACTTCACTAGCTGCCCTCCCTCCTCATTCTAACTTCACTGGCTGCCCTCCCTTCTCATTCCAACTTCACTAGCTGCACTCCCTCCTCATTCTAACTTCACTGCCTACCCCCCTCCTCATTCTAACTTCACTGGCTGCCCTCCCTTCTCATTCTAACTTCACTGGCTGCCCTCCCTTCTCATTCTAACTTCACTGGCTGCCCTCCCTTCTAATTCTAACTTCAGTGGCTGCCCTCCCTTCTCATTCCAACTTCACTGGCTGTCCTCCCTCCTGATTCTAACTTCACTGGCTGCCCTCCCTCCTCATTCTAACTTCACTGGCTGCCCTCCCTCCTCATTTTAACTTCACTGGCTGCCCTCCATTCTCATTCCAACTTCACTGGCTGCCCTCTCTTCTCATTCCAACTTCACTGGCTGCCCTCCCTTCTCATTCTAACTTCACTGGCTGCCCTCCCTCCTCATTCTAACTTCACTGGCTGCCCGCCCTCCTCATTCTAACTTCACTGGCTGTCCTCATCCTCATTCTAACTTCACTGGCTGTCCTCATCCTCATTCTAACTTCACTGGCTGCCCTCCCTTCTCATTCTAACTTTACTGGCTGCCCTCCCTCCTCATTCTAACTTCACTGGCTGCCCTTCCTCCTCATTCTAACTTCACTGGCTGCCCTGATCCTCAATCTAACTTCACTCACTGCCCTGATCCTCATTCTAACTTCACGGCTGTCCTCATTCTCATTCTAACTTCACCTGCTGCCCTCCTCCTCATTCTAACTTCACTGGCTGCCCTCCCTCCTCATTCTAACTTCACTGGCTGCCCTGATCCTCAATCTAACTTCATTCACTGCCCTGATCCTCATTCTAACTTCACTGGCTGTCCTCATCCTCATTCTAACTTCACCTGCTGCCCTCCTCGTCCTCATTCTAACTTCGCTAGCTGCCCTCCCTCCTCATTCTAACCTTACTGGCTGCCCTCCCTCCTCATTCTAACTTTACTGGCTGCCCTCCCTCCTCGTTCTAACTTCACTGGCTGCCCTCCCTTCTCATTCCAACTTCACTAGCTGCCCTCCCTTCTCATTCCAACTTCACTGGCTGCCCTCCCTTCTCATTCCAACTTCACTAGCTGCCCTCCCTCCTCATTCTAACTTCACTGGCTGCCCTCCCTCCTCATTCTAACTTCAATGGCTGCCCTCCCTTCTCATTCTAACTTCACTGGCTGCCCTCCCTTCTCATTCCAACTTCACTGGCTGTCTTCCCTCCTGATTCTAACTTCACTGGCTGCCCTCCCTCCTCATTCTAACTTCACTTGCTGCCCTCCCTCCTCATTCCAACTTCACTGGCTGCCCTCCCTTCTCATTCCAACTTCACTGGCTGCCTTCCTCCCCAGACCAAAAGATCAACTTCCACCTAATTGTTGTCTCAATTACTGGCTGCCTTCCTCCCCAGACCAAAAGATCAACTTCCACCTAATTGCTGTCTCAATTATGAAAGAAAATTCTGAGGTGAGGACTGAATCTTCCAAGAGTCGCAGAAGAGGAGCCAGACGTCTGGCAAGTTTTCTCACGACCTTCCAGAGGAAAAATACAATATAAGACTGGAGGAACACTGCAGCAGGCCTATTGGCCCATAATAGGCAGGTCATTCTCAAACCCAAACCCACGTAGAAAAATATATGCAGCATAATTTGATCCTTTACTGACGCAGAAGGCTTTATCAAGTGTCTGCTTCTCCATCGTGAAGGTGTTATGTACCATTTACCTCCACCTGCGATCACCCTCCTTATGCTTCGATCAAGCCTGATTACCTCACATTTCCCCAGGCGTTATGGCCCTTTCGAGTTTTGCGTTTGCCCTTCAATTTAATAATAGCCTGAGGAATCATAACTTCTGAGTTAAAATACATGGTACGTCTGCTAGTGAGTCCCTGGATCAAGGTCTCCGCAGCTGGTCTCAGACCAGGTATCCTATACTGAATAGGAAGTCTAACAGGAATAAAAGCTATTTAGAAACACAGGAAAGGATAGGTAAGTGTATAGTTCAGGGGCACTTAAATGTTTTCCACTGAGGACACGACAAAGCTCCGAGAAGATATAAACCAAGTTTCCCAATGGGCAACAGAGAACAATATGATGTTCACTGAAGACAAATTCCAACTACTCCGTTATGGAAAACTGGAGGAAATAATAACTAGGACTGAGTATACTACAAACTCTAATTACACAATAGAGTGGAAAAGTAATGTGAAGGACCTGGGTGTGGTAATGTCTGAAGACCTCACCTTCAAGGACCACAACAATGCCACTATCAGATCTGCGAGGAAACTGACAGGATGGATAATGAGAACATTCAAGACAAGAGATGCTAAGCCAATGATGATCCTTTTTAAATCAATTGTTCTCTCTAGGCTGGAATACTGCTGTACATTAACATCCCCATTCAAGGCAGGTGAAATTGCAGATCCAGAGAATGTACAGAGAACCTTTACTGTACATATAAGTTCCATCAAACACCTTAACTAATGGGAACGCCTGCAAGCACTTGACTTGTACTCGGTGGAACGCAGGCGAGATATATCATAATCTACACCTGAAAGATTCTGGCGGGATTGATTCCTAATCTGCACACAGAAATAACTCCCTACGAAAGCAAAAGACTTGGCAGGCGATGCAACATACCCCCAGTGAAAAGTAGAGGTGCCACTGGTACATTAAGAGAAAACACAATAAGTGTCCGGGGCCCAAGACTGTTCAACAGCCTCCCACCAGCCATAAGGGGAATTACCAATAGACCCCTGGTTGTCTTCAAGAGGGAGCTGGACAGATACCTTAAGTCAGTGCCAGATCAGCCGGGCTGTGGTTCGTACGTTGGACTGCGTGTGTCGTGGGGGTTCGGAAGGAGATATGATGGCTGAAGATAAACACACTTGTGGATGGTAACACTATATTGTCAGACTGTGGTAAGGGAAGGGCCCAGCCTGCCTGCTTGCCTGTTGTAGGTCTCCGCGTGGACTGAGGAAGTTACAGATGTACTCACGTACACATGCGCATCCCGTGACGTCACACAAACAGTCACTAGGCCTAGGGATCTTCTATATAAACACATGGATGGTACTATGATACTCAGCTAAGCTATACAACACATGTAAGGGGATCAGCAACTATGCTGACACGTGCGGCCAGCAGTAACAGCCTCGCTGATCAGGTCATGATCCACCAGCAGGCCTGGTCATGGACCGGGCCGCGGGGACGTTGATCCCCGGAATACCCTCCAGGTAAACTCCAGGTAAGAACCCACAATGGATTGCCCAATGTCCCCATACTTCCTACTTTACCAGACTGGAAATCACCATCACCAGTGCTATTAGGTACAAGAATGACATCAGTGCTATTAGGTACCAGTATGACATCAGTGCTATTAGGTACCAGTATGACATCAGTGCTATTAGGTACCAGTATGACATCAGTGTTATTAGATACCAGTATGACATCAGTGCTATTAGGTACCAGTATGACTTCACCAGTGCTATTAGGTACCAATATGACATCTGCTATTAGGTACCTGTATGGACTTCACCAGTGGTTATTAGTACCAGTATGACCTTCACAGTGAATTAGTACACATGCTCACAGTGCATTGGTACAGTATGATTCAACAGTGCTATTTAGGTACCAGTAGACTTCACAGTGCTATTAGGTACCAGATTGATTACAGTGTATAGGTACAGTTGGCACTTACAGTGCTTTAGGTACCACTGGCTTCACCAGTGATATTGGTACCAGTATGACTTCACCAGAGTATTAGGTAACCAGTTGACTTCACCAGTGCTATTAGAGTACAAGTATGACTTCACAGTGCTAATAGGTTCCAGTATGACTTCAGTGATATTAGGTACCAGTATGACTTCACGTGAATTAGGTACAGTATGACTCACAGTGATTAGGTCGTATGGTTCACCAGTGATATTAGGTCAGTTGGACTTCACAGTGATATTAGGTACCTGTAGTGACTTCACAGTGATATTAGTACCAGTGACTTCACAGGCTATTCAGTACAGATGACTTCACAAGTGCATATAGGTACCAGCATGGCTTCACGTGAATTAGGTACGATGGTTCACCAGTGATATTAGGTTACAGATGACATCAGTGTATTAAGGTACCAGTATGACATAGTGCTATTAGGTAACATTGAATAGTGCTTTAGGTACAGCATGATCATGTGTAATTAAATACCAGTGACATCAGTCTATTAGGTACAGATGACTTCACCAGTGATATAGGTACAGTATGACTTCACCAGTGCTTTAGGTACTGTTGACATCAGTGTATTAGTCCAGTGAACAGTGCTTTAGTACGTATGGACATCGTGCTTTAGGTACCATAGCACGTGTATTAGTACCGTGACACGTCTATTGGTCCAGTATACTCACATGCATTAGGTACCAAAGATTCAGTGCATTGGTCCGTATGACTTCACCAGTGTTAATAGGCTCCGTATGACTTCACAGTAAAACTTGGCCCAGGTATGACTTCACCAGTGAAAAGATAGCAGTTGACTTCACCTGTGCTATTAGGTACCAATACTCAATAAGGTACCAGAGTCCCAGGCTATTAGGTAAAAGTAGACTTCACCAGTGATAGTCCATATGACTTACCATTATTAGGTACCACTATTGACTTCAGTAGGTGATTGGTACCAGTATACTTACCAGTGTATTAGCACCGTGCTTGGTTGTATTGGTACCGGTTGATCTTTCGGATGAGATACCGTATGGACTTACAGTGATATTAACCAGTATGAACCTCATATATTAGGTACAGATGTTACAGTGAAGGTACAAGTTGCTTTCCAGTGTATTAGGTCACCGTATGACTCAGGAATAGTTACAGATACTCACGTAGAATTGGCATCCAGTTGACGTCACCAGGATATTAGGTACCAGTATGAATCAGTGCTATTAGGTACATATCACAGTGCTATTGGTACATATGACTCAGTCTAAGTATACCAGCATGACACATGTTATTAGATACAGTATGACATCAGTGCTATGGCCAGTATGATAACAGTGATATTAGGTCAGTGACTTCACCAGGCTATTAGGTACATATGACACAGTGCTATAGGTACAGTATGATCACTGCATTAGGACAGTATGCTCCAGTGTATTGGTACCAGTATGAACATCAGTGTTATTGATCCAGTATGACCCAGTGCTTCCTATTGTACCAGTATCACTATCACCAGTGCTATTAGGTACAAGATATGACATCAGTGCTATTAGGTACCAGTATGACTTCACCAGTGTTATTAGGTACCAGTATGACATCACCAGTGCTATTAGGTACCAGTATGACTTCACGTGTTATTAGATACCAGTATGACTTCACCAGTGCTATTAGGTACCAGTATGACTTCAGTGATATTAGGTACCAGTATGACTTCACCAGTGCTATTAGGTACAAGTATGACTTCACCAGTGATATTAGGTACCAGTATGACTTCACCAGTGATATTAGGTACCAGTATGACTTCACCAGTGCTTTAGGTACCAGTATGACTTCACCAGTGCTATTAGGTACCAGTATGACTTCACCAGTGCTATTAGGTACCAGTTGACTTCACCAGTGTTTAGGTACCAGTATGACTTCACCAGTGCTATTAGGTACCAGTATGACTTCACCAGTGATATTAGATACCAGTATGACTTCACCAGTGATATTAGATACCAGTATGACTTCACCAGTGCTATTAGGTACCAGTATGACCACCAGTGCTATTAGGTACCAGTATGACTTCACCAGTGATATTAGGTACCAGTATGACTTCACCAGTGATATTAGGTACCAGTATGACTTCACCAGTGCTATTAGGTACCAGTATGGCTTCACCAGTGATATTAGGTACCAGTATGACTTCACCAGTGATATTAGGTACCAGTATGACTTCACCAGTGATATTAGGTACCAGTATGACATCACCAGTGCTATTAGGTACCAGTATGACATCAGTGCTATTAGGTACCAGTATGACATCAGTGCTATTAGGTACCAGCATGACATCAGTGTTATTAGATACCAGTATGACATCAGTGCTATAGTACCAGTATGACTTCACCAGTGATATTAGGTACCAGTATGACTTCACCAGTGCTATTAGGTACCAGTATGACATCAGTGCTATTAGGTACCAGTATGACATCAGTGCTATTAGGTACCAGTATGACATCAGTGCTATTAGGTACCAGTATGACATCAGTGTTATTAGATACCAGTATGACATCAGTGCTATTAGGTACCAGTATGACTTCACCAGTGCTATTAGGTACCAATATGACATCAGTGCTATTAGGTACCAGTATGACTTCACCAGTGTTATTAGGCACCAGTATGACTTCACCAGTGATATTAGGTACCAGTATGACTTCACCAGTGATATTAGATACCAGTATGACTTCAGTGCTATTAGGTACCAGTATGACTTCAGTGATATAGTACAGTAGCTTCAGTGCATAGTACCAGTATGACTTCACCAGTGATATTAGGTACCAGTATGACTTCACCAGTGATATTAGGTACCAGTATGACTTCACCAGTGCTATTAGGTACCAGTATGACTTCAGTGATATTAGGTACCAGTATGACTTCAGTTCTATTAGGTACAAGTATGACTTCACCAGTGATATTATGTACCAGTATGACTTCACCAGTGATATTAGGTACCAGTATGACTTCACCAGTGCTATTAGGTACCAGTATGACTTCACCAGTGCTATTAGGTACCAGTATGACTTCACAGTGCTATTAGGTACCGTATGACTTCAAGTGATATTAGTACCAGTATGACTTCACCAGTGCTATTAGGTACCAGTATGGCTTCACCAGTGATATTAGGTACCAGTATGACTTCACCAGTGCTATTAGGTACCAGTATGACTTCACCAGTGACATTAGGTACCAGTATGACTTCACCAGTGCTATTAGGTACCAGTATGGCTTCACCAGTGATATTAGGCACTATGACTCACCAGGCTATTAGTACGTATGACTTCACCAGTGATATTAGGTACCAGTATGACTTCACCAGTGATATTAGGTACCAGTATGACTTCACAGTGATATTAGGTACCAGTATGACATCACAGTGCTATTAGGTACCAGTATGACATCCAGTGTATATTAGTACCAGTATGGATCATCAGTGATTAGGTACTAGTATGACTTCACCAGTGATATTAGGTACCAGTATGGACTTCACCAGTGCTATTAGGTACCAGTATGACTTCACAGTGCTATTAGGTACCAGTATGACTTCAGTGTATTAGGTACCAGTATGACTTACCAGTGTATTAGGAAACCAGTATGACTCACCAGTGCTATTAGTACCAGTATGGTCACAGTGTATTAGGTACCGTTGACTACGTGCTATAGGTACCAGTATGACTTCACCAGTGCTATTAGGTACCAATATGACATCAGTGCTATTAGGTACCAGTATGACTTCACCAGTGATATTAGGTACCAGTATGACTTCACCAGTGATATTAGGTACCAGTATGACTTCACCAGTGATATTAGATACCAGTATGACTTCACCAGTGCTATTAGGTACCAGTATGACTTCAGTGATATTAGGTACCAGTATGACTTCACCAGTGCTATTAGGTACAAGTATGACTTCACCAGTGCTATTAGGTACCAGTATGACTTCACCAGTGATATTAGGTACCAGTATGACTTCACCAGTGATATTAGGTACCAGCATGACTTCACCAGTTCTATTAGGTACAAGTATGACTTCACCAGTGATATTATGTACCAGTATGACTTCACCAGTGCTTTTAGGTACCAGTATGACTTCACCAGTGCTATTAGGTACCAGTATGACTTCACCAGTGCTATTAGGTACCAGTATGACTTCACCAGTGCTATTAGGTACCAGTATGACTTCACCAGTGATATTAGGTACCAGTATGACCACCGGTGCTATTAGGTACCAGTATGACTTCACCAGTGATATTAGGTACCAATATGACTTCACCAGTGATATTAGGTACCAGTATGACTTCACCAGTGACATTAGGTACCAGTATGACTTCACCAGTGCTATTAGGTACCAGTATGGCTTCACCAGTGATATTAGGCACCAGTATGACTTCACCAGTGCTATTAGGTACCAGTATGACATCAGTGCTATTAGGTACCAGTATGACATCAGTGCTATTAGGTACCAGTATGACATCAGTGCTATTAGGTACCAGTATGACATCAGTGCTTATTAGGTACCAGTATGACATCAGTGCTATTAGATACCAGTATGGTTCACCAGTGATATTAGGTACTAGTATGACTTCACCAGTGATATTAGGTACAGTATGGCTCACCCAGTGCTATTAGGTACCAGTATGACTTCACCAGTGCTATTAGGTACCAGTATGACATTCAGTGTATTAGGTACCAGTATGACTTAAAGTGTATTAGATACCAGTATGACATCAGTGCTATTAGGTACCAGTATGACTTCACCAGTGCTATTAGGTACCAATATGACATCAGTGCTATTAGGTACCAGTATGACTTCACCAGTGTTATTAGGCACCAGTATGACTTCACCAGTGATATTAGGTACCAGTATGACTTCACCAGTGATATTAGATACCAGTATGACTTCACCAGTGCTATTAGGTACCAGTATGACTTCAGTGATATTAGGTACCAGTATGACTTCACCAGTGCTATTAGGTACAAGTATGACTTCACCAGTGATATTAGGTACCAGTATGACTTCACCAGTGCTATTAGGTACCAGTATGACTTCACCAGTGCTATTAGGTACCAGTATGACTTCAGTGATATTAGGTACCAGTATGACTTCAGTTCTATTAGGTACAAGTATGACTTCACCAGTGATATTAGGTACCAGTATGACTTCACCAGTGATATTAGGTACCAGTATGACTTCACCAGTGATATTAGGTACCAGTATGACTTCACCAGTGCTATTAGGTACCAGTATGACTTCACCAGTGCTATTAGGTACCAGTATGACTTCAGTGATATTAGGTACCAGTATGACTTCACCAGTGCTATTAGGTACCAGTATGGCTTCACCAGTGATATTAGGTACCAGTATGACTTCACCAGTGCTATTAGGTACCAGTATGACTTCACCAGTGACATTAGGTACCAGTATGACTTCACCAGTCTATTAGGTCCCAGTATGACTTCACCAGTGATATTAGATACCAGTATGACTTCACCAGTGCTATTAGGTACCAGTATGACTTCACCAGTGATATTAGGTACCAGTATGACTTCACCAGTGATATTAGGTACCAGTATGACTTCACCAGTGATATTAGGTACCAGTATGACTTCACCAGTGCTATTAGGTACCAGTATGACTTCACCAGTGCTATTAGGTACCAGTATGGATTCACCAGTGATATTAGGTACTAGTATGACTTCACCAGTGATATTAGGTACCAGTATGGCTTCACCAGTGCTATTAGGTACCAGTATGACTTCACCAGTGCTATTAGGTACCAGTTATGGCTTCACCAGTGATATTAGGTACCAGTATGACTTCACCAGTGCTATTAGGTACCAGTATGACTTCACCAGTGATATTAGGTACCAGTATGACTTCACCAGTGATATTAGGTACCAGTATGACTTCACCAGTGCTATTAGGTACCAGTATGACTTCACCAGTGATATTAGGTACCAGTATGACTTCACCAGTGTATTAGGTACCAGTATGATTCACCAGTGATATTAGGTATCAGTATGACTTCACCAGTGAATTAGGTACCAGTATGGCTTCACCAGTGATATTAGGTACCAGTATGGCTTCACCAGTGCTATTAGGTACCATTATGACTTCACCAGTGATATTAGGTCCCAAAGTATGACTTCACCAGTGCTATTAGGTACCAGTATGACTTCACCAGTGCTATTAGGTACCAGTATGACTTCACCAGTGATATTAGGTACCAGTATGACTTCACCAGTGCTATTAGGTACCAGTATGACTTCACCAGTGCTATTAGGTACCAGTATGACTTCACCAGTGATATTAGGTACCAGTATGACTTCACCAGTGATATTAGGTATCAGTATGACTTCACCAGTGCAATTAGGTACCAGTATGACTTCACCAGTGATATTAGGTACCAGTATGGCTTCACCAGTGATATTAGGTACCAGTATGACTTCACCAGTGATATTAGATACAAGTATGACTTCACCAGTGCTATTAGGTACCAGTATGGCTTCACCAGTGCTATTAGGTACCAGTATGACTTCACCAGTGATATTAGGTACCAGTATGACTTCACCAGTGATATTAGGTACCAGTATGACTTCACCAGTGCTATTAGGTACCAGTATGGCTTCACCAGTGATATTAGGTACCAGTATGACTTCACCAGTGCTATTAGATACCAGTATGACTTCACCAGTGCTATTAGGTACCAGTATGACTTCACCAGTGATATTAGGTACCAGTATGGCTTCACCAGTGATATTAGGTACCAGTATGACTTCACCAGTGCTATTAGGTACCAGTATGACTTCACCAGTGCTATTAGGTACCAGTATGGATTCACCAGTGATATTAGGTACTAGTATGACTTCACCAGTGCTATTAGGTATCAGTATGGCTTCACCAGTGATATTAGGTACCAGTATGACTTCACCAGTGCTATTAGGTACCAGTATGACTTCACCAGTGATATTAGGTACCAGTATGACTTCACCAGTGATATTAGGTACCAGTATGACTTCACAAGTGCTATTAGGTACCAGCATGGCTTCACCAGTGATATTAGGTACCACAGTAATGATTCAGTCCAGTATGCTATTAGGTACCAGTATGACTTCACGCATTTGACATTAGTCTATTAGGTCCACATCATCAGTGTTATTAGTACCAGTATGACTCAAGTGCTATTAGGTATCAGTATGACTTCACCAGTGCAATTAGGTACCAGTATGACTTCACCAGTGATATTAGGTACCAGTATGGCTTCACCAGTGATATTAGGTACCAGTATGACTTCACCAGTGATATTAGGTCCCAAAGTATGACTTCACCAGTGCTATTAGGTACCAGTATGACTTCACCAGTGATATTAGGTACCAGTATGACTTCACCAGTGATATTAGGTACCAGTATGACTTCACCAGTGATATTAGGTACCAGTATGACTTCACCAGTGCTATTAGGTACCAGTATGACTTCACCAGTGATATTAGGTACCAGTATGACTTCACCAGTGCTATTAGGTACCAGTATGACTTCACCAGTGATATTAGGTACCAGTATGGCAATAGTTTGGCTGGCAACACAACAGATATTTTATTCTAATCTAACAACAACTCTTTTTAAAACTGCTGAAAGAGGGAGTGCCATTCCTCTCATTATTTGGTTCCCATATCCCCCATGGGGTACGGATACCCACGGTTAAGAAGCTCTGGTGTAAATGAATGGAATTAAGTTTGTAAGACGATTTACCTGTCATCTTACACCTTCAACAGGCAGCAAGGAGAGACTAGCAATCCTGCCCGAGAGCAAAACATGTAACAGGTTTCCGTCTGACACTCATGCGAGAAGAAGGTTGTACCTGTATAAATGAAAACATCACATTAAATATATTAATGTTTATATTAGGATGAGCCAGTGGCAAACCACTGGTGCTCTACTCTTGTATTAAAGTGCTTGTCTGGTGACCTGTCTGTTTTGCCTCTTAGTTCCCAGCTTCAGTGTGGATCATCCAGACAGTGAGGACGTAAACTCCACTCGCTCAGTGTTAACTGTGACTCCTCTGCCTTCTATGTCCAGCGGTCCACTGCACCGCGCACACACTGTGAGGTTTATGTCTCAGTGTATATATGACGAAAATTTCTTTGTGTGGTCGATAGGCTTTAAACCTCATTAAAGATTCATTTTACATCTGCTATATCTGACACCAGTGGTTACGTCTTCGGGAATTCAACATCTTGACTTACTCTGGGTTGTATCAGCACTGTCCAGCACCAGCTTCACGTGTTCAAGAAGCTGATAAATGAAACACTTGTGCAATATTAAGGAATCTTTATTCTGGGAACGTTTCGCCAGCCAGTGGCTTGTTCAAACCAATACAGAGGGCGGTGGAAGATGATTAGTTCGGGGTAATCAGTCCATCTACCATCTTCTCTGTAGTGGACTGAGGAAGCCATTGGCTGGAGAAACGTTTCCAGAACAAAAATACCCAAATGCTGCACAAATATCTCATTTTCAACTCGTCGGTTTTCTAAACCATTTACATATGCTCAAATATCCCTAATTCTTATACCCTCTGCAGAGTTTATTCCACCCGTGATGGCTGCCACAGACTCTGCAAATGATATGACAGTCAGGGCTTGTTGTACACGTGACGCTGTGGTCGACACTGGTAGAAGTCAGTAAGTTAAGGCACTCAACAAATTTGGCTTCGTTAAAGAATTAGACACATGTGTAACATCTGGTTATCTTTACTTGTAGATCTCTCGCCATCCAGCGGCTTTATCAATACAAGGACATAATGTGAAGAATGTAGAACTACTGTTGAGAAATGGGATTACCAGTTAAGCTTAATTTTAAATTTAAATATAGGGAACACTTAGCTGATAAAAGACAGCAAATCGTCTACACAGCCGCCCCTGCAGACGAGGTCTTGAATTGTTATCATGATCATCTCTCAACGGGCTGGAATAGATCATATTATGTAAACAATAATTTACCCCTAGGGGGTGTTATGTCAGCATATTTCATTCACTGATGGCTGACAAACTTACTTGTGTGGACTCAAAAGTCCGCACCTTACTGCCGACTATAGGTTGATTACAAACTCCTTGCGACTCAAGAACTGCGCAGTCCCCCGTACTACAAGAAATTCGTAACATACCTTGCTCTTGTAGCGTGAGCTATGGTGTTCTTCACACCTTCGACAGATATCGGTGACTTGATAGAAGCTGAAGTGTCCTTGGATGTCCACGTCTTCCATAGTCTAGGAATACGCACACTGGTACACTATGTTCCACAAGAATTGTCTTTATTATTCACAATCTTATCACTAAAGAAGCTGATCACACTTCTCTTAAGTGTTTATTGTGTTTTATGAGACACTTCGTTCACACTAACGCACAGATCGTTCTTTGTTGGTTACCCTGCCGTCAGTGTCACTCTCAGTAGAGTCAAAAGTAATCTGAAGATGCCACAGCACCCCACGCCGTTACTGCCCCTTGCACAAAGGAAAAGCTGACATAGTACTTTTGCTTCCTTGCCACTTCCTCCATGAGGCAAAGCAGAATGTTTAAATCTTGCTGTCTTAAGCATAGACAACAATGTCCACTATCTTTACTATGGTAATAAAGTGGGAGCAGGATTTTCCTTAATTGTCCTGCTAAGGTAAGAGATGTACTGTCTCTTATTAAAATACACTCTGCAACATTGGGCCGCACGGAGCAGCGGTCGCTTGACCACAGGTCGTATACTGGTACTGCATCCGGGATCAATTACTCGCTGTAGCAGTAAACAAGATATTTGCCCCTTCTGAGAGGGCTGGGCCCCTCAGGGCTGAAAGGGGCTGAAGGGGGCTAAAGGGGGCTGAAGGGGGCTGATACCCCCCTCCTGGAAAAAATTTCTCCACAACTACCAAGGCTGAGGGACTGATTACATCATCTTTTGAATATAGTTCTACGTTCTTCACATTATGTCCTTGTATTGATAAAGCCACTGGATGGCGAGAGATTTACAAGTAAAGATACCCAGATGTTACACATGTGTCTAATTGATCATTTTGTCGGTACTGTGTACCATTCACCAGAGGTCAGCACCAGCTACAAGTGTTCAACCCGTCATGATTGTCATACCCGCTGCAGAGTTTGTGCCGACCATCACAACAAATTCTTGGACTATAACATTTTTTTTATTAACATATCGGCCGATTCCCACCAAGGCAGGGTGGCCCGAAAAAGAAAAACTTTCACCATCATTCACTCCATCACTGTCTTGCCAGAAGGGTGCTTTACACTACAGTTTTTAAACTGCAACATTAACACTCCTCCTTAATGCCATTTCATTTTTAATATTCTTGGACTGTCATTATTTTTCTGTTAAGTTGGACAAATTTAGATTTAGACAGAATATAGAGAAGTACTAATCTGTCTATATACTTGTAGAAGAGTGGAACAAACTCCTCAGCAGCGTTACCGAAGGAAAGCTTTAAATGTAGGTTGAACCTGTGAATTGAACCTGTCTACCATAGACCAGTAGAAATATAAACACATAAGCAGTATAATTTGATACTTTATTGACAACGTTTCGCCCACACAGTGGGCTTTATCAAGTCACAAACAGATTTGCCTGGATGCAACATACCTAAGTATTTATAGGATGAGAGTGCTGGGTCAGGTGGACAAAGCTGCATGTGACAATCTTCCAAGATTTTAGACACTATCACTCCACTGACTCAGTATTCTCATCCAATAAATACTCAGGTATGTTTCACCCAGGTAGATCTGTTTGTGACTTGATAAAGTCCACTGTGTGGGCGAAACGTTGTCAATAAAGTATCACTTTATACTGCATATGTGTTTATATTTCCATTGCGTCATTATTTTATACCATTTATTTCCATAGGCCAGTAGGCCTACCGCTGTGCTCCACTGTTCTTATTACCGATAAGGAAAAGTTTTTCTGCAAATTACTTATCCTTTTCCAATTTCTTTTGAGAAAAGTGAAAGAACGACGCCTGGAATATTCACAGCAGGGAAGACGATGACCTTACAAGTGACCTTACTTGACCTTACAAGATTCACATAACCTTACAACCTGTCGCAGTGCTTTATAACCTGTCACATGACCTTACAAGCTGCCACATGACCTTACAGCCTGTCATATTTTACAAACTGTCATATGACCTTACAAGCTCTCACATGACCTTACAAATCCGTCACATGACCTTACAACCTGTCACATGACCTTACAACCTGTCACATGACCTTATAACTTGTCACATGACGTTATAAGCTGTCACATGACCTTACAATCTGTCGTATGATCCTACAATTTCTCACATGACCTCACAGCCTGTCACATGACCACAAACTGTCACCTGACCGTACAACCTGTCACATGACCTTACAACCTTTCAAATGATTTTACATGCTATCACACCTTACAAACCTTTCACATGACCTCACAACTGTCACATGATCTTACAGGCTGTCACATGACCTCACAGCTGTCACATGATCTTACAGGCTGTCACATAACCTCACAACTGTCACATGATCTTACAGGCTGTCACATGACCTCACAACTGTCACATGATCTTACAGGCTGTCACATGACTTCACAACTGTCACATGATCTTACAGGCTGTCACATGACCTCACAACTGTCACATGAGGCAGGTTTCAACACACTGTCACATACAATAACACTGCGTCACATGTTTAACAGGAGAGTGGTCACGCTGTCACGCTCACAAGTGACTAATTTCCTCATTGTGTAACACACGTCGCTCTTCAACCTCTCCCTTCCTCCTCCTCCTCCTCCTCCTCCTCCTCCTTCTCTTCCTCTTCCTTCCCTCCTCTCTCCTCCCTTACGCTTCCTCTCCCATTACTCCCTTATCTTTTCTCATCTATATTCCTTTCTCATCTTCCTTCTTTTCCAATCCCTCTCTCATCTTCCTCTCCAATCCCTCTCTCATCTTCCTCTCCAATCCCTCCCTCATCTTCCTCTCCAATCCCTCCATCATCTTCCTTTCCAATCTCTCCTTCGTCTTCCCTCCTCTACACTTCATTGCTGTCTTCCCCTTTCCTCTTCTACCCCTCCCTAGCCTCCCCTTCCCCAGCCTCTGGCTTCCCCTCCCCTCTAAACCCACTAACGTCTCTTGGTCAACGACGCACAAATACGTCTCTTGGTCAACGACGCACAAATACGTCTCTATATCCATTTTACGGTGCACTTTCAACGAGTCGTTGACTGTTTTAACGTGTCCTTTGAGGGAGGACGCTCTGAACGTTCTCCTGAATGAATCTACCTGGACACCCTACTCATTTCTGCAACATTGCAAGTTCCTGAAGATGTGTTGATTGCAACACGAAAGGCCCCTGTGGTTGTTCTGCACACGTCATGAACTGACATGTCAGGTTAAGTAAGACTTCCGGAACAGGACAAGTGTTTCCTGACGCGGGTCTTAGTTATATGATGATCCGCAGCTGAAGCTTTTGGTCATCTGACTGATGCCTTCCGCTGGCTTACCACTCCACCTCTTTAAAATTTGAGTGCCTATGCTCTGAAGGAGGGGTGAATATATGTTGCAGTTTTTGAGCAGTAGTGTAAGCGCGCCTCTGGCAAGATGGTGATGGAGTGAGTGATAATGAAAGCGTTTCTTCTTTTTCGGGTCACCCTAAAAAAAAAATAATAATCTCTTAAGATTTTCCTTACTAAGATAATTATAAAAATCATAATGATAGCGAAAAGGTGGAAGCAGCGGACACACCGTTAAATGTTCCCCTCTCGGCAGGTCACGGGCTACACAGAGAGAAGGAGAGGAGCACACTGTCAAGGGTGAGGAGTGTGCGCTCGATCCTCAGTCTGGAGTAACGTGTTGCCTATCTGCAGGGCCCACCAGGCAGCATTTAAAGGTAGGGAGAAGGGTACACTTGATACTGGTGATGACTTTTGATCCACTGATTAAGTCTGACTGTCCCCTATCTCCCAGGCGCCTTATGAACCATAATGTGCAGTGTTATTGCTTCCACTGAATATAATGATAATCATATTTTGAAATTGGAAAGCAGAAGGGACTAGCTCAATTGGTAGCGTCCTCAGCACTCATACCGAGGGACCAGGGTTCGATCCCCGGACACGTAGAAACGTTGGTCGTTTCCTTACACCTGCTGCCCCTGGGTGTTAGCCGGCTGGCGTGAGTCGCATCCTGATATGCGCTTCTAGTAAGCGCATATTAGTAACATCGCTTCATATACCCGACGCAGGATATATACGCAGAGACATGCATACATCTCCATCAATGCACCACGCAGAAACAAGCGAAGGTATATGCAGAGAAAGATCGCGGTCAGCAGGATTCGATTGCTGACCGCGATCTTTCTCTGTATATATTTCTATGTGACGTCAGTCACTGGATGAAGCCACGATGAGCCAGGTAGTGGCACTGACTTGACTGCTGTTTCTCCTACCACTCTTGACAAAACCACAAGCAGAAGGAACCCAACTTCCCTCTACATCTGACTGCTAGAGCCTTCCTGGTGCTTCTTAATGAATCAGAATCTATAGGTCACTCAACGGGTGCTGACCCAGATTTTTAGATTTTGACGCCGAAGTGACTAATTTATTGTGCACTCCAAATCCATCCTGTGGAGGGCAGCGCAAGAACATATGGATACACACAACTAGGCCCCGAAAGGGTTAACATGAGTACATCTGGATTTATATCTACGGTTCACTTACATGTCGCAAGTAAATTTAGGAAATTCGCTTAATATGTCTGGTATCTTATTTTCATTAATAAGATATCTTAACATAACACATAGGTTACTGTATTGTCTTTCTCTATATTCCTCAATAAGTGGACAATTAAGAACACAGTTAAAGATAGTGACCATAAACCTGGTCACATACTTTGCATTTAGTTTGATCATCATCTGTCTGCTAAACTGCCAGAAGCACTTTTAAACACGCCTAAGCCTAAGTTAGGTAGAAGGATAAGTGCAACTAAAGTTACATTTTATCGTGGCAACTTTTCGCTCTCCAAGAGGGTCATAAAGACTTCGAGTGAGGTGTAGTAGCTACAATACTAGTGTCCTTTTACCTAACATATTGTCGGTAATTCTACAAGCATAAGCCTGGCTACTACATCAGTCTGTTCACACTGCAAGTTGTTTCATAAGGGTGCTGATCTACATTCATGTTATCATCATGAGTGATAGATCTACTCATTCTTTTAACTGCATTCCTACGACATTCAACTTTATCATGAAGGAGTAATCCAATGTGTGATGGAAACCATAAAAAATGTACTTTAATTCCCATTTCCAGGATTATTTAGTATCTGTATCTGACTTCACGAATGAGCATATTGTTAGAGACCTTTTGTGAGTCAAGATCCTTCAGTTATGACATAGAGTGGGTGATAATCATAGTCAAGCTCAGTGTCATTAACTTTAGCCCCATTATGATGGCAAAAAATTCAGTGTGCAGTGTAGACGCCCAGTTGTTCTTACGTCTAACTCATCACAGTTCTTACTGTTATCTCGTGAGGTGGCAACAAGAGTAGATGCAGCCCTGCCAGTAGACTCCTGCTTAGACCCATCAATGTAACTTGTAATAAATCATTACTACCAGCTAGGCGAGAAATTTCTTACTGAGCAGTTACTTTTACATGTGATTTAAGAAAGGTCTTACTAGCGATGAGCTTCTTGGGAGGGACTTGCAGGTTTTTTATTTTATTATTAGCACACTGGCCGATTCCCACCAAGGCAGGGTGGCCCGAAAAAGAAAAACTTTCACCATCATTCATTCCATCACTCTCTTGCCAGAAGAGTGCTTTACACTACAGGTATGTGATATTAAATGAACACATCTTCTTCTTGTCTACAGTGATACAGTTCGTTCAAGTTATGACACTTGGTTTAACTGCATAATTTGCATGAACTGTATTTACTTTTGGCACTGTTCCTTTACTACAATTAACTACTTCAGCCTCTGTGGCATTTCTATGCAGATATTTCTCACATTTGCTCATGTCAAAATGATATGTCATGAGAGAGAGGACACTACACAAGAAAACCAGCAGCGGTGTGTTATCATGGTAGCAAGAGCCTAACACAGGCTACCTGGAGTTTACCTGGAGAGAGTTCCGGGGGTCAACGCCCCCGCGGCCCGGTCTGTGACCAGGCCTCCTGGTGGATCAGAGCTTGATCAACCAGGCTCTTACTGTTGGCTGCACGCAAACCAACGTACGAGCCACAGCCCGGCTGGTCAGGAACCGACTTTAGGTGCTTGTCCAGTGCCAGCTTGAAGACTGCCAGGGGTCTGTTGGTAATCCCCCTTATGTATGCTGGGAGGCAGCTGAACAGTCTCGGGCCCCTGACACTTATTGTATGGTCTCTTAACGTGCTAGTGACACCCCTGCTTTTCATTGGGGGGATGGTGCATCGTCTGCCAAGTCTTTTGCTTTCGTAGTGAGTGATTTTCGTGTGCAAGTTCGATACTAGTCCCTCTAGGATTTTCCAGGTGTATATAATTATGTATCTCTCCCGCCTGCGTTCCAGGGAATACAGGTTTAGGAACCTCAAGCGCTCCCAGTAATTGAGGTGTTTTATCTCCGTTATGCGCGCCGTGAAGGTTCTCTGTACATTTTCTAGGTCAGCAATTTCACCTGCCTTGAAAGGTGCTGTTAGTGTGCAGCAATATTCCAGCCTAGATAGAACAAGTGACCTGATGAGTGTCATCATGGGCTTGGCATCCCTAGTTTTGAAGGTTCTCATTATCCATCCTGTCATTTTTCTAGCAGATGCGATTGATACAATGTTATGGTCCTTGAAGGTGAGATCCTCCGACATGATCACTCCCAGGTCTTTGACGTTGGTGTTTCGCTCTATTTTGTGGCCAGAATTTGTTTTATACTCTGATGAAGATTTAATTTCCTCGTGTTCTTTCGTTTTTCTTTTTGGGCCACCCTGCCTTGGTGGGATACTGCCGGTTTGTTGAAAAAAAAAATAATTATATATATATTATATATATATAATATATATATATATATATATATATATATATATATATATATATATATATATATATATATATATATATATTATATACGTCGTGCCGAATAGGTAAATCTGGTCACTAAGCATGAACTCTTTAAAATTAGTCCTTTCTAAAATTTTCTCTTATACGTTTAAAGATACGTTAATGTAAAAATTTATAATTTTGTACCAAAAGAACCTAAGAAATATAACAAGCTCAATTTAATTTAGCCTAATCCAACTAAGTATATTTTAAATAAGTTAACAATAATTTAATAATAAACAAACACAAAAAAGTATTTTTCTTCGTCAGGTTCAGAATGATTTTTGCGAAATTATTACATACACAAATTTTAGCTTGCCTTATTCGGCAAGAAGAGCGTTGCTATTTAAGCCAAAATAGCAAGTTTTACCTGTTCGGCACGACACATACACACACCCACACACACACATTATATATATATATATATATATATATATATATTATATATATATTAAATATATATATATATATATATATATTATATATATATATGGTGTGTGTGTGTGTGTGTGTGTGTACTCACCTAATTGTACTCACCTAATTGTGGTTGCAGGGGTCGAGACTCAGCTCCTGGCCCCGCCTCTTCACTGATCGCTACTAGGTCCTGTCCTCTCTGCTTCCTGAGCTTTGTCATACCTCTTCTTAAAACTATGTATGGTTCCTGCCTCCACTACTTCACTTGCTAGGCTATTCCACTTCCTGACGATTCTATGACCGAAGAAATACTTCCTAACGTCCCTGTGACTCGTCGGAGTCTTCAGCTTCCAGTTGTGACCCCCTTGTTTCTGTGTCCCCTCTCTGGAACATCCTATCTCTGTCCACCTTGTCTATTCACCGCAGTATCTTGTATGTCGTTATCATGTCTCCCCTGACCCTTCTGTCCTCCAGTGTCGTCAGTCCGATTTCCCTCAACCTTTCCTCGTACGACATTCCCCTGAGCTCTGGGTCTAGCCTTGTTGCAAACCTTTGTACGTTCTCTAACTTCTTGACGTGCTTGACCAGGTGTGGGTTCCAGACTGGTGCTGCATACTCCAGTATGGGCCTAACATACACAGTGTACAGTGTCTTGAACGATTCCTTATTAAGGTATCGGAACGCTATTCTCAGGTTTGCCAGGTGCCCGTATGCTGCAGCAGTTATTTGGTTGATGTGTGCCTCCGGTGACGTGCTCGGTGTTATGGTCACCCCAAGGTCTTTCTCCCTGAGTGAGGTCTGTAGTCTTTGTCCACCTAGCCTATACTCTGTCTGCGGTCTTCTTTGCCCCTCCCCAATCTTCATGACTTTGCATTTGGCAGGGTTGAATTCGAGAAGCCAGTTTCTGGACCACATGTCCAGCCTGTCCAGGTCTCTTTGCAGTCCTGCCTCATCCTCATCCGATTTAATTCTTCTCATCAGCTTCACATCATCTGCGAATAGGGACACTTCAGAGTCTATTCCTTCCATCATGTCGTTGCACATCAGAGCTTATTTCTTGGGTAGCATTGAAAATTGGGTTGGTCAAATGTTTTGTTAGTGGGATGAATTGTAAAGGACCTGCCTAGTATGGGCCAACAGGCCTGCTGCAGTGTTCCTCCTTTCTTATGTTCTTATATATCAAAAATAGCACTGGTCCTAGAACTGACCCCTGTGGGACCCCGCTCGTCACAGGCGCCCACTGTGATGCCTCTTCACGTACCATGACTCGTTGTTGCCTCTCTGTCAGGTATTCCCTGATCCATTGCAGTGCCCTCCCTGTGTGTGTGTATGTGTGTGTGTGTGTGTGTTTTTTTTTTTTTGCTTAGCAGGACAAGGTCAAGCATGTATACAGTAATGAACAGACACTAAAAATGTGCAGCGTCAGCGTAATTCATTCTAATAACAATTACGCTACTTAGTAGCTGCTTGTGTGATTGGCTGAGGCCTGGTGTCACACCAGTTACTGAAAGTGTCATAACTGACTTAGTGCTACCCAACGCCCTTGTCGCTACGCTTGTCACTACGATATCAGTGTCGTGGCTTGTCACTACGATATCAGTGTCGTGGGTTGTCACTACGATATCAGTGTCGTAGCCATTTCGAGATCAAAAGTAAGAAAATACCACCCCCACACTCCCTTCACAATACCCACCTTCTTAGATACTCAAATAATCCGCACATAGGAAAGAAAAGCTAACGACGACGTTAGCTTTACAAGGTCACACGGTGACTTTGTAAATGGTCAAGTCGGACCGAAACGTCGTCGTAAGCTCCTCTCTCCAATGTGCAGATTATTTGTGTATTGTTCTAGTGGCGATATTGTGCCTTTTTGTTTTTCTAAGATACAGTAGTGTGCATATTAATCGGGACAGTGATGAATTAAGACAGTTACAGTGGAACCTCTGGTCACGAACGCTTCCGAACATGAACAAATCGGTTCACGACCAAAAAATTCCCCAAATTTTTGCTTCTGGTCACGAACACATAATCGGGTGCCGAACAAACACGGCCGCGCAAATTTTCACATTCTGCGCCATTTTTTTGCATGCGCCAATTTTCCCCACTTCCTGTTGTTTGTGTATACCTAACAAAGACCCTCGCCTTCTAGTCGGTCTGGGTCAGACGTGAGTTCATTCGCTGTGAACTCGAGTATAGGGGATAAAGTACCATCCTCTTATCCCCTCCTGTGTAGTTATATTAGAGAAAATGTAGTGTAGTACAGTTCTGCGATATACACTCGTAATACACCATAAAACCAAGTAAGTTTATTCAGGTATACATTAATACAGTTACAAAGAATAGTATACATAGCAGCATATGTGTAAAAAACCTAGGATAACCCAAAAAGTCAGAGTGACTTATTTTCTCATTTTTTTCTCGGTGCACAGGTAGTGCACAAACAGCTTCTCACAGTGCCAGTACCCGGTTAGAACTTTCCATATATGATTTTTGGTAAATATTTTTTTTTCTCAGTTGTTTGTTGGGCTATCTTATTGAAACTTGGAAAATTTATGATGGAAAGATGATTCTTAATGGACACCAAAAATGAAAGAAATTGGACGATAAATAACGTAGTTCACTTCTCAGCCATTAGACGTCTTGTAAAACTCTTAAAAAAATACTGTTAACAGCGAACGGTTCGTAGAGGTCTAGAACGGACTCGTGCAATGTTAGTTTTCTCTTTTGTTGAAGATTTTCTCAGTGTTATTCAAGATTTTTATATTTAATTTACTACTGCACTGTGCATTCTGTGGTATAATTAACTATTTCTGTGCTTAAAAATCTTAAAAAAAAAAAATATTTACATACAGTTCGTAATGGTCTGGAACGGATTAATCGTATTTACATACAATCCAATGGGGAAATTAGGTTCGGGTCACGACCAGAGTTTTGGAACGAATTATGGTCGTGACCAGAGGTTCCACTCTATTTGGAAAATTAGCTGTTGTAGCATTGACGAGAGTCGCAGGGTAACACCACAGAAGTCGGTAGCAAACTCTTCTGACAAGAAAAGAACCCACACTACAGCCAGAGATAATCACAAAATTTACTCCTGTCCAAATTAATTTGCACACTACAAGAGTACTGAAATTGTGAAACTAATCAGAAGTGGCCTAATGTAATCGAATAGAAACAAATATAAGGAGAGGCCTATACAAAACTGAGCAGATGAACCCTTCACTTATCAATTATTCCATGACCTTTCCCTGGGTATAATTCACCAGGGCTGAAAATATGAAGCTGACTGAATAAGGTGTTCTGAAATGATATATGAAAGCACTGGATAAAGTTTATGTATGATAATCTGTGTAGCTGTATTTATGTGTATCTGTATCTAAATAAACTGACAATAAATGCCGGCAGGATGGGCCAATGGTCACCTACCTGGATAGGAAGCACAACTACCAGCAAGGTGTCCCAAGAAGGACGGGGAGTAACGCCACAACAGCTGGAAGCTTCAACAGCTGGATGCCACAACAGCTGGAAGCTTCAACAGCTGGATGCCACAACAGCTGGGGTCCCAGAGCTGCAAGTAAAAGCCTCATGTTCAATAAATGTCAAAGTATCCACAGTGGTACATTACAGACCATTCTAGAAAAATACCCTGACTTTGTTCACTGTGAATAATGCATTATCACTTTTTATTGTGTGTGTGACCTAATTAATGTCTGCATAAATAACTCATTACGATTGTGACCAGATGTAAACATGTAAATAGTTCATTACCACTGTAACTTGTTCATTACCACTGTAACTTGTTCATTACCACTGTAACTTGTTCATTACCACTGTAACTTGTTCATTACCACTGTAACTTGTTCATTACCACTAACTAGTTCATTATCACTGTAACTTGTTCATTACCTCTCTAACTTGTTTATTACCATTATACTTTGTTCACTACCATTCTAATTTGTTCATTACCTTTCTAACTTGTTCATTACCACTGTAACTTGTTCATTACCACTAACTAGTTCATTATAACTGTAGCTTGTTCATTACCACTAACTAGTTCATTACCACTATAACTTGTTCATTACCACTAACTAGTTCATTATAACTACAACCTGTTCATTACCACTGTAACTTGTTCATTACCGCTGTAACCTGTTCATTTCCTCTCTAACTCGTTTATTACCACTATAACGTGTTCATTGCCATTCTAACTTGTTCTTTACCACTGTAACTTGCTCATTACCACTAATTAGTTCATTATAACTGTAACTTGTTCATTACCACTGTAATTGTTCATTTCCACTGTAACTTGTTCATTACCACTAACTAGTTCATTATCACTGTAACCTGTTCATTACCACTATAACTTGCTCATTACCATTCTAACTTCATTACCACTGTAACTTGTTCAGCTATCATAACTTTGGGACCCAGTCCCTGGACTCATTATGTACCTCTGTAATATTTTGACTACCAGCCACACCATGGGTTATGGGATGCATAATAAAAATATTAAACTCACTCTACAGTCCTCTACAGTTCTGGAAGTTATTCCAGCCATTCCAGGATGCTGGGGATGGTTCAACAACTCTGATCACAAGTCAACACGTCAGTTGTTCCAAGAATCTGGTCCTCGTTACTGTACACAAGTGCTGAACATTTAAAGACGATTTTCAGTAATATCCAACATGGAGACAGAAACTCGGGAGATTAATTAGTCTGCATATTTCGATTCCCTTCTGGGACCCTCTTCAGCAGATCGAAAAATACAGATCAAATAATTTTCTGTCTTCATGTGAATTATTGAGCATTAGGCTTTCTCGATTTATGTGCGAAATCAAAAAGTTTGAGAAAGAAAGAAAAAAAAAATAAGAAAAAACTAAGGCAATCGCTAAGAGGTCCTCCTTCGAGGATACCTAAGTGAGCGAAACATTCAGAAAACAAACACACATACCTGAACACCAACACTAGCAGAATGAACGACTTAAAGAACGTCTGTGTCGCACACTGACACAACCAATAATAATAATAAATAATAATAATAATAATAATAATAATAATAGTATAAAGGCACAATACCATGAATGGAACAATACACAAATAACCCGCACGTAAGAGAGAGGAGCTTACCAAGACGTTTCGGTCCAACCTGGACCATTTATAAAATCACAGTGTAACTTTGTAAATGTCATTTACAAATACCATTTATAAAGTCACAGTGCGACTTTGTAAATGGTCCAAGTCGGACCGAAACGTCGTCGTAAGTTCCTCTCTCCAATGTGTAATAATAATAATAATAATAATAATAATAATAATAATATTATTATTTCTTTTCTGCTGTGTACATATGGTGTTTACACGTATTCAAATATTGTTAGGCAGGAAACAAAGTCATTAACATGTGGTGCATTTGGGGCAGTTGACTAATTACTGTACGACCCAGTGCCAAGGAAGAGCCCAGCCAGAGACGCAGGATGTTACAATCACCGCTCATCAGCACGTCCAACACTGGAGGAAGACACAAGATACAATCACCAGCGTATGTTTACTGGGACCGTTTAGGTCTTGAGACCTTGGTCATGTTAAACGTGACAGGTTATATCACATCACACGTCGGTATCATATATCCTTATATCCAGCACATCCAAGAGCATCAACCATGAGCGTCCAAGAGCATTAACTAAGAGCATCAACCAAGAGCATCAGTCAAGAGCATCAACCAAGAGCATCAGTCAAGAGCATCAACCAAGAGCATCAGTCAAGAGCATCAACCAAGAGCATCAGCCAAGGGCATTAATCAAGAGCATCAATCAAGAGCATCAACTAATAGCATCAACCAAGAGCATCAACCAAGAGCATCAACCAAGAGCATCAACCAAGATCAACCAAAAGAAGAGGTGGGCTGGAAATACACCGGTACAGTATACAGACAGAATGTAAATAAGTCCCAGTATAGCTTATGCTGTTTTTCTGAGAAGACGTTTCACCCACCAGGGACTTTATTAATTGGTAAAGTCCCTGGTGGGCGAAACGTCTCTACAGAAAAATGACATAATCTCCACTGTGTACTTTAATTACACAGCTGAAATTCTTGCCACCTTCTGCAACCTAACTGAACCTCATGCCCAGAGGTCTTCCCATTTCCCGTAGCTCGGTTGGTAGCGCACTCATCTCACATATTAAATTGCTGGGGTTCGTTCCCCAGTACAGGTGGAAACAATAGGCGTTTTCCCTTAAGATACCTGCTGTCACTGTTCACCTAGCTGTAACTAGGTAAGCGGGTGTTTGTTGACTGGTGTGGGTCTCATCCAGAGACAAGGTTAACATAAGTTGCGGGAAATCCTCTGCATAACCAGGGGCTTTCTGCATAGTATGTCATTAATGATTTCGAAAAGGTGATAGTGACATGCCCATGCACTCTGCCCCAGGTCCAGACTCATGGAACTCTGTGTTCATCAAGAACTGCAAGAAACCCCTATCCTGTGCTTTTTAACATCCTATGGAGAGGGAACATGGACACGGGGTCGTCCCACACTTGCTAAAAACAACAGACATAGCCCCACTCCACAAAGGTGGCAGTAGAGCAATAACAAAGAACTAACGACCAATAGCGCTAACATCCCACATCATAAAAAAATCTTAGAGAGGGTTCCAAGAAGCAAGATCGCCAACCATCTAGATACCCATCCGTTACACAACCCAGGGCAACACGGGTTTAGAGCAGGTCGCACCTGACTGTCCCAACTACTGGGCCACTATGACAAACAAAACGCAGATGTATGTACACAGACTTAGCAAAAGCCTTTGACAAGTGTGACCATGGTGTAATAGCGCACAAAATGCGTGATAAAAAGAATAACAGGAAAAGTTGGTAGGTGGATCCATAATTTCCTAACAAATAGAACACAAAGAGTAGTAGTAAACATAACAAAATCCGAGGCGGCTTCGGTGAAAAGCTGTGTTCCACAAGGCACAGTACTCGCTCCTATCCTGTTCCTCATCCACATATCTGATATAGACAGGGATGTAAGCCACAGCACCGTGTCTTCCTTTGCAGATGACACCTGAATTTGCACGATAGTGTCCTCCGATGAAGACACTGCAAGACTCCAGGCGGACATCAACCAAATCTTTAAATGGGCCGCAGAAAACAATATGAAGCTTAGTGAAAAGAAATTTCAATTACTACGATATGGAAAACAAACGTGAGGAAACTAAAACTGTATCGGAGTATAAAATAAATTCCAACCACACAATAGAACGAAAACTACTGTAAAAGATCAGTGAGTGATCATGTCAGAGGATCTCACTTTCAAAAACCATAACATTGTATCAATTGCATCTGCTAGAAAAATGACAGGATGGATAATGAGAACCTTCAAAACTAGGGATGCCAAGCCCATGGTGACACTTTTCAGGTCGTCTGTTCTATCTAGGCTGGAATATTGCTGCACGCTAACAACACCTTTCAAGGCAGGTGAAATTGCTGACCTAGAAAATGTACAGAGAACCTTTACGGCGCGCATAACGGATATAAAACACCTCAATTACTGGGAGCGCTTGAAGTTCCTGAACCTGTACTCCCTGGAACGCAGGCGGGAGAGATACATGATTATATATACACTTGGAAAATCCTAGAGACATTAGTAACAAATCTGCACACGAAAATCACTCCATATGAAAGTAAAAGACTCGCAGACGATGAAACATCCCCCCAATTAAAAGCAGGGGTGCCACTAGCACGATAAGAGACAACACAATAAGTGTGAAGGGCCCTAGACTGTTCAACTGCCTCCCAGCAATCAGATGGTCGGAAGCTGCATGCAAGCAACCAGGTAACCAGGTGTTAGCAAGTTGCTTGCAGGGAACCAGGTGGTCGGAAGTTGCATGCAAGCAACCAGGTGGTCGGAAGCTGCATGCAAGCAACCAGGTAACCAGGTGTTAGCAAGTTGCTTGCAGGGAACCAGGTGGTCGGAAGTTGCATGCAGGCAACCAGGTGGTAGGTCATTGCACGCATACATGCAGTGAGCGGGCGGAAGCTTGCAAATTACCAGCTCCATTTCATCCCGCGGGAGGTGGCACTGTCGGTGGGGGGTGGCACTGTCGGAGGGAGTGCCACTGAGTGACATGAGGTGCAACATCCAGGCTTGATGCAAGGTTATAAAGAGCGTGGGTGGTGGTCCACGCCAGCCAGTTAGTGTCGGCCTGGAGAGGTGCACACACACGCGCGCGAGATGTTCACATACGCGTGCTCACACGCACACACACGCGCGTGACCTCAAAGCAGGTGAGTGGGTGAAAGGTGGTGAGTGTAGCATGCAAGGTTTTCCTCCTTTCTGGCCTGAGGTAAACAACTCGGCACAGCCTCTCATTATTATTATTCTCTAATATAGACTGTTTTTGCTGCAGCTTTGTTACATGGGAGTTTTGACAGTGGTAAGTACAAACTTTCACTTGGAATCAGACTTTCAGGAGAGAAAACTCTCACTTCGAATTCGATACTTCAGCAAAGAAAACTCTTATTTAAGAACGTTTCACTCATAGTGAAACATAAGAAAGGAGGAGGACTGCAGCAGGCCTACTGGCCCATACTTGGCAGGTTCTTCTCAAACCCAAACCCACTAAAAAATATTCACCCATCAATGTTACCCAAGGAATAAGCTTTGAAAACCATATTAACTCACGTGTAAATCCCACTACACTCTAACCCTCTCAGTCATGTATTCGACGAAGTCCCAGTGTGAGGGAAAAGCAGTAAAAAAAAAAGGGCTTCGCTTCTGCTACGTATTGGACTCTTCGTTAGAAGCCATAATACTTATTGAACTCTTCCTTAGAAGCTATGTTACGTATTGGACTCTTCGTTAGAAGCCATGTTACGTATTGAACTCTTCGTTAGAAGCCATGTTACCTATTGGACTCTTCCTTAGAAGCTATGTTACGTATTGGACTCTTCGTTAGAAGCCATGTTACGTATTGAACTCTTCGTTAGAAGCCATGTTACCTATTGGACTCTTCCTTAGAAGCTATGTTATGTATTGGACTCTTCGTTAGAAGCCATGTTACGTATTGAACTCTTCGTTAGAAGCCATGTTACCTATTGGACTCTTCCTTAGAAGCTATGTTACGTATTGGACTCTTCGTTAGAAGCCATGTTACGTATTGGACTCTTCGTTAGAAGCTATGTTACATATTGGACTCTTCGTTAGAAGCCATGTTACGTATTGGACTCTTCGTTAGAAGCCATGTTACGTATTGGACTGTTCGTTAGAAGCTATGTTACTTAATGGATTCTTCCAAGGTGCTTAACCTTTCTCTTGTAATGTTTCGGTACTGTTGGGTTGTGTTCTTCAGGTTGACTGTATACCAGTTTTGTTTCTTCAGGTTGACCGTATACCAGTTTTGTGTTCTTCAGGTTGACTGTTTACCAGTGTTTTGTGTTCTTGAGGTTGACTGTTGTCGGTTTTCTAAACCATTTACCGCATTTTCTGCATATAAGGCGCGCCTTTTTTCCTCAAAAAAGTCTTGGGAAATCCTCCCTGCGCCTTATATGCTCAAGGTTAGGTTTTAAGTTGTTTACTAACATTACGTCTTTTATGCTCGTGCGCCTTATATGCCGGGAAGTATAGAATATCATATCCATCAAAGTTCTTTTTCCCCCTTCGAATTATTGGTTTAATCTTCATTATGTTGCCCATGAACCTTCATTATATCCCAGGTGAGTTATGTGGGAGTTAAGGCTTCTGGGTCTTTGATTCCTTTGCGTCCTTTCCCGGTTATTTCTTGGATACTTTACACTAAAGATAAGGAATAAAGCATTAAGTAGTCAATAAAAGAAACGTGGCCACAGGCTTTTATTTCAACAACGTTTTGCTCAGCGAGATATTTATTAAATTTCTTGATAAGGCTCTCACTCAGAGAGTAATGTGATGTTTCGCTACTGTTGGGTTGTGTTCTTCAGGTTGACTGTATACCAGTTTTGTGTTCTTCAGGTTGACCGTTTACCAGTTTTGTGTTCTTCAGGTTGACTGTATACCAGTTTTGTGTTCTTCAGGTTGAGCGTTTACCAGTTTTGTGTTCTTCAGGTTGACTGTATACCAGTTTTGTGTTCTTCAGGTTGACTGTATACCAGTTTTGTGTTCTTCAGGTTGAGCGTTTACCAGTTTTGTGTTCTTCAGGTTGACTGTATACCAGTTTTGTGTTCTTCAGGTTGACTGTTTACCAGTTTTGTGTTCTTTAGGTTGACTGTTGATAAGGCTCTCACTCAGAGAAATGTTTTCCAGCTTTGTTTTCCCTCTGTTTGATTTACGAGTTGTTCTTCAGTGTTATGTTGCAGCGTTGATTCTGGCAGGGGTTGAATCCTTTCTACCATGACTAGCAGGGGTCTACCTACCTGGAGTCTACCTGGAGGGCATTCCGGGGGTCAACGCCCCAGCGGCCTAGTCCATGTTCCTCGGTGTTGTTCTCCAGTGTTATGTAGAAGCGCAGTGTTATATTTTCCTGTTCTCTTGGTTAAGAATTTGTTATCAGTGGTGTGACCTTAACGTACCACGGTGTAACTAGGTCTACAAGCAGTGCATCACAGCTAGCACTGAATTATTACCACGGTGTAACTTGGTCTACAAGCAGTGCATCACAGCTAGCACTGAATTATTACCACGGTGTAACTAGGTCTACAAGCAGTGCATCACAGCTAGCACTGAATTATTACCACGGTGTAACTAGGTCTACAAGCAGTGTATCACAGCTAGCACTGAATTATTACCACGGTGTAACTAGGTCTACAAGCAGTGCATCACAGCTAGCACTGAATTATTACCACGGTGTAACTAGGTCTACAAGCAGTGCATCACAGCTAGCACTGAATTATTACCACGGTGTAACTAGGTCTACAAGCAGTGCATCACAGCTAGCACTGAATTATTACCACGGTGTAACTAGGTCTACAAGCAGTGCATCACAGCTAGCACTGAATTATTACCACGGTGTAACTAGGTCTACAAGCAGTGCATCACAGCTAGCACTGAATTATTACCACGGTGTAACTAGGTCTACAAGCAGTGCATCACAGCTAGCACTGAATTATTACTCTTATATTCACGCGGAAGTGCTAAACTCTTAGGGAACCCAAGAACACCTACCGGAATTTAAAGTAATCGCATCTGACCCAAGAGCCCCTTCAGCAGGGACTTCCCCTGAGGGCTGGCCCAGCAGTTCAGCCTTCAGCAGCAGAAGGAAGTAGGTTACTGAAGGAGGATGTCCTCCGTGTTAGTGATTCCTGTGCCAGCATGCGCCAGTACACTAGATGAATGTACAAGTCATGCGCTCTCTTACGCAAGTGACGCACGAAAGGGATACCCGCAAGCGTATAAACATCTTATCCTTCTAGGATACTACAGTACCCCTTTGTATTTTTTTAAGTGAGGTGTGACCAGAGGTTGATATATAAGGAAACACTGTGTCAGGAGACACTGTGTCAGGAGACACTGTGTCAGGAGACCCTGCGTCAAGAGAAACAGTGTCGGAAGGCACTGTGTATGAAGACTGGATCAGGATACATTGTGTTGGAAGACACAGTGTCTGAGGACACAATGTATCCTGACCCAGTCTTCAGACACTGGGTCTTCCAACACAATATATCCTGATCCAGTCTTCAGACACAGTGTCTTCCAACACAATATATCCTGATCCAGTCTTCAGACACAGTGTCTTCCAACACAATATATCCTGACCAGTCTTCAGACACAGTGTCTTCCAACACAATATATCCTGATCGTCAGCCAGTTCTTCAACACATGTAACACAGTGTCAACACTGTCTCAACACAATTATCCTGATCCCATGTCTTCAGACACAGTGTCTTCCAACACAATATATCCTGATCCAGCCTTCAGACACAGTGTCTTCCAACACAATATACCCTGATCCAGTCTTCAGACACAGTGTCTTCCAACACAATATACCCTGATCCAGTCTTCAGACACAGTGTCTTCCAACACAATATACCCTGATCCAGTCTTCAGACACAGTGTCTTCCAACACAATATACCCTGATCCAGTCTTCAGACACAGTGTCTTCCAACACAATATATCCTGATCCAGTCTTCAGACACAGTGTCTTCCAACACAATATACCTGATCCAGTCTTCAGACACAGTGTCTTCCAACACAATATATCCTGATCCAGTCTTCAGACACAGTGTCTTCCAACACAATATATCCTGATCCAGTCTTCGAAATGTCTTCCACCATTCTGATCAGTTTCAGACACGTGTCTTCCAACACAATATACCCTGATCCAGTCTTCAGACACAGTGTCTTCCAACACAATATATCCTGATCCAGTCTTCAGACACAGTGTCTTCCAACACAATATACCCTGATCCAGTCTTCAGACACAGTGTCTTCCAACACAATATATCCTGATCCAGTCTTCAGACACAGTGTCTTCCAACACAATATACCTGATCCAGTCTTCAGACACAGTGTCTTCCAACACAATATATCCCTGATCCAGTCTTCAGACACAGTGTCTTCCAACACAATATACCCTGATCCAGTCTTCAGACACAGTGTCTTCCAACACAATATATCCTGATCCAGTCTTCAGACACAGTGTCTTCCAACACAATATACCCTGATCCAGTCTTCAGACACAGTGTCTTCCAACACAATATACCTGATCCAGTCTTCAGACACAGTGTCTTCCAACACAATATACCCTGATCCAGTCTTCAGACACAGTGTCTTCCAACACAATATACCCTGATCCAGTCTTCAGACACAGTGTCTTCCAACACACATATACCCTGATCCAGTCTTCAGACACAGTGTCTTCCAACACAATATACCCTGATCCAGTCTTCAGACACAGTGTCTTCCAACACAATATACCCTGATCCAGTCTTCAGACATAGTGTGTCTGAAGTCCTTACCTTGTAGTTTTCAACACATGTCTATTCTATTAACATTACTTTATCAGTCTTCAGCAAGTGTAAAACAGATATTTCTATTTAGACACGTGGGATTCCAACTTCTCATCCGTCTCATGTATAATTTTTCAACACATTATGATCCATCTGTATATGAACGATGAACTTAGCAACATAATCTATAATGTCTCTAGATCAAGATCTTAAGTTCAAATTATACCAGTCTTCAACACATGTTTCAACACTATATATTGACCAGTCTTCTATGACACTTCATTGCGAACACTTATGCGTTTATGCTTTAATTTTCTGCTAACATCACTTCTAAATCATTTTCACATTCACTCTGATCAACATTATTTAGCTTATAAGTACCAAAATTGTTTTCTTTTTCTAGTATTAGACTCTTACACTTGTTTGCACTCAACTCCATCTACCATTTTCCGACCACAACATCAGTCTATTCAAATCATACTGTAGCGCCTTCTAATGTCACATCAGAAATGATCTAACGGCCTATTTTATTGTCATCGGTCGCTATTTCTTCCCTCATCAACGTCATTTATGTAGATGTACATGCATGGTATACAATACCGACAAGATAAAGAATTAGACACATGTGCAACATCTGGGTATCTTTATAGTAGACATTTCGCCATCCAGTGGCTTTATCAATACAGGGAAATAAGACGTAGAACTATATACAAAAGATGAAGTTATCAGTCCCTCAGCCTTGGAGTTGGCAGATTGTGAAGAACAAGGGTACCAACACTGACCCCTTCGGCACGCCACTCGTAACAAATCCCTATTCAAACACTGTTATTTCTTGACAAACACACTACCACCTTGGATGAAACGTATTGCCGACAAGTATGAAGAGAGACAGTGAAAAGCAACCATTTATCGGGACAACGTTTCGCTCTGTGTCTTCCTAGACCAGTGACGTTGATGAGAGTAAGAGGTGTCCCTTTTACTTCGTATCTATCAACAGCATCTGGAGTTTCTAGTGAAAGTTTTCAACTTCCGTCGTTTGATATCAAACTTGCTTCTATTATATTTCCAAATATTACAGCCAGTAACTAAGTTAGGTAAAGGACACAAGTGCAGCTAATGTGACATTTTATTGTGGCAACGTTTCGCTTCCCAAGAGCTGTGTCAAGCTGGTACGAACAACTGTATGTATAATGTTCGCCAAGACCAGGGTCCTGGCATGGGTCTTAATCTTGAGATGACCCGTCTCTGGCTCCCGAAGGCGAATTGATTCTTCACTGTTGCAGCATATGCTGCTCAAGCACTGTTCTGGACAGTTCAGTTAGTGTGCCTCATAAACGACTGTGATTTGGTACTGAGGTTACTCCATCTGAGCTGTTTCCTAAGCTGGAGACTGGGCTCTGTCCGCTCTGAGAATCTGCAGATTCATGGCATCCACCGTCTCCTCCTTGCTCAGAGAGTGTGCTGACCATCTGCTGGAACATGATCTGTTGTTCCGTTGAGTTGATTGTGTTGCAAATAATATCCGTGAATGCTTTGATGAGTGCTAAGAGATCCTCCCTGTTGAGGGCCTGCGTTGTCGGTGGGTTCGAGGCAGGGGATATTATCCGGGCTGTTGTGATCTGTGGGGACTGCTGAGGGTTGTATTTCTTCACTGAATACACCCCGGCCTGTTGCTGCGTGTCAAGTTGGGTAGCCGGCATCTGCTGGTGAGGTGTAGGCAGAGCCAGGGAAACCTGCATAGTGGCTGTGCCGGGCAAAGAGTGCCTGCGTTGCCGTGTTATGGCCGGTGGGGGCTCATGTAGTGCCGTCTGCTGATTGCGTTTCCCAGATGTTTCCTGTTGGCGCCGCTTGTTCCTTATGTTTTTGTTTCTTCGTTGGGGTGGGGGGGGGGCTCCTGTCTATGACGCCTGGTTGAGTCTTCAAGGGTCGGAAATTCCTCGGCACTGAGTTGGGTGACCTGATGAGAGTTCTGCAGTATAGCAGGAGTCTCTGCACCCATCGTCTGCTGAGGGTGATGCTCTGCCGTAGCCTGCTGCCTCGTTGTTAGCGTCTTCCAGGCCTCATGAATTCTAGCGAGCCTCTCGGGGCATCGAGGGTTCCAGGCGTGGTGCTTCTGCTTGCAGTTCGGGCATCGTGGAGTGGGTGGCGATGTATTCTTCAGCTTGGTGATGCATTCCTCGGTAGGGTGGCGCTGGCTGCAGACACCGCAGATTACTCTGTTCGGACAGAGTGCACCCAGGTGTCCGTAACACTGGCACTTGAAACAGTGAACTGGTTCTGCCGTGAAGGTCCTGACATCGCACCTGCCCCAAGAATCTAGGTCCAGCTGGGATGGCAGCGGCCCTACATGCTGTATGAGGACTTGCCGGGTTGGTGCGTTGCCTGCCGACTTTGCCTTGAGACGTTGAGCTAACACCACACTGGGGTGAGCTGCTACTGCCTGGATGGGTATCATCAGCGGGTACCACATCACTACACCATTGGTGATCTTCTGCTGAGAATCCAGTTGCAGTACTTGTAGTAGCAGCAGTAGTTGTAGTACTTGTAGTAGTAGTAGTAGCAGCAGCTATGTGATGGCGGGTTTAATGTTTTGCAGAGAATTCTTTCTAATACTTTATGTGTCACTCTCCTCTTTCTGTATCGCTTCTTAAGTTCCTCTATAATGTATCATGTGTCACTGACTTGTCTCAGTACCGTCTCTCAGTCCTTCTCTAATGTGTCATGTATCAATGAATTGTCTCAGTACCGTCTCTCAGTATTCTCAGTCCTTCTCTAATGTATCATGCATCACTGATTTGTCTCAGTACCGTCTCTCAGTATTCTCAATCCTTCTCTAATGTATCACTGACTTGTCTCAGTACCGTCTCTCAGTACTCTCAGTCCTTCTCTAGTGTATCATGTATCACTGACTTGTCTCAGTACCGTCTCTCAGTACTCTCAATCCTTCTCTAATGTATCACTGACTTGTCTCAGTACCGTCTCTCAGTACTGTCAGTCCTTCTCTAGTGTATCATGTATCACTGACTTGTCTCAGTACCGTCTCTCAGTATTCTCAATCCTTCTCTAATGTATCACGACTTGTCTCAGTACCGTCTCTCAGTACTCTCAGTCCTTCTCTAGTGTATCATGTATCACTGACTTGTCTCAGTACCGTCTCTCAGTACTCTCAATCCTTCTCTAATGTATCACTGACTTGTCTCAGTACCGTCTCTCAGTACTGTCAGTTCTTCTCTAGTGTATCATGTATCACTGACTTGTCTCAGTACCGTCTCTCAGTATTCTCAATCCTTCTCTAATGTATCACTGACTTGTCTCAGTACCGTCTCTCAGTACTCTCAATTCTTCTCTAGTGTATCATGTATCACTGACTTGTCTCAATACCGTCTCTCAGTCCTTCTCTAATGTGTCATGTATCACTGAATTGTCTCAGAACCGTCTCTCAGTACTTCTCTAGTGTATCATGTATCACTGACTTAGTGCCGTCTCTCTATACTCTCAGTCCTTCTCTAGTGTATCATGTATCACTGACTTGTCTCAGTACCGTCTCTAAGTACTCCCAGTCCTTCTCTACTGTACCATGTATCAGTGTCTTGAGAACCAGTATCACACATCAGCTTGAAGCACTCAATATATCCCCCACTGTTTATATTTCACAGGGGAGCACTAAACACTTAGGGGTCGTACAGCGCCTGGGGAAAAAAGAGACAGATTTGATGCAGAGAGAGAGGGGAAGTAACTTTAGTTCCCTGGATCAAGAGCAATTCAACCTGCACATACAAACAACGTATCAAAGAAACTGACAAACAATGCAGTTTATAATACCAAAAACAAGGTATTAAATAAAACAAGAAACAACGAAACAAATAAGCCCACAAATATTATCAAATAAACCCACCAATAAATTAATAAACCCACAAGACAGACAAGCATCAAGGCCACAGACAAGCATCAAGGTCTCACTAGGTACAGAAAACATTAAATTACTGAGAACAAAATACTACTAATGCACTGATAATTCAGTGCTAAATCAGCGGTAATAAAATCATTGGAATCTGATATAAAGTGGCAGTTGTAACAGTTTATTTTTGCCGATGACGCAGTTCTTTTGGGGGATTCTGAAGAGTTGTGGAGAAAAAACAAAAGGCACAATACTGTGACTGTAACAATACACAAATAACCCGCACATACGAGAGAGAAGCAGCTTACGACGACGTTTCGGTCCGACTTGTCACTACCACTTCTCTTTCTACTACTAATGCTACTACCAGCATTTCCTCTATCATTACTTCTCCACTTCCTTCTTCTTCTTCTCTTTGTTCCGTCTTCCTCCCCTTCTCCTATATATACTGGCTCCCTCACCTTCGTATGTCAGTGTGACTTGTAAATAGTCCAAGTCGGACAGAAACGTCTTCATAAGCTCTCCTGTGTTCGGGTTATTTGTGTACTGTACTGGAGAAGACTGACGCAGAACTGGATAGGGTAAAAGAATAAATGAAAAGTGAACGTTGTAGAGAGCGTATATAATAAACTTCGTATAAATTGCTGATGAAGATTAATACAGGAGTAACTTCTCAGGAGACATTATTTACACAGCAGTACACAAGAGATGGCAAGTTTACAACATTATCCTCAACTGTGAACGAGGAGATACTAGGGAGTGTTCTGTACTGTTAGTGACTGAGAGTACGCACTAAAGAGTGTTTCTGTGAGTGACACTACAGAAACAATGACTGGCATCAAAGTGACACTAGTGAAAGCTGTGTAGTAAAGTGAACTATATGTATGTGTGTGTGTGTGCTGCGTCACACATGAGGCAAAAATATGTTAAATGACGAGCAGTCGTAAACTGTGCCTTCATTAGAATTAACATCCTAACACCACCCCTCACCAGTATACACATTTCAACTATGCTACAACTCTTTCTTCCAGTATTATTATTATTATTATTATTATTATTATTATTATTATTATTATTACTAATGTTATTATTAACTCACGGAGGGTTCGAACCTAATTTATCTGACATCTTGCATGTTCGTGAGATAGAAAGGAATTACTAGTGATCCTGCCAGAGTGCAAGATGTTTAACAGGGTTCTACTTAGCAGTTACATGACAGGAGGGTAGTACCTCCCATGATGACTGCTGTCTACCAACCTACTACATTACTCACATGACATGGATGTAGTACCTCCCATGATGACTATTCTCTATGTTAATGGTACACAATACCATCACGCTGATGAATAAAATACATGTGAAACACCTGGATATCTCCGCTGTCGAGAGGTTTCGCCTGCACATCAGGCTTCTTCAGTCGAATACAGAGGCGATATTGAAACCGGAGACAGTGGAAGAATTGGTGAGGTAAATTTGAGGTGCTCAGTCACTCAGTCTTGATAGATCAATGCAGAGAAAAGGCAAGAGGTAGGTGACTTACATTCTGGAGCCACTGGTGAGATGTGGGACGGAACACCTCAAGGTTACCTATCCATGTCTTCCACTGGCTTAAATGGCACCTCTATGTGTGACTGAAGAAGCCTGTTGTGTAGGCGAAACGTTTTGGCAATAAAGATAACCAAGTGTTGAACGTATCTTACTGTACGTTCTCTTTCTACCTAGTACTCAACGTTCTCTTTCTACCTAGTACTCAACGTTCTCTTCCTACCTAGTACTCAACGTTCTCTTTCTACCTAGTACTCAACGTTCTTTCTACCTAGTACTTAACGTTCTCTTCCTACCTAGTACCCAACGTTCTCTTTCTACCTAGTACTCAACGTTCTCTTTCTACCTAGTACTCTCCTGTAACCTTGACTGTTTTCTTCTGGGAGGGTTTGTACTTAGTGATGACTGAGGACATGGTCCTCACGCAGCAAGGAGGATCATGATAACAAGCATCTTCCGTGGCTGGTGACTGAGGACCATGATGATAAGCATCATCCGTGGCTGGTGACTGAGGACCATGATGATAAGCATCATCCGTGGCTGGTGACTGAGGACCATGATGATAAGCATCATCCGTGGCTGGTAGCTGAGGACCGTGATGTCAAACACCGTCCGTGGCTGGTGGCTGAGGATATGATCCTCACACAGCACTGTGAAAAACATGACAAGCACGTTCGTGGCTGGTGACTGACGACATGATTCTCACTCAACACTGTGAGGAACAGACACGAGCGCCGTCCGTGGCTAGCGTCCGTGGTGATCATGACCGTCCACGTAAGCGTGCCAAACTACCAGTTAGGCCAAGGGGGGCGGAAGACTGCTTTCCCACAACTGTCACATATCGGGACATGCCGCAAGATTATATGTGGGTATATTCACGGGGAAGCCCTAAATCTGTACGGGACCCGTCACTGTACATCAAAGCTAGAATATACCAACACGTATATACGACATACTATGCAGATTAACGGCATTACACCCTGAAGACATATCGTGTAGTCTCTGCAGGCAAAACGTCTTCTCCAAAAAAACACACCAGGAACAGGAGATAACCAGTCTCGATCCTAAGGAAGAACTGTTTCAGTTCCTGCACCTCTCTTTGTCCTGCATCAAGGCATCATCCTTGAAAATGAATACCGTATAAATGTTCTTTTAAGAGAATCGAGCCTTAATATTTTATTGGTTCAACTCACACTGGTTTCAAACGCCAGCTTCCGGGTACGATAATATGCTATAGGCTGCTCTTCCTTCCTTTCTACAGAAACTTTTAACTAATAAAGCCAATATTTTGATATCAGCTGCTGTAGTTTAAATAACGATCTTCACACACACACACATATATAAATAGGGAGGTACCACCTCTAGAATTTTCCTGGGGACCCTCATACTCAGAGAAGACAATAAACGTACCTCAGGGAAAACTCAAGGTTCTCCCCGGAGCTGTTTGAATATTTTCTCCAACCACCCCCAATATTCTATGTGAACTTTATTAAAAGGCAGAATACATTGACACAAAATACAAACATGAATACAATGGTACAATATATCAAAGGTTATGAATCTCCTCTAGCTTCTCCAAAGCTGGACGCGAGCCCAGTATGCAGCAAGCATTTTCCCTCTGAATGGCCACGCTGAGGCGCTGGAACATGAAAGTGGCTGCCCTTGGGTCCCTGGTGGTGTCGATGAGTCTGGAACCCAGTTCTTTTAGGAAACGTGCGGTATTTTTTTCCCCATGATCCCAAGGTCTCTGATCCCACTGGGACAAACTGATACTGTTGGCCTATGTCCCTGTACTTGTCGATCTTGTACTCCTCCTTGTGATCAGCAGCTCCTCCCTGTCGCCCGACACTGTGATGGATGTAGGTGTCAGCCAGTGTCGATACACAGGTATAGTCCCATGCTAAGAGATTGCCATTCTTCCAAGGGTAGATGGTGATCCCATCGGGGCAGTTTGCTGCCATAATGGGGCTAGTGATCGGGGCTCTCTCTCGGCTGGGCATCCAGCTGTAGCAAGGGTTCTCTTTATGATGTCGCTGACTTCATTGTCTTACATGCCAACCCTTGGTTTTAGAACAGTTAAGACCATGTAGACCACATTGGTAGGCTTGTGCATCACCGCAAATATACATACATTCCATGTGAATTGGGGAAGCAAGGGTCGAGTCGCGTTCCCATTGCAGAAATGGGAACTGTTTGGAGGAAGTCCCTGGAGTGAATTGCACTCACAGCTTGGAGACGGGCAGTCTCCCTAACTGATGTTACAGCCCTGAGCATGTTGACAAGCACCTTTTTAGCAATGAGGCCATCCCAACTTGACTGTTTGTAAGCCGGTGCTGCACTAGATTTTGGTGCTGGAGCAGCAAGAGTCTCCCATTCAGTGATGGCACTGCCGTAGCTAGGGTCCTGTATTCCTGCTGAGTCACTGAGGCTGTCTGGAAGAATTTGTTTTATTAACACATTTGATGCTATGGAATAGGATAAGAAAGCTGGTAGGGGCAATCTGGGAGGATTTGCGTACTCCCAGCCCCCCAAGCCTGACTGGAAGTGAGGCTTGCAACCACTGTCCAACTTCGAGGGGAAGATTCAATGCACTCTCTCTAGCATGGTTTTAAGGAGAGTCATATTCCTTGAGTTTCAGACTGCTGAAGGCTGGGGAGCATCTCAAGAAGTAGGCAAGTTTTGGGAATGACAGGCACCTGGCGAGTAGGCAGAAGGCATCATGTGTATCGATGTCTTTCATCCTGCCTTCCATCATCCTGAGGTCTGAGATTTTTTTTTTCTAGGATCAGATCGATGGCATTGGACCCAAGAGGAGCACCGAGGAGAGTGCTATTGGCTGGATCAATGGCTCGTGCTCCTGGTAAAACAGCACTAATATTCTGAATCATCTGTCGATTGGTAGTAACTATTTCACATTTGGTGGGGTTTAAAGATAGGCCCAGGCTTTCTCCCATGTCTTTACTTTTCTTGATGTCCTCTAGGAGAGATTCTGTAAGTGCCAGCTAGGATACCATCATCCAAGAACCAGATACTGAGCTCACTGGAGAGTGTTTCTGTGACTTCCTTGATGACCAGACAGAATAGAAAGGGGGCGAGAGGGTCCCCCTGTTGCACGCCCGCACACGAGTCAATCCCATGGTCCCTAAACAATAGCTTAGAAGTCACACTATAACACGATTCTATGAAGGGATAGAGGGAAGGGAAGTTTCTAGAAACTTCTTGGAGAGCAGTATCCCTTCTGACTAAGTTGATCAAGACTTTTTCATCGGACATGTTGTTGATATATACTCGTGCTGCATGGGCAGCTGCTTCACAGCCCTGTTGAACACCAAAACCGAGCTGAGTTGGTTTCAACATTGGAGCAGCCTCTTGACTCACCCTTCTTACTGCAGCCTTGGCGACTAGGCGCCGAAGGGTGTTGCCCACTGCAATAGGTCTGATTCCTCCATCCTTCTTCCGGAGGGCACACAATGAGGCACCAAAGAAAAGGGGTCTAATGGCCTCCGGGTGGATGTTTGTCCTAAGGACATCAGTACAGCTTGTGCTGTACTGATGTCCTTAGGAGCGATGGTATCCTCACTGGTTATAAGCCTCAGAGCTCCAATAGTATTACCCTCTTCTATTTTTTTTTTGCTAATTTGGGCTCTGATTTTTGAGGCGTCAGGTGTCCTGTTGTTGGCATTTGCCCGGCGGGTATTTGTCTTCCTAGAGGGGAGACGGACGAGGTTGTCATCTCTAGGGAATGAATCTATTGCCCTAATAACATATGTTGCTAGTGACTTGTCCCTCCTTGATGGAACAGCCAAACAGGCATTGCCAAATAGCAGCAGGTTGTGCCAGCATCCGTTGTTTGCAGGAGCATCGTTGACTTTCTTCAAGAGGTCAGCGAATTTGCTAGCAGCTTGAGGGCGAGCTGTTTTGGGGATGTGTGTCAGCGTCCTGGTGGATGTTAATTTGATTGCAGATTTTAGGTCTTCTGTAGAGGTGAAGTCAGGGTAGCTGTTAGCTCTGTCTACTGGGAGGGGCTGTTGGCTGTTACCATTTGGAGCCCTCCTGGAGCCTAGACATCCAATGTGTTCACGGATGTTGCCGGTTGAGGGATTGAGTACACATTCCCTGTGGCACACCTGGTAGATGCCTCGTGGACGGATTCCACGGTGTTGGCTGTCGTGGAGATTCCTGGGAACCCGGCAAGGTTCATATTCACTTAAGGTTATTTCAAGAGTTCTAAGGACTCCTGGCTACGCTGTATCTTTAATACATTTTAATAAGGATCATATGGTGTTTAGAGAGGTCATCTGAAGGACTCATGATGAGTCACTTTAGTAGTGTGGGTCACTTGAAGGACTCATGATGAGTCAAGTAGTGTGAGTCACTTGAAGGACTATGATAAACCGTCGACTATACAAAAATTACCAAGTATCTTAATGGTAGCAAAGGACTCGACATAATAATTTTTATATTATCGCTATTATTATTACATAGGCCTTGCTCACAATTGCTCTGGATGTGTTCTTATACCAGTCTGATCTCAATCGTTCTGTCCACTAGGCCTGTCTCGCCAGGCTGTGTATAATTTTTCTTGTCCTCGTTCTGGCAGGATGGAGACACATTCATAAAACCACGTTTTCTGCGTGTGAGGATAGGTTATCCTGCGAGATGGTAATTCCCAAGTGATAGTAACTCCAGGTGTGCTGGAAGGAAACCTTTGTGGCTATCGTAACTGATGAACCTTTAATGGAATATTTGACGATATCATCACCGACCTACTGAAGTCTGTCACCTTTGATTGACACATTTCAACACTATGTATGTATCCTATCATGTGTAATGGAACATGACAGGGAAACATTGTTACCTTTTGTACCCGCTGTTACCAATATATGCAATAAGGTAGCAGCACATTACTGATGCATCCAGATTTACTAAATAAAACAAACTGTCGACGAGTCTACCTAAGTTCAGCCAGTCTACCTCTGTTCAAACCCGTACGTTGTCACACAGCCCTGGGTGGCGAAAGTTTGCTTTCTTCATGAGAAAAAACAGGCAAAGGGAGAAATCAGTTGCTGTAGTAAACCAGTTTAACGATTAAAATATATTACGGTAAATCTTCGTAAAAAAATAGGGCAACCAGTGTAAGGCTGTCAGGCTGTCAGGGTACTAAAAAAACAGAATGAAAACAAAATCCACAAGCTCTCTAACAAAATAATGCATTAAAAGATAATGAACTGTCAATACGAAGAATTAGACACATGTGCGGCATCTGGGTGTGTTTATTGTAGACGTATCGCCACCATTATGCCATTATATCCTTCAATTTCTATTGATAAAGCCACTTGATGGCGAAACGTCTACAAGTAGAGATACTCAGATGTCGCACATGTGTCTAATTCTTCATCTTGTTGGTATCGCACAAGTGTGGTGTGTGGTGCTGTCTCTCCATGAGACGACTGTGTGAGACCGATATGTCTGATACACAGCCATGAATCTACCGTCATCAAGTATGGCCAGAAGCCATACTTTCATTGGTGTTTGATTAAAAAGGCTTTCGCATAAACTTGCATTTGTGGTCACAGTGGTGCCTATGCTAACCTTCCTATGATGTAGAAATATACCTAGTTGGACGAATCTTATTGTGGCTAGCTGGTCCAGTGGCTAACGCGACGGTCTTGAGTTTTGAGACTCTCTGACCGCGGGTTCTATCCCCGCATGTGGTATGGTTTGTTTGCAATCGTGTTATTACGATTTCGTGAGTAATGTAATCCTTTACTGACAACGTTTCGCCCACACAGTGAGCTTTTCAAGTCACAAACAGATCTGTTTGTGACTTGAAAAAGCTAACTATGTGGGCGAAACGTTGTCAATAAAGGATCACATTATACTGCATATGTGTTTATATTTCCATTGTGTCGGTATTTTATACCATTTATTTCCAAAACAAGTGGGAGTTGATGACGATGGAAACATGACCGCTATCGTGGAGATAGTTGACCACTGTCCAGTCTATCGTGGAGATAGTTGACCACTGTCCAGTCTATCGTGGAGATAGTTGACAACTGTCTAGTCTATCGTGGAGATGGTTGACCACTGTCCAGTCTATCGTGGAGATAGTTGACAACTGTCTAGTCTATCGTGGAGATGGTTGACCACTGTCCAGTCTATCGTGGAGATAGTTGACAACTGTCTAGTCTATCGTGGAGATGGTTGACCACTGTCTAGTCTATCGTGGAGATGGTTGACCACTGTCCAGTCTATCGTGGAGATGGTTGACCACTGTCCAGTCTATCGTGGAGATGGTTGACCACTGTCCAGTCTATCGTGGAAATGGTTGACCACTGTCCAGTCTATCGTGGAGATGATTGACAACTGTCTAGTCTATCGCGGAGATGGTTGACCACTGTCCAGTCTATCGTGGATATGGTTGACCACTGTCCAGCCTATCGTGGAGATGGTTGGCCACTGTCCAGTCTATCGTGGAGATGGTTGACCACTGTCCAGTCTATCGTGGAGATGATTGACCACTGTCCAATCTATCGTGGAGATGGTTGACCACTGTCCAGTCTATCGTGGAGATGATTGACCACTGTCCAATCTATCGTGGAGATGGTTGGCCACTGTCCAGTCTATCGTGGAGATGGTTGACCACTGTCCAGTCTATCGTGGAGATGATTGACCACTGTCCAATCTATCGTGGAGATGGTTGACCACTGTCCAGTCTATCGTGGAGATGGATGACCACTGTCCAATCAATTGTAGAGATAAGAACATAAGAACGAAGGAACACTGCAGAAGGCCTACTGGCCCATGCGAGGCAGGTCCAAGTCTCCTACCGGCTTAAGCCAATGCACCCAACCTTCAGTCAGGTCAGGTCACCTTGACTTAAGGGAGGAACACGGCAACCGTCCTGGTAGCACAAGCTAATCAGGTCCAACTCACACCCACTCATGTATTTATCCAACCTATTTTTAAAGCTACACAACGTTCTGGCCTCTATAACTGTACTTGGGAGTTTGTTCCACTCATCCACAACTCTATTACCAAACCAGTACTTTCCTATATCCTTCCTGAATCTGAATTTTTCCAACTTAAAACCATTGCTGCGAGTCCTGTCTAGGCTAGATATTTTCAGCACACTATTTACATCCCTTTTATTTATTCCTGTCTTCCATTTATACACCTCAATTCATATCCCCCTAATTCTACGTCTTTCTAGAGAGTGAAGATTCAGGGCCCTTAGTCTATCCTCATAGGGAAGGTTTCTGATCAACTTTGTCATCCTCCTTTGTACATTTTCCAGAGCATTTATATCCATTCTGTAATACGGTGACCAAAACTGTGCAGCATAATCTAAATGAGGCCTAACCAAGGATGTATAGAGTTGAAGAACAACCTGAGGACTCCTATTATTTATGCTTCTTGATATAAAGCCAAGGATTCTATTAGCTTTATTGCAAACACTTATGCACTGTTGTCTTGGTTTCAGATTACTGCTAACCAGAACTCCTAAATCTTTTTCGCAATCCGTAATATTAAGTTTTTTTTTTTATTATCACACCGGCCGATTCCCACCAAGGCAGGGTGGCCCGAAAAAGAAAAACTTCCACCATCACTCACTCCATCACTGTCTTGCCAGAAGGGTGCTTATTAAGATCTACATTATTTAGTTTATATGTGGCATGGTTATTGTCCTGTCCAACATTTAGAACTTTGCATGGTTGATCACTGTCCAGTCTATCGTGGAGATGGTTGACCACTGTCCAATCTATCGTGGAGATGGTTGACCACTGTCCAGTCTATCGTGGAGATGGTTGACCACTGTCCAATCTATTGTAGAGATGGTTGACCTCTGTCCAGTCTATCTTGGAGGTGGCTGACCACTGTCCAATCTATCGTGGAGATGGTTGACCACTGTCCAATCTATTGTAGAGATGGTTGACCACTGTCCAGTCTATCGTGGAGATGGTTGACCAATGTCCAGTCTACCGTGGAGATGGTTGACCACTGTCCAGTCTATCATGGAGATGATTGACCACTGTCCAGTCTACCGTGGAGATGGTTGACCACTGTCCAGTCTACCGTGGAGGTGGTTGACCACTGTCCAGTCTATCGTGGAGATGGTTGACCACTGTCCAGTCTATCGTGGAGATGGTTGACCATTGTCCAGTCTACCGTGGAGGTGGTTGACCACTGTCCTGTCTATCGTGGAGGTGGTTGACCACTGTCCAGTCTATCGTGGAGATGGTTGACCACTGTCCAGTCTACCGTGGAGGTGGTTGACCATTGTCCAGTCTATCGTGGAGATGGTTGACCACTGTCCAGTCTACTGTGGAGATGGTTGGCCACTGTCCAGTCTACTGTGGAGATGGTTGACCACTGTCCAGTCTATTGTGGAGATGGTTGACCACTGTTCAGTCTACAGTGGAGATGGTCGACCACTGTCCAATCTATCGCTTGCGACTGTACAATCTATCAGTCTAACTGTACTGTCTATCGTGGAGATGGCATCCCGCATACCAGGACGGGACGGTACGATTGATTTGCTTCTCAAAAAGTACTGTATGAAATTACGGTACGATATTTTCCTTAAGGTATGGTACGGTGCTTTTCAGGTACGATAAAGAAATATCGTACCAGAAGGACCTGTGCAACTAATGCGATATTATTACTGTGACAACGTTTCGCTCTCCAGGAGTTCTGTGAAGCCAAAATGTCTCATTAGTTGTATATGTGTCCTTTTACGTATTATATTATCGGTAATTCTACCAACATTGCAAACACCCTGTCACCAGTCTTGGCCATGTACTGATATTCGCCAATAAATTACAGTAACTGGTGAGGGTTTGAAAGTGTATGGGGACGGGACAGGACATTTAGAGTAATAGTGTGAGTGAGAACAAGCGAATGAGAGCAAGCGAGTGAGAGTGAGCGAGTGAGAGCAAGCGAGTGAGAACAAGCGAATGAGAGCAAGCGAGTGAAAGTGAGCGAGTGAGAGTGAGCGAGTGAGAGTGAGCGAGTGAGAGTGAGCGAGTGAGAGTGAGCGAGTGAGAGTAAGCGAGTGATAGGCCTGAATAATACAGCTGGTTTTATAACTGGCACTGTTAATTAATACCACTCAAAGCAACAGACAATACTGTCTAGTTTTCAACTGTCTGTAAAACCCAACCAGGCTGTATAATTATTTAGTTGACTCACTTTTGAAAACACATTTCTTTAAAAGTACAGAAAAAGGTAATGAATTATGATACAATATCCTCACCGTACTGTACAGTACGGAAAAAATTATGGAGCACAGCACCAAACTACAGAACGGTATTTCTGAGAGGTACGAAAACCTTAGAGAATGCTGACGGTATTACCTACCTCGGCGGAGTATACAAGATAGATAGATTTGACTCACGAAATCGTAATGACACGATTGCAAACAAACCATACCACGGGCGGGATTTGAACCCGCGGTCAGAGAGTCTCAAAACTCCAGACCGTCGCGTTAGCCACTGGACCAGCTAGCCACAATAAGATTCATCCAACTAGGTATATTTCTACACCATAGGAAGGTTAGCATAGGCACCTCTGTGACCACAAATGCAAGTTTTTACAGACGAATCTCTAGCTAGCGTGGCTGTGACGAACTCGAGCTCAAGTCCCCTCAAAGCTAGTTAACATGCATTTGTGGTCACAGTGGTGCCTATGCTAACCTTCCTATGGTGTAGAAATATACCTAGTTGGATGAATCTTTTTGTGGGTAGCTGATCCAGTGGCTAACGCGACGGTCTGGAGTTTTGAGACTCTCTGATTGCGGGTTCTATCCCCGCCCGCGGTATGGTTTGTTTAGATAGGTTTGATCTAAGAGAAGAGGGTAGTTCCAATTCTCTGGGTCAAAGGCTTTTCATCAGCCTCAAAGCGCACATGAACGGGTACTTGCTGCTCTCAGATGAATAGATATGGAATTGTTAGGACAACCCGTCAGAGAATACCGTTTATCTTTCTACACATCAGTTTAAAAGCCAAGAGCAGTTACGGTACCTCGTCCACGCTATGTCGAAGCCTATCATACAACCGCGTCCGTACCCCAGAATGTCACTCAATAGTCGCCTACCTCACTCCAGAGCCCAGCTCTACTAAAGATATACTGCCATCCATACCTGTGAAATTAAGACACCGGTTGTCTATGTTCCCAATCAGTAAAATGGGTACCTGGGCGTTAGTGGATTGGTGTGGGTCGCATCCTGGGACAAAACTGACCTAATTTGCCCGAAATGCTCTGCATAACAAGGGACTTTCTGTATAGTGGAATGTCACTGTTATTATTATTATTATACTTATTATTATCGGTTAAGCCAGCATCAGCTAGGCTAGGTTAGGCTAATTAAGGTTAATCTTGGCTAATTTGTTAGGTTAGGCTAAGCTAATTTAAGTTGGTCAGGCTAGACTAATTAAGACTGGGTTGGGTTAAGATAGGTAAGGTCAGGCTACGCTAAGTTAGGCTATATTTGGTTAGGGTAGGTTAGGCAAGCCTACGGTAGGTTGGGTTAGGCTAGACGACGATAGGTTATGTTAAGTTAGCATATATTATCCTATATTTATGACATCATGTGATACTACCCATCATAACACGTAACATTATCCATCATAACATCATAAATCGGAATATACTATCGGTGTTAATACTAAATTCACGGGGAAGCGTTAAACCCGTACAGAGCCTGAAAAACGGGGAAGAGGAGAGGATAACCAAATTCGATCCTAGGAAGGAGAGCTTAAATTTCTCGTATCAAGAGCCCTTCACCGGCATAAAGAAAGGAGGGGGGGGGGAAGGAATGACGTTAGAAATTCAAAAGATTAATTCCTGGGAGTGCAGCTGCGGCCCACACTCTCCACCCATACACACTCCGCCATGTGACACTCGGGGTGTATACACCCACACCTGTATCTACACCAGGTTGTCAATGTATATATAATATATATATATATATATATATATATATATATTATTATGCAGATCTGTATATATCTAAATTATATATATATATGTGGTGCCGAATATGTAAAACTGGTCAATTAGCAAGAACTCATTTAAAATTAAGTCCTTTCTAAAATTTTCTCTTATACGTTTAAAGATATATTTTTTCATTATTGTTAATGTAAAAATTTTTAATTTTGCACCAAAAGAATCTTAGAAAACTTACCTAATCTTATTATAACAAGCGCAATTTATTTTAGCCTAACCCAACTAAATATACTTTAGATTTGTTTACAATAATTTAATACTAAACAAACACAGTGAAATATATTTTTTTCGTTAGGTTCAGAATGATTTTGGCGAAATTGTTGCATACACAAATTTTCACTTGTCCTATATGGCAAGATGAGCGTTGCTATTTAAGCCAAGATCGCAAGTTCTGCCTATTCGGCACGAATATATATATATATATATATATATATATATATATATATATATAATATATATATATATAAATATATATATATATATATATATATATATATATATATATTGTGGAAAATTGCATTTATCTGAATGTAACTAATTATGTACATAACAGTAAATGATAAAAAAGATAATTATTATTTATCAATGTTACATAGACAAGTAGGAACTTGGGACACCTAGGTCGCAAAAAATGTCCCCCTTCGATACCTACCACTGTCATAACCACAAGTTGCTCTGGATCTATTAATTAAATGAAATATACATACACCAGGAATACTGGTAAATATATAAATTTGTGGACTGTATATTAAAAATAATAAATGGTTATATATACACAATTACATAACAGAAGGAAAATGTATCTTAATATCACTCACCAATTTGACTGGAGATTAATGTGTATCATACTCAGAAAACCTCACTCTAACTAAATCTATGAAAATAATGCTGGCCAGAATTACACACAGATCTAGAGAGCTTATCTGAGGTTCCTGTAGAGGTCTTGTCCAGTCGCCTGATATCTCAAGTTATGCAGGAATGCATATCCACCAATTTCGCCTCCTATTTGAGAGGTGTCAGCACAATTTTAACCTCTAGAGCACGAAAAATTCTTCCCCATTCACCAACGTTTCTAATACAAATTCAAAACCAAGATGGCGAGTCTCGTCTGCCCAGACGCAGGCTTTCCGTTTTCTATGACATATATTATTAAATACAGTATGGCCATCTATTTACATATAAATACCGAATTTCTGGAAAATATATACAGTATTTTACCACACACACACACACACACACACACACACACACACACACACACACACACACACACACTATATATATATATATATATATATATATATATATATATATATATATATATATATATATATATATATATATATATATATGCAATAAGATCACAGTAAACAGGTGATTTCAGAATATGCAAAACAACCACTCTGAAAGAATAGAGAAATTCCAAGCGCTTTCGTCACGAAAGCGCTTGGAATTTCTCTATTCTTTCAGAGTGGGTTTGTTATTTGACTATATATATATATTATATATATATATATATTATATATATTATATATATATATATATAATATATATACTAATAGTTATTATACTCTTGTATACACACGCACACACACACACACACATCCGCAACCACAATTTGGAGAGTACACACACAGTAGCGACCAGCGAAGAGGCAAGGCCTGGAACTGTGAATCGACCCCTGCAATCACAAATTGGTAAGTACAAATATGTGAGCACACACACACACTTGCTTTACTTCCAGTCACAGGTATTCAGTTATCCGCAATGTTTTTCCTCATCAAGGAGGGTAATAGTCACGAGTGTACTGGAAGTCCACCAGTATGACTTCAAAACAAATATGGCGTCGTCGTGGCGTTCATCTTTGGCGACCTCAGGAACTGTGACCACGAATACCTGGCAGATGAGTAGACAAACACAGGATGCTTTCTCTCTGTCCTCAAATTTACTCGACATATTATCAACGCCTCCAAGAGAAAGGACCTAAGAATTCACTCCACATCCAGGAAGTGCCCCAACACTGTCTAGTTTCCCCACAGGTAAGGCCAACATGGATATAGCTGTTATTACTGCTAAACAGATCGCCAGCTTTCACAGAAAAAAAAATACTGCGGAGGTGTGCAACATTACTTGCGAGGGAGGCAGTAAACCATACGTTGTAGTAAGGCAGTAAGCATTACGCTGTGGTAAGGTAGTCAACCTTACGTTGCAGTAAAGTAGTTAGCCTTACGTTGCAGTAGTCAACCTTACGTTGCAGTAAAGTAGTCAACCTTACGTTGCAGTAAAGTAGTCAACCTTACGTTGCTGTAAATCTTCAGTCGGACGGATGATGCCAACAAGGCAGGCGTCGCCCAGGATGCATCCCCATGGTGTAAGATACGGGAGCCTCGTAGGATCCTGGAGGCAGCTACCATTTAACTTACTAAGACTACTAAACAAAACAACGGAATGTACACACTGGCTGAACTCATCGCTCATATCTTCCACAATTCTTATATTAAAAATATTACCCATCATATCTCTTCACGTTTATCTGACCTCTCCTCCTTGGCCTCACCCATGAACGTTTCCCGTGACCCCAGCTTGAACCTCTCCTGTAATCCCTCTCATATCTGACCTCTGCGCGCTAGTTTAAAGGTGATGTTTCTACATAATTCCTATATACGTGATGAAAGCCAGCCCTGGATGACACTTAAGCGCAAGTAAAAACAGTGTTAAACGGTCTTTTCACAAATAACCCACACTCAAGAGGCAACGCTTATAACGATGTTTCTGTTTGCCTTGGATCACTGTCAGGTCACAACTGAGATAAAAAACAAAAGACTAGAAAACAGGTCAAGAGGAGGGATGGGGAAGAAAGGTGTAGTAGTAGCAAGTAATGGTAACAGCAGTGGCACTGCCATTACTGGTAACAGCGCTATTGCTACCATTACCATTGCTAATTCCACTGTTACTATTAATACTACTGGCACCTTCCCTATCCCTCCTCCTGACCTGTCTTGGGGTCTTTGTTTTCTTCTCTCTCTCACTTGTGACTTGACAATAATCCAAGATGGACAAAAACATCCTCATAATTATTATTATTATAATCAAAAAGAAGCGCTAAGCCACAAGGGCTATACAGCGCTGCAGGGTAGGGAACGAAGCGAGGGTATTGGGCGGCAGAAGGGGGGAGGGGCGATCAGTAGGTTATAGAAAACAGCAGGGCAGGGGATAGTGCAGGGTAGAGGGTAGCAAGAGATTGAGGCAGAAAGCGCTGAAGGTATCATCAGAGTTTGTGAAGTACGTCAGTTGTCAAAAAGTCAACGAGAGAGTCCGGATGAAAGGTGGGTCCATCAGCGAGAAAAGAAGGCAAAGAGAGAGCAGTGGAGCGAAGACGACGACAGAGGTAAATTCTGCGTGTTCGTTGATACAGTAGGCAGTCTAACAGAATGTGGCTGACCGATAATGGAACCTGACAATTCTCACAGAGAGGAGCAGGGCGCCTCTCCATGAGATATCCATGAGTAAGACGAGTATGGCCAATGCGAAGACGGGAGAGAGTAGTCTCCCAACCTCCGCTCTGGTTACAAGAAGACGGTCAGTAACCTATACTCGGTTTAATAGATTGAAGATTGTTACCGAGTAGAGTAGACCAACGTTGTTGCCAACGGGTGTGAAGGTGGGTAGCTATTGCAGCAAAATAGTCCGTAAATGGAACACCTCTGTATGAAACTGGTAGGTCATGTACTGCTGACCGCACAGCAGTGTCTGCCTGTTCATTGCCCTGTACATCAACATGACCAGGGACCCAACAAAAAAAATATACTTGGTAGAGATGCGGCATAGCCAAAGTTGGATACGGAGGACTAAGGGGTGAGGTGTATCAAATTTCTGTACAGCCTGTAAAGCACTAAGGGAGTCTGAGACAACCACAGATGATGACACAGGCATAGATGCAATGCGGATAAGTGCTGCAAGAATGGCATACAATTCAGCAGTAAAGATACTAGCCGAAGATAGTAAATGCCCTCGTACGACGCTGTCCAGAAACACTGCTGCGAATCCTGCGCCGTCAGAAGACTTAGAGCCATCTGTGTACACTGCAATGGCATGAGAATGAGAGTGGAAGTGGTCAAGAAAAAGAGAGCGGGAATCTACCATAGACAGTTGGGCTTTCGAGCAAGGGAGTGAGAAAGAACAGACTCGAACAGCTGGAACTTCCTAGGGGGGTAGGGAAAAGTGAGATGCTACATGAACATAGAAAGGTGGAAATTGAAGAGAAGACAAGAGCGAATGTAGGCGAAGAGAAAAGGGACGGAGCAAACAGGGGCGGCGAACAAATAATGTCTACTAATATCGGTGACCATTCTATAAATGGAAGGATTGCGGAGATCATGAGAGTGTACATAGTAGCGAAGGCAATGGGCATCACGGGGATCGGATAAGGATGGAACGTTCACTTGCATAGAGGCTCTCAACAGGGGAAGAGCGAATAGCACCAAGGCATAAACGTAATCCTTGGTGATGAATAGGGTTGAGGCTAGAGTAGCAGGAGAGGCAGCTGAATAGATCTGGTCACCATAATCAAGTTTCGATAAAATGAGGGTGGAATGTAGGCGAAGGAGAGTTCAACGATCAGCTCCCCATGAAAGATGAGCAAGGGTTTTAAGAAGGTTTAGCCGGCTGTGACAAGTTGTCTTCAGAGAGGTAATGTGAGGTTTCCAGGATAACCTACAGTCAAAGATGAGGCCTAGAAACCTGACTGTGTCACGTTCAGGGATACGGTTGCCATAGAGGTATAAAGGATGATCGGAGATGACAGAGCGTCTAGTGAAAGTAATTTGGTGAGTTTGGTACTGGAAAATTTAAACCCATGTGTGGTGGCCCAATTGGAAACACGGTCGACCGCATGCTGGAGAGAAACTGTAATGAGGTGACAGTCAGCACCTGCACAGGCAATAGCGAAGTCATCAACATAGAGTGATGACCAAATATTGGATGGAAGACTAGAGGCCAAATCATTTATAACAAGGAGAAAAAGTGTTGTGCTCAGAACACATCCCTGGGGGACACCTTCAGCTTGGATAAAGTCCGGGGAGAGCACATTATTAACCCGAACACGGAAATGTCTGTTAGTTAAAAAGTTCTTAAGGAAGGATGGTAGATTGCCTCGAAGGCCTAAGGAGTGGACTTGGGCCAAAATATTATACCTCCAAGTTGTGTCGTGTGCCTTCTCAAGGTCAAAAAATATGGCAATAACTGAGTGGTTATTCGCAAAGGCATTACGAACATACGTATCCAAGTGCAGTAAGGGGTCTATGGCAGAACGGCCCTTACGAAAGTTGATGAGTGGAGAGACTGTTGTGTGTCTCTAAATACCACACTAAACGTCTATTTACCAGGCGTTCCATCACTTTGCAAACTGCACTGGTAAGAGCAATGGGACGATAGTGGGAGGCTTCATGTCCCGTAGTACCCGGTTTGCGGAAAGGGAGAACAATGGCAGATTTCCACAGCTGTGGAAGAACTCCTTGTGACCAAATAAGATTGAAAAGGCGTAATAGGACTGCAAGGGCTGACCGATGTAAATGTTGTAGCATACGAATATGAATGTCGTCGGGCCCAGCTGCCGATGATCGGCAAGCTGAGAGTGTTGCCTCCAGTTCCTGAAGTGTAAAAGGCACATTATACTGTTCTTCTCTGAGAGAAGAAAAGTCCAAGGGTGCTAACTCTCTGGCAGACTTTGAGGAAAGAAACGAGGGTATAGATGGAGCCCCTGAGAAATACAGACCAGATGATTGCCAGTTTCATTGGCAACATCTAGAGGGTTTGCTATATCAACACCGGCAACCCGCAGAACAGGAGCTGGGTCAGGAGAATATTTACCACTCAGTTTTCGTACTTTTTTCCAGACTGCACTCATAGAGGAAGCAGAGGTGATGGTGGAGACACAATCTCGCCAGCAAGTGCGTTTAGCGTCACGGATGACACAGCGAGCGATCGCACGCTTCTGCTTAAAATCAAGAAGTCTCTCCGTGGTTCTATTGTACCGGTACCTGCCCCACGCAGCGCGTTTCCGACGTACTGCACGAGCACAAGCAGGAGACCACCAAGGCATGCATTTCTGAGAATGCCTGCCCGAAGTTTGGGGTATAGAATGAGAAGCTGCGGTTTTTGCAGGATGAGAAGAGGTGTAAAAGCCCATCAAATGAGGATGAAGAAGGAACCTCGCTAAAAACAGTTAGTTGTGAGTAAAGGTTCCAATTTGCCTGATCAAATTGCCAGCATGGGTTACGAAGAGGTGGTGAATATGAAGGGGAAGTAAGAATGATTGGGAAATGATCGCTGTCATGTAAATCCGGAAGTACAGACCAGGTGAAGTCTAATACGTCAGAGGAAGAGCAGACTGAGAGATCGATGCAAGAGAGAGTATGAGTCCGAGGATCAAAATGGGCGTGAGTACCTGTATTTAAAACATGGAGGAGGTGGGAAGCAAGAAAAGCCTCTAACTGAATGCCACGGTAATCACATTGAGACCCCCAGAGGAAATGATGGGCATTAAAATCGCCAAGTAACAGAAGTGGTGGCGGTAATGACGAAACAAGAAAGGCAATATCCGGGATAGATAATGCCCGAGAAGGAGATACAAAGAAAAGGTGTATACCCCAAATGCAAGTGGATACAGGCTGCTGTGTAGGGGCAGCGAAAGTACAAACAAATAGCTGATGGTACGGAATATCAGTGCGTATATGAAGGGCATTTTCTTTAAAAGGTCCATCAGGAAAAGGATCTAAAGAATACAATAAATTATAGCTCGAGATGGATAGTAAGGCAGAGTGTATTTTGGTTCCTGTAAGCAAACACCAACAGGGGAAAACTGGGAGAGCAACATTGAAGCTCCCCCCGATTCCCTCTGAGCCCGGGAATATTCCACTGTAAATAGGCCATGATTGGCAACGATAAAGATACCTGAAATCTGCAGGTAAGGGTCCCTACGGGACTAGAGGGGTTAGAAAAGTCCACATGGGGGGGCAAAGGAAAACGTTCAAGTAGCAAAAGGAACGGTGCATTGTGAAGAAAGGAGTTGCGCAGATGGAGAAGAGGAAAGAGAAAAGGAAACAGAGGGTGGATCAGTGCCCACTGATGGTTTGGTCTCTGCAATATATTCAGAGATTGCTTCAAGTGTTTCGGATTTCAGAGATGTCATATGGGAGACAATATTGGAGATGGAAGGAGAGTTTGAATAAGATAGGAGCTGTAATGGACTGTCCCAAAGGTAGGGGGGGCGGGCGAAAGGGTGGAGGGAATGGAGAAGTGTGGGAGGGGACAGAAGAGGCAAAACCTGGGAGGTGGCAGAAGAGGAAGAAACTTGGAAGGGGACAGGGGAGGAAGGCACAGTACGAGGAGGGGGATGAACCCTCCACACTTGTAACAGAGCCCGTGAAAGGGGAAGAAACCCAGGTACAGAGACTGGGGAAGGTAAAATGTGGAGGTGGATGAAGGGAAGGAGGGGTTTTAAAAGGAGATTTGTTGGACCTTGAGGGAAATAGAGGGACGATTGGGAGGAGGTGTCGTACGAGGTCTTGTCGTTACCAGGGTTTTTTGAGGGAGAACACAAAGAAGTGAGGACAGATTGAGGTGTTGAAGTAGGGAGTCTGAGCCCAGGACAGCAAAAGAATTTTGATACAGGAGTGACTATGGGACTGGCAACCGCAGAGGAGGTGCAGAAGATGGGACCCCAGAAGTGGGGAGACGTTTTGAAACACGAGAATAAGAAACACGGGGGAGTCTCCCTGGAGGCGGAGATGAGAAAATGTCATAGCATAAGGGAGACCTTCTGCCTCTTTGAGGCAACGAATTTCCCGTTCATTTAAGTAGACCTGGCAATGGCGAGAGTACGAAGGGTGAGCCTCATGACAATTAAGGCAAGAGGGAGGTTGACTGCAAGATGGGATTAGAATGGTCATCGGCACCACAGATGGGCATTTGGCTATAGATCTGCAATATTTTGCTTGGTGGCCAAATTGCCAGCAATTCCTACATGTTGCAGTGTAGGGATCACCTTCCGAACTTGTAAACCCATGGGCCTGCTACATAAAGGGGATGGGAGTTCACGGCTGTCAAAAGTTAAACGAGTCACATTGCAAGGGTATCGCCTTCGCCTGCGGACAGGAAGAACATAAGTGTCTACCTTGAGAATTGGGAGATCTTGGAGCTCCAGCTGTTTGAGAATGTCATTGCCACATGTCTGGAAATTCTGTTGGACTATGGTATGGGGTAGAATAACAGTACCACTACAAGAATTGAGGGAATGATGTTTTTCGATAGTGATAGGAATAGTATCGATATGTGAAAGAGAAAGATCATGAGCTTGGGTAGAATTCTGGACTGTGATGATGTGCATACCACTCTTAAGAGCATGAAAAGAAATATCTCTACCAACGTCGTGTAGGAGTGCTTTCCCAATACTATGGTCGGAAAGATAGGCAGTAGAAGAAGTCGGTCTTAAAGTCCATTGTATGGTCCGAAACTGAGTGTGAAGAGGGAGTGCATGACGTGTCGGTCTTTTCCGAGTAGAATGGGAAGGTAACGAAGTAACATCATCAGGAGATTGTCGTTGGCATTTAGAAGTGGGACCAGAGTCGGTCCGACGTGGGATGGGCTGGCGATTCGAAAATCCTCACACCATAGAGGGAGAGGCCAGAAGCATAGTCAAAGGAGAGCGGAGGTCAGACAAATCGAAGGAGTCAGTCGAAACCCCGGCACCTGAAGTGGGTGACGAAACAGCCCCAGCAAGAGGTACAGGGGCATCAGGAATGTCCAAAGAGTGGCCAAAAGATGAGGCGAGGTCAAAACGGGGTGTGGTAACAATAAGGGGCACGGGGGTAGCGGGATCATGGATTGGGTGCTCCATGGTTAGGTTACTGCTTTCTTTTTGTTTTTAAGAAAAAAATAAAGAAGAAAAGAAAAAAAAAAAAGAAAAAAAAAAGGGGGGGGCCGGGGAGAGACAGTTCCTAGGAGGAATGAAAGGGCCAGAAATCTCCCTTCGCGCCCAAGAGGACCTCAGCACGGCAAGTAGCGCAGATGCAGTATGGAAACCGTGCCATACCCTACCCTTCATGCCAGTAAACCAGCAATCCAGGATAGCAACCTCACATCTGCCGAGCTACCTCCGTGGACAAAAGAGAGGGCGGCTGGATATCCGCCACAAAGCATACCTCCTTCAAAGGTGGCTTCCAGAGATGCACCCGTCGCCCGAAAGACACCCAAAGCCACCCTCCGGGATACCAGGACATCCCCAGGCAATCCAGATTCCACGGCAAACTACGCCACCGCCAAGAACCTCAACAGATGGGATGGACCCTGGTACCCTTTCCCCTACCTAGGAACTAGCACCCTGTGGGAAAAATCCCAAAGGCCAAAAAAGGAAGGGAAAAAGGGAGGGGTGGGGAGGAGGAGGAAAGGAAAAAGGGAGGATGGGATAGGGAAGGGGAGATTGGGGAGTAATTAGGTTCGATCTGAGGAAGGAGACCGACAGGTCTAATTCCTCAGACCAAGAGCCTCTTCACCACGGCAAGGAGCCCCCCTTGAAGAGGAACATCGTCATAAGCTTTCTCTCCTAAGCACGAGTTGTTTCGTAAATTCTTCCAGCCATGGTACCGCGACGTATTCATCTATATTGTCCTGTTATTCAAGTTTTAACTACGTATCAATCCTGTCCTTTTAACTTAGATTTTCTCGTACTTACGTTATTAAAATTAAATGAGGCTGTCTTCTAAAAAACTATAACATACAGAGGCTGTCTTCTATCAAAATTTAACTAATTTTAACATGCAGTTAGGCTGTCTTCTATGAAGATTTAATAATTTTAACATGCAGTTAGGCTGTCTTCTATCAAATTTAACTAATTTTAACATGCAGTAGGCGTCTTATGAGTTTACTAATTTTAACATGCAGTTAGGCTGTCTTCTATCAAATTTAACTAATTTTAACATGCAATTAGGCTGTCTTCTATCAAATTTAACTAATTTTAACATGCCGTTAGGCTGTCTTCTATCAAATTTAACTAATTTTAACATGCCGTTAAGCTGTCTTCTATCAAATTTAACTGATTTTAACATGCCGTTAGGCAATCTATCATATTTAACTAATTTTAGCATGCAGTTAGGCTGTCTTTTATTAAATTTAACTAATTTCAATATGCAGTTAGGCTGTCTTCTGTCAATAATTTACAAACTCTATGACTCATTAATGAATAAAGGCAAGAATACGTTAAGAAGCGCCAACAGAAAACAGAAGCCACCAAGCGGACTAAAAAAAATAAAAAGGGGTAATAATGTTGATAAAATTACCGACAATATGTTAGGTAAAAGGACACAAGTGCAACTAACGTGACATTTTATTGTGGCAACGTTTCGCTCTCTAGGAACTTAGCAAGCAGTTCACGTTTACATTTTAGTTAATATAACCCTGGCACACATGACTAGAGATAAATAACCCTGGCACATCTGACAAGAGATAAATAACTCTGGCACACCTGACTAGAGATAAATAACCTTGGAAAACCTGACTCGAGATAAATAACCCTGGCACACCTGACTAGAGATAAATAACCCTGGCACACCTGACTAAAGATAAATAACCCTGACACACCTGACTAGAGATAAATAGCCCTGGCATACCTGATTAGAGATAAATAGCCCTGGCATACCTGATTAGAGATAAATAACCCTGGCACACCTGACTAAAGATAAATAACCCTGGCACCCTGACTAGGGGCAAAAAACAATGGAACCCCTGATTGAGAAAATCCCTGGACCCCTGACTAAGATAAAAACCCGGGACATTTATAGATAAAAAACCCTGGCACCCCTGAAGATAATAACCCGGACACCTACTAGAGTACTCGGGACATACAAGAAATAACCTGGACACCTGATAGAGTAAATAACCTTGACACTGAAAGAGATAAATAACCCGGGCCACCTGCAAGAGATAATCCTGGACCCTGACTAGAGATAAAAAACCCGGGAACCCCTACTAAGATAAAACCCCTGGACCCCTGCTAGAAAATAACCCTGGAAACCCCTACTAAAATCATAACCGGGGCCCCATACGGGATACAAAACCTGGAAACCCGTAGAGATACTAACCGGGACCCCGTAAAATAAAAAACCCTGAAAAATGCAGAGATACATCCCCGGGGAACCTGATTTTAGAAAAAAAACCTGGGACCCCACTAGATAAAAACCCGGGGACCCTGACAGGTAAAAAAACCCTTTGGAACACCTGACAGTATAACCCTGGACACCTGACAGAAAATACCGGGAACATAAGATACATAACCCTGGCACACCTGACTAAAATACATAAACCCTGGACACCTTTACTAGAGATACATAACCGGGCAAACCTGACAAAAATTCATAACCCTGGAAACCCCCTGACTAGAGATAAAATAAACCCGGGGACACCTGACTAGAGATACATAACCCTGACACCTGACAGAGATACATAACACTGGAAACCCCCTGACTAGAGATAATAACCCTGGGACCCCTGACTGAGATACTAACCCTGGGACACCTGATAGAGATAAATAAACCCTGCGAGCAAACCTGGAAAAGAAACTAGAGAGATACGTAACCCTGGCACACCTGACTAGAGACAAATAACCCTGGCACACCTGACTAGAGATACATAACCGTGGGACACCTAACTAGAGATACATAACACTGGAATACCTGAATAGAGATACATAACCCTGGCACACCAGACTAGAGATACATAACCCTGGCACAACCTGACTACATACATAACCCTGGCACACCTGAGTAGAGATAAATAACCCTGGGACACCTGACTAGATACATAACCCTGGCACACCTGACTAGAGATACATAACCCTGGGACATCTGACTAGGGATACATAACCCTGGGACACCTGACTAGAGATACATAACTCTGGGACACCTGACAAGATATACATAACCCTGGCACACCTGACTAGATGCATAACCCTGGCACACCTGACTAGAGATATATAACTGGGACACCTGACAAGAGATACATAACCCTGGCACACCTGACGATATACATAACCCTGGCACACCTGACTAGAGATACATAACCCTGGGACACCTGACTAGATACATAACCCTGGCACACCTGACTACAGACAAATAGCCCTCGCATAACTGATTAGAGATAAATAACCCTGGTACACCTGACTAAAGATAAATAACTCTGGCACACCTGACTAAAGATAAATAACTCTGGCACACGTGAGAGATAAATAACCCTCACACACCTGACTAGAGATACATAACTCTGGCACACCTCACTAGAGACACATAAACCTGGCACACCTGACTAGAGATAAATAACCCTTGCACACATGACTAGAGATAAATAACCCTGGCACATCTGACAAGAGATAAATAATCCTGGCACACCTGACTAGAGATACACAACTCAGGCACACCTGACTAGAGATACATAACCCTGGGACACCTGACTAGATACATAACCCTGGGACACCTGACTAGAGATACATAACCCTGGCAGACCTGACTTAGAGATACATAGCCCTGGCACACCTGACTAGAGATACATAACCCTGGCACACCTGACTAGAGATACATAGCCCTAGCACACCTGACTAGAGATACATAACCCTGGCACACCTGACTAGAGATACATAACCCTGTTACACCTGACTTTAGATAAATAACCCTGGGACACCTTACTAGATACATAACCCTGGCACACCTGACTAGATACATAACCCTGGCACACCTGACTAGAGATACATAACCCTGGAACACCTGACAAGAGATACATAGCCCTGACACAGCTGACAAGAGATACATAACCCTTGGACACCTGAGAAGAGATACATAGCCCTGGCACACCTGACTAGAGAAATATTACCCGGGAACACCTGACTAGATACATAACCCTGGCACACCTGACTAGAGATGCATAACCCTGGCACACCTGATTGAGAGATACATAACCCTGTCACACCTGACTAAATACATAACCCTGGCACACCTGACTAGAAATGAATAACCCTGGCACACCTGACTAGAAATGAATAACCCTGGCACACCTGACTAGATACATAACCCTGGCACACCTGACTAGATACATAACCCTGGCACACCTGACTTTAGATAAATAACCCTGGAACACCTGACTAGAGATACATAACCCTGGCACATCTGACTAGATACATTACCCTGGCACACCTGACTAGATACATCACCCTGGAACACTTGACTTTAGATAAATAACCCTAGAACACCTGACTAGAGATACATAACCCTGGGACATCTGACTAGAGATACATAACCCTGTCACACCTGACTAGAGATAAATAACCCTGGCACACCTGACTAGAGATACATAACCCTGGCACACCTGACTAGAGATGAATAACCCTGGCACACCTGACTAGATACATAACCCTGGCACAACTGACTAGAGATACATAACCCTGGCACACCTGACTAGACATACATAACCCTGACACAGCTGACAAGAGATACATAACCCTTGGACAACTGACAAGAGATACATAGCCCTGGCACACCTGACTAGATGATCCCTGTAACAGGACAACATCTTAAACTAGAGATAACATAACCCTGGCACACCGACAAGAGATACATAACCCTGGAACCTGACTAGAGATACAATAACCCTGGCACACCTGACTAGATACATAACCCTGGCACAAACCTGACTAGAGATAATACCCTGGGACACCTGACTAGAGACACATAACCCTGGCACACCTGACTAGAGATACATAACCTGGCAAACTGACTAGAGAAAATAACCCTGGGACACCTGACTAGAGATACGTACCCGGGACACCTGACTAGAGATAAAATAACTCTGGACACCTGACTAGAATGCATAACCTGGGACACCTGAACTGAAGATACATAACCCTGGCACACCTGACTAGAGATACAGTAACCCTGGCACACTGACTAGATGACAATAACCCTGCACACCTGACTAGAGATACATAACCCTGGGACACCTAACTAGAGATACATAACCCTGGGAACCTGACTGAGATACATAACCTGGCACACGCTGAAGAATACATAACCCTGGACACACCTGACTAGAGATACATAACCCTGGCACACCTGAGTAGAATAATAACCCTGGGACACTTGACTAGATACATAACCCTGGCACACCTGACTAGAGATACATAACCCTGGCACACTGACTAGAGATACATAACCCTGGCACACCTGACTAAGATACATAACTCTGGCACACCTGACAAGAATACATAACCCTGGCACACCTGACTAGATGCATAACCCTGGCACACCTGACTAGAGATACATAAACCTGGGACACCTGACAGAGATACATAACCCTGGCACACCTGACTAAGATTACATAACCCTGGCACACCTGACTAGAGATCATAACCCTGGCACACCTGACATAGATACATAACCCTGGCACATCCTGACTAAGATACATAAACCCGGCACACCTGACTAGATACATAACCTGGCACACCTGACTAGAGATACATAAGCCTGCACACCTTGACTAGAGATACATAACCCTGGCACACCTGACTAGAGATAATAACCCTGGCACACCTGACTAGAGATACATAACCCTGGACACCTGACTAGAGAACATAACCCTACACACTGACAAGAGTACATAACCACATGGCACACCTGACTAGAGATAAATAAACCTGGGACACCTGACTAGAGATATAACCCTGGCACACCTGACTAGAGATAAATAACCCTGGCACACTGATAGAGTACAAACCCTGGGACACCTGAACTAAGATACATAACCTGGCACACCTGACTAGAAGATAGATAACCCTGGCACACCTGACAGAAAATAACCCTGCACACCTGACTAGAGATACATAACCTGGCACACCTACTAGAGAACATAACCCTGGAACCTGAACTAGAGATACATAACCCTGGCACACCTGACTAGAGATACATAACCCGGCACAACCTGACTAGATACATAACCCTGGCACACCTGAGTAGAATAAATAACCCTGGACACCTGACTAGAGAACATAACCCTGGCACACCTGACTAGAGATACATAACCCTGGCACATCTGACTAGAGGATACATAACCCTGGGACACACTGACTAAGATACATAACCTGGCACACTGACAGATATAATAACCCTGGCACACCTGACTAGATCATAAACCCTGGCACAACTGACTAGAGATATATAACCTGGGACACCTGACATTAGATAATAACCCTGGCACACCTGACTAGAGATTACATAACCCGTGCACACACTGAGAGAGATACATAACCCTTGGACACCTGACAAGAGATACATAGCCCTGGCACACCTGACTAGAGATATATAACCCAGGAACATCTTACTAGATACATAACCCTGGCACACCTGACTAGATACATAACCTTGGTACACCTTACTAGAGATACATAACCCTGGCACACCTGACTAGATACATAACCCTGGCACACCTGACTAGAGATACATAACCCTGGGACACCTGACTAGAGACACATAACCCTACACACCTGACAAGAGATACATAACACTGGCAAACCTGACTAGAGATAAATAACCCTGGGACACCTGACTAGAGATACGTAACCCTGGGACACCTGACTAGAGATAAATAACCCTGGAACACCTGACTAGATGCATAATCCTGGGACACCTAACTAGAGATACATAACCCTGGCACACCTGACTAGAGAAAATACTACCCTCGGTCAAACCCTGGACCCCTAGAGACAAATTTACCCTGCGCAAACCTGGACCTTAAGATACATAACCGTGGGACACCTAACTAAGATACATAACCCTGGGGATACCTGAATAGAGATACATAACCCTGGACACCAGACTAGAGATACATAACCCTGACACACCTGACTAGATACATAACCCTTGCACACCTGAGAAGAGAAAAATAACCCTGGGACACTGACTAGAATACATAACCCTGCACACCTGACTAGAGATACATAACCCTGGAACATCTGACTAGGGATACATAACCCTGGGACACCTGACTACAGATACGTAACTCTGGGCACCTGACAAGATATAATAACCCTGGCACACCTGACTAGATGCATAACCTGGCACACTGAACTAGAGATATATAACCCTGGGACACCTGACAGAGATACATACCCTGGCACACCTGACTAGAGATACGATAACCCTGGCACACATGATAGAGATCAATAACCCTGGCACACCTGATTTAGATACATAACCCTGGGCACAACATAAGTACATACCTGGAAACTGAATACATAACCCTGGCACACCTGACTAGATACATAACCTTGGCACACCTGACTAGAGATACATAACCTTGTCACACCTGACTAGAGATACATAACCCTGTCACACCTGACTAGATACATAACCCTGGCACACCTGACAAGAGATACATAATCCTGGCACACCTGACAAGGGATACATAGCCCTGGCACACCCGACTAGATACATAATCCTGGCACACCTGACTAGAGATACATAACCCTGGCACACCTGACTAGATACCTTACCCTGGCACACCTGACTAGATACATAATCCTGGCACAACTGACTAGAGTTACATAACCCTGGCACACCTGACTAGATACATAAAACTGGCACACCTGACTAAGAGATAAAGAACCCTGGCACACCTGACTACAGACAAATAGCCCTCGCATAACTGATTAGAGATAAATAACCCTGGTACACCTGACTCAAGATAAATATCTCTGGCACACCTGACTAAAGATAAATAACTCTGGCACACGTGAGAGATAAATAACCTTCACACACCTGACTAGAGATACATAACTCTGGCACACCTCACTAGAGACACATAAACCTGGCACACCTGACTAGAGATAAATAACCCTTGCACACATGACTAGAGATAAATAACCCTGGCACATCTGACAAGAGATAAATAATCCTGGCACACCTGACTTTAAATAAATAACCCTGGGACAACTGACTAGATACATAACCTTGGGACACCTGACTAGAGATACATAACCCTGGCAGACCTGACTTAGAGATACATAGCCCTGGCACACCTGACTAGATACATAACCCTGGCACAGCTGACTAGAGATACATAGCCCTAGCACACCTGACTAGAGATACATAACCCTGGCACACCTGACTAGAGATACATAACCCTGGTACACCTGACTTTAAATAAATAACCCTGGCACACCTGACTAGATACATAACCCTGGCACACCTGACTAGAGATACATAGCCCTAGCACACCTGACTAGAGATACATAACCCTGGCACACCTGACTAGAGATACATAACCCTGGTACACCTGACTTTAAATAAATAACCCTGGCACACCTGACTAGATACATAACCCTGGCACACCTGACTAGAGATACATAACCCTGGAACACCTGACAAGAGATACATAGCCCTGACACAGCTGACAAGAGATACATAACCCTTGGACACCTGACAAGAGATACATAGCCCTGGCACACCTGACTAGAGAAATATAACCCGGGAACACCTGACTAGATACATAACCCTGGCACACCTGACTAGAGATGCATAACCCTGGCACACCTGATTGAGATACATAACCCTGTCACACCTGACTAAATACATAACCCTGGCACACCTGACTAGATACATAACCCTGGCACACCTGACTAGATACATAACCCTGGCACACCTGACTTTAGATAAATAACCCTGGAACACCTGACTAGAGATACATAACCCTGGCACATCTGACTAGATACATTACCCTGGCACACCTGACTAGATACATCACCCTGGAACACCTGACTTTAGATAAATAACCCTGGAACACCTGACTAGAGATACATAACCCTGGGACATCTGACTAGAGATACATAACCCTTTCACACCTGACTAGAGATGAATAACCCTGGCACACCTGACTAGATACATAACCCAGGCACACCTGACTAGAGATACATAACCCTGGCACACCTGACTAGAGATGAATAACCCTGGCACACCTGACTAGATACATAAGCCTGGCACAACTGATAAGAGATACATAACCCTGGCACACCTGACTTTAGATAAATAACCCTGGGACACCTGACTAGAGATACATAACCCTGACACAGCTGACAAGAGATACATAACCGTTGGACACCTGACAAGAGATACATAGCCCTGGCACACCTGACTAGAGATATATAACCCAGGAACATCTTACTAGATACATAACCCTGGTACACCTTACTAGAGATACATAACCCTGGCACACCTGACTAGATACATAACCCTGGCACACCTGACTAGAGATACATAACCCTGGGACACCTGACTAGAGACACATAACCCTACACACCTGACAAGAGATACATAACACTGGCAAACCTGACTAGAGATAAATAACCCTGGGACACCTGACCAGAGATACGTAACCCTGGGACACCTGACTAGAGATAAATAACCCTGGAACACCTGACTAGATGCATAATCCTGGGACACCTAACTAGAGATACATAACCCTGGCACACCTGACTAGAGATACGTAACCCTGGCACACCTGACTAGAGACAAATAACCCTGGCACACCTGACTAGAGATACATAACCGTGGGACACCTAACTAGAGATACATAACCCTGGGATACCTGAATAGAGATACATAACCCTGGCACACCAGACTAGAGATACATAACCCTGACACACCTGACTAGATACATAACCCTGGCACACCTGAGTAGAGATAAATAACCCTGGGACACCTGACTAGATACATAACCCTGGCACACCTGACTAGAGATACATAACCCTGGGACATCTGACTAGGGATACATAACCCTGGGACACCTGACTAGAGATACATAACTCTAGGACACCTGACAAGATATACATAACCCTGGCACACCTGACTAGATGCATAACCCTGGCACACCTGACTAGAGATATATAACTGGGACACCTGACAAGAGATACATAACCCTGGCACACCTGACTAGAGATTCATAACCCGGGCACACCTGAGTAGAGATCCATAACCCTGGCACACCTGATTAGATACATATCCCTGGCACACCTGACTAGATACATAACCCAGGCACACCTGACGATATACATAACCCTGGCACACCTGACTAGATACATAACCTTGGCACACCTCACTAGAGACACATAAACCTGGCACACCTGACTAGAGATAAATAACCCTTGCACACATGACTAGAGATAAATAACCCTGGCACATCTGACAAGAGATAAATAATCCTGGCACACCTGACTAGAGATACACAACTCAGGCACACCTGACTAGATGCATAACCCTGGCACACCTGACTAGAGATATATAACTTGGACACCTGACTAGAGATACATAACCCTGGCACACCTGACTAGAGATACATAACCCTGGGACACCTGACTAGAGATATATAACCCTGGCACACCTGACTAGAGATACATAACCCTGGCACACCTGACTAGAGATACATAACCCTGGGACACCTGACTAGAGATACATAACCCTGGGACACCTGACTAGAGATATATAACCCTGGCACACCTGACTAGAGATACATAACCCTGGCACACCTGACTAGAGATACATAACCCTGGCACACCTGACTAGAGATACATAACCCTGGGACACCTGACTAGAGATATATAACCCTGGCACACCTGACTAGAGATACATAACCCTGGCACACCTGACTAGAGATACATAACCCTGGCACACCTGACTAGAGATACATAACCCTGGGACACCTGACTAGAGATACATAACCCTGGCACACCTGACTAGAGATACATAACCCTGGCACACCTGACTAGAGATACATAACCCTGGGACACCTGACTAGAGATACATAACCCTGGCACACCTGACTAGAGATACATAACCCTGGGACACCTGACTAGAGATATATAACCCTGGCACACCTGACTAGAGATACATAACCCTGGCACACCTGATAAGAGATACACAACCCAAGGAGTTTATTCTACCCAGGGTTATCGAGAGACTGACACCCGCGCCAGACCTGTCCTGGCGAATATTATACATACATCTCTTTAAAAACTCATTCCCCTCACCTTTCTAAAGGTATCTTCTCATCTTGAAGATTACATCCAATCACCTTCTTAAAGATTATATCTCCTCATATTTATCTTAAAGCTTATATCTCATCAACTTCTTAATTAGCACATTCCATCATTCGACTTGACGACCCTCTGTGGTTAGGTGCAGCAGCTGACAAGTGTAGTTAAGAGATGCAGCCTGGATGTTGCACTTCGTTACGATGTGATGTAGCTCGCTTTGTAAACATGAAAGAATGCATCATACCACAGTGAGACTTCAGGCATTCTGAGTCAGCCATTCAGGATTCAACTCACCACACCTGGTTGAGGGAAGCCTTCAAGGCACATATTAATGAATCGAAACGCACGTCACAATTCACCAGTGTTACGTCAAAAATATTTCAACGATGCGTCAACACGCATCAAAGGTTGACTCAGTACAGCTAACACAATGTGTCAACACAACACAGCTAACACAATGTGTCAACATGCATTTGACGCCAAGATGTTACATCAACACTCATCAACACGTTATCACAATTCAAAGATTGACATATTACATAAACACCCTTAACACAACGAGTCAACATTCACCCAAGGTTGACACATCATCACTTTCTAACACATTGAACCAAAGGGTGTCATCAGTGCATCTGTGGCAACACCCAACAAGTAGTGATAAAAACACACAAAAAAAAAATCTTTATAGAGGTCCACGACGTTTCATTCAAGTGTAATTAAGTGAATCTAGGAAATCAAAGGCACTCACAATAGTAGGGAGAGTAGCGAGTCAGAAGATGGAGAAGTAGCTGGTTAATACATGCATGGAGTATAGTCGAAAGATTACGTGTGTGTTCAGTAGCGGGAATCAATGATAAGGCTTCGGAGGCTTGTTCCTTTATTTGGGTTTGTGGCACACAGACTGTTTAAGTGCCCAGGCCTGGAGGACCATGCCCAGGAGATTAGATTTTGCCACCGAAGTGGCTAGTTTATTGTGCACCCCATATCCATCCTTTGGACGGTAGTGCAAGAGCATATAGATACACAAAAGGCCTAGGAACTAGACCCCAAAAGGGTTAACAGGTGCAGATATGGATTTATATCTACATATCTACATTTCACTTATATGTTACAAGCAAATTTAGGAAATTTGCTAAGTATATCTGATACATTATTTTCATTAATAAGATATCTTGACATGTCACGTAAGTTATTATACTGTCTATCTCTGTATTCCTCAATAAGTGGACAATTAAGCACACATGCCCAGAAGAGAGTGGCGGAGTAGACTTTGTTGACTGAGTGAACCCGGCTGCCTGAATGATGGTGGGTTAGCGTGGTGCGCGCTGAGCTTGGTAGGCCTATGGCAGTAGGTGTCAGAACCATAGTGCCGCGAAATATGAACCCAGCTGGGCATACGGGAGGGATCAACAGACATACCGCAGTGTTCTGCTCCCCGGGAATTCTTATTTCAGGACAGAGGTGGACAAGTTAGCCTGATCTTTATTTCCATTTTTAAGTATGAAGTGGGCGAGGGGGCTAGGCTTAAAAAAAAAAAAAAACCTTTGTGTTCTGAGGTCTGTAGTCATAATCAGAGCTACTTTTAAACACTTTCTACTTGTGTAGCTGATCTGGAGAAACTACATTTTCTAAGCGGATATGGAGGAACAGAGTAGTGGGACATGGGGGAACATAGTGGGACATGGAGAAACAGAGTAGTAGGACATGGAGGAATATAGTGGGACATGTAGGAATATAGTGGGACATGGAGGAACTGAATAACTGAATATCATATATGTATAACCTGTGACCCTATCAAACTATGTTTTTTTAATTACACTACCTAATGTAATACTCCATTCTCCTGAATGTACAGTAACTCATCTAGTGACCATAAGACCTGTTTCTGCACTACAAATCATTGATTTTACTCGATCTAATTCGATTATATTGTACATTATTATGCTATAAATTTGCACAACTTTAATGCTTCTTAGACGAAATACCCATTTGTACTTCATGTTGTAATTTGTTTACTGTAATTTTTACCAATGAATGTATCACTGCTTAGTTAATCTTAAGTTAATTTTAAGCTGCCCATAATGCTCTACATACAAGGGGCTTTTGGCATGTACACCCAGTCACTATATTTCTTTGTACGACGATGTATCATGTCCAAATAAAAGAAAATAAATAAATAGTGGGACATGGAGGAACATAGTGGGACATGGAGGAACATAGTGGGGCATGGAGGAACAGAGTAGTGGGACATGAAGGAACATAGTGGGACATGAATGAACATAGTGGGACATGGAGGAACATAGTGGGACCTGGAGGAATATAGTGGGACATGGAGGAATATAGTGGGACATGGAGGAACATAGTGGGACATGGAGGAACAGAGTAGTGGGACATGGAAAAACATAGTGGGACAAGGAGGAACATAGTGGGACATGGAGGAATATAGTGGGACATGGAGGAACAGAGTAGTGGGACATGGGGGAACATAGTGGGACATGGAGGAACAGAGTAGTGAGACATGGAGGAACATAGTGGGACATGGAGGAATATAGTGGGACATGGAGGAACAGAGTAGTGGGACATGGAGGAACATAGTGGGACATGGAGGAACATAGTGGGACATGGAGGAACATAGTGGGACATGGAGGAACAGAGTAGTGGGACATGGAGGAACATAGTGGGACATGGAGGAACAGAGTAGTGGGACATGAAGGAACATAGTGGGACATGAATGAACATAGTGGGACATGGAGGAACATAGTGGGACCTGGAGGAATATAGTGGGGCATGGAGGAACAGAGTAGTGGGACATGAAGGAACATAGTGGGACATGAATGAACATAGTGGGACATGGAGGAACATAGTGGGACCTGGAGGAATATAGTGGGACATGGAGGAATATAGTGGGACATGGAGGAACATAGTGGGACATGGAGGAACAGAGTAGTGGGACATGGAAAAACATAGTGGGACAAGGAGGAACATAGTGGGACATGGAGGAATATAGTGGGACATGGAGGAACAGAGTAGTGGGACATGGGGGAACATAGTGGGACATGGAGGAACAGAGTAGTGAGACATGGAGGAACATAGTGGGACATGGAGGAATATAGTGGGACATGGAGGAACAGAGTAGTGGGACATGGAGGAACATAGTGGGACATGGAGGAACATAGTGGGACATGGAGGAACATAGTGGGACATGGAGGAACAGAGTAGTGGGACATGGAGGAACATAGTGGGACATGGAGGAACAGAGTAGTGGGACATGGAGGAAGAGTAGTGGGACATGGAGGAACATAGTGGGACATGGAGGAACAGAGTAGTAACCTCTAAATTTTCCATTTTTTGTTGCATGTGCTGATACCATTAAGTCAAAACAAAATTATTATAATAAAAAAGAAGCGCTAAACCGGTCAGAACAAAAGATTCGCACGAATGCTTGAAGTAAAAAGATCTCCAGGTTCCTCGAAGGTTTAATATTTAACAATTTCCCTGCTAGTTTGTGTAGCACACTTCCTCTACTAGATGTGATGCGAGTAACACGGCAAATAACAAAGATGTTTGCCTTCAGGTATTTTCTGGCTGATACAGCTGCGTTTCCATGTGTCTTTCTAGTCATGTAGTTTCATTACTTTCAGTGCTATGAGTTGTCTATAATTACCACTCCTTTGTTCGCCCAGGTAATTCTGACGCCTAGATTCCTACGTACATTTTTCAAGTACAAGAATTAGCATTCAGAGAATGATTTGGGTAAGTACCATTTTCCTGAATGACCAGAAACCGCGTACTTGTAACTGAGGGTAACAAGATCGGTATGTTAGTTACTAATACTGGTCAAAGAGAGACAGTAGAGGGCAGCAAGTGACTTGCTATATTATTAGTAGGAGCGTTAGAAATAAAATAGAAGAGCTAAGATTAACTGTATGTGCAGGAAACAGATTGTATTGCTATAACAGACACCTGTTTCAACCTGAAATATAGAGAAATGCCGTCTGAATAACACATACGAGGCTATAAATTATTCCAGGCTGATAGGGTCAACAGGAAGGGTGGAGTGGCGATGTGTGTCAGAGATAATTGAAATTGAGTTAGACAAGATGTAAGAGTGTCGGACACTGAATCTGTTTGGCTACAGTTTATTGAAATGAAAAACTAATTATGGGTGTGATTTACAGGCCCCCAAACCTTAATAGGGAATGCAGTAAACTTTTATGGGACGAAATTCATAAGGTATCTAGATAGGAAAATGTTGTGTTAATGGGAGATTTTAACTTTAGACAAATTGACTGGAGCAATTTGACAGGAAATATTACCGAGTCTAGCGATTTTATACGATCCATGAATGCGTTCTAAAGCAGTTTGCGATAGAACCAACTACAGGAAATAACCTGCTTGATTTGGTTCTTGCCAACAAGGAATCACTACTTAATAATCTTGAGGTTAATAATGAGCTTGGGGAAAGTGATCACAAGTCACTCAATTTCAATATATCATGGAATTATCTTAACAACTACACTCAAGTCAGTGTCCCCTGACTTCCACTTGGCCGATTTCATGGGACTGAGAAATTACCTGGGTGGGCTGAACTGGAACAACCTGACTATGGGTCAGGTAGGTAGCGATGGTTGCCAATATGACATTTTTCAAAGCATAATTCTAAATGCCCAATTACTTATGTTCGAAATAGGGAAATTAGATCAAACAAGAATGACTCTAAATAGATAAACAATAGTTAAAGCATCTCACAGGTCAAAAGAGATGCATTTACAGGTGAATCAAGAAGGGAGATGGGCAGTTAAGAAATCAATATATTCAATTAAAAAGAGAAATAAAGAAAGAAATAAGAAAAGTTAAAAGAGATCATGAGGTTAAAGTCACAAGGGATTCGAAGATTAGCCCAAAAGATTTCTTTCAGGTATATAGAAATAAGATTAGGGAGAAGATAGTCCCACTCTAAAGGTACTTGCATCAACTCACCAACAGTGACAAAGAAATGTGTAGAATTTTTAACACTTATTTCCTCTCAGTTTTTATGGAGGAAGATACTAGTGAAATTACATGCAATTATGTAGAACAGGACGAAACTAATCTATGCACAATCAAGGTTACTAGTGACATGGTTCCCAGACAAATACATAAATTAAAACCTAATAAATCCTGGGTCCTCATGAACTGTTCGCAAGGAATTTTAAAGGAATGTAAGGAAGAACTTAGCACACCTTTGGCTAATCTATTCAACATATCACTACAAACTGGTAGACAGATCCGTAGTTTCGAACCATAGACCAATAAGCCTAACCTCTACTGTGAAAATATTTATATAATTAATTACTGCTGAGGCTATTCGAAGTCACCCTGAGACACATAAATTGATTAATGAATCTCAGCAAGGTTTTACAAAGGGGCGTTCCTGCCTTACGAATTTACTAACTTTTTTTAGTGTCACTAAGGTAATTGAAGAGGTAGATCATAGTAATGAATATGATATTGTGTATATGAACTCCAGTAAGGCTTTTGATAGAGTTCCACATCGGAAGTTACTGAGGAAAGTCGAGGCACACGGAATAGGAGAAATTTTTTTCTGGATAGAGGCGTGGTTGACAGACAGGCAACAGATACATGGGTCTTTTCCAGATGGTGACTCGTCACTGGCTCCCGAAGGAGTGTCGGAGTTTGTACAAGTGATGTACCGTTTACAGCTCTATGGCGGGGACAGCCGTATCACAAGGGCACAGCGAGTCTAACTGGGTTTTGCAAATGGAGTACTGTTTATACCCCTATGGCGAGGGTAGCAATTACAGGTCTTAATGGAATGTTATTTTTTGTGTCTTCGGAAGCTCATACATACAGGAAAGCTTAAATGGGATGCAGATCCGTTATGTAACTCCGGATAATCACGAAAAAACGTCCGGAGTGTAACGCTGCATGGGCGTTGCTGATAGACAATAACCAGTGTGACATGTCAAGATATCTTATTAATGAAAATAACATACCAGATATATTAAGCAATCTTCCTAAATTTGCTTGTAACAGATAAGCGAACTGTAGATATAAATCCAGATGTATTCCTGTTAACCCTTTTGGGGCCTAGTTTCTAGGTCTTTTGTGTATCCATATGCTCTTGCGCTACCGTCCACAGGACGGGTATGGGGTACACTTGAGTGGCAAAATCTAAAATCTAATCTAGGTGTTTTGTGTCCTGCTTAAGGATTTAGAACGAAGTTGAACATACATTTGTCGATCCGATAGCAAATCACAGATTTTTTGCCTTGGTAGTAACAACAATATCTCTTCATTTTTTAAGACCATTAAGGGCAGTAAAAAGATTTTTGAAGATTAAGACATGCGCAAGAGTTGGGTATCTTTACTGATGAAAAGTTTCGCCTACACAGTAGGCTTCTACAGTTAAATATAAAGGAAGCAATAGTAATGAAATAAAAATGATGTAATCTGTCCATCAACCTTAGAAAAAAAAGTATTCGAGGTGGTCAGTCCCTCAGCCTGGAGAAGAGTTCAGCTCCATGGTCTGGAACAAGGTGGTCAGTCCCTCAGCCTGGAGAAGAGTTCACCTCCATGGTCTGGAACAAGGTGGTCAGTCCCTCAGCCTAGAGAAGAGTTCACCTCCATGGTCTGGAACAAGGTGGTCAGTCCCTCAGCCTGGAGAAGAGTTCAGCTCCATGGTCTGGAACAAGGTGGTCAGTCCCTCAGCCTGGAGAAGAGTTCACCTCCATGGTCTGGAACAAGGTGGTCAGTCCCTCAGCCTGGAGAAGAGTTCACCTCCATGGTCTGGAACAAGATGGTTAGTCCCTCAGCCTGGAGAAGAGTTCAGCTCCATGGCCTGGAACAAGATGGTCAGTCCCTCACCCTGGAGAAGAGTCCAGCTCCATGGTCTGGAACAAGATGGTTAGTCCCTCAGCCTAGAGAAGAGTTCACCTCCATGGTCTGGAACAAGGTGGTCAGTCCCTCAGCCTGGAGAAGAGTTCACCTCCATGGTCTGGAACAAGGTGGTCAGTCCCTCAGCCTGGAGAAGAGTTCACCTCCATGGTCTGGAACAAGATGGTTAGTCCCTCAGCCTGGAGAAGAGTTCAGCTCCATGGCCTGGAACAAGATGGTTAGTCCCTCACCCTGGAGAAGAGTCCAGCTCCATGGTCTGGAACAAGATGGTTAGTCCCTCAGCCTAGAGAAGAGTTCACCTCCATGGTCTGGAACAAGGTGGTCAGTCCCTCAGCCTGGAGAAGAGTTCACCTCCATGGTCTGGAACAAGGTGGTCAGTCCCTCAGCCTAGAGAAGAGTTCACCTCCATGGTCTGGAACAAGGTGGTCAGTCCCTCAGCCTGGAGAAGAGTTCAGCTCCATGGTCTGGAACAAGGTGGTCAGTCCCTCAGCCTGGAGAAGAGTTCACCTCCATGGTCTGGAACAAGGTGGTCAGTCCCTCAGTCTGGAGAAGAGTTCACCTCCATGGTCTGGAACAAGATGGTTAGTCCCTCAGCCTGGAGAAGAGTTCAGCTCCATGGCCTGGAACAAGATGGTCAGTCCCTCACCCTGGAGAAGAGTCCAGCTCCATGGTCTGGAACAAGATGGTTAGTCCCTCAGCCTAGAGAAGAGTTCACCTCCATGGTCTGGAACAAGGTGGTCAGTCCCTCAGCCTGGAGAAGAGTTCACCTCCATGGTCTGGAACAAGGTGGTCAGTCCCTCAGCCTGGAGAAGAGTTCAGCTCCATGGTCTGGAACAAGGTGGTCAGTCCCTCAGCCTGGAGAAGAGTTCACCTCCATGGTCTGGAACAAGGTGGTCAGTCCCTCAGCCTGGAGAAGAGTTCACCTCCATGGTCTGGAACAAGATGGTTAGTCCCTCAGCCTGGAGAAGAGTTCAGCTCCATGGCCTGGAACAAGATGGTCAGTCCCTCACCCTGGAGAAGAGTCCAGCTCCATGGTCTGGAACAAGATGGTTAGTCGATCAGCCTGGAGAAGAGTTCACCTCCATGGTCTGGAACAAGGTGGTCAGTCCCTCAGCCTGGAGAAGAGTTCAGCTCCATGGCCTGGAACAAGATGGTCAGTCCCTCAGCCTGGAGAAGAGTCCAGCTCCATGGTCTGGAACAAGGTGGTTAGTCACTCAGCTTGGGGAAGAGTTCAGCTCCATGGTCTGTAACAAGGTGGTTAGTCCCTCAGCCTGGAGAAGAGTTCACCTCCATGGTCTGGAACAAAGTGGTCAGTCCCTCAGCTTGGAGAAGAGTTCAGCTCCATGGTCTGGAACAAGGTGGTCAGTCCCTCAGCCTGGAGAAGAGTTCAGCTCCATGGTCTGGAACAAGGTGGTTAGTCCCTCAGCCTTGAGAAGAGTTCAGCTCCATGGTCTGGAACAAGGTGGTCAGTCCCTCAGCCTGGAGAAGAGTTCAGCTCCATGGTCTGGAACAAAATAGTCAGTCCCTCAGCCTGGAGAAGAGTTCAGCTCCATGGTCTGGAACAAGGTGGTCAGTCCCTCAGTCTGGAGAATAGCTCAACTCCATGGTCTGGAACAAGATGGTCAGTCCCTCAGCCTGGAGAAGAGTTCAGCTCCATGGTCTGAAACAAGGTGGTCAGTCACTCAGCCTGGAGAAGAGTTCAGCTCCATGGCCTGGAACAAGATGGTCAGTCCCTCAGCCTGGAGAAGAGTCCAGCTCCATGGTCTGGAACAAGGTGGTTAGTCACTCAGCCTGGGGAAGAGTTCAGCTCCATGGTCTGGAACAAGGTGGTTAGTCCCTCAGCATGGAGAAGAGTTCAGCTCCATGGTCTGGAACAAGGTGGTCAGTCCCTCAGCCTGGAGAAGAGTTCACCTCCATGGTCTGGAACAAGGTGGTCAGTCCCTCAGCCTGGAGAAGAGTTCAGCTCCATGGTCTGGAACAAGGTGGTCAGTCCCTCAGCCTGGAGAAGAGTTCAGCTCCATGGTGTGGAACAAGGTGGTCAGTCCCTCAGCCTGGAGAAGAGTTCAGCTCCATGGTCTGGAACATGGTGTTCAGTCCCTCAGCCTGGAGAAGAGGTCAGCTCCATGGTCTGGAATAAGGTGGTCAGTCCCTCAGCCTGGAGAAGAGTTTAGCTCCATGGTCTGGAACAAGGTGGTCAGTCCCTCAGCCTGGAGAAGAGTTTAGCTCCATGGTCTGGAACAAGGTGGTCAGTCCCTCAGCCTGGAGAAGAGTTCAGCTCCATGGTCTGGAACAAGATGGTCAGTCCCTCAGCCTGGAGAAGAGTTCAGCTCCATGGTCTGGAACAAGGTGGTCAGTCCCTCAGCCTGGAGAAGAGTTCAGCTCCATGGTCTGGAACAAGGTGTTCAGTCCCTCAGCCTGGAGAAGAGTTTAGCTCCATGGTCTGGAACGATATGAAGCTTGCTTCAGCTTCATATTGTGTACACGTGTCTTCTTACACTTCAAATACTTTTTCTCCAAAGTTGATGGATTGATTACATCTTTATTTCATTACTACTCTTCCCTTTGTATTTCACTGAAGAAGTCTACTGTGTAGGCGAAACGTTTCATCAATTAAGATACTCAACTGTTGCACATGCGTCTTAATATTTAACTCTTTAGAATAGTAATCCCAGGTACATTTCCTGTAAATATAACACTGAGTACATAATCTTTAATCTCACGAGAAAATAGGCGAGTACAAATAGGAAGGGAGTCTGTTTTGCGCTCAGCAAACAGAGGATCAAGCCTCCATCTCGTTTTGTGCTGAATGACCCACATGGCCTGGCGCTTACACACCTTTCCACTATGAATGGAGCAGGCACACTGACCTACTCAAAAACAAAAATTAATTTTTAAAGGGGCGGAGTGGTAAGCCAGCTGAAGGCCTCGGTCAGATGACCAAAAGCTGTAGTGACGGGTCATCATATGACTGAGACCCGCGTCAGGAAACATTTGTCTTGTTTCTTGACGAGTCCAACCTCACCTCACCTCACCTGCTGCCACACAAAACTGGATATGTTTATTTCAAGCTCCGTCACTTCATTAGGCATGTTTTTCCACACATATATCAAGTGACTCATTTGTTTTAAATTCTTAAAACATGTCACCAGATGAAAATAAAAGGAGAAATAGATTAAAAAAAAATTCAGTCAGTCCAGAAGAGTTCTCAGATTTGATTTTTTTTTCATTTCGTTTATTAGTTGAGAACCTTGTGTATGGGATTCGTGAAAATGACTCACGAAATCGTAATGACACGATTGCAAACAAATCATACCCCATACCACGGGTGGGGTTTGAGACTCTGACCGCGGGCTCGAACCCCACCCGTGGTATGGTTTATTCATGAAAAATAACAAAGCGAGCACCGGTGTTATCCAATTAACTGGACGGAAGCGCTAGGTGAAATAACTAAAAATTTAACTGGACTTTCCACGTAATGTATTTAGTTACTGAAAATTATAATTTTCTCAATTAAAAAAATGTGGAATATATTCCAGCTCTTAAACCACAGCGTCAGTTTACTCTCGCGAGCTCAGAGATCAGCACGAGAATCCTGATAAGTGCGCACACCACACTTTGGTAACTCCAGGACCAAACTGTCTTCCCATCCTGCAGGGGTATCCCACAGCGCTCCCCACAGACCGTCTACCCATCCTGCAGGGGTATCCCACAGCGCTCCCCACAGGCCGTCTACCCATCCTGCAGGGGTATCCCACAGCGCTCCCCACAGACCGTCTACCCATCCTGCAGGGGTATCCCACAGCGCTCCCCACAGACCGTCTACCCATCCTGCAGGGGTATCCCACAGCGCTCCCCACAGGCCGTCTACCCATCCTGCAGGGGTATCCCACAGCGCTCCCCACAGACTGTCTACCCATCCTGCAGGGGTATCCCACAGCGCTCCCCACAGACCGTCTACCCATCCTGCAGGGGTATCCCACAGCGCTCCCCACAGACCGTCTACCCATCCTGCAGGGGTATCCCACAGCGCTCCCCACAGACTGTCTACCCATCCTGCAGGGGTATCCCACAGCGCTCCCCACAGGCCGTCTACCCATCCTGCAGGGGTATCCTACAGCGCTCCCCACACACTGTCTACCCATCCTGCAGGGGTATCCCACAGCGCTCCCCACACACTGTCTACCCATCCTGCAGGGGTATCCCACAGCGCTCCCCACACACTGTCTACCCATCCTGCAGGGGTATCCTACAGCGCTCCCCACACACTGTCTACCCATCCTGCAGGGGTATCCCACAGCGCTCACCCCAGACCGAACCCAACAGACATCAACCACAAGCAGGCCTCACAGATCGCGCCCCACACATTACCCCACGAACTGCAAGATATCCTCCAACTTGTCGGTTTTCCACATCACATCGTACAAGTGCACCAGAAAAAGGCGCCCCAGAAGCCTCATGTTATAAATATCACACGAGGATGTGTCTCAGAAAACATCAATGCAAACAGAACCACTCAATATAAACATTGTAAAACTGACTGATGCCTTAAAATTCGACTCATTTTATGCAGTGACATAAACTATGAGCTCAATGGATGTAAATTTACCGAAGGAATAGTTAACAAACACAACAAGTATTTCGACAGCGTGTATCTTCGTGTAATAAGGTGAGCACACCAAGTCTAATATCGATGCTCAACACGTCAAGTTGAATATATATAAATATAAGTAGCAATGATTAATCAAAATGTTGCAAAATATAATCTACAAATAGATAAAAAAAAAGAGCCTTATGCTAGTAATATCGACATGGAACCAGTAATATTCTTCTTAAGTCTTACTGTTGAAAATGGTGTAAAATGCCGACAAGTAACTGAGTAAGACACTTGTTCAGCAGTTGAGTATATTTATTGCTGAAATGCTTCGCCAAGGCGGTAGGCTTCATCAGTCAAATACAAAAGAAATTGTAGACGGCAAGAGTAGTAGTGAGGTGAAGTTGTAATCAGTATATCAGCTTTGGAAAAATATGTAAAGTAAAAGGACACAAGTGCAACTAATGTGACATTTTTATTGTGGCAATGTTTCGCTCTCCAGGAGCTATGTCAAGAGCGAAACGTTGCCACAATAAAAATGTCACATTAGTTGCACTTGTGTCCTTTTACTTTACATACTGTCGGTAATTCTACCAACATTATTACAATCTCTTGGAAAACTAGCTTGAGGTGGTCAGTCCCTCAGCCTGAAACAGAGTTCAGCTCCATGGTCTGGAACGATATTATTATTATTATTATTATTATTATTATTATTGCAAGAGCTACAACAGAAAAGGTCGTACACTGCTCATTTTACTCTAAAATATTCTTTACTGGTGATGTACATTTGAAATTCAAAACTCAATGGCTCTCTTGCAGCCGATAGGCTTTAAACTTCAACCAATTAAGAGAGGTGCATTTCTCAGTGTAGAAGTTTATCTCTCAGTGTAGCAGTGCATCTCTCAGTGTAGCAGTGCATCTCTCAGTGTAGCAGTGCATCTCTCAGTGTAGCAGTGCATCTCTCAATGTAGAAGTGCATCTCTCAATGTAGAAGTGCATCTCTCAGTGCAGAAGTGCATCTCTCAGTGTAGATGTGCATCTCTCATTGTAGCAGTGCATCTCTCAGTGCAGAAGTGCATCTCTCAGTGTAGAAGTGCATCTCTCAGTGTAGATGTGCATCTCTCATTGTAGCAGTGCATCTCTCAGTGCAGAAGTGCATCTCTCAGTGTAGAAGTGCATCTCTCAATGTAGAAGTGCATCTCTCAATGTAGAAGTGCATCTCTCAGTGTAGAAGTGCATCTCTCAATGTAGAAGTGCATCTCTCAATGCAGAAGTGCATCTCTCAATGTAGAAGTGCATCTCTCAGTGTAGAAGTGCATCTCTCAATGTAGAAGTGCATCTCTCAATGTAGAAGTGCATCTCTCAGTGCAGAAGTGCATCTCTCAATGCAGAAGTGCATCTCTCAGTGTAGAAGTGCATCTCTCAATGTAGAAGTGCATCTCTCAATGTAGAAGTGCATCTCTCAGTGCAGAAGTGCATCTCTCAATGCAGAAGTGCATCTCTCAGTGTAGAAGTGCATCTCTCAATATAGAAGTGCATCTCTCAGTGCAGAAGTGCATCTCTCAATGCAGAAGTGCATCTCTCAGTGTAGAAGTGCATCTCTCAATGTAGAAGTGCATCTCTCAGTGCAGAAGTGCATCTCTCAATGCAGAAGTGCATCTCTCAGTGTAGAAGTGCATCTCTCAATATAGAAGTGCATCTCTCAGTGCAGAAGTGCATCTCTCAATGCAGAAGTGCATCTCTCAGTGTAGAAGTGCATCTCTCAATGTAGAAGTGCATCTCTCAGTGCAGAAGTGCATCTCTCAATGTAGAAGTGCATCTCTCAGTGTAGAAGTGCATCTCTCAATGTAGAAGTGCATCTCTCAGTGTAGAAGTGCATCTCTCAATGTAGAAGTGCATCTCTCAATGCAGAAGTGCATCTCTCAATGCAGAAGTGCATCTCTCAGTGTAGAAGTGCATCTCTCAATGTAGAAGTGCATCTCTCAATGCAGAAGTGCATCTCTCAGTGCAGAAGTGCATCTCTCAGTGCAGAAGTGCATCTCTCAATGTAGAAGTGCATCTCTCAGTGTAGAAGTGCATCTCTCAATGCAAAAGTGCATCTCTCAGTGCAGAAGTGCATCTCTCAATGTAGAAGTGCATCTCTCAGTGTAGAAGTGTATCTCTTAGTGTAGGTGTGTATCTCTCAGTGTAGAAGTGCATCTCTCAGTGTAGAAGTGCATCTCTCAGTTTAGAAGTGCATCTCTCAGTGTAGATGTGCATCTCTCAATGTAGAAGTGCATCTCTCAGTGTAGAAGTGCATCTCTCAATGCAAAAGTGCATCTCTCAGTGCAGAAGTGCATCTCTCAATGTAGAAGTGCATCTCTCAGTGTAGAAGTGTATCTCTTAGTGTAGGTGTGTATCTCTCAGTGTAGAAGTGCATCTCTCAGTGTAGAAGTGCATCTCTCAGTGCAGAAGTGCATCTCTCAGTGCAGAAGTGCATCTCTCAATGTAGAAGTGCATCTCTCAGTGTAGAAGTGCATCTCTCAGTGTAGAAGTGCATCTCTCAGTGTAGAAGTGCATCTCTCAATGCAAAAGTGCATCTCTCAGTGCAGAAGTGCATCTCTCAATGTAGAAGTGCATCTCTCAGTGTAGAAGTGTATCTCTTAGTGTAGGTGTGTATCTCTCAGTGTAGAAGTGCATCTCTCAGTGTAGAAGTGCATCTCTCAGTTTAGAAGTGCATCTCTCAGTGTAGATGTGCATTTCTCAGTGTAGAAGTGCATCTCTGTTTAGAAGTGCATCTCTCAGTGTAGAAGTGCATCTCTCAGTGTAGATGTGTATCTCTCAGTGTAGAAGTGCATCTCTCAGTGTAGAAGTGCATCTCTCAGTTTAGAAGTGCATCTCTCAGTGTAGATGTGCATCTCTCAATGTAGAGGTGCATCTCTCAGTGTAGAAGTGCATCTCTCAGTGTAGAAGTGCATCTCTCAATGCAGAAGTGCATCTCTCAATGCAGAAGTGCATCTCTCAGTGTAGAAGTGTATCTCTCAGTGTAGAGGTGCATCTCTCAATGCAGAAGTGTATCTCTCAGTGTAGAAGTGTATCAGTATAGAAGTGCATCTCTCAATGCAGAAGTGTATCTCTCAGTGTAGAAGTGTATCTCTCAGTGTAGAGGTGCATCACTCAGTGTAGTGTAGAAGTGTATCTCTTAGTGTAGATGCACGTCTCTCAATGTAGAGGTGCATCTCTCAGTGTAGAAGTGCATCTCTCAATGCAGAAGTGCATCTCTCAATGTAGAGGTGCATCTCTCAGTGTAGAAGTGCATCTCTCAGTGTAGAAGTGCATCTCTCAATGCAGAAGTGCATCTCTCAATGTAGAGGTGCATCTCTCAGTGTAGAGGTGCATCTCTCAGTGTAGAAGTGCATCTCTCAATGCAGAAGTGCATCTCTCAATGTAGAGGTGCATCTCTCAGTGTAGAAGTGTATCTCTCAGTGTAGAAGTGCATCTCTCAATGTAGAGGTGCATCTCTCAGTGTAGAAGTGTATCTCTCAATGTAGAGGTGCATCTCTCAGTGTAGAAGTGTATCTCTCAGTGTAGAAGTGCATCTCTCAATGTAGAGGTGCATCTCTCAGTGTAGAAGTGTATCTCTCAGTGTAGAAGTGTATCTCTCAGTGTAGAGGTGCATCTCTCAGTGTAGAAGTGTATCTCTCAGTGTAGAAGTGTATCTCTCAGTGTAGAGGTGCATCACTCAGTGTAGTGTAGAAGTGTATCTCTCAGTGTAGAAGTGCATCTCTCAATGCAGAAGTGCATCTCTCAATGTAGATAGATGTGCATCTCTCAGTGTAGAAGTGCATCTCTCAATGCAGAAGTGTATCTCTCAGTGTAGAAGTGCATCTCTCAGTGTAGAAGTGTATCTCTCAGTGTAGAAGTGCATCTCTCAGTGTAGAAGTGTATCTCTCAGTGTAGAAGTGCATCTCTCAGTGTAGATGTGTATCTCAGTGTAGAAGTGCATCTCTCAGTGTAGATGTGTATCTCTCGGTGTAGAGGTGTATCTCTCAGTGTAGAAGTGCATCTCTCTATGTAGAAGTGCATCTCTCAGTGTAGAAGTGCATCTCTCAGTGTAGAAGTGCATTTCTCAGTGTAGAAGTGCATTTCTCAGTGTAGAAGTGCATCTATCAGTTTAGAAGTGCATCTCAGTGTAGAGTTGTATCTCTCAGTGTAAAGTGCATCTCAGTGTAGAAGTGCGTATCTCAGTGTAGAAGTGCATCTCAGTGTAGAAGTGTATCTCAGTATAGAAGTGCATCTCTCAGTGTAGAAGTACATCTCTCAGTGTAGAAGTGCATCTCTCGGTATAGAAGTGCATCAGTGTAGAGCTGGATCCCTCAGTGTAGAAATGCATCTCTCAATGTAGAAGTGCCTCTCTCAGTGTAGAAGTGCATCTCAGTGTAGAGGTGTATCTCTCAGTGTAGAAGTGCATCTCAGTGAAGAGGTGTAACTCTCAGTGCAGAAGTGCGTCTCTCAGTGTAGAAGTGCATCTCTCAGTGTAGAAGTGCATCTCAGTGTAGAGGTGTATTTCTCAGTGTAGAAGTGCATCTCTCAGTGTAAAAGTGCATCTCTCGGTGTAAACTGCATCTCAGTGTACAGGTGTATCGCTCAGTGTAGAAGTGCATCTCTCAGTGTATAGATGTATCTCTCAAGTGTAGAAGTGCATCTCTCAGTGTAGAAGTGCGTCTCTCAGTGTAGAAGTGCCTCTCTCAGTGTAGAGGTGTATCTCTCAGTGTAGAAGTGCATCTCTCAGTGTAGAGGTGTATCAGTGTAGAAGTGCATCTCTCAGTGTAGAAGTGCATCTTTCAGTGTAGAAGTGCATCTCTCAGTGTAGAAGTGCATCTCTCAGTGTAGAACTGCTTGGTTTTCTTGGTGGTATCTCTTACTGGTGACTTCAGGGAATTTAGTGTTGCAGAGAGAGCTTGACAATTGAGTTGTTATACTCCCTAATTTTCAAAAGATAAATAGTAAAAGCCTATACACAGTTCAGTAATGTCTAAAAGTCTCGAGCTGGAACTGGGAGGTCGAGGAACTCATTAATTTTCCGGCGCAGGAGATAGTTTATGAAGTGTTTACCTTAGTGAGCAGCGATGTTACGTCTAGGCTGGAAAACTTTTTGTTTTTGACGTCAGTGTTTCGCATGTGGTTGAGGTCACCAAGTTGTTTTTTAGATGCGCCTCAGTGATGGTGCCCATGAGTTCTGCTAGGTGGTTGGTTAGAATCTCCGGTAGTTTGTGTGATGAATGGTTTTGAAAAACGACCAGTTGAAGAACTGAGACATGCAACATATGGGAATCTTTACTGAAGAAACGTTTCGCCACACAGTGGTTTCATTAGTCCAATATAAAGTAGAAATGGGTAAGGAGAGGAGGTGATTGAGACACTGCAACATAAGATAAGATAAGATAAGATTTCGTTCGGATTTTTAACCCCGGAGGGTTAGCCACCCAGGATAACCCAAGAAAGTCAGTGCGTCATCGAGGATTGTCTAACTTATTTCCATTGGGGTCCTTAATCTTGTCCCCCAGGATGCGACCCTCACCAGTCGACTAACACCCAGGTACCTATTTGCTGCTAGGTGAACAGGACAATAGGTGTAAGGAAACGTGTCGGAATTTCCACCCGCCGGGAATCGAACCCGGGCCCTCCGTGTGTGAAGCGGGAGCTTTAGCCACCAGACCACCGGGCCATCACGGGATCTTGGTACAAAGATTTCTTCAACGCTTGTCCAACCTGTGGACGACGACCTACTTACACTAGTGGAAGGTCCCACTGTGATCCCACCCTCTCCTGCTTCGACTCACCTGACTGCAGTATATAATCCACCTCTCTGGCCCTATGCTGCACTTCCTACAAGAGTGATGGACTGAACACATCGATTCCAGGCTGAGGGATTGATTACCTCATCTCCTCTCCTTACCCATTTCTACTTTGTATTGGACTGATGAAGCCACCGTGTGGCGAAACGTTTCTTCAATAAAGATTCCCGGTAGTTTGTTTGGAAGGTTGCCTGTTCCAGAGACGGGTCTCAAGGGAATTCCTGTTTGTGGGTTCTTAGCAGGTCGTATATTCTGGGTTGCTGGGGATGGTGTGTAGAAGTTTCTTTGTTTTGTACTTGAAGATGTGGCCAATTTGACGCAGGAAAATTTTGGTTAAGATGTCCACTTGGCAAGTTGTGAGCGGCTCGTAGGTGCATGGTCATTAAGTAAACTAAGCATCTTTGATTGGTAGTTGGAAGTATTCAAGATGACACGACTTCCCTTGTCAGTAGTGACTCCGATGTTACTGTTTACTCTTAAGCTTTGAGACCGGTGTTATAACGGTAAAAAAGGAATGGAGAGCTGTATGTATGGAGAAAGCCGCTGTAATGAAGCTAAAAAACACCAAGACACCTAATTTCAGAAACACTATCTCTAATGCATCATTACTGCGGACGTCAAATTTGATTCAAGGATGTGATGGAAGCTCCAGCTCATTAGATCAAGCATCCTACAGCAGCATAAAGATGAAGATACATAATGACCATAAAGTAGTAAGAATCACGTTGATTTAAGTTATAAAAATTTACGAAGGCGGTTGAAGCAATCAGGCCAGAGATGACGGAGTCACACCCGATGCTCCGTAACACGGACTTCAACTAAATTTTAGGGTAAATACCTGTAAATCTTGTGATACACAGTCGAGTAGTGATCCCTGTATAAGCAGAACAAGATTTCCTAAGCCATGATCGGATAAAGCTCATACGAAGACAGAACGATAGCCCTAAACCTACACTCTCTTGCGTAACGTAGACTGAAGGAACATACTGAAGTCCACAAGTGGAAAACAGTCATAAATAAAGGATTTATAGTCCCAGTAAATGGTTGTTCTACATCCCGTGTCCTTATTCCTGTACGTGTGAGCACTTCTCTACATCCAGTGACGTTGTTTCATGTGAGGTGCATAAAGCTATCTTGGGGAGGCCAATGGATGCTTAGCCATTTAAATGGTCATTGTCTGAGAAAGACTCGAGTGAGGAGACACTTGTCCTGTTTCCTGACGAAAAACTACCACCACCGAAGCGGCCAGAGGAACAAATGCGATCCATACTATTTCGGTCCACAGGACTGCGAGGTGAGGCCCGCCGGGATTTTACCAAAATGAATTTTCCCTAATCGCCAAGAAAAATATTTTTTTTAATAACTAACAAATTATAATTCACCATTCGTGCGTCCCAACTACTGAAAATACTTCGACGACCCAGATTCCTTTCCTGTAGGTGAGTCCTCATGAAAGTCAGTGCAACCAGACTTGGTCAAAGGCTTCCCTACACCCAGAGGAAGTTTGACACTAAACAGCATTTTAGCATTATGTTAAGTGAGATGACCTTTTAAGGTTTTTATACTGATTTAAAACATTATAATTATATATATGGCTTTCAAAATTAATTTGAGGAGCGGTACTCCTTGGTGGGATAATTTTTTGGATACATCATATTATTTCTTAAAATATAAAATCACGATACATACACTACTTACTAAAAAGGTGGGAACAGGGGCGTGAGACCCCCACATCCACCTCCTGACAAGGCAGGCTCGGGAAAGAAAACTTTTGAACTCATCAAACTACTAAAGAAAAATTTTCATTGCTTTTATATATTTATAAGTTATATTGCAAGACATTAAATACTCCTGGTTATTTTTCTAGCATAATATATAAACAAATGAACATAAAGAGAAGTGGATAAATGCTTTGTGTTTTTATTAACAGTCTTGAATTAGAAGTTATGAACATGTACTGGAAACTATTCTTTGAGGGAGGGAATAGGACCTAGCCCCCCATTCCTTCCTTAGACAAAAACACATTACCTCCCCATTTCCTTGGCACTGTATGACCCATGTGGGTTGAAGGGTTTCGCCTTGGCTATGATAACTGCATAAAATATGACAAATTAAAACAGCAAGTAATACTGTAAACAGCTGATGAAACAGCAGCAGCAGCAGCACTTCATGACTATGATTATTGCATTACTATCATTGATGCAAGACTGATTGCACATTACTGCAGATGTATCCTATGTTTAGCACTGCAGCAGTGACTGCAGTACACTGAACTAGACTAAAGCAGTGACTGCAGTACACTGAACTAGACTAACGCAGTGACTGCAGTACACTGAACTAGACTAAAGTAGTGACTGCAGTACACTGAACTAGACTAAAGCAGTGACTGCAGTAGACTGAACTAGACTAAAGCAGTGACTGCAGTAGACTGAACTAGACTAAAGCAGTGACTGCACTAGACTGAACTAGACTAAAGCAGTGACTGCAGTACATTGAACTAGACTAAAGCAGTGACTGCAGTACACTGAACTAGACTAAAGCAGTGACTGCAGTACACTGAACTAAAGCAGTGACTGCAGTAGACTGAACTAGACTAAAGCAGTGACTGCAGTACACTGAACTAGACTAAAGCAGTGACTGCAGTACACTGAACTAAAGTAGTGACTGCAGTACACTGAACTAGACTAAAGCAGTGACTGCAGTACACTGAACTAAAGCAGTGACTGCAAAAGACTGAACTAGACTAAAGCAGTGACTGCAGTCGACTGAACTAGACTAAAGCAGTGACTGCAGAAGACTGAACTAGACTAAAGCAGTGACTGCAGTACACTGAACTAGACTAAAGCAGTGACTGCAGTACACTGAACTAAAGCAGTGACTGCAGTAGACTGAACTAGACTAAAGCAGTGACTGCAGCAGACTGAACTAGACTAAAGCAGTGACTGCAGTAGACCGAACTAGACTAAAGCAGTGACTGCAGCAGACTGAACTAGACTAAAGCAGTGACAGTAGTAGACTGAACTAGACTAAAGCAGTGACTCCAGTAGACTGAACTAGACTAAAGCAGTGACTGCAGCAGACTGAACTAGACTAAAGCACTGACTGTAGTACACTGAACTAGACTAAAGCAGTGGCTGCAGTAGACTGAACTAGACTAAAGTAGTGACTGTAGTAGACTGAACTAGACTAGAGCAGTGACTGCAGTCGACTGAACTAGACTAAAGCAGTGACTGTAGTAGACTGAACTAGACTAAAGCAGTGACTGCAGTAGACTGAACTAGACTAAAGCAGTGACTGCAGTAGACTGAACTAGACTAAAGCAGTGACTGCAGTAGACTGAACTAGACTAAAGCAGTGACTGTAGTAGACTGAACTAGACTAAAGCAGTGACTGTAGTAGACTGAACTAGACTAAAGCAGTGACTGCAGTAGACTGAACTAGACTAAAGCAGTGACTGCAGCAGACTGAACTAGACTAAAGCAGTGACTGTAGTAGACTGAACTAGACTAAAGCAGTGACTGCAGTAGACTGAACTAGAATAAAACAGTGACTGCAGCAGACTGAACTAGACTAAAGCAGTGGCTGCAGTAGACTGAACTAGACTAAAGCAGTGACTGTAGTAGTCTCAACTAGACTAAAGCAGTGACTGCAGCAGACTGAACTAGACTAAAGCAGTGACTGCAGTAGACTGAACTAGACTAATGCAGTGACTGCAGGAGACTGAACTAGACTAAAGCAGTGACTGCAGTAGACTGAACTAGACTAAAGCAGTGACTGCAGCAGACTGACTAGACTAAAGCAGTGACTGCAGCGGGACTGAACTAGACTAAAGCAGTGACTGCAGTAGACTGAACTAGACTAAAGCAGTGACTGCAGTAGACTGAACTAGACTAAAGCAGTGACTGCAGTAGACTGAACTAGACTAAAGCAGTGGTTTGCAGTAGACTGAACTAGACTAAAGCAGTGACTGCAGTAGACTGAACTAGACTAAAGCAGTGGCTGCAGTAGACTGAACTAGACTAAAGCAGTGATTGCAGCAGACTGAACTAGACTAAAGCAGTGACTGCAGCAGACTGAACTAGACTAAAGCAGTGACTGCAGTAGACTGAACTAGACTAAAGCAATGACTGCAGTAGACTGAACTAGATTAAAGCAGTGACTGCAGCAGACTGAACTAGACTAAAGCAGTGACTGCAGTAGACTGAACTAGACTAAAGCATTGACTGCAGTAGACTGAACTAGACTAAAGCAGTGACTGCAGTAGACTGAAATAGACTAAAGCAGTGACTGCAGTAGACTGAACTAAACTAAAGCAGTGACTGCAGTACACTGAACTAGACTAAAGCAGTGACTGCAGAAGACTGAACTAGACTAAAGCAGTGACTGCAGTAGACTGAACTAGACTAAAGCAGTGACTGCAGTAGACTGAACTAGACTAAAGCAATGACTGCAGCAGACTGAACTAGACTAAAGAAGTGACAGCAGTAGACTGAACTAGACTAAAGCAGTGACTGCAGTAGACTGAACTAGATTAAAGCAGTGACTGCAGAAGACTGAACTAGACTAAAGCAGTGACTGCAGTAGACTGAACTAGAATAAAGCAGTAACTGCAGTAGACTGAACTAGACTAAAGCAGTGACTGCAGCAGACTGAACTAGACTAAAGCAGTGACTGCAGTAGATTAAACTAGACTAAAGCAGTGACTGCAGTAGACTGAACTAGACTAAAGCAGTGACTGCAGAAGACTGAACTAGACTAAAGCAGTGACTGCAGCAGACTGAACTAGACTAAAGGAGTGACTGCAGCAGACTGAACTAGACTAAAGCAGTGACTGCAGATGACTGAACTAGACTAAAGCAGTGACTGCAGTAGACTGAACTAGACTAAAGCAGTGACTGCAGTAGACTGAACTAGACTAAAGCAGTGACTGCAGTAGACTGAACTAGACTAAATCAGTCACTGCAGTTGACTGAACTAGACAACAGCAGTGACTGCAGTAGACTGAGCTAAAGCAGTGACTGCAGTAGACTGAACTAGACTAAAGCAGTGACTGCAGTAGACTGAACTAGACTAAAGCAGTGACTGCAGTAGACTGAACTAGACTAAAGCAGTGACTGCAGTAGACTGAACTAGACTAAAGCAGTGACTGCAGTAGCACTGAACTAGACTAAAGCAGTGACTGCAGTAGACTGAACTAGACTAAAGCAGTGACTGCAGTAGACTGAATTAGACTAAAGCAGTGACTGCAGTAGACTGAACTAGACTAAAGCACCGACTGCAGCAGAATGAACTAGACTAAAGCAGTGACTGTAGCAGACTGAACTAGACTAAAGCAGTGACTGCAGCAGACTGTACTAGACTAAAGCAGTGACTGCAGCAGACTGAACTAGACTAAAGCAGTGACTGCAGCAGACTGAACTAGACTAAAGCAGTGACTGTAGCAGACTGAACTAGACTAAAGCAGTGACTGCAGCAGACTGTACTAGAATAAAGCAGCGACTGCAGTAGACTGAACTAGACTAAAGCAGTGACTGCACCAGACTGAACTAGACTAAAGCAGTGTCTGCAGTAGACTGAACTAAAGCAGTGACTGCAGCAGACTGAACTAAAGCAGTGACTGCAGGAGACTGAACTAAAGCAGTGACTGCAGCAGACTGAACTAGACTAAAGCAGTGACTACAGCAGACTGAACTAGACTAAAGCAGTGACTGCAGTAGACTGAACTAGACTAAAGCAGTGACTGCAGCAGACTGAACTAGACTAAAGCAGTGACTGCAGTAGACTGAACTAGACTAAAGCAGTGACTGCAGCAGACTGAACTAGAATAAAGCAGTGACTGCAGTAGACTGAACTAGACTAAAGCAGTGACTGCAGTAGACTGAACTAGACTAAAGCAGTGACTGCAGTAGACTGAACTAGACTAAAGCAGTGACTGCAGCAGACTGAACTAGACTAAAGCAGTGACTGCAGTAGACTGAACTAGACTAAAGCAGTGACTGCAGTAGACTGAACTAGACTAAAGCAATGACTGCAGCAGACTGAACTAGACTAATGCAGTGACTGCAGCAGACTGAACTAGACTAAAGCAGTGACTTCAGCAGACTGAACTAGACTAAAGCAGTGTCTGCAGTAGACTGAACTAGACTAAAGCAGTGACTGCAGGAGACTGAACTAGACTAAAGCAGTGACTGCAGCAGACTGAACTAGACTAAAGCAGTGACTGCAGCAGACTGAACTAGACTAAAGCAGTGACTGCAGCAGACTGAACTAGACTAAAGCAGTGACTCCAGCAGACTGAACTAGACTAAAGCAGTGACTGCAGCAGACTGAACTAGACTAAAGCAGTGACTGCAGTAGACTGAACTAGACTAAAGCAGTGACTGCAGTAGACTGAACTAGACTAAAGCAGTGACTGCAGTAGACTGAACTAGACTAAAGCAGTGACTGTAGTAGACTGAACTAGACTAAAGCAGTGATTGCACTAGACTGAACTAGACTAAAGCAGTGACTGTAGTAGACTGAACTAGACTAAAGCAGTGACTGCACCAGACTGAACTAGACTAAAGCAGTGACTGCAGTAGACTGAACTAGACTAAAGCAGTGACTGCAGTAGACTGAACTAGACTAAAGCAGTGACTGCAGTAGACTGAACTAGACTAAAGCAGTGACTGCACTAGACTCAACTAGACTAAACCAGTGACTGTAGTAGACTGAACTAGACTAAAGCAGTGACTGCACTAGACTGAACTAAACTAAAGCAGTGACTGCAGTAGACTGAACTAGACTAAAGCAGTGACTGCACTAGACTGAACTAGACTAAAGCAGTGACTGTAGTAGACTGAACTAGACTAAAGCAGTGACTGCAGTGACTGAACTAGACTAAAGCAGTGACTGCAGCAGACTGAAGTAGACTAAAGCAGTGACTGCAGTAGACTGAACTAGACTAAAGCAATGACTGCAGTAGACTGAACTAGACTAAAGCAGTGACTGCAGCAGACTGAACTAGATTAAAGCAGTGACTGTAGTAGACTGAACTAGACTAAAGCAGTGACTGCAGTAGACTGAACTAGACTAAAGCAGTGACTGCAGCAGACTGAACTAGACTAAAGCAGTGACTGCAGTAGACTATACTAGACTAAAGCAGTGACTGCAGTAGACTGAACTAGACTAAAGCAGTGACTGCAGAAGACTGAACTAGACTAAAGCAGTGACTGCAGCAGACTGAACTAGACTAAAGCAGTGACTGCAGCAGACTGAACTAGACTAAACCAGTGACTGCAGATGACTGAACTAGACTAAAGCAGTGACTGCACCAGACTGAACTAGACTAAAGCAGTGACTGCAGTAGACTGAACTAGACTAAAGCAGTGACTGCAGTAGACTGAACTAGACTAAAGCAGTGACTGCAGTAGACTGAACTAGATTAAAGCAGTGACTGCACTAGACTGAACTAGACTAAAGCAGTGACTGCAGTAGACTGAACTAAACTAAAGCAGTGACAGCAGCAGACTGAACTAGACTAAAGCAGTGACTGCAGTAGACTGAACTAGACTAAAGCAGTGACTGCAGCAGACTGAACTAGACTAAAGCAGTGACTGCAGTAGACTGAACTAGACTAAAGCAGTGACTGCAGCAGACTGAACTAGACTAAAGCAGTGACTCCAGCAGACTGAAGTAGACTAAAGCAGTGACTGCAGTAGACTGAACTAGACTAAAGCAATGACTGCAGTAGACTGAACTAGACTAAAGCAGTGACTGCAGCAGACTGAACTAGACTAAAGCAGTGACTCCAGCAGACTGAAGTAGACTAAAGCAGTGACTGCAGTAGACTGAACTAGACTAAAGCAATGACTGCAGTAGACTGAACTAGACTAAAGCAGTGTCTGCAGTAGACTGAACTAAAGCAGTGACTGCAGCAGACTGAACTAAAGCAGTGACTGCAGGAGACTGAACTAAAGCAGTGACTGCAGCAGACTGAACTAGACTAAAGCAGTGACTACAGCAGACTGAACTAGACTAAAGCAGTGACTGCAGTAGACTGAACTAGACTAAAGCAGTGACTGCAGCAGACTGAACTAGACTAAAGCAGTGACTGCAGTAGACTGAACTAGACTAAAGCAGTGACTGCAGCAGACTGAACTAGAATAAAGCAGTGACTGCAGTAGACTGAACTAGACTAAAGCAGTGACTGCAGTAGACTGAACTAGACTAAAGCAGTGACTGCAGTAGACTGAACTAGACTAAAGCAGTGACTGCAGCAGACTGAACTAGACTAAAGCAGTGACTGCAGTAGACTGAACTAGACTAAAGCAGTGACTGCAGTAGACTGAACTAGACTAAAGCAATGACTGCAGCAGACTGAACTAGACTAAAGCAGTGACTGCAGCAGACTGAACTAGACTAAAGCAGTGACTTCAGCAGACTGAACTAGACTAAAGCAGTGTCTGCAGTAGACTGAACTAGACTAAAGCAGTGACTGCAGGAGACTGAACTAGACTAAAGCAGTGACTGCAGCAGACTGAACTAGACTAAAGCAGTGACTGCAGCAGACTGAACTAGACTAAAGCAGTGACTGCAGCAGACTGAACTAGACTAAAGCAGTGACTGCAGCAGACTGAACTAGACTAAAGCAGTGACTGCAGCAGACTGAACTAGACTAAAGCAGTGACTGCAGTAGACTGAACTAGACTAAAGCAGTGACTGCAGTAGACTGAACTAGACTAAAGCAGTGACTGCAGTAGACTGAACTAGACTAAACCAGTGACTGTAGTAGACTGAACTAGACTAAAGCAGTGATTGCACTAGACTGAACTAGACTAAAGCAGTGACTGTAGTAGACTGAACTAGACTAAAGCAGTGACTGCACCAGACTGAACTAGACTAAAGCAGTGACTGCAGTAGACTGAACTAGACTAAAGCAGTGACTGCAGTAGACTGAACTAGACTAAAGCAGTGACTGCAGTAGACTGAACTAGACTAAAGCAGTGACTGCACTAGACTCAACTAGACTAAACCAGTGACTGTAGTAGACTGAACTAGACTAAAGCAGTGACTGCACTAGACTGAACTAAACTAAAGCAGTGACTGCAGTAGACTGAACTAGACTAAAGCAGTGACTGCACTAGACTGAACTAGACTAAAGCAGTGACTGTAGTAGACTGAACTAGACTAAAGCAGTGACTGCAGTGACTGAACTAGACTAAAGCAGTGACTGCAGCAGACTGAAGTAGACTAAAGCAGTGACTGCAGTAGACTGAACTAGACTAAAGCAATGACTGCAGTAGACTGAACTAGACTAAAGCAGTGACTGCAGCAGACTGAACTAGATTAAAGCAGTGACTGTAGTAGACTGAACTAGACTAAAGCAGTGACTGCAGTAGACTGAACTAGACTAAAGCAGTGACTGCAGCAGACTGAACTAGACTAAAGCAGTGACTGCAGTAGACTATACTAGACTAAAGCAGTGACTGCAGTAGACTGAACTAGACTAAAGCAGTGACTGCAGAAGACTGAACTAGACTAAAGCAGTGACTGCAGCAGACTGAACTAGACTAAAGCAGTGACTGCAGCAGACTGAACTAGACTAAACCAGTGACTGCAGATGACTGAACTAGACTAAAGCAGTGACTGCACCAGACTGAACTAGACTAAAGCAGTGACTGCAGTAGACTGAACTAGACTAAAGCAGTGACTGCAGTAGACTGAACTAGACTAAAGCAGTGACTGCAGTAGACTGAACTAGATTAAAGCAGTGACTGCACTAGACTGAACTAGACTAAAGCAGTGACTGCAGTAGACTGAACTAAACTAAAGCAGTGACAGCAGCAGACTGAACTAGACTAAAGCAGTGACTGCAGTAGACTGAACTAGACTAAAGCAGTGACTGCAGCAGACTGAACTAGACTAAAGCAGTGACTGCAGCAGACTGAACTAGACTAAAGCAGTGACTCCAGCAGACTGAAGTAGACTAAAGCAGTGACTGCAGTAGACTGAACTAGACTAAAGCAATGACTGCAGTAGACTGAACTAGACTAAAGCAGTGACTGCAGCAGACTGAACTAGATTAAAGCAGTGACTGTAGTAGACTGAACTAGACTAAAGCAGTGACTGCAGTAGACTGAACTAGACTAAAGCAGTGACTGCAGTAGACTGAAATAGACTAAAGCAGTAACTGTAGTAGACTGAACTAGACTAAAGCAGTGACTGCAGTAGACTGAACTAGACTAAAGCAGTGACTGCAGAAGACTGAACTAGACTAAAGCAGTGACTGCAGTAGACTGAACTAGACTAAAGCAGTGACTGCAGTAGACTGAACTAGACTAAAGCAGTGACTGCAGCAGACTGAACTAGACTAAAGCAGTGACTGCAGTAGACTGAACTAGACTAAAGCAGTTACTGCAGTAGACTGAACTAGACTAAAGCAGTGACTGCAGAAGACTGAACTAGACTAAAGCAGTGACTTCAGTAGACTGAACTAGAATAAAGCAGTGACTGCAGTAGACTGAACTAGACTAAAGCAGTGACTGCAGCAGACTGAACTAAACTAAAGCAGTGACTGCAGAAGACTATACTAGACTAAAGCAGTGACTGCTGTAGACTGAACTAGACTAAAGCAGTGACTGCAGAAGACTGAACTAGACTAAAGCAGTGACTGCAGCAGACTGAACTAGACTAAAGCAGTGACTGCAGCAGACTGAACTAGACTAAAGCAGTGACTGCAGATGACTGAACTAGACTAAAGCAGTGACTGCAGTAGACTGAACTAGACTAAAGCAGTGACTGCAGTAGACTGAACTAGACTAAAGCAGTGACTGCAGTAGACTGAACTAGACTAAATCAGTCACTGCAGTTGACTGAACTAGACAACAGCAGTGACTGCAGTAGACTGAGCTAAAGCAGTGACTGCAGTAGACTGAACTAGACTAAAGCAGTGACTGCAGTAGACTGAACTAGACTAAAGCAGTGACTGTAGTAGACTGAACTAGACTAAATCAGTGATTGCAGAAGACTGAACTAGACTAAAGCAGTGACTGCAGTAGACTGAACTAGACTAAATCACCGACTGCAGCAGACTGAACTAGACTAAAGCAGTGACTGTAGCAGACTGAACTAGACTAAAGCAGTGACTGCAGCAGACTGTACTAGACTAAAGCAGTGACTGCAGTAGACTGAACTAGACTAAAGCAGTGACTGCACCAGACTGAACTAGACTAAAGCAGTGTCTGCAGTAGACTGAACTAAAGCAGTGACTGCAGCAGACTGAACTAAAGCAGTGACTGCAGCAGACTGAACTAAAGCAGTGACTGCAGCAGACTGAACTAGACTAAAGCAGTGACTGCAGCAGATTGAACTAGACTAAAGCAGTGACTGCAGTAGACTGAACTAGACTAAAGCAGTGACTTCAGCAGACTGAACTAGACTAAAGCAGTGACTGCAGTAGACTGAACTAGACTAAAGCAGTGACTGCAGCAGACTGAACTAGACTAAAGCAGTGACTGTAGTAGACTGAACTAGACTTAAGCAGTGACTGCAGCAGACTGAACTAGACTAAAGCAGTGACTGCAGTAGACTGAACTAGACTAAAGCAGTGACTGCAGTAGACTGAACTAGACTAAAGCAGTGACTGTAGTAGACTGAACTAAACTAAAGCAGTGACTGCAGAATACTGAACTAGACTTAAGCAGTGTCTGCAGCAGACTGAACTAGACTAAATCTGTGACTGCAGCAGACTGAACTAGACTAAAGCAGTGACTGCAGTAGACTGAACTAGATCAAAGCAGTGACTGCAGTAGACTGAACTAGACTAAAGCAGTGACTGCAGTAGACTGAACTAGACCAAAGCAGTGACTGCAGTAGACTGAACTAGACTAAAGCAGTGACTGCAGCAGACTGAACTAGACTAAAGCAGTGAGTGCAGTAGACTGAACTAGACTAAAGCAGTGACTGCAGTAGACTGAACTAGACTAAAGCAGTGACTGCAGCAGACTGAACTGGACTAAAGCAGTGACTGCAGTAGACTGAACTAGACTAAAGCAGTGAATGCAGCAGACTGAACTAGACTAAAGCAGTGACTGCAGTAGACTGAACTAGACTAAAGCAGTGACTGCAGGAGACTGAACTAGACTAAAGCAGTGACTGCAGCAGACTGAACTAGACTAAAGCAGTGACTGCAGTAGACTGAACTAGACTAAAGCAGTGACTGCAGCAGACTGAACTAGACTAAAGCAGTGACTGCAGTAGACTGAACTAGACTAAAGCAGTGACTGCAGTAGACTGAACTAGACTGAAGCAGACTGAATTAGACTGAAGCAGTGACTGCAGCAGACTGAAGAAGACTAAGGCAGTGACCCTAGCTGGTCACCAAGCTTTAAGCAGGTACCAGGGTGATGCAGTTGGTCACCTAGCGGTAAGCAGGTACCCGAATGATGCAGCTGGTCACCTAGCGGTAAACAGGTACCCTCGTGCTGCAGCTGTTCACCTAGCAATAAGCAGGTACCTGGATGATGCAGCTGGATACGAAGCGGTAAGCAGGTACCCGGGTGCTGCAGCTGTTTACCTAGCATTAAGCAGGTACCCAGGTGCTGCAGCAGGTCACCTACCAGTAAGCAGGTACCCGGGTGATGCAGCTGGTCACCTAGCAGTAAGCAGGTACCCGGGTAATGCAGCTGGTCACGTAGCGGTAAACAGGTACCCTCGTGCTGCAGCTGTTCACCTAGCAGTAAGCAGGTACCCAGGTGCTGCAGTTGGTCACCTAGCAGTAAGCAGGTACCTGGATGATGCAGCTGGACACCTAGCGGTAAGCAGGTACCCGGGTGCTGCAGCTGTTTGTCTAGCATTAAGGAGGTACCCAGGTGCTGCAGCTTGTCACCTAGCAGTAAGCAGGTACCCGGGTGATGGAGCTGGTCACCTAGCAGTATGCAGGTACCCGGGTGATGCAGCTGGTCACCTGGCAGTAAGCAGGTAGGTGCTGCAGCTGGTCACCTAGCAGTAAGCAGGTAGGTGCTGCAGCTGGTCACCTAGCAGTAAGCAGGTACCCGGGTGCTGCAGCTGGTCACCTAGCAGTAAGCAGGTAGGTGCTGCAGCTGGTCACCTAGCAGTAAGCAGGTAGGTGCTGCAGCTGGTCACCTAGCAGTAAGCAGGTACCCAGGTGCTGCAGCTGGTCACCTAGCAGTAAGCAGGTAGGTGCTACAGCTGGTCACCTAGCAGTAAGCAGGTAGGTGCTGCAGCTGGTCACCTAGCAGTAAGCAGGTACCCAGGTGCTGCAGCTGGTCACCTAGCAGTAAGCAGGTACCCGGGTGATACATACTTGTGAAGTAACAATACTTCAACAAAATACTGTTCTGAGACAAAAACAAAACAAGGAGGTTTTTAAGGTAAACAAGGCGTAATTTACATGTAACATAACAATATTGTTGAGCACAAGACAGCCACTAACATGTGGTGCATTTCTGTGTATTACGGAGGTCAATTTCTGCACCTAGACCGGGGGACTGATTACCCCATCTACTCTCTTCATCATACACCGCTGTGAGCCTGGGGGACTGATTACCCCATCTACTCTCTTCATCATACACCGCTGTGAGCCTGGGGGACTGATTACCCCATCTACTCTCTTCATCATACACCGCTGTGAGCCGGGGGGGACTGATTACCCCATCTACTCTCTTCATCATACATCGCTGTGAGCCTGGGGGACTGATTACCCCATCTACTCTCTTCATCATACACCGCTGTGAGCCTGGGGGACTGATTACCCATCTACTCTCTTCATCATACATCGCTGTGAGCCTGGGGGACTGATTACCCCATCTACTCTCTTCATCATACATCGCTGTGAGCCTGGGGGACTGATTACCCCATCTACTCTCTTCATCATACACCGCTGTGAGCCTGGGGGACTGATTACCCCATCTACTCTCTTCATCATACATCGCTGTGAGCCTGGGGGACTGATTACACCATCTACTCTCTTCATCATACACCGCTGTGAGCCTGGGGGACTGATTACCCCATCTACTCTCTTCATCATACACCGCTGTGAGCCTGGGGGACTGATTACCCCATCTACTCTCTTCATCATACATCGCTGTGAGCCTGGGGGACTGATTACCCCATCTACTCTCTTCATCATACAACGCTGTGAGCCTGGGGGACTGATTACCCCATCTACTCTCTTCATCATACATCGCTGTGAGCCTGGGGGACTGATTACCCCATCTACTCTCTTCATCATACACCGCTGTGAGCCTGGGGGACTGATTACCCCATCTACTCTCTTCATCATACATCGCTGTGAGCCTGGGGGACTGATTACCCAATCTACTCTCTTCATCATACATCGCTGTGAGCCTGGGGGACTGATTACCCCATCTACTCTCTTCATCATACACCGCTGTGAGCCTGGGGGACTGATTACCCCATCTACTCTCTTCATCATACATCGCTGTGAGCCTGGGGGACTGATTACCCCATCTACTCTCTTCATCATACATCGCTGTGAGCCTGAGGGACTGATTACCCCATCTAATTTCTTCATTATACATCGCTGTGAGCCTGGGGGACTGATTACCCCATCTAATCTCTTCATTATACATCGCTGTGAGCCTGGGGGAGTGATTACCCCATCTACTCTCTTCATCATACACCGCTGTGAGCCTGGGGGACTGATTACCCCATCTAATTTCTTCATTATACATCGCTGTTAGCCTGGGGGACTGATTACTCCATCTAATCTCTTCATTATACATCGCTGTGAGCCTGGGGGACTGATTACCCCATCTAGTCTCTTCATCATACATCGCTGTGAGCCTGGAGGACTGATTACCCCATCTACTCTCTTCATCATACATCGCTGTGAGCCTGGGGGACTGATTACCCCATCTAATTTCTTCATTATACATCGCTGTGAGCCTGGGGGACTGATTACCCTATCTAATCTCTTCATTATACATCGCTGTGAGCCTGGGGGACTGATTACCCCATCTACTCTCTTCATCATACACCGCTGTGAGCCTGGGGGACTGATTACCCCATCTACTCTCTTCATCATACATCGCTGTGAGCCTGGGGGACTGATTACCCCATCTACTCTCTTCATCATACATCGCTGTGAGCCTGGGGGACTGATTACACCATCTACTCTCTTCATCATACACCGCTGTGAGCCTGGGGGACTGATTACCCCATCTACTCTCTTCATCATACACCGCTGTGAGCCTGGGGGACTGATTACCCCATCTACTCTCTTCATCATACATCGCTGTGAGCCTGGGGGACTGATTACCCCATCTACTCTCTTCATCATACATCGCTGTGAGCCTGGGGGACTGATTACCCATCTACTCTCTTCATCATACATCGCTGTGAGCCTGGGGGACTGATTACCCCATCTACTCTCTTCATCATACACCGCTGTGAGCCTGGGGGACTGATTACCCCATCTACTCTCTTCATCATACATCGCTGTGAGCCTGGGGGACTGATTACCCAATCTACTCTCTTCATCATACATCGCTGTGAGCCTGGGGGACTGATTACCCCATCTACTCTCTTCATCATTCACCGCTGTGAGCCTGGGGGACTGATTACCCCATCTACTCTCTTCATCATACATCGCTGTGAGCCTGGGGGACTGATTACCCCATCTACTCTCTTCATCATACATCGCTGTGAGCCTGAGGGACTGATTACCCCATCTAATTTCTTCATTATACATCGCTGTGAGCCTGGGGGACTGATTACCCCATCTAATCTCTTCATTATACATCGCTGTGAGCCTGAGGGAGTGATTACCCCATCTACTCTCTTCATCATACATCGCTGTGAGCCTGGGGGACTGATTGCCCCATCTAATTTCTTCATTATACATCGCTGTTAGCCTGGGGGACTGATTACCCCATCTAATCTCTTCATTATACATCGCTGTGAGCCTGGGGGACTGATTACCCCATCTACTCTCTTCATCATACATCGCTGTGAGCCTGGGGGACTGATTACCCCATCTAATTTCTTCATTATACATCGCTGTGAGCCTGGGGGACTGATTACCCCATCTAATCTCTTCATTATACATCGCTGTGAGCCTGGGGGACTGATTACCCCATCTACTCTCTTCATCATACATCGCTGTGAGCCTGGGGGACTGATTACCCCATCTACTCTCTTCATCATACATCGCTGTGAGCCTGGGGGACTGATTACCCCATCTACTCTCTTCATCATACATCGCTGTGAGCCTGGGGGACTGATTACACCATCTACTCTCTTCATCATACACCGCTGTGAGCCTGGGGGACTGATTACCCCATCTACTCTCTTCATCATACACCGCTGTGAGCCTGGGGGACTGATTACCCCATCTACTCTCTTCATCATACATCGCTGTGAGCCTGGGGGACTGATTATCCCATCTACTCTCTTCATCATACATCGCTGCGAGCCTGGGGGACTGATTACCCCATCTACTCTCTTCATCATACTTCGCTGTGAACCTGGGGGACTGATTACCCCATCTACTCTCTTCATCATACACCGCTGTGAGCCTGGGGGACTGATTACCCCATCTACTCTCTTCATCATACATCGCTGTGAGCCTGGGGGACTGATTACCCCATCTACTCTCTTCATCATACATCGCTGTGAGCCTGGGGGACTGATTACCCCATCTACTCTCTTCATCATACACCGCTGTGAGCCTGGGGGACTGATTACCCCATCTATTCTCTTCATCATACATCGCTGTGAGCCTGGGGGACTGATTACCCCATCTACTCTCTTCATCATACATCGCTGTGAGCCTGAGGGACTGATTACCCCATCTAATTTCTTCATTATACATCGCTGTGAGCCTGGGTGACTGATTACCCCATCTAATCTCTTCATCATACATCGCTGTGAGCCTGGGGGAGTGATTACCCCATCTACTCTCTTCATCATACACCGCTGTGAGCCTGGGGGACTGATTACCCCATCTAATTTCTTCATTATACATCGCTGTTAGCCTGGGGGACTGATTACCCCATCTACTCTCTTCATCATACATCGCTGTGAGCCTGGGGGACTGATTACCCCATCTAATTTCTTCATTATACATCGCTGTGAGCCTGGGGGACTGATTACCCCATCTAATCTCTTCATTATACATCGCTGTGAGCCTGGGGGACTGATTACCCCATCTACTCTCTTCATCATACATCGCTGTGAGCCTGGGGGACTGATTACCCCATCTACTCTCTTCATCATACATCGCTGTGAGCCTGGGGGACTGATTACCCCATCTACTCTCTTCATCATACATCGCTGTGAGCCTGGGGGACTGATTACCCAATCTACTCTCTTCATCATACATCGCTGTGAGCCTGAGGGACTGATTACCCCATCTAATTTCTTCATTATACATCGCTGTGAGCCTGGGGGACTGATTACCCCATCTAATCTCTTCATTATACATCGCTGTGAGCCTGGGGGAGTGATTACCCCATCTACTCTCTTCATCATACACCGCTGTGAGCCTGGGGGACTGATTACCCCATCTAATTTCTTCATTATACTTCGCTGTTAGACTGGGGGACTGATTACCCCATCTACTCTCTTCATCATACATCGCTGTGAGCCTGGGGGACTGATTACCCCATCTAATTTCTTCATTATACATCGCTGTGAGCCTGGGGGACTGATTACTCCATCTAATCTCTTCATTATACATCGCTGTGAGCCTGGGGGACTGATTACCCCATCTACTCTCTTCATCATACATCGCTGTGAGCCTGGGGGACTGATTACCCCATCTACTCTCTTCATCATACATCGCTGTGAGCCTGGGGGACTGATTACCCCATCTACTCTCTTCATCATACATCGCTGTGAGCCTGGGGGACTGATTACCCCATCTACTCTCTTCGTCATACATCGCTGTGAGCCTGGGGGACTGATTACCCCATCTACTCTCTTCATCATACATCGCTGTGAGGCTGGGGGACTGATTACCCCATCTACTATCTTCATCATACATCGCTGTGAGCCTGGGGGACTGATTACCCCATCTACTCTCTTGATTATACATCGCTGTGAGACTCAGGGACTGATTACATCCTCATCTACTGTCTTCTGTTTATAGTTCTACGAGACAAAGGGACTGATTACATCAACTTCTACTGTTTTCTGCATATAATTCTACGAGGTTGAAGGACTGATTACCTCTCTTTCCGTATTCAGATTCTGTCACTGTACTGTACTGAGGAAGCCACCTCCACGATGTTGCACATGTGTCTAATTCCTCCACAGAATACCAGAGTTAGGAAAACACTATGGGATGAGTTCAGCTACTATACTGAGGGATGGTACAGTATACCAGAGCTAGAGCATGACAAAGGTAGTACTGAGGGATGTACAGTATACCCGATGCTAGAGCATGACTATGGTTAGTTACTAGATGGTACAGTATACCAAAGCTAGATAGTATGATCCAAAGCATTACTGAGGGTCTGTATTACTATCCTAGAGCTAGAAGTATGAACAAAGGTAGTATACGAGGGATGGTACAGTATACCAGAGCTGTATTTGAACAATAGGTAGTATACTGAGGGATGGTACGTATTACTAAGAGCTGAGTATTAACTAAGTAGTATACGGAGGATGGTCAGTATACTAAGAGCTAGAAGTAATGAACCTAAGGTAGTATACTGAGGCGATGGTACAGTAATTAGCTAGAGTATGAATATATAGTATACTGAGGGATGGTACAGTATACCAGAGCTAGAATTATGAACAAAGGTAGTATACTGAGGGATGGTACAGTATACCAGAGCTAGAAGCATGAACTATGGTAGTATACTGAGGGGTGGTACAGTATACCAAAGCTAGAAGTATGAACCAAGGCAGTATACTGAGGGATGGTACAGTATACCAGAGCTAGAAGTATGAACCAAAGCAGTATACTGAGGGACTGTACACTATCCTAGAGCTAGAAGTATGAACTAAAGTAGTATACTGAGGGATGGTACAGTATACTAGAGCTAGAAGTATGAAATAAGGTAGTATACTGAGGGATGGTACAGTATACCAAGAGCTAGAAGTATGAACTAAGGTAGTATACGGAGGGATGGTACAGTATACTAAGAGCTAGAAGTATGAACTAAGGTAGTATACTGAGGGATGGTACAGTATACCAGAGCTAGAAGTATGAACTATGATAGTATACTGAGTGATGGTACAGTATACCAGAGCTAGAAGTATGAACTAAGGTAGTATACTGAGGGATGGTACAGTATACCAGAGCTAGATGTATGAACTAAGGTAGTATACTGAGGGTGGTACAGTATACCAAGCTAGAAGTATGAACAAGGTAGTATATTGAGGGATGGTACAGTATACCAGAGCTAGAATATGAACTAAGGCAGTATACTGAGGGATGGTACAGTATACCAGCTAGAAGTATGAACAAAGGTAGTATACTGAGGGATGGTACAGTATACCAGAGCTAGAAGTATGAACTAAGGTAGTATACTGAGGGATGGTACAGTATACCAGAGCTAGAAGTATGAACTAAGGTAGTATACTGAGTGATGGTACAGTATACCAGAGCTAGAAGTATGAACTAAGGTAGTATACTGAGGGATGGTACAGTATACCAGAGCTAGATGTATGAACAAAGGTAGTATACTGAGGGATGGTACAGTATACCAGAGCTAGAAGTATGAACTAAGGTAGTATATTGAGGGATGGTACAGTATACCAGAGCTAGAAATATGAACTAAGGTAGTATACTGAGGGATGGTACAGTATACCAGCTAGAAGTATGAACAAAGGTAGTATACTGAGGGATGGTACAGTATACCAGAGCTAGAAGTATGAACTAAGGTAGTATACTGAGGGATGGTACAGTATACCAGCTAGAAGTATGAACAAAGGTAGTATACTGAGGGATGGTACAGTATACCAGCTAGAAGTATGAACAAAGGTAGTATACTGAGGGATGGTACAGTATACCAGAGCTAGGATCCTCATCTTCACTCTCCTCTCATATAAACACATTAGTGTTGTCCGTACACACCAGCTGCGACGCTGTACACTAGCTACCATGCTGTACACCAGCTGCGACGCTGTACACTCAACAATTCCCAGAATAATTACATCAACCTCAAATTCCCTTCGTGTACTAAATTAATTTCAACAAGTCTACAAGACGACCAGATCAAATAAATATTTCTCTGATCAATTTCGAAACCTCTCTCGATGACTGTAAAGGAAACTGGGCCTTTCCCCATGGACTTTTTTTCCAACACTGGAAAGTATTATATATATATATATATATATATATATATATATATATATATATATATATATATATATATAATATATATATATATATATATATATATATATTATATATATTATATATATATATATATATATATTATTTAGTTAGTTATTAACACATCAGCAGTTTCCTACCAATGCAGATATAATAGTTTTGGTAATCCCACACCTCCTCCTAATCTCCAAACAACGGATTTTCTGCATTATATTCTACACCACACACTGCCCTCAGATATGACATCTCCACGAAGGAGTGTATTTAATCAATAACAACACTGCGACTAGCCGGGGATCGAACCCGTGTTGCTTTAGCCCGCCCTCATGGTGAGCGAAAATTCACAACGCACTAACTCAATGTATGGTCCAGTGGGTTAGAGTGTCGTGAATTTTCGCTCACCATGAGGCGGGCTCCATCCCCCGGCTAGTCGTAGTGTTTTTATATATATATATAATATTATATATATATATATATATTATAATTATATATATTATATATATATATATAAAGTAATAACAATGAAGTCGAGGCGCTCAGTGGCTCATTCTAGAGCGGTCCATTCCTGAGTGGCTCCCTTTTCACACCTATATGCTAATGACCTTGACCTCGCCCTCGAGACCACCTCACCCTCGAGACCAACCTCACCCTCGAGACCACCTCGCCCTCGAGACCACCTCACCCTCAACCCCCCACCCACGTCCCCCACCCACAACCCCCACCTGTGCCCCCGCACCCCACGCCCGCCCCTCGCACCCGCCCGCGCCCCTCGCGCCCGCCCGCGCCTTCTGCAGCGTCGTCCGGATCACCCCCGGCTCCCCGAATTTTTTTCCGATTTTTTTTCAAATTTTTTTTGAATTTCATTTTCTTGTGCTCTCCATCTCCTCGGATCAAATTTTTGAGGTTCCCCCTCCCACTTTCACCCCCATCCCAAATTTTTTTTTTGAATTTCATTTTCTTATGATCTCCATCTCCTCGGATCAAATTTTTGAGGTTCCCCCTCCCACTTTCACCCCCATCCCAAATTTTTTTTTGTGAATTTCATTTTCTTATGATCTCCAACTCCTCGGATCAAGTTTTTTTGGATTCCCCCCTCTGGGGGTAAGCATTCAAAATGGACTCCCACTTTCACCCCAATTTTTTTTTCTCGATAATACAAAGACTCTACTTCCTCGGATCAAGTTTTTAGATTCCCCCCTCTGGAGGTAAGCATTCAAAATGGACTCCCACTTTCACCCCCCATCCCAATTTTTTTTCTCTCGATAATACAAAGACTCCATCTCCTTGGATCAAGTTTTTGGGTACCCCTCCTTCCACCCCCAAATTCCCTGCTCCAATTCCTCGGATCAAATTTTTCTCGAAATCAAAGTCTCCATCTCCTTGGATCAAGTTTTTCTCGATAATACAAAGACTCCATCTCCTTGGATCAAGGTTTTTCTCCTCCATCTCCTTGGATCAAGGTTTTTTGGATTCTCCCCTCTGGGGGGGGTAAGCATTCAAATGAACTCCTCCTATGGGGCATGGTACTTTCTCTTACTACAGGTCTAAACAAGTGTGACGTCACGTGATGACCTCACACATACAGGCTGAATCTTGTCGACTTCCCCCTATGACAGTGACGTCACGTGATGCCCGCACACACAGGCTGAATCTTGTCGACTTCCCCCTACACATTTTTCACTCTTCATCCAGGATAACCCAAATAATTTCACATTTTTTACGTTAATACCCACAACAATCCACAATTTCTTTACAAAATACAACAAAAGTCTAGACATTTTTCTCGTTTTAACTATTTCATCAGAAAATGTCACCACAACACTTATAACCACTTTTCGATAAATTCACTAGACCCAATTTTACATATTACGAAGTTAATACGCGCACACACACACACACACACACACACACACACACACCTCACTTTGAACACCTTCAAAACACTCTCATAAGTCATTTGAATACTCACAAAAGCACCTTTGAACATTTCCAAACAACACTAAATCATTTCCAAGACAACATTTTGAATACTCCCAAATAAGATTTAACATCTCTAATTTATCTACACTTTCATATTTCATTAAATTACAACTCATCCCCCAAAACTCCTCCCTCATTCTCCAGATTTTTACAACAGTATCACAAAAACTAACTCAGACACTTTACTTTGAACAACACCAAAAACACCATCATTTACCTTTGAATACTCCAAAAACATCATTCGAATACTCCCAAATCACCACTGAATACTCCCAGAACACCTTCATAAATACTCTTGCACATCATTTGAACACCTTCAAAAACACCTTTGAATAGTCTCAAACACCATTTGAGTACTCCCAAATACACCACTGAATACTACTAAAACACTTTTTTCTCGTTTTAACTAATTTCATCAGAAAAAGTCACAACAACAACCCACAACTTATAATCACTTTTCAGCAACTCTAGTTCGACAACAACACCCACAACCCACAACACCCACAACACCCACAATCCACAACACCCACAACCCACATCACCCACAACAACAACAACCCACTTATAACATCTTTTCGGTATCTCTAGTACGACAACAACACCCACATCCCACAACACCCACAACCCACATCACCCACACCCCACAACACCCACAACAACAACCCACTTATAACATCTTTTCGGCATCTCTAGTTCGACAACATCACCCACAACCCACAACACCCACATCCCACAACACTCACAACCCACAACAACAACAACCCACTTATAACATCTTTTTTGGTATCTCTAGTTCGACAACAACACCCACAACACACAACACCCACATCCCACAACACCCATAACCCACATCACCCACACCCCACAATTTTTTCTCGTTTTAACTAATTTCATCAGAAAAAGTCACAACAACAACCCACAACTTATAACCACTTTTTCAGCAACTCTAGTTCGACAACAACACCCACAACCCACAACACCCACAACCCACATCACCCCAAAACCCACAATTTTTTCTCGTTTTAACTAATTTCATCAGAAAAAGTCACAACAACAACCCACTTATAACATCTTTTCGGTATCTCTAGTTCGACAACAACACGCACAACCCACAACACCCACATCCCACAACACCCACAACCCACATCTCCCACACCCCACAATTTTTTCTCATTTTAACTAATTTCATCAGAAAGTCACAACAACAACCCACAACTTATAACCACTTTTTCAGCATCTCTAGTTCGACAACACCCACAACCCACATCACCCACAACAACAACACACTTATAACCACTTTTTCGGCATCACTAGTTCGACAACAACACCCACAACCCCCAACACCCCACAACCCACATCACCCACAAAAACAACCCACTTATATCATCTTTTTCGGTATCTCTAGTTCGACTACATTACCCACAACCCTCATCACTTACCAATTTATTCACAATTTATTCGATACAAATTTTTCCCCTTCTTTTTACTGAATGTTAAATGTAATACACATTCCTCTTTACATTACTAAAATTCTAATAAAATCCTCTCCATACCCATCTCCTTGTATCCACATAAATTGATATTATACTCACAACAACTAATCTCACTACCCAACTACTGCGACATGTTTCAACACCCTCCATTCTTTTCCAATATATCATAACTTTTCAATTCTATAATTTATTTTTAAAATATTCACATATTACCTTTATTTTCAGTAAAATCTCCCCATATTTCAATAAATTTCTAATACAACCCTCCCCATACCCCTCTCCATCTCACCCACATTTCTTCACATCCACTCACCCATCTCCCAACACACCTCTTCTGAACACACACAAAAATCACATTTCACATCCACAAATGCATCTCATCACCCATCTCAAATCCACTAAAATCACTGTAACCAAGATATTCACAAAACTCTATGACCACCTAACACACACACACACACACACACACACACACACACACACATACCTCAATTTACTTTGAACACATTCAAAACACTCTCATACATGATTTGAGACCACCTTTTCTCAATATCTCTTAAGAAATATTCTCTCATCCACAACCTTTATCATCTCACTACAGAACAACCCCAAGATTACTTCGAACACTCTCATAAATCATTTGAATACTCACATAAACACCTTTGAACATTTCCAAACAACACTGAAGCACTTCCAAAATATCATTTTGATTACTCCCAAATAAGATTTATCATCTCTAATTTATCTACACTTACACATTTCATTAACTGAAATTACAACACATCCACCATACTACTCCCTCAGTCTCCAGACTTTACAACATTATCACAAAAACTAACTCAGACACTTATGACATGAGACATTTTACCAAAACTAACACAAACACATATCTGTTATATCTCCAATATCTAAGATCACCACAATCAAGACGTTTACCAAATTCTATAACCCCACCACTAAGATCACACATTTTTTGTACACATTCTCTTAAAACATCATCATAACGAAGATCACTAAAACTATCTATACTTTTACTAAGATCACATAACATTTTGTCTTCTCTAACTCACTCACCAATTTACATTCACACTTACACATTTCATTAACCGAAATTACATCTCATCCACCAAACTCCTCCCTCATTCTCCAGACTTTACAACATTAGCACAAAAAAAAACTAATTCATACACTTTTGACATGAGACATTACCATAACTAACACACTGACTAACTTTGAACCATCTCTGAACATCACCAAAACACCACGGAACACCTTCAAAAAAATACTCTGCACATCACTTGAACACCTTCAAAAAACACCATCAAACACCTCCGAATACTCCCAAAACACTACTGATTGCTACCAAATCACCACTGAATACTACCAAAACACCGTCAAAATCACCAGAATCTAAGTTTAGCATCACCAGCTAACATCCATTTTATAGAAATTCCCTCAAATCACTATAACCAAGAACTCCCTGCCCATGGGCGCAAGAAAAAGAAAAACTTGAACACAAACCTAATACGCAAACACTTAGTACATGATCACCATCAACTAAAAACATATCTTGTACACACACAAATCTAAGACAACCACCAACAACAATCACCCATGTTCACTTACCTCAAAAATCACTAATATCACAGAAAACACTCATTTTTTATAAACATTCACACAAAAAATCATATTTGACAATATCTAAGTGCACTCACCTCACTACCACCAACACACGATGTCACACCTCACAGGACCGGCGAGGTCACCTCCAGTGACGTCACACTCCCATCTGTGTTT
>NC_069412.1:53013209-53040709 GCF_026875155.1 Cherax quadricarinatus
CTCAGGAGTGTCCATAACTCTAGCACTTTATAAGTTAAATGACGTAGAACTTAGCCATACAGAATGCGAAAAGAAGTTGGGGGTTATGGTAACCAAGACAGCAATACCTAAGTATACGTAATAAGGTAAACATATTACTGGGATTTGTATCAAGAAGTGTTAGCAACAGAAGTCCAGCGGTTATATTACAGCTTTACACATCATTAAACCATACCCCCGGCCGGGATTGAACCCGCGGTCATAGAGTCTCAATGACCGCGGGTTCAATCCCGGCCGGGGGTATGGTTTATTTGCAATCGTGTCATTACGATTTCTTGAGTCAAGTTAAACATCATTAGTAAGGCCTCACCTAGATTACGCAGCTCAGTTCTGGTCTCCATATTACAGAATGGATATAAATTCGTTAGAAAACATTCAGCGTAGAATGACTAAATTAATATAGCATTAGAAATCTTCTGTATGAAAAAAGATTGAAGACCCTTAAACTACATTCACTTGTAAGACGAAGAATGAGGGGAGACATGATCGAAGTGCATAAGTGGAAGATGGGTATTAACAAAGGGGATGGTTTAGAAAGACACGTAAGCAAACACTATGACATATTTATTACAAAACGTTTCGGTCCTTGGACCTTGATCACTTCTAGTATACAGAGGTAGGAAGACATTATATATATAGGCGGAGAGTGAGGTGTGACGCACGTGACCTGAGGAATGTCATAAGAACATAAGAATGGAGGAACACTGTGGAAGGCCTACTGGCCCATGCGAGGCAGGTCCTTATCAAAACAACCTCTACCTATGATGAGGACGGGTAGACGATGAAATCATGTGACTCCTGTGTTGTTGGGTTGGTGCTGCTTAAGTATCATGTATGCCAATGTTTTTGAAATTTTGTAGTTTCCAGTGTTGCGTTCTATAGTGTCGGTGACGGCGATTAGTGAGGCTTCTAGGCACCGTCGGCGTCTGAGGTCTGGTTCAGTGAGAACGAGTCGTGCCTCATTCCAGTTCATCAAATGCCCCGTGGAGTCTCTGTGGAGGACACAAGCGTACCTTACATCGTCTCTGTTAGAGGCATTTCGATGCTCATTCAGGCGGACTGCAAGATCTCTGCCTGTCTCGCCTACATATTTCTTGGGACAGAACCCACAGGGAATAGTGTAGACTCCTGCTGTAGAAGTTAAAGGTGTGGGGCTGCGTTTCGTAGTGAGGTCTTTGATAGATGATGGGTTTATGGTGGAAACGTTGATGTTACTCATAGCAAGTGCCCGGCGAGTATTCGTGGCAACATCACCACATGGGAGTACTATGAACTGCTTAGGGGACTGTTCCATGGGCGGTTTGTTGAGGATAGCTTGTGCCTTGAGTCTGCAATCTCGTATCTCCAGCCCTTGTTTTCTAGAAGAAGAATGCACTTACATAACACAAGCCTTTACACGTCTTCAGTTCCCATCTTTCTTCATCCGATGGACTGATTACATAAGAACATAAGAAAGCAGGAACACTGCAGCAGGCCTGTTGGCCCATACTAGGCAGGTCCTTTACAATTCATCCCACTAACAAACATTTGACCAACCCAACTTTCAATGCCACCCAAGAAACAAGCTCCGATGTGCAAGTCCCACTCAAATCCAACCCCTCCCACTCATGTACTTATCCAACCTAAATTTGAAACTACCCAAAGTCCTAGCCTCAATAACCCAACTAGGTAGACTGTTCCACTCATCAACTACCCTATTTCCAAACCAATACTTTCCTATGTCCTTTCTAAATCTAAACTTATCTAATTTAAATCCATTACTGCGGGTTCTCTCTTGGAGAGATATCCTCAAGACCTTGTTAATATCCCCTTTATTAATACCTATCTTCCACTTATACACCTCGATCAGGTCTCCCCTCATTCTTCGTCTAACAAGTGAAAGTAACTTAAGAGTCTTCAATCTTTCTTCATAAGGAAGATTTCTAATGCTATGTATTAATTTAGTCATCCTACGCTGAATGTTTTCTAACGAATTTATGTCCATTCTGTAATATGGAGACCAGAATTGAGCTGCATAATCTAGGTGAGGCCTTACTAATGATGTATAAAGCTGCAGTATGACCTCTGGACTTCTGTTGCTTACAATTCTTGATATAAATCCCAGTAATCTATTTGCCTTATTGCGTACGCTTAGGCATTGCTGTCTTGGTTTAAGGTTGCTGCTTACCATAACCCCCAAGTCCTTTTCGCAATCTGTATGGCTAAGTTCTATATTATTTAACTTATAAGCGCTAGGGTTATGGACACTCCCGAGCTTCAGAACCTTGCATTTATCTACATTGAACTGCATCTGCCACTTTTCTGACCAAGAGTAGAGTTTGTCTAAATCCTCCTGAAGTTCACTAACATCTACGTTTGAATCAATTATCCTACCTATCTTCGTGTCATCGGCGAATTTGCTCATATCACTAGTAATTCCTTCATCAAGATCATTGATATATATTATAAACAACAACGGGCCCAAGACTGATCCCTGTGGAACGCCACTTGTTACTGATCCCCACTCAGATTTAACCCCATTTATGGACACTCTCTGCTTCCTGTCTGTGAGCCATGATTCGATCCACGAGAGCACTCTTCCCCCAATGCCATGAGCTGCTACTTTCTTCAACAGTCTTTGGTGCGGAACTCTATCAAATGCCTTACTAAAATCTAAGTAAATAATATCAAATTCTTTATCGTGGTCAACAGCCTCAAAAGCTTTACTGAAGAAAGTTAATAAATTAGTTAGACAAGACCGGCCTCTTGTGAATCCATGCTGAGTATCATTAATCAAGCTATGCTTATCGAGATGGCTTCTTATAATTTGAGCTATAATTGACTCTAGTAATTTGCCTACAATTAAGGTCAGGCTTATTGGGCGGTAATTTGACGGTAACGACTTGTCCCCTGTTTTAAAAATAGGAATTACATTAGCCATCTTCCACATATCAGACACTACACCTGTTTGAAGAGATAAATTAAAAATATTAGTTAATGGTTCACAGACTTCCATTTTGCATTCGTTTAGAACCCTTGAAAAAACCTCATCAGGACCCGGTGACTTATTTTGCTTCAGTCTGTCTATCTGCTTCACAACCATTTCACTAGTGACTGTGATGTTACATAATTTATCTTCTTCTGATCCACTATAAAAATTAATTACCGGAATATTATTAGTGTCTTCCTGTGTAAAAACCGAGAGAAAATAATTATTTAAAATCGAGCACATTTCATTCTCTTTGTCAGTAAGATGCCCATAGTTATTTTTAAGGGGACCTATCTTATCTCTGACTTTTGTTCTATATACCTGGAAAAAAACTTTTTGGGTTAGTTTTAGAATCCCTAGCAACTTTAATTTCATAGTCCCTTTTAGCTTTTCTTATCCCTTTTTAATGTCCCTCTTAATGTCAATATACTGATTCATAAGATGACCCTCGCCTCTTTTGATACGCCTATAAATTCCTTTCTTATGCCCTAGTAGATATTTCAGCCTATTATTCATCCATTTTGGGTCATTTCTATTTGATCTAATTTCTTTATAAGGGATAAATGTTCTTTGAGCAGCATGTATTGTGTTCAGAAAACTGTCATATTGATAGCTCTCTTCGTTACCCAGTCAACAGATGATAAGTGTTCTCTAAGCCCATCGTAATCTGCTAAGCGAAAATCTGGGACTGTTACTGAGTTATCCCTACTATCATACTTCCATTCAATTCTAAATGTAATTGATTTGTGGTCGCTAGCACCCAGTTCCTCTGAAACTTCTAAATTATTAACAAGGGATTCATTGTTTGCCAGAACTAAGTCAAGCAGGTTATTACCCCTTGTAGGTTCTGTCACAAACTGCTTCAAAAAACAATCCTGAACTACTTCTAAGAAGTCGTATGATTCTAAATTCCCAGTCAAGAAATTCCAATCAATATGACTAAAGTTAAAGTCTCCTAGAATTACTACATTATCGTGCCTTGTGGCCCTAACAATTTCCTCCCATAGTAGTCTTCCCTGGTCCCTATCTAAATATGGGGGACGGTATATCACACCTAAAGTTAATTTTTCATGCCCCTCTGAAAATTCTATCCAGACTCTGTATGTTACTTCAGACTTAATACCCGTTTTAATGCAACAGTTCAAGCGATCTCGGACATACAATGCCACCCCACCCCCCTTCCCGATACTTCTATCTACTTGGAACAATTTGAAACCCTGAATGTGACATTCTGCAGGCATGTCCCGACTTTTTGAATTAAACCACGTCTCAGTAATGGCAAATACATCTATGTTACCTGCACTAGCAACTAGTCTCAACTCGTCCATCTTATTCCTAGCACTGCGACTATTTGTGTAATATATACTTAAGGACCCTCCTTTCTCTTTATCATTCCTGCTCCTTTCTGTTATTCCACTAAACCTATTACTGTCCTTGTCAATTAGTGCCACTGGCTTTCCGATATCCACCTCATTTTGCCTATTACTAGTTCTCCTAGTACTCATATTACTACCCTGAGACTTCACAGTTTTCCTGCAAAAACTCATACCACTAACTATTCCTAGTTTAAAGTCCTAACAGCTCCCTCCACTGCGTTGGCCAGTGCTCCCACCCAACACCTAGATAAGTGAACCCCATCCCTGGCATACATGTCATTTCTGCCATAGAAGAGGTCCCAGTTGTCAATGAATGTTACCGCATTTTCCTTACAGTATTTGTCCAGCCAGCAATTGACACCAATTGCTCTGGACAACCATTCATTTCCAACTCCTCTCCTTGGCAAAATGCCACATATGACAGGTTTCCCACCCTTCCTCCTAATTATGTCTATTGCTGACCTATACCTGCTAATCAGGTCCTCACTCCTACGTCTGCCAACATCGTTGCCTCCAGCACTGAGACAGATAATAGGATTGCTCCCATTACCTCTCATGATGTCATCCAGATGGCTAACAATATCCTTCATCCCTGCCCCAGGAAAACACACTCTCTGCCTCCTACTCCTGTCCTTCAAGCAGAATGCCCTATCCATGTACCTAATCTGGCTATCCCCAACAACAACAATGTTTTTACCTTCCTTTGCGTCGTCCGTCGTGATGCTCCGAGTAGTCGACTCACATTCGCCAGGTAGCATTACACCACTTGTAGAATTCGTCAAGACGTTCTCGATGGTCTTCGTTGGGGTTTCTAGGGATGTCTCACTCACGTCTGCCAATGCTTCTTTGGTGCTCGTTGTGGCATTCCCAGTAGAACACTCACATTCGTCGGGTAGCACCGAGAATGGGTTGGAAGTTTCCACGGTAGTCTTCTGGTTTCTCGTTGTTTCTGCCTCTCCAACCGTTTTCTTGATCTTCAGCTTGGTTCCATGTTGCCCGGCCACTGACCAAGCTCCCCTCTTAACCTGGGGACTCACAACAGGAGGATTACTACGAATCCTCTTGTTCTCCTCCGTTAATCGCCGTATCTCCATCTTAGCAACTCTGAGCTCTTCTCTCAGCTGCTGGTAAAGTTGCTCAAGAGAGGGCATCCTGGTTCAGATTCACAAAGAGCACACAAACAGGTCTTCACAGAGCTAAGTACACGTCACCACTGAACTAAGTACACGTCACCACTCGAACTAAGTACACGTCACCACTCGAACTAAGTACACGTCTTCACATCTCTACTGTTCCTGCCTGCTTTCTGTATTCGACTGAAGAAGCCTACTGTGTAGGCGAAACGTTTCGGAATAAAGTTGTGATGAATGGTTTGAGAAACCGACAAGTTGAAGATTGAGACACTTAAGCAGCATATGGGAATCTTTATTCAGGAAACGTTTCGCCACACAGTGGCTTCAACAGTCCAATACAAAGAGGAAGGTGTAAGGAGAGGAGGAGAATGAGGTAATCAGTCCCTCAATCTGGAGTCGATGTGTTCAGTCCATCAATCTTGTAGAATGTGCAGCATAGGGCCGTAGACGTGGCTTATATACTGTAGTGAGGTGAGGTGAAGCAGGTGGAGGCAGCATCATGGGATCTTGTTACAAAGAATTCTTCAACACTTGTTCAACCTTTGGACGAAGACCTACTTCGACTAGTGGATGGTACCACTATGACCCCGCCTCCACCTGCTTCACCTCACCTCACTACAGTATATAAGCCACGTCTACGGCCCTATGCTGTACATTCTACAAGATTGATGGACTGAACACATCGACTCCAGGTTGAGGGACTGATTACCTCATTCTCCTCCTCTCCTTACACCTTCCTCTTTGTATTGGACTGATGAAGCCACTGTGTGGCGAAACGTTTCCTGAATAAAGATTCCCATATGCTGCATAAGTGGAATAAAGTTGCCTAACTGTTGCCTATGTGTCTTACCTACCAACCTGTCGGTATTTTATACCACTTTAATGTTCGCCTATATATATAATGTCTTCCTACCTCTGTATACTAGAAGTGATCAAGGTCCAAGGACCGAAACGTTTTCTAATAAATATGTCATAGTGTTTGCTAACGTGTCTTTCTAAACCAACTTGTCGGTATTTATTTCCAAGGTTTATACCAACAAAGGGGATATAAATAAGGTCTTGAGGATATCTCTCCAAGAGAGAACCCGCAGTAATGGATTCAAATTAGATAAGTTTAGATTTAGAAAGGATATAGGAAAGTACTGGTTTGGTAATAGGGTAGTTGATGAGTCGAACGGTCTACCGAGTAGGGTTATCGAAGCTAAAACCTTGGGTAGTTTCAAATTTAGGTTGGATAAATACATGGGTGAGAGAGGTTGGATTTGAGTGGGACTTGCACATGAGTAAATAGAATTTTCAAAGCTTATTTCTTGGGTAACACTGAAAATTGGGTTGGGCAAAATTTTGTTAGTGGGATGGATTGTGAACGACCTACCTAGTATGGGCCAACAGGCCTGCTGCAGTGTTCCTCCTTTCTTATGTTCCTATGACTACAATATAATACAATGATTGTATTGAGGTTATTAAATCCGGAGGTTTAGTAACCCAGGACAACCCAAGAAAGCCACTTAGGTTTATTTCTAATACGCTCCTTTGATCCTCTTTCCCAGGATGCCACCCACATTAGTCTCCTAACACCCATATACCTTCTTACTTCATGGTGAACAGGGGGCAGCAGGTGTAATGAATGATGCTCAACATATCCACGTGTGCCCGGATCGAACCCCGGTTCTTCAGATGTGAGCCTTGTCCTAGTTCCTACAATGTCCCTTCCCCTCCTCCCCCGCAAAAAAAAAAAAAATACACACAACTGATGTATTCGGATAGTTAAGTGTACCACACTCACTCTCACGAAACAAACGTTACTGACTCACGAAATCATAATGACACGGTTGCAAACAAGCCAAGGTACGGGTGGGAATTTAACCTAGTTGGACGAATCTTATTGTAGCCAGCTGGTGCAGTGGCTTACGCGCTGGCTTGGAGTTCTACCACTCACTTTCCGCGAGTTCAATCCCACCCGTACAGTGGTTTAAACAGACTGGGTTTTTTCCTGGCTTATTTTTTTGGATGTACCGAATATTCAATTCATATTCTTCAAACAGAAGACTGAATGGATCTTGCCACTCCAAAGTCAACTTGTATGATCACTGTGCAACGCAACATTGCCTCGCAGCGTGATCAAATGTTGCATGACCAGTACACACACATTTAATATTCTGAACACGAATTATAAACCGAGACGTGCTAGTGTTATGACTTGTAGTGTTATACTGGTCTAGTGGTATAAACCTTGGTAATAAATATCGACAAGTTGGTTTAGAAAGACACGTAAGCAAACACTAAGACATATTTATTAGAAAACGTTTCGATCCTGGGACCTTGATCACTTCTAACATACAGAGGTAGAAAGACATTATATATATATAGGCGGAGAGTGAGGTGACACATAGTGACCTGAAGAGTGAGGTGTGAGTGACGCATGGTGACCTGAAGAGTGAGGTGTGAGTGACGCATGGTGACTTGAAGAGTGAGGTGTGAGTGACGCATGGTGACTTGAAGAGTGAGGTGTGTGGCTGGTGACTGCAAGTGGGGTGTGAGTGAGCAGGTGACTGAAGAGAAGTGTGAGTGACGCATGGTGACCTGAAGAGTGAAGTGTGAGTGACGCATGGTGACCTGAAGAGTGAGTGTGAGTGACGCATGGTGACCTGAAGAGTGAGGTGTGAGTGACGCATGGTGACCTGAAGAGTGAGGTGTGAGTGACGCATGGTGACCTGAAGAGTGAGGTGTGAGTGACGCATGGTGACCTGAAGAGTGAGGTGTGAGTGACGCATGGTGACCTGAAGAGTGAGGTGTGAGTGACGCATGGTGACCTGAAGAGTGAGGTGTGAGTGACGCATGGTGACCTGAAGAGTGAGGTGTGAGTGACGCATGGTGACCTGAAGAGTGAGGTGTGAGTTACGCATGGTGACCTGAAGGGTGAGGTGTGAGTGACGCATGGTGACCTGAAGAGTGAGGTGTGAATGACGCATGGTGACCTGAAGAGTGAGGTGTGAGTGACGCATGGTGACCTGAAGAGTGAGGTGTGAGTTACGCATGGTGACCTGAAGGGTGAGGTGTGAGTGACGCATGGTGACCTGAAGAGTGAGGTGTGAATGACGCATGGTGACCTGAAGAGTGAGGTGTGAGTGACGCATGGTGACCTGAAGAGTGAGGTGTGAGTGACGCATGGTGACCTGAAGAGTGAGGTGTGAGTGACGCATGGTGACCTGAAGAATGCCATGACGGTCTAGTATAACACTAGTACTACTAGTATTGAAGAAATGGTACTGTGATACCGACAAGATGTGGGAAAAAAAACACTTGTGTACAGTTCAAGACATTTATTAAAGGAAACGTTTCACCCACGAGTGACTTGTTCAGTCCTAATACAGAGAAAACTGTGAGGTGGTGAAGTGTCGTGTGGGTAGAGGTGGTGGTGGTGGTGGTGGTAGTAGCAGAAGAACTAAGGAGGTGAGACGGATGGATACAGAGGGACCTGTTAACATCATGTAACAGCAGTTTCCAGAATGGGTAATATCCGGCTGATTAGCAATTTTGAGATACTGGAACTACCGGACTGTTCCTTTATAGTGTTACTGACAGAAATTAGGGCAGCTGCTATGCATAGAAGCTGCCTATTCTGGAAACTGCTGTTACATGATGTTAACAGGTCCCTCTGCAGCCATCCGTCTCACTACCTTAGTTCCATTACTACTACTACAACTACCACTACTACTACAACTACCACTACTACTACTACTACCACCTCTATCCACGCAATACTTCACCTGACTCCTGCCACTATATATACGCGTTTTCTTGGTTTTCTCTGAATTAGGAATGAAGAAGCCACTCGTGGCGAAACGTTTCCTTTAATAAATGTCCTGAACTGTACATGTCTTTTTCCATACATTGCAAGCATTATACTGGTCTAGAGCGAGACGTGCTAGTGTTACACTCGTCTAGAGCGAGACGTGCCGTAGTACGGTCACCAGTGTTACACTGTTCTGGAGCGAGACGTGTTGTTACTGCCCCAGTGTTACACTGGTCTGGAGCGAGACGTTGTGTTACTGCCCCCAGTGTTACACTGGTCTGGGGCGAGACGTGTTGTGTTACTGCCCCAGTGTTACACTGGTCTGGAGCGAGACGTGTTGTGTTACTGCCCCCAGTGTTACACTGGTCTGGAGCGAGACGTGTTGTGTTACTGCCACCAGTGTTACACTGGTCTGGAGCGAGACGTGTTGTGCTACTGCCACCAGTGTTACACTGGTCTGGAGCGAAACGTGTTGTGTTACTGCCACCAGTGTTACACTGGTCTGGAGCGAGACGTGTTGTCTTACTGCCCCCAGTGTTACACTGGTCTGGAGCGAGACGTGTTGTGTTACTGCCACCAGTGTTACACTGGTCTGGAGCGAGACGTGTTGTGCTACTGCCACCAGTGTTACACTGGTCTGGAGCGAGACGTGTTGTGTTACTGCCACCAGTGTTACACTGGTCTGGAGCGAGACGTGTTGTGTTACTGCCACCAGTGTTACACTGGTCTGGAGCGAGACGTGTTGAGTTACTGCCACCAGTGTTACACTGGTCTGGAGCGAGACGTGTTGTGTTACTGCCACCAGTGTTACACTGGTCTGGGGCGAGACGTGTTGTGTTACTGCCACCAGTGTTACACTGGTCTGGAGCGAGACGTGTTGTGTTACTGCCACCAGTGTTACACTGGTCTGGAGCGAGACGTGTTGTGTTACTGCCACCAGTGTTACACTGGTCTGGAGCGAGATGTGTTGTTGTGTTACTGCCACCAGTGTTACACTGGGAATAATTCCAATACACAAAGGTAACTTCAGCAGTCAAGGACACAGAGAGATGTTTGACAGAGGCAATACAACATGTGTATCCGGTGAGAGCAATCATCTGTTTAGCATGAACAAATTTTGAATTTCCGGTTGAAGCAGATCAAGGCAGAGTTATTGACTATACGACGTAAATCATTATATTCGTACACCTACAACAACCTCTCTCTCTCTCTCTCTCTCTCTCTCTCTCTCTCTCCTGCCACCAGAATATAAACATCAACAGCTCAAGAATCAGAAGTGTACAAAGGTGTTAGATCATTGCCAGGTGCACCTACAAATGTGTCAAGTTGTTGCCAGGTGCACCTACAAATGTGTCAAGTTGTTGCCAGGTGCACCTACAAATGTGTCAAGTTGTTGCCAGGTGCACCTACAAATGTGCCAAGTTGTTGCCAGGTGCACCTACAAATGTGCCAAGTTGTTGCCAGGTGCACCTACAAATGTGTCAAGTTGTTGCCAGGTGCACCTACAAATGTGTCAAGTTGTTGCCAGGTGCACCTACAAATGTGTCAAGTTGTTGCCAGGTGCACCTACAAATGGTTTCCAACACATGACCTGCCTAGCATGCGCCAGTACGCCGGCTGCAGTCCTTCTTTCTTATATTTTTAAATGCTTAAGCAAGCAATTGACGTAGCAGGGCACCTGCTGTTCCAACTCACAAGAGTCCCCAGTATCTGCCTTGTCAATGGTCTTTCTCAGACCATTAGACCTCTCATTTTTAGTGCGTCAGTCTGTGCACTAATTAAATCAGTCCTATTACTTTTTGTAACCCCTCCTCTGCCACATTGTTACCACGACAACCGAGAGAATAGTCAGCTATGATGCAGCCACCATGCTGGAACCAGCACAACTTGGTTTTGAAATTCCACAAGGCTGCTAAGAAGCAGTTCATGCAGCATGTACATATATTACTAACCGCACATGCAGGAAATCTTTGATTATAACAACTCTCATTGCATTTATTCATTCGTCCACTCATGACACAACACTGGTTCGAAATTACTCTCGAACATAAAACTAACCGGTATTAAGGTGATATATGAGACACTTGTGCAACATTTGGATATCTTTATTCTGAAAACGTTTTGCTTCTTCAGTCCAGTGCAGAGAAAGGTGGAAGATGTTGAGGTAATCAGTCCCTCAGCCTAGAGTCTGTCACACACATGGTATTAAGATATTCAGTAGGATGATCTCCCCCCTCGCCCCTTTCTCCACAACGTGGCCATCAGCGAGGGTACTGCAGAGTTGTCCAGCCAACTCAACGTCTGGTTCTTGGACGATGAGACTGGCAAGCACCACAGAGAGACTGAGGTGTTTGCGAAGATTTTTAAATACAACTTTGACATTAAAATTCTTAAGTAGAGAAGGCATATCAACCAAGTTTTGATGGTAAGGAAGGAAACCAACTATTTTTAGTTGAATAAGGTTGGTTGTCTTTTTGAAATTGTATAAAAGGATTTCTACAATTTTAAAGGATTATAAATTTAGCTTCTTGAATAATTTTCAGATCATTAGCTATTTAAAAAAAAGTTTTTGGTTTATTCTTTATCTATTGCGATAACTCTCGATACAAAATACCACAACGCTTCAAAAATCCATGATGAGAAAAACCGACAGTCTAAAGACTCAATCTTTGATGTGAAGAATATTGGTGAAAACATTAAGAAACTGTTATTGGTTGGTTTTCTGTAAAATTTTAAATTTAAAAGGAATTTATTATCCTTTTAATAATTTAAATCATCTAGAAAAAGCAGTGACTTATTTATCTTCGAAATTAACAGTAAAAATTTATAGAATGAGCTCAACTATTTAATTAACAAGGGAAATGTTTTTATATCTATATTCTTAGGCATAAGACACAAATATCATCAAAAAATAATTCCTATACCACTTAGTTCTATTTACGAAGCAATCTTTCCTAGATGTAGCGTCACTTGAGTAGGGAAAACTTTGTATAGCTTTAAAGCTAGATACGATGGGTTACATATGGTATATGAAGTAGGTGTGGTGTGGTTGGGTGTGGATGTGAACTTACCCTCCCATGGTTCAAAAGGGCCTACTGCAATTGTTCATTCTTATGTTCTTTATATTACTGCAGCTTCTCTCAGCCTATGCAATGATTGTGTTGGGTCGTGCGTTTTCTATACGTCTGTCAGCGTGTATCACTGGATATGTGTTCGAGGGAGAAGGCATAGAGATGTCCCGGTGTCTTAGCTTCTTCACCCATGAACACTTTAACCAATTTACGTGCGTGTAAGTGGTGTGTCCCATAAAAAAAACCACTTAAGATAATCGCATAAGTAATGGACTAGCTGGAAGGAGGTCGTGCAGCGATGTTTAGAGATGAGGTGGAGGTATTTTTTAGTAAGCGCCACTGGGACGTAAGCAGGAGCCAGTGATTACAATGCTGGGACTTTTCACAAGCAGGCGCCAGTGACTACACTGCTGGGACTTTCCAGCAGGCCACCAATGCCACACTATGGGGTAATCCAGCAGCACCAGTGACTACCACTGCTGAGGACCTCTCAGCAGGGCGCCAATGGGACTTACACTACTGGACTCTCAAGCAGGAACCCAGGTGGACTACACTACTGTGACTCATCCAGCAGGCACCAGTGATACACTGGCCTCAGATCTCCAGAGGCAACCAGTTATACATTACTCGGAACTTCTCCAGCAGTACCAGTTGACTACATACTGGGGACTCTCCCAGCAGCACCAGTGGACACACTACTGGGGACTTACTCCCCGCAGGCCCAGTGACTACATACTGGGAATCTCCAGCAGGCACAATGACTACACTGCTGAGACTCTCCAGCAGGCACCCATGACTACACTACTGGGACCTCGCACAGCAGGCACCCAGTTGACTACACTAGGGACTCTCCAGCAGGCACCAGTGACCACACTCACTGGGGGGACATCTCCCCAGCAGTCGCACCAGTGGGACTACCACTACTGGGGGACTCTCCAGCACGGGAACCAGTGACTACACTGGCTGAGGGAACTCTCCAGCAGGCACCAATGACTACAGTACTGGGGGACTCTCCAAGCAGGCCACAGTGACTACTTACTGGGGACTGTCTCAGCAGGCACCAGGTTGACTAAATGCTCAGACTTCTCAGCAGGCACCTCAGTGGGGTACATTATCTCGGGACCTCTCCAGCAGGGCCACCGTGAACTTACACTACTGGGGATCTTCAGCAGGTCCAGTGACTTACACTACTGGAACTCTCCAGCAGGCACCAGTGACTACCAATACTGGAACTCTCAGCAGTCACCAGTGATACACTAATGGGGACTCTTCCAGCAGGTACCAGTGACGGAATCTACATGCTTCAGGGGGGACTCTCCAGCATGCACAAACACAGTGACTACAATACTGGGGACTCTCCAGAGGCAAACCAAGTAGTGACTACACTGCTTCAGACTCTCCAGCAGGCACAAGTGACTAAACTAGGGGACGCTTTCAGCAGGCACCCAGTGATCCACACTTCTGAGACTTCCCCAGCAGGCACCAGTGGATACATATGGGACTCTCCAAGCAGGCACCAGTGACTACACTACTGGACTCTCCAGGCAGGCACCAGTGGATAAAAACCCCACTAACTGAGACTCTCCAGCCAGGCACCAGTGATACATTACTGGGACTCTCTGCAGGCACAGTTGACTAACATTGCTCAGACTCTCCTGCAGGGCACCAGTGGACTAATTACTCGCCCTTCTCAGACAGGCACCAGTGCACTACACTGTGAGGACTCTCCAGGCAGGCACCAAATGGACTACACTACGGGGATCTCTCCAAGCGGCACCAGTGACCACACTACTGGGACTCTCCCCAGCCCGGCACCAGGGACTAACTGCTCAGGGATCTCCTGGCAGGCACCAGTAGTGGGACTAACATTCTCGGACTCTCCCAGCAGCGCACCTGTGACTACACTAAAAAACTGGGGACTCTCCTGCAGGGCACCGTGGCTACACTGCTCAGATATCCAGCATGCACCAGTGGACTACTCTACTGGGACTCTCCAGCAGGGGCACCAGTGATCAACACTACTTTGAGACTTCTCCAGGAAGGCACCAGTGGGGACTAACCCAACTACTGGGGGACTTATCCAGTAGGCATCAGTGCTACCACTAATGGGGACTTCTCCAGCAGGCACCAGTGATTTCACACTACTGAGGACTCGCCAGCAGGCACCAGTGGAACTACACTACTGGGACTCTCAGCAGGGCACACGGTGATTTCACTGCTCAGACTTCTCCAAGCAGGCTCTCAGTGACTACATTACTCGGACTCTCCAGCAGGCACGTGTGACTACACGCGAGACTCTCCAGCAGACACAAATGGACTACCACCACTTACTGGGGAGACTCTCCAGCACGGGCACCAGTGACCACATACTGGGGGGGACTCTCAGCAGGCACCAGTGGACTTACACGCTCAGACTCCTTCCAGCAGGCACCAGTGACTACAGTACTCGGGTCTCTCCAGGCAGGCACCAGTGACTACACTCCTGGGACTCTTACCTGGCAGGCACCAGTGAATACACTTGCCTTCAGACTCTCCAGCCAGCACCAGTGGGACTACCCACTAGGGGGGGGGATTCTCCAGAAGGCACCAGTGGATCACCACTAACTGAGGGGAGACTCTCCAGTAGGCAACCAGTGGGACTTACAATTAAATGGGACTCTCCCAGTAGGCACCCAGTGACTACACTAATGGAAAAAATAAAACTCTTCCAAGAAGGCAACCATTTTGATCACACTACTGAAGGGACTCTCCAGAAGGGGCACAGTGTCTTACCATTACTGGGACTCTCCAGAACAGCACCAGTGACTACAACTGATCAGCTCTCCAGCAGGGCACCAGTGACTACAATTTTCTCGGGAATCTCCAGCCAGGCACCATGGACTAACACTTGCTGAGGACTTCTCAGCAGGCACCAATGGGACTAACCTACGGGACTTCTCCAGCAGGCACCAGTGACCAAACATTATGGGTGGACTCTCCCAGCAGGCACCAGTTGACTTTCACTGCTCCGGGACTTTTCAGCAGGCAACCAGTGGACTAACATTTACTCGGGGGGACTCTTCCAAGGGCAGGCACCTGTGGACTACAATACTTTGGGACTCTCCTGCAGGAACCAGTGATACCACTACTGGGGGGACTCTCCAGAGGCACCAGTGACTACACTGCTTCAGGGCTCTCCAGCAGGCACCAGTGACTACAACTACTGGGGACTCTCCAGAGGCACCAGTTGTCCACACTATGAGACTTCTCAGTAGGCACCAGTGGAATTACACTACTGGGGGGGGATCCCAAGCAGGCACCAGTGATTACACAAACTGGGAACTCTCCCAGGCAGGGCCACCAGTGGACTACACTATGGGTGGACTCTCCAGCAGGCCCCAGTGATTTACCACTGCTCAGACTCTCCAGCAGGCTCCAGTGGACTACCATACTGGGAACTCTCCAGCAGGGGGCACACAGTGAATCACACTAATGAGGACTCTCCGCTAGGCACAGTGACTACACTTTGGGACTCTTCCAGAGGCACCAGTGGGGATACACTTACTGGGACTCTACGCAAGGCACAGTGGACTACAACTACTGGGACTCTCCAGCAGGCACCGTGAAACTTACCCCCTGTCAGACTCTCAGCAGGAACAGTTGGTGACTACATTATCGGGGGCACTCTCCAGCAGGCACCAGGTCTTTACCACTGCTGAGGACTCTCCCAGCAGGCCACCAATGGACTACAATACTGGATCTCCAGCGGGCCCACCACAGTTGATCACACTACTGAGGACTCTCCAGTAGGCACAGTTGACTACACTACTGGGGACTCTCCAAGCTGGCACCAGTGGGACTACACAAAACTGGGACTCTACAGCTGGGCACCACAGTGGGGACTACACTACTGGGTACTCTCCAGCAGGCAACCAGTGAACTACACTGCTCAGGAACTCTCCAGCAGGCACCAGTGGACTACATTACTCGGGACTCTCCAGCAGGCACAGTGTACTACACTGATGATGGGACTCTCCTGCAGGGCACCAATGACTTACACTACTGGGACTATTCCAGCAGGCACCAGTGGAAACCCCACAATTAATGGGGGGGACTCTCCAGCAGGCACCAGTGTGACTACACTGTTTCAGGGGGACTCCCAGGCAGTCACAGTGACTTACACTAAAACTGGGATCCCAGCAGGGCACAGTGGACTCACAACTGCTGAGACTCTCCCAGCAGGCACCAATGACACCACTACTGGGACTCTCCAGCAAGGGCACCAGTGGACCACCAACCACTACTGGGGACTCTCCAGCAGGCACCAGTGACTACACTGCTCAGAACTCTCCAGGCAGGCACCAGTGGACTACATTACTCACGGGACTCTCCAGCCAGGCACAGTGACTACAATACTGGGACCTTCTCAGGCAGGGCCCACCATTGGACTACACTGATCGACTATCCAGGAAGGCCACAGTGGACTACCCACTACTGGACTCTCCAGCAGGGCAACCCAGTGGATACCTTACTGAGACTCTCAAGCAGGCACCAGTGAATAACAACTTAATGGGGACTCTCCAGCAGGCCACCCAGTGACTACACTGCTTCAGGACTCTCCTACAGGGCACCAGTGACTACATTACTCGGGGTGGGGGGGGTTGGGCCTCTCCAGCAGGCACAGTGACTACAACTGCTCAGGGACTTCCAGGGGAGGTGGGGGTGGGGGCAGGCACCAATGATTACACTACTGGGACTCGCCAGCAGGCACCAGTGACAACACTACTGGGAATCTCCAGGCAGGCAACCAGAGACTACACTTGCTCAGACTCTCAGGCGCACCAGTGACTTACATTAACTCGACCTCTCCAGCAGGCACCAGTGACTAAACTACTGGGGACTCTCAAGCAGGCTCCAAGTGACTACATTGCTCGACTCTCAGAAGGACAGTGGGACTACATTTACTCGGACTCTCCGCAGGCAACAGTGACTTACACTGCTGAGCCTGGACTCTCAAGCAGGCACCAATGATTACACTACTGGGGACTCTCCAGCAGGCCACAGTTTGACCACACTATGGGACTCTTCCAGCATGCACCAGTAGGGGACTACATGCTCAGACTTTCCAGGGCAGGCACAGTGGGTAACTACATTACTCGGACTCTCCAGCAGGGCACCAGTGACTACACTACTGGGACTCTCCAGCAGGCACCATTGGTACTACCATACTGGGACTCTCAGCAGGGCACCAGTGTATAACCACTTGCTTCAGGGGGCTCTCCAGCAGGCACCAAGTGACTACCAAACTATGGACTCTCCAGCAGGACCACCAGTGGGATCACCAACTACTGAGACTCTCCGTAGGCACCAGTGAACTACACTACTGGCCCGACTCTCAGGCAGGCCACCAGGTGACTACAACAATGGGGAACTCTCCCAGCAGGCACCAGTGAAACTACAAATACTGGGACTCTCTCCAGCAGGCCACAAGTGACTACACTGCTCAGGACTCTCAGCCAGGCACCCAGCAGTGGGATACACTTATGGGGATACTCTCTCCAGCAGGCAACCAGTGATCCACACTACTGGGACTCTCCAGTAGGCACCCAGTGGACTACAATACTGGGTACTTCCTCCAGCAGTCCCACCAGTGACTACACTTGCTCAGACCTCAGAGGGCACCAGTGGACTACATACTCGGACTCTCCAGCAGGGCAACCAGTTGATTTACACTTGCTCTGAGACTTCCAGGCAGGCACCAATGACTTACACTACGGGGTCTTCCAGAGGCACAGTGGGACTTACCCAATTTTACTCGGACTCACCAGCAAGGGCACCAGTTGACTACACTACGGGACTCTCCAGCAGGCACAGTTGACTACACTGCGCAGACTCTCCAGCAGTCACCAGTGACTAACTATGGGGACTCTCAGCAAGCCCCACCAGTAATCACCACTACTGAGACTCTCCAGGAGGCACCTGTGACTTTCTATATGGGACTCTCCAGCAGGCACCAGTGGACTACACTTTATGGGACTCTTCAGCAGTGCACCAGTGGATCACCACTATGAGACTTCTCCAGCAGGGCACCAGTGGACTTACACTACTGGGACTCTCCAGCAGGCACCAGTGACTACACTGCTCAGGAACTCTCCAGCAGGCACCAGTGACTACATTACTCGGACTCTCCAGCAGGCACCAGTGACTACACTGCTGAGACTCTCCAGCAGGCACCAATGACTACACTACTGGGACTCTCCAGCAGGCACCAGTGACCACACTACTGGGACTCTCCAGCAGGCACCAGTGACTAACACTACTGGGATTCTCCAGCAGGGCAACCGTGACTACCCACTACTGGGGGACTCTCCAGCAGTCCAAAACAGTCACCACTCTACTGGGGACTCTTTTCCCAGCAGGCACAGTGGACCACACTACTGGGTTTCCAGCAGGTCACCAGTGACCCACACTAACTGGGACTCTCCTGGCAGGGCACCACCGTGAAACACACTACTGGGAACATCTTCCAGGCAGGCTCCAGTGACCAACAACGTACTGGGACTTCTCCAGCAGGGCAACAGTTGACCACACCTTCTGGGATTCACCTAGCAGGCACCAGTGTACCACACTACTTGGGCACTCTCCCAGCAGGCACCAGGTGGGACCACCCACTACTTGGGGACTCTCCGCAGGCAAAACCAGTGACCACAATACTGGGGACTCTCCAAGCAGGCACCAGTGATCCACACTAACAGGGATTCTCAGCAGAGGTCACCAGTGTTCCCACAAATTACTGGACTTCTCCAGCAGGCACCCAGTGGACCCACCACTATGGGATTTCACCAGCAGGCACAGTGACCACACTACTGGGATTCCCGCAGGCACCCAGGTGACCACACTACGGGACCTCTCCAGGCAGGGCACCGGGTCACAACACTACTGGGGGACTATTCCAGCAGGCACCAGTGTCCCCACACTTACGGGACCTTCTCCAGCAGGCACCAGTGGACCACACTACTGGGGGGACTCTCCAGCAGGCACCAGTCACCACACTTACTGAGACTCTCCGCAGGTTCACCAGTCACCACACTACTGGGGGGGACTTTCCGGCAGGCACTGTTTCACACACTACTGGGATTCACCAGCAGGCCCACCGTGTCCACACTACTGGGACTCTCCAGCAGGCACCAGTCACCACACTACTGGGACTCTCCAGCAGGCACCAGTCACCACACTACTGGGACTCTCCAGCAGGCACCAGTCACCACACTACTGGAGACTCTCAGCCAGGCTCCAGTCACACACTACTGGACTCTCCTGCAGGCAATCAGTCAACCAAAATTACTGGGACTTCTCCAGCAGGCACCAGTTCCACCACACTTTGGGGACCTCTCCAGCAGCGCACAGTCACCACACTACTGGGGACTCTCAGCAGGCACCAGTCACCACCACTTACTGGGACTCTCCAGCAGGGCAACCAGTGACACCACCACTTACTTGGGACTCTCCAGCAGGCACCAGTCACCACACTACTGGGACTCTCCAGCAGGCACCAGTGACCACACTACTGGGACTCTCCAGCAGGCACCAGTCACCACACTACTGGGACTCTCCAGCAGGCTCACTCACGCTCTCTCTTGCCCTAACTAAATGAATTTCTCAGAATAATGAAGACCTTTTTAATATTCAAAATTTACCTTCACTTTATTCTATATCATAATTATTAGGTTAAATCGTTTAGTTTACAAACTACAGAAAGTTACAATAAACGTTGACTGAAACAAATTACACCAACAACCCGCGCCATAAAAAAGTCATAGATTAGCTTATGACGAATCTTCCCGGTCCGACTTGAGCCACAACCCACTCCCCCCCTATTAGTACTTACCATTAATACTAATACTACTTAAAATACCAGGCCAAATAAACCTCTACCACCCCCACTTCCTTCGTTCTTTCCTCCTCTGTCACTTCCCTCTCCCCCCTTCTATATATACTGCTCCCTCATTATATGTTGTGTGACTTGTTAAATGGTGCCAAGTCGGGTATCTAAACGTCGTTATTGCTTCTCTCTCTATGTGGAATTATTTTGTGTATGTTTTAGATTTATGTTAACTGTGAAAGGACTTACTCATGCTCTGTAATTAACTTCAGGGACAGTATTAACAAAGCTGGGCTCGTCCTTAGGAAAATTATATGGTATAGAAAAACGAAATAATAATTACAAAGACAAACACTTTATTATTTTATTAAAGGCAATCATAATACAATAAAAACATTGGGACAGGTACATCCTATTTAAAAGAAAAATGAAAAATGATTGAATAAATGAACATTTGAACCTCAACGCTAATATTATATTTGGGGTGGTCTGTGTTGGTGACTCTTTGTTGTTGAAAATCTTAGCCGTTTTGCTGATGTGAGGGGGGGGGTCGAAGGTGTTGGTTGACCCAACAGGCTAGGTTCTTTCACAGGAGTATCGCCGTGAGTATTTGATCCGATGGACAGGAAGTAGGTTCTTTTACCCACTTCAATGATTTGTGGGGGGTTATGTCCTGCCAATTTCCATTTACAGGTTGCACAGGGTAATTAAATCCAATATGGGGAAGCTCTCCTGGGGACGTTGTCCGTCTCCGTCAAGTTCTTTCTAGTTTGATTGGGACAGGTGGACCTCTCTGTCCATCCATGTGAAAAGATAGGGAAGGTTACACTGCTTAAATAATCTCTCTCATTGATATGTTTACATACCTAAAGGGACGTGTAGGTTGATTATTTACAAACAGTCAAACTTAGAGCAAGCTGAAAAGACTAAGTTTCTTCTTGGTCCAAACGTGGAGCTTTCAAACCAATTAATCCCACAAGAATACAGGCAGGCATGTAATTACAGTTAAGGTTGGGGAGCTGTGAGTCGAGTGATTTATCTGTTTCGACCAGAGCCCCAACGGTTCCACCTGTCGGTGGGGGTGAGGGAGGGGAAGGGTTAGTGGGTGAAGCTAGACTGGAACATAGGTAACAAAAGCAGCCGGCAATCAAAACTATCTCCTTTAGGGGTGGGGGAGAGAAAAGGTGGAATTGGGGGAGCTTGTTCTTACCCCTACCTTAACAAGTAGCCGGCAATGAAACTTTGTTTACTATATAATTCCCTCGCCTACGTCCTAATTCTATTGAACTTTTCCTAACATTAACTATAGATTTCCTGAAACTTGGTTATGTAGATTAGGTTTATTTAGTTAAATGTTAAATCACTAATTTTGTATGTTCAATTGAGGACATTTTTCCTTGTTGCATCTTCTATAGTTTCCAGACTGGGCATGCAGTCTCTTCCCATACAAAGGTCTGTATAATATACACGGAGAATGTATGGCTCTTATTGTATATTCCACCAGGAGATGTATATCTATGTATATTAACCACCCAAGAGATATGTATCTATGTATATAGATAACATAAGAACAAGAAGGCAAACTTGCGCAGGCCTGAATGGCCATCGAGGCTGGTCCAAGTCTCCTACGGCTTAAGCCAATGCCCCAAACCTTAGGTCAGGGCCAGGGCCCATATTCACTTAAGGGAAGGAACACGACAATGGAACATTGTGCACCAAGGCTAATAGGTCCAACTCACACCACCACACCCCCCACTTCATGTATTTATCTAACCTATTTTTTAGAAACTACCACAACGGTTTTAGCCTCAATAACTGTACTTGGGAGGTTTGTTCCACTCACTCCCACAATCTCTATTTACCAAAACAGTGCTTTTCCTATAATTCCTCCGGAATCTTGAATTTTTCCCCAACTTAAAATTCCATTTGCTACGAGTTCTGGTCTAGGCTAGATATTTTTCAGCAGGTTATTTACATATACCCTTTATTTATAAAAACCGTTTTCCATTATACACCTAAATTCATAATACCCCTTAATTCTTACGGCCTTTCTTAGAGAGTGCAGATTCAGGGGACCTCAGTCTACCTCATAGGAAGATTCTGATTACATTGAATCATCTTTGTCTTACCTCCTCTGTACGTTTTCCAGAGCAATTTATATCCATTCTGTAATACGTGACTAGAACTGGGAAGCAGCATAGTCTAGATGAAGCATAACAAAGGATATTTATAGAGTTGGAAGAAACAACCTGAGGAACTTCTATTGTATTTATACTTCTAGATATGAAGCCATAAGAATTCTGTTAACTTTATGCGAACACTAATGCACTGTTGTCTTGGTTTTAGTGATTCTTGCTAACAGAAACTAAATTCCTTTTTCGCAATTCAGTTAGTATTAAGATCTAATTATTTAGGTTTATAATGTGGCATGGGTTATTGTCCTGTCTAAAATTTGAAATTTGCCTCATATTTATTATTAAACTGCAACTGCCATTCTCGACCATTGCATCAGCTATTCAAATCCATTTCCTGTGGGAGTGCTTCTAGTGTCCTCATAGAATGAATTTGGGGGTCGGCTATTTGGTGTCATCAGCACATTTGCTTTATGTCGCTATTTATTCTCCATCTATGTCGTTTATGTAAATTGTGAACAACAACGGGCCCAACACTGACCCCTGAGGAACACCGCTTGTGACGTGCCCCATTCTGATTTCTCCCCATTTATGCAAAACTCTTCTGCTGTCTATTTGTCAGCCATGCCTCTACCCAGGAAAAAATTCTTCCTCCTATTCCGTGTGCCTTACGTTTCCTCAATAGCCTCTGGTGTGGAACTCTATCGAAAGCCTTACTGAAGTCCATATACACAATATCATATTCATTACCATGATCTACCTCCTCAAAACACCTTAGTGAAAAAAGTTAGTAAATTCGTAAGACAGGAACGCCCCTTTGTAAAACAGTGATTGAGATTCATTAATCAATCTGTGCCTGTCAAGATGGCTACGAATTGCTTCGGCAATTATTGATTCCATAAATTTTCCCACTATGGAGGTAAGGCTTATTGGTCTATAGTTCGAAGCCAAGGACCTGTCACCTGCCTTGTAAATAGGTATTACTATTTGCCATTTTCCACTTATCAGGCACTATGCCAGTTTGTAGTGATATGTTAAAAAGATTAGCCAAAGGTATGCTAAGTTCCTCTTTACATTCCTTTAACACCCTTGCAAACAGTTCATCAGGGTCTGGGGATTTGTTAGGTTTTAGTTTCTCTATTTGTCTGAGGACCATGTCACTAGTTACCGCAATCGTACATAGTTTATTATCATCCTGTTCTACATAATCTATTATTTCAGGAATATCGCTAGTATTTTCCTGGGTGAAAACTGAGAGGAAGTAGGTATTTAGAATTTCACATATATCTTCATCACTGTCAGTGATCTGACCAGAGTTACTCTTAAGTGGGCCAATCTTGTCCCTAATCTTACTTCTGTATACCTTTTGGGTTAATCATTGAATCCCTTGCGACCTTAGCCTCATAATCCCTTTTTGCTTTTCTTATTCTTTCTTTATTTCTCTTTAATTGAATATATTGATTTCTTAACTGCCCATCCCCTCTTTTGATACGCCTATATATGCCTCTCTTTTGGCCAATGAGATGTTTTAATCTATTGTTCATCCATTTGGGATCATTTTTGTTAGATCTAATTTCCCTACTCGGAACAAAAGTTGTCTGGGCAGCTAGAACTATGCTCTGAAAAACGTCATATTGGCAACAAAGATCACCTACCTGACCCATAGTCAGGACATCCCAATTTAGCCCACCTAGGTAATTTTTCAGTCCCATGAAGTCGGCCAAGCGAATATCTGGGACAGAGATTTGATTGCAGTTATCTGGGTAATTCCATGATATATTAAAACTAAGTGATTTGTGATCACTTTCCCCAAGCTCATCATTAACCTCAAGATTATTAATTAGTGAATCTTTGTTGGCAAGAACCAAGTCAAGCAGACTGTTTCCTCTAGTTGGTTCTGTCACAACCTGTTCTAAAAAGCAATCCTGAACCGTATCAAGAAAGTCACTAGACTCGAGATTTCCTGTCATATTGTTCCAATCAATTTGTCTAAAGTTAAAATCTCCCATTATCACAACATTTTCATATCTAGATGCCTTATGAATTTCGTCCATAACAGCTTACTGCCCTCCCTATCACGGTTTGGGGGCCTATAAATCACACCCAAAATTAATTTGTCATGTCCCTCCAGAAACTGTAGCCAAACAGATTCTGTGTTCGATGTTTCTAATCTTATATCATGTCTAAGACAACAATTTAAATTTTCTCTGACATACATGGCCACACCACCACCCTTCCTGCTGACCCTATCAGTGTGGAATAGTTTATAACCCTGTATGTTGCATTCAGAAGGCATTTCTCTATCTTTCAGGTTGAACCAGGTCTCTGTTATACCAATAATATCTATATTACCTACACTTGCAAATAATCTTAGCTCATCTATCTTATTTCTTAGACTCCTACTATTTGTATAGTAAACCCTAAGGGAGCTAGTCACTCGTTGCCCTCTACTATCCCTCTTTGTTGACCAATTGATTTGCCATTACTAGCAACTTTATTTTGAATATTGTCTTTTAAACATATCCCTGAGGTATCCCGGTAATAACTGCTGTTTTTAACCCTAATGCAGCAGCCTGATTGGTTCCCACAAACACCCATACCTCTATAATCTATCAGTTTAAATTCCTACACAAGTCATCAATTACCCTCTCAATTGAATTGGCTAATGCAACCACTCCATCCCCAGAGAGATGAACCCCATCCCTTGCATACATATCACGTTTGCCAAAGAATAGGTCCCAGTTATCAATGAATGGGATTGCAAGTTCCTTGCAGTACCTGTCTAGCCAGCAATTTATATCAATTGCCCTAGACATCCATTCATTGCCAACTCCCTTTCTAGGCAAGATGCTACATATGACTGGGATCCCTCCCTTAGACCTAACTACTTCTATGGCTGACCTGTACTTATACAGCAGCTCCTCTCTCCTGCCCTTCCCAATGTCATTACCCCCAGCACTAAGACAGATAATGGGCTTGTTCCCATTACCTGCCATAATATTATCCAACCAAGAGATGTATATCTCTAATTGCATACCTCACAATGTACATACAGTATACACAGATCGACTAACGACTCCGAACAATTGTTGTGCGCTACAAACACAACTCTAGCTAAGTCATTAGCGGACCGAGGCTTGAGTCTTCACTCTGCTGGACCAGAGGCAGAGTAGCAAGTAACCAACAACAAAAAAGAACAATAACAAAAGAACACAATTACCAATTAACAGCAACATATACAACAATAACAGCATAACAATAACATCACCATCACTATCATCACACATTTCACCTCTCCACCATACCCATGACCATACCCTTCACCACTATCACCACACCATCACTATCACGAATTTCACATCTTTCACCATAGCCTTTACCACTATCACCACACATTTCACCTCTTTCACCATACCCTTCACCACTATCACCACACCTTTCTCCACTATCACCACACCGTCTACCACTACCACCACACCCTTCACCACTATCACCACACCCTTCACCACACCTTTCACCACTATCACAACACCCTTCACCACTATCGTCCACACCCTTCATCACTATCACCACACCTTTCTCCACTATCACCACAACCCTCTACCACTACCACCACATCCTTCACCACTATCACCACACCCTTCACCACTATCACCACACCCTTCACCACTACTACCACACCCTTCACCACTATCACCACACCATCACTATCAACACACCCTTCACCGCTATCATCACACCCTCTACCACTACTACCACACTCTTCACTATCACCAAACTCTTCACTATCACTACACTCTTCACTATCACCACACCCTCCACCACTATCTCCAAACTCTCCAACCACTATCACCACACTCTCCACCACTATCACCACACTCTCTACCACTATCACCACACACTCCACCACTATCACCAAACTCTTCACTATCACCACACCTTCCACCACTATCACCACACTCTCCACCACTATCACCACACCCTCCACCACTATCACTACACCCTCCACCACTATCACCACACTTCACCACTATCACCAAACTCTTCACTATCACCACACCCTTCACCACTATCACCACACTCTCCACAACTATCATCACACTCTTCACTATCACCACACCCTCCACCACTATCACACTCTTCACCACTATCACCACACTCTTCATCACTATCACCACACCCTCCACCACTATCACCACACCCTCCACCACTATCATCACACTCTTCCACTATCACCACACTCTTCATCACTATCACCACACCCTCCACCACTATCACCACACCCTCCACCACTATCATCACACTCTTCACCACTATCACCACACTCTTCACCACTATCACCACACCCTCCACTATCATTACACTCTTCACTATCACCACAACCCTTCACCACTATCACACCGTCACTATCACCACACCCTTCACCACTATCATCACGCCCTCTACCACTACCACCACACTCTTCACCACTATCACCAAACTCTTCACCATCACTACACTCTTCACTAGCACCACATCCTTCACCACTACTACCACACCCTTCACCACTATCATACCGTCACTATCACCACACCCTTCACCACTATCATCACGCGCTCTACCACTACCACCACACTCTTCACCACTATCACCAAACTCTTCACCATCACTACACTCTTCACTAGCACCACATCCTCCACCACTATCACCACACCCTCCACCACTATCAGCACACCCTCCACCATTATCACCACACTCCCCCAATATCACCAGACTCTTCACCACTATCACCACATTCTCCACCACTATCACCACTATCACCACACTCTCCACTATCACACCCTTCACCACTATCACACTCTCCACCACTATCATCACACCCTTCACCACTATCACCACACTCTTCACCACTATCAACACACTCTTCACTACCACCACACCCTCCACTATCACACTTCACTATCATCACATCCTCTACTATCACCACACTCTTCACCACAATCACCACTCTTCATCATTATCATCACACCTTCCATCACTATCACCACACCCTCCACCACTATCCACCACACTCTTTCCACTATCACCACAACACCCTTCACCAAACTCTTCAATACTATCACCACACTCTTCACTCACCACACT
>NC_069412.1:53045709-53098209 GCF_026875155.1 Cherax quadricarinatus
CAGTTAAAAATAGGAGAGGAGAGTTATTAAATGGAGAGTTAGTGGCATTGGGAAGATGGAGGGAATATTTTGAGGAATTGTTAAATGATGATGAGGATAGGGAAGCTGTGATTTCGTGTATAGGGCAATGAGGAATAACATCTTGTAGGAGTGAGGAAGAGCCAGGTGTGAGTGTGGGGGAAGTTCGTGAGGCAGTAGGTAAAATGAAAGGGGGTAAGGCAGCCAGGATTAATGGGATAAAGATAGAAATGTTAAAAGCAGGTGGGGATATAGTTTTGGAGTGGTTGGTGCATTTTAATAAATGTATGGAAGAGGGTAAGGTACCTAGGGATTGGCAGAGAGCATGCATAGTTCCTTTATATAAAGGCAAAGTGGACAAAAGAGAGTGCAAAAATTATAGGGGGATAAGTCTGTTGAGTATACCTGGTAAAGTGTATGGTAGAGTTATTATTGAAAGAATTAAGAGTAAGACGGAGAATAGGATAGCAGATGAACAAGGAGGCTTTAGGAAAGGTAGGGGATGTGTGGAGCAGGTGTTTACAGTGAAACATAAAATTGAACAGTATTTAGATAAGGCTAAAGAGGTTTTTGTGGCATTTATGGATTTGGAAAAGGCGTATGACAGGGTGGATAGGGGGGCAATGTGGCAGATGTTGCAGGTGTATGGTGTAGGAGGTAGGTTACTGAAAACAGTGAAGAGTTTTTACGAGGATAGTGAGGCTCAAGTTAGAGCATGTAGGAAAGAAGGAGATTATTTCCCAGTAAAAGTAGGCCTTAGAAAAGGATGTGTGATGTCACCGTGGTTGTTTAATATATTTATAGATGGGGTTGTAAGAGAAGTAAATGCGAGGGTCTTGGCAAGAGGCGTGGAGTTGAAAGATAAAGAATCACACATAAAGTGGGAGTTGTCACAGTTGCTCTTTGCTGATGACACTGTGCTCTTGGGAGATTCTGAAGAGAAGTTGCAGAGGTTGGTGGATGAATTTGGTAGGGTATGCAAAAGAAGAAAACTAAAAGTGAATACAGGAAAGAGTAAGGTTATGAGGATAAAAATATTAGATGATGAGAGATTGAATATCAGATTGGAGGGAGAGAGTATGGAGGAGGTGAATGTATTCAGATATTTGGGAGTGGACGTGTCAGCGGATGGGTCTATGAAAGATGAGGTGAATCATAGAATTGATGAGGGGAAACGGGTGAGTGGTGCACTTAGGAGTCTGTGGAGACAAAGAACTTTGTCCGTGGAGGCAAAAAGGGGAATGTATGAGAGTATAGTTTTACCAACGCTCTTATATGGGTGTGAAGCATGGGTGATGAATGTTGCAGCGAGGAGAAGGCTGGAGGCAGTGGAGATGTCATATCTGAGGGCAATGTGTGGTGTGAATATAATGCAGAGAATTCGTAGTTTGGAAGTTAGGAGGAGGTGCGGGATTACCAAAACTGTTGTCCAGAGGGCTGAGGAAGGGTTGTTGAAGTGGTTCGGACATGTAGAGAGAATGGAGCGAAACAGAGTGACTTCAAGAGTGTATCAGTCTGTAGTGGAAGGAAGGCGGGGTAGGGGTCGGCCTAGGAAAGGTTGGAGGGAGGGGGTAAAGGAGGTTTTGTGTGCGAGGGGCTTGGATTTCCAGCAGGCATGCGTGAGCGTGTTTGATAGGAGTGAATGGAGAGAAATGGTTTTTAATACTTGACGTGCTGTTGGAGTGTGAGCAAAGTAACATTTATGAAGGGGTTCAGGGAAACCGGCAGGCCGGACTTGAGTCCTGGAGATGGGAAGTACAGTGCCTGCACTCTGAAGGAGGGGTGTTAATGTTGCAGTTTAAAAACTGTAGTGTAAAGCACCCTTCTGGCAAGACAGTGATGGAGTGAATGATGGTGAAAGTTTTTCTTTTTCATGATAATGATGTAGCTATCATGATAATGATGTAGCTATCATGATAATGATGTAGTTATCATAACAATGATGTAGCTATCACGATAATGATGTAGCTATCATGAAAATGACGTAGCTATCATGATAATGATGTAACTATCATGATAATGATGTAGCTATCATGATAATGATGTAGCTATCATGATAATGATGTAGCTATCATGATAATGATGTAGCTATCATAACAATTATGTAGCTATCATGATAATGATGTAGCTATCATGATAATTATGTAGCTATCATAACAATTATGTAGCTATCTTGATAATGATGTAGCTATCCTAACAATGATGTAGCTATCATGATAATGATGTAGCTATCCTAACAATGATGTAGCTATCATGATAATGATGTATCTATCATAATGATGTAGCTATCATGATAATGATGCAGCTATCATAACAATGATGTAGCTATTATGATAATGATGTAGGTGCCCGTGTCCATTTACAGAAAACACAAACATGAATACAATGATACAATGTATTAAAGATCATGAATTTCCTCCAGCTCCTCCGAAGCCGGATGTGAGCCCAGTATGCAGCAAGTATTTCCCCTCTGGATGGCCACGCTGAGGCGCTGGATCATGAAAGTGGCTGTCCTTGGGTCCCTGGTGGTGTCGATGAGTCTGGAACCCAATTCTTTAAGGAAACGTGTGGCATTTTTTCCCCATGATCCCAAGGTCTCTGATCCCACTGGGAGAAATTGATACTGTTGGCTTATGTCCCTGTACTTGCTGATCTTGTACTCCTCCCTGTGATCAGCAGCTCCTCCCTGTCGCCCCACACTGTGATGGATATAGGTGTCAGCCAGTGTGGACACACAGGTATAGTCCCATGCTAAGAGCTTGCCATTCATCCGAGGATAGATGGTGATCCCATCGGGGCAGTTTGCTGGGTTGTGGGTATTGTTAGCTGCTAGTGATCGGGGCTCCCTCTCGGCTGGGCATCCAGCTGTAGCAAGGGTTCTCTTTATGATATCGTTGACCTCATTGTGTCTTGCATGCCAGTCCTTGCTTTTGGAACAGTTAAGACCATGTAGACCGTATTGGTCTTCCTGCACTTCGCTGCAAATACACGTATATTCTGTGTGAATTGGGGCAGCAAGACGCAGAGCCACTGCAATACGGAGGGTCTTAGGGTCGAGTCGCGTTCCCATTCCCGATATGGGAACTGTTTGGAGGAAGTCCCCAGAGTGAGGTGCACTCGTAGCCTGTAGACGGGCAGTCTCCCTATCTGATGTTGCAGCCTTGAGCATGTTGGCAAACACCTTTTCAGCGATTGGGCCATCCCAGCTTGACTGAGTCAGAGCTGCACTGGGGCTTAGTGCTGGAGCAGCAAGAGTCTCCCATTCAGTGATGGCACTGGCATAGCTAAGGTCCTGTATTCCTGCTGAGTCACTGAGGTTATCGGGAAGAATTTGTCTTATCACCTCGTTTGATGCTATGGAAGAGGATAGGAAAGCTGGTAGAGCAATCTGTGAAGATCTGCGTACTCCCAGCCCTCCAAGCCTGACCGCAAGTGAGGCTTGCAACAACTGTCCATCTTCAAGGGAAAGACTCAATACACTCTCTAGCATGGTCTTAAGGAGAGAGTCATATTCCTTGAGTTATGGACTGCTGAAGGCTGGGGAGCATCTCAGAAAGTAGGTAAGTTTTGGGATTGACAGGCACCTGGTGAGTAGGTAGAAGGCATCATGTGTGTCAATGTCTTTCATCCTGCTTTCCATCGTCCGGAGGTCTGAGATTTTTTTTTCTAGGATCAGATCGATGGCATTGGACCCAAGAGGAGCACCAAGGAGAGTGCTATTGGCTGGATCAATGGCTCGTGCTCCTGGTAAAACGGCGCTAATATTCTGGATCATCTGTCGATTGGTAGATTATTATAATCAAGGGGAAGCGCTAAACCGGTAGGATTATACAGCGCCTGGGGGGATGTGGAAGGCATTCAGGCTTAATTCGGGGAACTGGAGCACAGATCCAATTTCCTAAATCAAGAGCCCCTCACCAACTTCAAGGAACCTTCCCTGAGGGGTCGATTGGTAGAAACTATTTCACATTTGGTGGGGTTTAAAGATAGGCACAGGCTCTCTCCCATGTGTTAGGTAAGACACATATGCAACAGTTAGACAACTTTATTCCGAAACGTTTCGCCTACACAGTAGGCTTCTTCAGTCGAATACAGAAAGTAGGCAGGAACAGTAGAGATGTGAAGACGATGTAATCAGTCCATCACCCTTAAAGTCGTAGAATTTGAGGTTGTCAGTCCCTCGGCCTGGAGAAGTTCAGTTCCATAGTCAGGAACTATCTCTCCCATGTCTTTAATTTTACTGATGTCCTCTAGGAGAGATTCTGTTGAGCCAGCTAGGGTACCATCATCCAAGAACCAGATATTGAGCTCACTGGAGAGTGCTTCTGTGACTTCCTTGATGTCCAAACAGAACAGAAAGGAGGCAAGAGGGTCCCCCTGTTGCAAGCCCTCACCTGAGTCAATTTCATGGTCCACAAACAATAGTTTGGAAGTCACACTATAACACGATTCTATGAAGGGATAAAGGGAAGGGAAGTTTCTATAAACTGCTTGGAGAGCAACGTCCCTTCTGACTGAGTTGAAAGCGTTGGCAAAGTCCAATTTGACCAAGGCTTTTTCATCGGACATGTTGATATACACTCGTGCTGCATGGGCAGCTGCTTTACAGCCCTGTTTAACGCCAAAATCGAGCTGAGTTGGTTTCAGCATTGCAGCAGCATCTTGACTCACCCTTCTTACTGTAGCCTTGGCGACTAGGCGCCCAAGGGTGTTGCCCACTGCAATGGGCCTGATTCCGCCATCCTTTTTCCGGAGAGCACGCAATGAGGCGCTGCCAGCCAGGCACAGGTTGGAAAATTTGGTGAGTTCAGGCAGCAGCCTCTCTGAATCACCATGTGCTGGATTGAGTATTTATTTTAAGTGTTGAGGCCTTAAACCAGTGAAACCTCCTGCTGAGCCCTGTGGAAATGACACATCAGCATCGTACCGAATAGGTAAACTTGGTCAGTTATCAAGAACTCGTTTAAAATTAAGTCCTTTCTAAAATTTTCTCTTATACGTTTAAATATATATTTTTTTCATTTACGTTAATGTAAAAATTAATAATTTTGTAAAAGAAGAACCTTAGAAAACTTACCTAACTTTATTACAATAAGCGCAATTTAATTTAGCCTAATCCAACTAAATATATTTTAGATAAGTTTACAATAATTTAATAATAAACAAACACAATGAAATATAAATTTTTCGTTAGGTTCAGAATAATTTTTGCGAAATTTTTACAAATACAAATTTTCGCTTGCTTTATTAGGCAAGCAGAGCGTTCCTTTTTACGCCAAAATCGCAAGATTTGCCTATATGTTGCAAATGTATGGTATAGGAGGTAGGCTACTGAAAACAGTGAAGAGTTTTTAAGAGGATAGTGAGGGTCAGGTTGGAGTATCTAGGAGAGAGGGAGATTATATCCCAGTAAAAGTAGGCCTTACACAAGGATGTGTGACGTCACCGTGGTTGTAAGAGAAGTGAATGCTCGAGTGTTGGCAAGAGGTGTGAGGTTAAAAGATAAAGAATCTAACACAAAGTGGGAGTTGTCACAGTTGCTCTTTGCTGATGACACTGTGCTTTTGGGAGATTCTGAAGAGAAGTTGCAGAGGTTGATGGATGACTTTGGTAGGGTATGTAAACGAAGAAAATTAAGTGAATATAGGAAAGAGTAAGGCGATGTGGATAACAAAAAAATAGGTGACGAAATACTGGATATCAGATTAGAGGGAGAGAGTATGGAGGAAGTGAATGTATTCAGATATTTAGAAGTGAATGTGTGAGCAGATGAGTCAATGAAAGATGAAGTGAATCATGGAACTGAGGGGGAAAAGGGTGAGTGGTGCCCTTAAGAGTCTGTGGACACAAAGAACTTTGTCCAGGGAAGCAAAGAGGGGAATGTATGAGAATATAGTTTTACCAACGTTCTTATATGGGTGTGAAACATGGGTGGTGAATGTTGCAACAAGGAGAAGGCTGGAGGTAGTGGAGATGTCGTGTCTGAGGGCAGTGTGTCGTGTGAATATAATGCAGAGAATTCGTAGTTTGGAAATTAGGAGGAGGTGCGGGATTACCAAAACTATTATCCAGAGGGCTGAGGGGGGGTTGTTGAGGTGGTTTGGACATGTAGAAATGGTGGAACAAAATAGAATGACTTCGAGTGTGTATAAATCTGTAGCGGAGGGAAAGAGGGTTAGGGGTCGGCCTAGGAAAGGTTGGAGGGAGGGGATAAAGGAGGTTTTGTGTGAGAGGGGCTTTGACTTCCAGCAAGCATGCGTGAGCATGTTAGGTAAGAGCGAATGGAGGCAAATGGTATTTAAGACTTGACGTGCTGGAGTGTGAGCAAGGTAACATTTATGAAGGGATTCAGGGAAACCGGCAGGCCGGACTTGAGTCCTGGAGATGGGAAGTACAGTGTCTGCACTCTGAAGGTGGGGTGTTAATGTTGCAATTTTATAACTGTAGTGTAAGGCGCCTCTGACAAGACAGTGATGGAGTGAATGATGGTGAAAGTTTTTCTTTATCGGGTCACCCTGTCTTTGTGGCAGACGGCCGATGTGTTCATATATATATTATATATATATATATATATATATATATATATATATATATATATATATATATATATATATATATATATATATATATATATATATAAACAAAGTAGAAAGATAGGTAAATCAAATTTATATTAGCGTTTTAGGGATATACGAGGCTGTTACTGGGGTTATATTAGGCAGAATAGGAGTTTCCTTCGCATTATTCTTCAATGTGATTAACTTTCTCTTGGTACAATTACGAAGATGTTTGGTGGATGGCACAAGGGCTGACACTTGCTACGTTCTATTATTCAAACGTTATGTTCATGGGACAAAAATCTTTGCACAATAAAATGTGTTGTTTGTTCAAGTTATTAACAGTAACTTACTGGTATTTCACACATTTACACCTTTTGTTGTTTTGGTCCTTTAATTTCTCTTGTTGTTTCTCTTGTTTTTTTAGTTTACCAAATGTTCATTGTTTACCCTCTACTTTCTTGGTTTACGTCGTTCTTAACTTAGCTTCTGGTTTACCCTTCTGTTCTTAACTTTATCAGCTCTGGTTTACCTCTGTTCTAGGTTTACCATTGTTTAGGTTTACCTGTTTTAGGTTCACCTTCTTTAGGTTTATCTCTATTCTTGTGTGTGTGTTGTTTGGTTTGTGTGTATGTGTTCTGTTTGTTTGCTGTGTGTGTGTGTGTGTGTGTGTGTTGTTGTGGTTGTGTTGTGTGTGTGTGTGTGGTGTAGTGTATAACAATCATATTTGCACCAATTAAGTCATTAAGTTGTGGTACGGGTGTGGAAGTGTGAATTGCTTATCTATAATTTGTTCATGTTGGTAGCTAAGTATAAACGTAAGTTAACCATTCAGAATTATTACCTTTGTATTGTGAGCTCATTACCTTTTACTAGGTTCAGCTATCAAAATTTGGGGGCCCAGTCCTGGCTTCGTAACTGTTAATCTGTAACATTCTTGTACTGTATGGATTGTGACCAGTACTACCTGGAGTTCTTACCGTTGTAAATTGTGAGTTCCATTACCTTGTAAATGTGAGTTCATTCAGCTTGAAAGTTTGTGAGTTGCTACCTCTGAACCGTGATGATCGGTATCAAACTTGGTCCCTAGTTCCCTGGACCAATTATGACCTCTGTATCTTTTGACTACCGCCCAGGAATGGTATGGGTTGCTATTAAACAATTATAAACTTCTTGGCCCATTTGTTTGTCGCGCCATCATTGCTTCCAAATATTGCTTCTGAACTACTGGTCGTTACTATTCATTATTCTCAAGCATAGGTTAGTTTAAGATTACATAGGTTAGGTTAAGTTAGGATGATAGATTAGGTTAAGTTAGGTTAGTTAAGTATACTAGGGTAGGTTGTTAGCTATATGCAGTATGTTAGGTTAGTTAGGTTAAGTTAGGTTAATTAGGTTAGGTTAAGTTAGGCTAGGTTAGGTTAGGTTAGGCTAAGTTAGGTTAAGTTAGGTTACATTATGTTATGTTAGGTTAGGTTAGGTTAAGTTAGGTTAGATTAGGTTAAGTTAGGTTAGGTTAGGTTAGGTTAGGTTAGGTTAGGTTAAGTTAGGTTAGGTTAGGTTCGTCAGGAAAGAGATTGTTTCCTGACGCCAGTTCTTAGTCGTTATGGGTTTAATATTTCAGTGATACCTGGGTGTTCCGGGGGGGTCAACGCCCCCGCGGCCTGGTCCGTGACCAGGCCTCACGGTGTATCATGGCTTGATCAACCAGGCTGTTACTGCTGGCCACACACAAACCGACGTAGATGTATTCCTGGGTAAGGAAGTCCAACCTTTATTTACAGCGGGAATACTCGCCTATATTTTCTTTTTCCGGATGCGAATCTCTCTCTCTCTCTCTCTCTCTCTCTTTCACACAGGGTTTGACAAGGTTAGGTTAAGGAACCCTAGCTTTATTGACAAGCTATTTACAGGTTAAGGATTCCTAACTTTATTGACAAGCTAAGAGCTGTTACCTACATCAGCTCATTTGAAAGCATTTTTATTGTTACGAAATATACAAGTAGGGAACAGGATGAAATTGGAGCCATCTGTGGGCCAGCACTTACATCTAATCAACTGACTTTATCTCGTTGACATCATAATGCTGTACGAATGTGTTCCATACTCGAGTCATCCTGGGGATAAATGATCTCAGATGGAGTGATGTTCTGGAGAAGGGTACAGCCAGAGTAAAGTTGCTGCTGGCTGCCCGTCTTGTGGTATAGAAGCTTGCTTCACGCTGTCCTCTCTCTCTCTTGCGCCTCCAGTGTGTGATGACACACAGAGATGCAACAGTCGCTTGCAGTTGCAGTTCCTCTCAATGTCACCTTTACTTTGCATGAATATTAAGCTCAAACTTGATGATTCATCTACCTCATCCTTCTTGGTGTTGGAAAATAAGTTTGTGTTTCCTCTAGTGTTGTCCTCCCTGTATCTTATTCTAGTGTTGTTCTCCCTATATCTTATTGTAGTGTTGTTCTCCCTGTATCTTATTGTAGTGTTGTTCTCCCTGTATCTTATTGTAGTGTTGTTCTCCCTGTATCTTATTGTAGTGTTGTTCTCCCTGTATCTTATTGTAGTGTTCTCCCTGTATCTTATTGTAGTGTTGTTCTCCCTGTATCTTATTCTAGTGTTGTTCTCCCTGTATCTTATTGTAGTGTTGTTCTCTCTGTATCTTATTCTAGTGTTGTTCTCCCTGTATCTTACTGTAGTGTTGCTCTCCCTGTATCTTATTGTAGTGTTGTTCTCTCTGTATCTTATTCTAGTGTTGTTCTCCCTGTATCTTACTGTAGTGTTGTTCTCTCCTGTTCTTTTGTAGTGTTGTTCTCTCTGTATCTTATTCTAGTGTTGTTCTCCCTGTATCTTATTGTAGTGTTGTTCTCTCTGTATCTATTCTAGTGTTGTTCTCCCTGTTTTCTTACGTAGTGTTGCTCTTCCCTGTATCTTATTCTAGTGTTGTTCTCCTTGTATTTCTATCGTCTGCCACTCTCTTTCTTCTTAACTTCTGCCACTCTTCCTTCTCGATGCCTGCCACTTTTCCCTCTCAACATCTGCCACTCTTCCTTCTCATCGTCTGCCACTCGTCCTTCTCAACGTCTGCCATTTTTCCTTCCCCTCAACGTCTGCCATTCTTCTTTCCCTCTCAACACCTGTCAGTATTAGGAGTTTTACTGTTCCTTTCTCAACTAATACTGTTGCTCTTTCATTGATGTTCTCCTGGTATTATTGCCTCACCTGTTGACTGTTGCACAGCTGTGGGTTACTGCTACAATCACCTGTATTCCTCTTATTAATGTTGTTCGTCAAATGTAATTTGTTAACCCGTACAGCCTGATTTATTTACATATCTGTAATTACCTTCTTCAGTTTGTGGGGAGAAGGTAAGAGGACAGGGGACGTGATCTCTCAATCATGGTCTAACGTCTTTTATTTACAAAAGACTAATGTATAAAAGAAATTATACCTATTGTTGAGCTTTTGTTAGGAATCCACTTCCACTTTTCCATTGTTAACTCCACTCGGCTTATTTATCGCTTTTCATCTGAATATTTTCTGATATCTCTGTGGTTATCTTGAGTCAATAATGTCTCCCCGAGGCCTCTTGTTTGTTTTATCTCAGGTAAACAACAATGACTATATTGTTTATACTCTCAAATATTTTGTATGTCAGGAGGGAGGGAGAAAGAGAAAGAAAGAGAGAGAGAGAGAGAGAGAGAGAGAGAGAGAGAGAGAGAGAGAGAGAGAGAGAGAGAGAGAGAGAGAGAGAGAGAGAGAGAGGAGAGGAGAGAGAGAGAGAGAGGAGAGGAAAGGAGAGAGAGAGAGACAGCAAATTCCAAGAAATCAAAATGTGGTGCTGATGTTTACAATCCATGCGTTGTTTACAATACATGCGTTGTTTACAATACATACGTTGTTTACAATACATGCGTTGTTTACAATCCATATGTTGTTCGCAATCCACATAAAGTAGATGAGGGAATAATTACCAACACAAGCAAATTTGCCGACGACAAAGAAGAAAGAGCTAAGAAGCTGTGGAGAAATTACCTCGAACGGGAAGAGTTTTACCAGCTACAACTCACAAGACAACTCAATCAAGTGTTTTTCCACCTGTGAATCGAGTAAGACTTTGTTACATGACTTAGGACCATAGCCAGTGGCGGGCAGAGGTCTGGTGATGCCCGGGGCCAACTCTTTGAATGTATGCCCCAGACTCCTTGATTGTATGCCCCAAATCACTATCTTACTTCCCTTTCTAACTGGATACCCCCCCATTTGGATGCCCGGGGCCACCGCCCCTTCGCCCCCCCCCTCTGCACGCCAGAGACCATAGCCAAATTGATGTAAAGGCTAGACGCTAGGTCAACTTTTTTTTTCTTTGCATCCAGAGCGTGGAGCGCGAAGCTGGGCAAGATCCTATCTCGTTGTCGAGACGTGAAAATTGCCTTGATGGAAATATTCGTTGGCATTAACTCTGACCTGTGATCTGTTGTAATTTAAAGAAAAAACTGAAGTAGGTATGCCGTGCTGAAATGACGGTGTCTCGTTCGACGAGACATTGTCAGCAATTCTCTCTACCTGCCGTGGGACCTTATTAACCACAGACAAGAACTCTGTTGACGAGCGAATCTTCATGAACGAGTGATGGTGAAGTCGAGTGACGTTGAAACGAGTCGATGAGTGTACTGTGTACTGAATTGTCTAACGTGTGCAGTGATCTAGAGCGCCGGTGTATGTGATGAACTGTCTACAATATTTCCAAGACGATATTTAACGTGACTAAAGCGACGAACAGTAGTTCGTTGTACCTCGTGATTCATCGAGGTACAACTGTCCAATCTTCAGTCAAGTCTTCGGATATCGGCATTCAGACGATACAGTAGTGTCATGGCTCAAGCAGCGCGAGCACAGGTAAGTCCTGTCTCTTACACATCCGATCGACAACACTACAGTGGTTAAGGTCAGAGGTGTTGCAGAAACAGGGATAAACCTATCAAGATGCCGTGATATGTGAGATCTGATCACGTTAGGTAAATCACGCGATCTCACCAGGTGTCATATACCCGATATAGTGGATCATATGATATTAGGACACGTACTTAACACAAGGACGACTGTGCAAAAGACTGCAGGGTGCAGCTGATGTGGTCTTTAGGTGGTCAACATTTAAGATAAGTGAAGTGTGTTTACTAACATTCACCTACAGTCCACAAATTGGCAGGACAATCAGGATAGGTTGATGTTGAGGTCGAAGTGCCATGTACACTGAGGGGAAAAATAAGCATGGCCCTTATACTCTAAATAATAAACATTTTAATCCAAATCCATGCAGGAGTTCCTGTTACTATAACTCTAAACCCAAGTGTTTGCAATAAAGCTAATAGAATTCTCGGCTTCATATCAAGATATATAAATCATAGAAATCCCAAGATTTATGTATGTATAATTATTAATAAATTACCGACAATATGTCAGGTAAACGAACACAAGAGCAACTAGTGATGAATTTTGCCAAACCTATACAAGAACACGGATGGAATGTACAGACCTCGCAGTGAGGTCCAGAAGCCGTGGTGGTAATAGTAACAGTAGTAGTAACAGTAGTAGTAATAATCATAGAAGTATAAGGAGTAATATAAGTATTATTAGTATAAGTAGTGTCCCCAGGTTTCTAGGTGTTTACATTTATCTTGATAATGTAAAGCACCTGGGTTGACTGGTTGAAGGTTCTCTGCAGTCCTGGTTGCTACAGTGACTCTGGTGTCGCTTGCGCAATTATTTTAGAAACCTTCTGGTTAACTTGACTGTTAGAAAGGATAACTTTTATTTAAAGTGGTGTCAAAGCGTGTTAGGTAACTTGACACAGGTGCAGTTAATGTGATATTTCGCTCTTGGAGAGCGAAACGTTGCCACAATATCACATTAGTTGCATCTGTATCTATATAAGAGGTGATGTGATGGGCTGGCTTCTTGCAGTATTTGAAGGAAGGAAATTGTAGCTCGGTAAAGGTTTGGTTTATGTAGAGACACTTCTCGTCTAGACTGTAGATGCGATATTCTCTCAAGGAAAAGCCAATGATAACGCCTCATTTAGTTTAATATCTTGACTTGAATAGAACTGTTTAAGGTAAGTAGACTTTCTGTATGTATATTTGGACTCTCAAGGCTCGTAATTTAGTGTTTCGATTTTTATATACAGGGACCATATTGGCCTTTTTCCTGTTCTCAGGCAGCTGCCCTGACTGGTGAGATTGGTTTAAGACTTTTGCTATTTTCTCAGTGCTCACGGGAATATGTTGTCTGCTCCCATTCTTTCTCATGCTGCTTTAGTTGATAACTTCTAGTTCCTATTGATCTGTTCTGACTTCAGTGCCTTCAGGCAACTTTCCGTTTTCTTTTATAGATACCTCTCTGAATATTCTCTTATAAATACCTCTTTGAATATTCTTTTGCAAATACCTCTTTGAATCTTCTTCTAAGCTCTACGCATACCTCCCTATCATCCGTCGTATCCTCCTTCCCTCCCTCCTTCTTCAGCCATATCACCTGATCTCAACAAACCATACCACTGGCAGGGATTGAACTAGTGGCGAGTGAGTGGTAAAACTCCAGGCCAGCGCGTAAGCCACTGGACCAGCTGGCGACAATAAGATTCATCCAACTAGGTATATTTACATACCATAGTGAGGTTAGCACGGGCACCAGCGTGACCCCAAATGCAAGTTTTTACAGATGGCTCTCCCGCTAGCGAGGCCGTGACGAACTCTACGGTTTGTTTGCAATCGTGTCATTACGATTTCGTGAGTCACCTGATCTAATACAGTCATTTTTTATGTGGTTGTGGAGTAATTTTCGTTCAGTTTTGAATTTTCACGCTATATTATTTTCCCAGTAGACTATGATTCCTTCCTTCTAATAGTCGAGCATTAATTCTTATCTCTCCAACTTTACATCACCCTTGGTTCCTCCCCATTCCTGGATGAATCATGGGCTCTGTTTTTCTTATTTCTTTTCACAATGGACGATATGAACCTTCCTAGTCTCGTACTATTCTCACCCTTTACCATCATCTTTCCTTCTACTGTAGATAAATGGTTCAGAGAATCAACAGGATGATGACTTAGACACTTGTGCAACATCTGGCACTTGTGCTACACTTGAAACTTGGCAACACTTGACACTTGTGCTACACTTGAAACTTGGCAACACTTGACACTTGTGCTACACTTGACTCTTGTGCAACACCTGACACTTGTGCCACACTTGACACTTGTGCAACACTTGACACTTGTGCTACACTTGACACTTGTGCTACACTTGACACTTGTGCTACACTTGACACTTGTGCAACACTTGACACTTGTGCCACACTTGGCACTTGTGCCACACTTGACACTTGTGCCACACTTGGCACTTGTGCAACACCTGACACTTGTGCTACACTTGACACTTGTGCTACACTTGACACTTGTGCTACACTTGACACTTGTGCCACACTTGACACTTGTGCAACAACTGACACTTGTGCTACACTTGACACTTGTACAACACTTGACACTTGTGCTGCACTTGACACTTGTGCTACACTTGACACTTGTGCTACACTTGACACTTGTGCTACACTTGACACTTGTGCAACACTTGACACTTGTGCCACACTTGGCACTTGTGCAACAACTGACACTTGTGCTACACTTGACACTTGTACAACACTTGACACTTGTGCTACACTTGACACTTGTGCTACACTTGACACTTGTGCTACACTTGACACTTGTGCAACACTTGACACTTGTGCCACACTTGGCACTTGTGCAACATCTGACACTTGTGCTACACTTGACACTTGTGCAACACTTGGCACTTGTGCAACACCTGACACTTGTGCTACACTTGACACTTGTGCTACACTTGACACTTGTGCAACACTTGACACTTGGCAACACTTGATACTTGTGCTACACTTGACACTTGTGCAACACTTGACACTTGTGCAACACCTGACACTTGTGCAACACTTGACACTTGTGCTACACTTGACACTTGTGCAACACTTGACACTTGGCAACACACTGACACTTGGCAACACTTGACACTTGTGCAACACCTGACACTTGTGCTACACTTGACACTTGTGCTACACTTGACACTTGTGCTACACTTGACACTTGTGCAACACTTGACACTTGTGCTACACTTGACACTTGTGCAACACTTGACACTTGTGCAACACTTGACACTTGGCAACACCTGACACTTGGCAACACTTGACACTTGTGCAACACTTGGGTATTTTTATTGTCGAAACGTTTCGCCAGCCAGTGGCTTCCTCAGTCCAATTCAGAGAAGAATTGTACTGGACTGATGAAGTCACTGGTTGGCGAAACGTTTCCACAATAAAAACACCCAAGTGCTGCACATATATTTAATTTATTTTCTTTCTCCCGCTTTGTCTATCAGTTCCCTTTTCCACCGCACTTAGAAAATTTCTTGTGCCATCACAGACTCTCTTCTGTAGTCAACTTTCTTATGATTCACTTCTTCCATTTCATTCTTCATTTCCATTTCCACTAGACATCCAATATTTACTTTCACATGATCACTGGTTTTACCTGGAGTTTACCTGGAGAGAGTTCCGGGGGTCAACGCCCCCGCGGCCCGGTCTGTGACCAGGCCTCCTTAGGTCAGTGTCCCAGGATGCGACCCACACCAGTCGACTAACACCCAGGTACCCATTTTACTGATGGGGAACATAGACAACAGGTGGAAAGAAACACGTCCAATGTTTCTACTCTGGCTGGGAATCGAACCCAGGCCCTCACCGTGTGAAGCGAGAGCGTTAACCACCAGGCCACCAGAGCCACTGGTGCCCAGTGATTCCTCACAAGTGATTTCATCTGTGTTATATTCGTTTAAGACGCAAGTTAATACTGATCTTGACGGCTCATCTTCCCCTTGTCATTTTCTTTATGTCTTAACTCAGAAACTTTACTGTTTCTTCTTCTCCCTGCTTCTTGCTCCCCTGTTTTATCAGTTTCTTTAATGTTGATAGCCAGTAACAATAGTTTGGCTCTGGTTTTTATTGTTCTTTCTGTCACTGTTTTCAACACGTTAATCGTTGTTCATATTCCTCCCTTGGCCACCTATATGTTTTGGTGGTGGTTTGACTTACTGTTATTATTTTTCTTTCTCTGGACATTACAGTACCAACTATAAATTTCTTGAAGTTCCCTTTTTTTCAGGCTTGCTAGTTCCTCTACTCTTCACTGGCTCCTTCTCTTCATTTACTTTCCCTTTCTTTTCTTATTATCTGGTACCCTTCTGGGAATATTGTATTTATTATTCGCAAGAGTTCTGTTTTTGTAATAACTATAATGTAAGGATTTTCCTCTCCTCTTGTTTTTCAGCACTTCACCTTAAGTGTTGAGTCTTCGTGCATTTGAGTACCACACTATCGCTCGCTGTTTGCTGGGTATACTGTGCTTTTATTTTGATTCTGAAAACAATGAGTACGTAGTATCTGCGGAGAGATGGATGGATGGACGGATATGTGTACTCACCTAGTTTTGTGTGTGTGTGTGTGTGTGTGTGTGTGTGTGTGTGTGTGTGTGTGTGTGTGTGTGTGTGTGTGTGTGTGTGTGTGTGTGTGTGTTTACGTGTGTGTGTGTATGTGTGGTTACAAAGCATACAGGACCTACCCTGCTGCCGGCTCCCACAATCACTCATGATCAAGGGAGAATATGCTGTTAAGCATATGTACCATCACACAGCTGCTCTTTATCTATTATATACACGCCATCACCTCTCTCATTCTGCCCACACACACACTCTCTCCCCACTCTCTCACTCTTGCTCACACAAACTCCCACACACACACACACACACACACACACACACACACACACACACACACACACACACACACACACACACACACACACACGAGCGTATCTCAGCCACAGAGAACGTCAACCAACACAGTGATATCCTCTCCCAGATTACCCACAACGAACCACAACCATTCAAGGCCTCCCCTTACCCCCCACTCTCCCCCTTTCCCTCTACCTCTCCCTCTCTTTCTCTCTCTCTCTCTCTCTCTCTCTCTCTCTCTCTCTCTCTCTCTCTCTCTCTTCCCCTCTCCTTTTCTCTCTGGCACACACACGTACACTTGTTTCCGACTCTAAAGAGACATCAGCCATCACAGCTTGGAGACACAACGTCTCTGGTTGTTTATAGTGAATGGAGTAAAGCATACACAGTAACAACTAGATTACATAGAAAAGAAAAATGTATTACTTTAAGATAGCATTTTATAAAACCAAATGTATTATGATATTACACAGGACAGATACAAATAACTAGTATAGGCAATTCTGTAATTATTTGAAGACAGAGCTGAAGAGTTTATTCTAAAGAAGGATATAAGACAAAATAATAAAGAATAGTTGAACAGAAGGTGGAGAGCTATAATAAAGAAGGAGCATATAATCAACATAGGAAATGAGGCAATCAAGACACTTACCAGAGAGAGAGAGAGAAAGAATGGAATTCAAGGTCAGAAATGAATATACAAATATAAGAAGGACAGAAAAAAAAACTGAAAAATAAATAAGACATGAGCAAAGTAGAAGCAATTTTTTTATTCAAGTCTGCAACAACAGAAAGATCTAAAGACAAAAAAAAAAAGAAGTGACATAGAAAAAGTTACTAAAGTAGAGAAGGAAATGTGTGAGGCGTTAAGTAGAAAGTTGTAGAATATATTCACATTCACAATATAGTGGAATTTAATGCCTGATAAATGAAATAGATGTTATTTAAATAACTGAAGAGGTAAAGAAATTATTAATGGATGCTGGCAAGACATAAAATAAACGGGGGAAATAACAGCCTGGGGGTCACAATAAAGTTCTGAAGAACTAAGCTATCCACTTGGAACTCTTTAGGGTTATTTCACTGGAGGAAACTGATAAATAGAAAACGGCACATCCATGCCAATATTTACAGTAGGCCTATTTTGCTGACTTTTGTTTATTTGTAAAAAATAATGAAAAAAAAATGGAGAAAACACTTGAGAGCAAAAGATCTATTAATAGACATTAGGATATTCATACATATCACATCTATTGTTTTAGAAGTAATGGATAGACATATTGTTTGTATATCAATTTTAAGACTACCCCACCTGTGGTATGGTTAATTTTAAGACTAATTTCGAAACAGCAAAATGTAGGATGAATTATAAGGCAAATCATTACAACTGGTGAAAATATTTCTGCTTGAGAGTATGAGTACTATGACCTCTTGGGATGACGTCACACACGGGGTACCACAACGCACCTCACTTGTGACATCAGTATATTTGCCTGCTAATGTTTCTGATTTACACAAGTGACTTTACTAGAAGGAACAGAGAAAGGCATGACTAGGACGCTTTAGATGGTTTGCATGTAATATAATATTCCTGGGGAGGTCCTGAATCCGTTAGTCTTTTCTGGGTAAAGGAAGATACTCAGGTTTGAGCTGATGAAGGGAAAGGTAGTTTCAATTTCTAGCATCGAGAGCCCGTCACCAGCATCAAGGTGTCCCCCTTCAGAGATGAAGTGGTTATAAACTACCCGATGATGTGAAACCAACTTAAACAACCAATACTTATAACCCTAATTTTTAAAGGGGTGGACCGGTAAGCCAGCGGAAGGCCTCGGTCAGATGATCAAAAGCTCCAGCTGCAGGTCATCATATGACCCACGTCTGGAAACACTTGTCCTGTTTCCTGACGAACCTTACCTAAGCAACCAAATAAATATATAAGCAATTCTTGCTTACTAACATATGAAAGCAAGAGAGCCAGACGAGGTATCACCCTGAGTTATAAATCAGCAACCAAGTATCGTTGTGTTAAACAGTAACCGCAAATTAATGAATAAGACATGTGAAACACCTGGTTATTGTTATTGTCGACAATAAAGATAATTAAGTATTGCTCATGTTTCTTATTCATAATCACACTAGTGGATAGCAAATTAAGAGGAGGGGCCAGGAGCCTGATCTTAACCCAGCATCCATATCCAGAAAACGTGAAAAAAAATATATATCACACTGGCTCATTCTTTAGTTGCAAGGCTGGAGATGAGAAGTGTTCACACAACATGATACACCAAAACTAATATAAAACAATGGTGTTATGTGTTACAGTGTCTGCAGCTCAGCCTACCATGGGATTACTGACCCATGCTAGGCAGGTCTAACTCATACCAACCTATAACCATTCACATACTTGTAAAACCTATATATTTAAAGCCAGCCAGAGTTGTCTGACTGTATTTGAGCTGACATCTTGGTCTCGACGTGCAAGATCAAGATGCCAGCTCAAATGCCAGCATATCACGCTGCCTGGGAGGTTATACTCATCTAGAACTCGTAGCTTTCTACACTTCAACCAGGTGAACTGCAGAAAACTACGAGTATGACCCTCTGGAGAACACTTGGTGACACTAAGTGTTCTCCAGAGGGTCATACCTTCACCACGACACGCACCGTCTACACTCTGCCTTCAACATTAAAATATAAGATGATGGCTACATATTCGTGAGTTACCGATCCCTGATGTATTATCTTACTAATTAAATAGGAAAAAAACTGGTCATGAATTCACGGTAGAGTTACTCAGATGACACAGCCTGTACACTCTGCTTCAACATCAGTATACTGATGTAGACTCTATCGTCGTGGTAATCCCTGCGGGAGCCAATTCACCACTAATGTAATTTGAAAAATTGTTCATCATTTCGTGGTAGAATTACGCGCATCCTGCGTACTACCACGTAAGTTCATTTACCAACCAATGAAATACACCATAAGCATCACACTACCCCCACGCATTACAACGAAAACAATCATCTCTGACAAGTTATAGGGAAGCCTAGCCGCTGGCTCGGCCTTGTACTCTACCAGGCAATAATCACTCCTGCTGGAACGAAGCACAGCTACTAAACTGAAGTTTTTCGAAGATTGAGACACTTAAGCAACGCATGGGAATCTTTATTCCAGGCTAAGGGACTGATTACCTCGAACTCTCCTCTCCTTTCCCCTGTCTTGTATTGGACTAATGAAGCCACTGTGTTGCGAAACGTTTCCTTAATAAAGATTCCCATATGTTACTTAATGTCTCAATCCTCAGTTTGTCGATTTTCAAACCATTTATCACAACTGAAGTCTTTGAGGTCAAACTGACAGATTTCATTACTTCGTATAAAAAAAATACTTTTTTTTGTATAATACAAGTGTTCTGCATCCAGTTTTTTTTTAAATATATAAAATGTGCATTTTTTTCCTAAATATAATATTTCTGTCATTATTATTACGACAAAGAAAGGTAACTTTTGTTTCCAAAATCTATTAAACAGAGTAGCAGCACAATGCTGGTGTTCCCACAATGTGACTATCATAGTAGTAATGTAACAGCACAGTGCTGGTGTTCCCACAATGTGACTATCATAGTAGTAATGTAACAGCACAGTGCTGGTGTTCCCACAATGTGACTATCATAGTAGTAATGTAACAGCACAGTGCTGGTGTTCCCACAATGTGACTATCATAGTAGTAATGTAACAGCACAGTGCTGGTGTTCCCACAATGTGACTATCATAGTAGTAATGTAACAGCACAATACTGGTGTTCCCACAATGTAATTATCGTAGCAGTAACGTAACAACACAATGCTGGTGTTCCCACAATGTAACTATCGTAGTAGTAATGTAACAGCATAATGCTGGTGTTCCCACAATGTAACTATCGTAGTAGTAATGTAACAGCACAATGCTAGTGTTCCCATAATTTAACTATCACTGATAGTTCCCACAATATAACTATCATAGTTTAGCAGCACACTGCAAGTGTTCCCACAATGAAACTATCATAGTAGTGTAGCAGCACACTGCAAGTGTTCCAACAATGTAACTATCATAGTAGTGTAGCAGCACACTGCAAGTGTTCCCACAATGTAACTATCATAGTAGTGTAGCAGCACACTGCGAGTGTTCCCACAATGTAACTATCATAGTAGTGTAGCAGCACACTGCGAGTGTTCCCACAATGTAACTATCATAGTAGTGTAGCAGCACACTGCGAGTGTTCCCACAATGTAACTATCATAGTAGTGTAGCAGCACACTGGAAGTGTTCCCACAATGTAACTATCATAGTAGTGTAGCAGCACACTGCGAGTGTTCCCACAATGTAACTATCATAGTAGTGTAGCAGCACACTGCAAGTGTTCCCACAATGTAACTATCATAGTAGTGTAGCAGCACACTGCGAGTGTTCCCACAATGTAACTATCATAGTAGTGTAGCAGCACACTGCGAGTGTTCCCACAATGTGACTATCATAGTAGCAATGTAACAGCACAGTGCTGGTGTTCCCACAATGTGACTATCATAGTAGTAATGTAACAGCACAATACTGGTGTTCCCACAATGTAATTATCGTAGCAGTAACGTAACAACACAATGCTGGTGTTCCCACAATGTAACTATCGTAGTAGTAATGTAACAGCATAATGCTGGTGTTCCCACAATGTAACTATCGTAGTAGTAATGTAACAGCACAATGCTAGTGTTCCCATAATTTAACTATCACTGATAGTTCCCACAATATAACTATCATAGTTTAGCAGCACACTGCAAGTGTTCCCACAATGAAACTATCATAGTAGTGTAGCAGCACACTGCAAGTGTTCCCACAATGTAACTATCATAGTAGTGTAGCAGCACACTGCGAGTGTTCCCACAATGAAACTATCATAGTAGTGTAGCAGCACACTGCAAGTGTTCCCACAATGAAACTATCATAGTAGTGTAGCAGCACACTGCAAGTGTTCCCACAATGAAACTATCATAGTAGTGTAGCAGCACACTGCAAGTGTTCCCACAATGAAACTATCATAGTAGTGTAGCAGCACACTGCAAGTGTTCCCCACAATGAAACTATCATAGTAGTGTAGCAGCACACTGCAAGTGTTCCCACAATGAAACTATCATAGTAGTGTAGCAGCACACTGCAAGTGTTCCCACAATGTAACTATCATAGTAGTGTAGCAGCACACTGCAAGTGTTCCCACAATGTAACTATCATAGTAGTGTAGCAGCACACTGCGAGTGTTGCCATAAAGTAACTATCATAGTAGTGTAGCAGCACACTGCAAGTGTTCCCACAATGTAACTATCATAGTAGTGTAGCAGCACACTGCAAGTGTTCCCACAATGTAACTATCACAGTAGTGTAGCAGCACACTGCGAGTGTTCCCACAATGTAACTATCATAGTGTAGCAACACACTGATAGTGTTTTCTAATATATTAGTAAGTTGGAAAACAACGGCAGTAATCTTTAGATGTACCTAATTATTTTTTTAATAACTATGAGCTCCTGGTCTACTTAACTTTTCCCAAACAACATTAACCACGCGTAAATCAAACAGTTAATAATAATAATAATAATAATAATAATAATAATAATAATAATAATAAATGATAATATTTATTTACTACATGTACAAGGTATACAAGCCTAGTTATGCCTAATTTTCCCGAAATGCTCTGCATTTCGGGAAAATTGGGTTAATTTTGTACCCAGGATGCGACCTACACTAGTCGACTAACACCCAGGTACCTATTTTACTGATGGGTGAACATGGAAAGCAGGTGTCAAGAAAGCACGTCCTAATGCTTCCACCCGTACCGAGCATCGAACCATGGACCTCAGTATGTGAGCCGAGTGGGTTAGCAATTAAACTACGTGTATAAATATAACTTATATTCTCTTGCAAATGTAAGTTAAATTTCAATAAAGCATATGCGAATGAGTATCGGCTGAACAAGAGGAGTGATCACCCCTTTCTAACAGGACTCGACCTTAGGTTCAATACGTATCGTGGAGTGATGTGGGTCGTGCCCTCTCTTCCTGCTTCCTTCCCGTGTTCTCTCACTCACCCACCGTTTATCACCTAAGTTTCCTGGTATCAGTAAGAAGTGACGTCAGGTTGTGTGGCCGTGTAGCGTAGTGGCGAGCAGTGTGGCTTGAACCTCCGTAGTGAGCAGGTGGTGTGTTCTAAGCTCCTCTAGTCTGGATGCTACCGTTTGTCACACCCGTTCAACAGGTGGGTGTTCACTCTCCGGATACATGCACCGCCCGTGTTCTCAATACTGTTACCCCACAGCATAATTTAATGATAAATGCGCTGTTTTGTTTTGTTTTTAAGTTTAACGTAATCCACATTTTTTATCTGCGGCGATCGTAAGTTAGCAAAAGTGAGTTATATTATGCAGGTCTGGAAAGATGGCAAAATGAATTTAAAATGCTTTTATGAACTAGACTTGTCTGGGAGGCTGCGAGATACAAAAATGCGGAACTCTCATAACACCAGCTTCCTACATCATACACCACCCTCCCACATTATACACCGACCTACATTATACACCACCCTCCCACATACACCAGCCTCCTACCTCATACACCACCCAACTATATTATATACCAGCCTCCTACATTATATACCACCCTCCCACAATATACACCAGCCTCCTACATTATACACCAGCATCCTACATTATACACCAGCCTCCCACAATATACACCAGCCTCCTACATTATACACCAGCCTCCTACATTATACACCATCCTCCCACATTATACACCAGCCTCCTACATCATACACCACCCTCCTACATCATACAACAGGAATACTGCAGGGTCATCATAAGTGTTAGTCTAAAGCTCTAAAACCAAAATATGTATGCGTTTGCATGCCTATAAATGTTTTCTTGTCCTTATGTATGCGTATGCAGATGCATACAAATGCATACGTATACATGCGAGCGTTTGTATACGTGTGCCTCTATGTACCTAAGTGTATTTATTAATGTAATCGTGTGTGTGTTAATTACAAGTGTGAAGGCGATGACAACAGGTGTTCTTCAATTACTGCATTGCAATCAATATGACAGTTTGTTTAATAAGACTGAAACTTAATATCTCAATAATGCTAATCTTCCACTGAGCAAAACACAGCCGTTAGGTAAGACACATATGCAACAGTTAGGTATCTTTATTATGAAACGTTTCGCCTACACAGTAGGCTTCTTCAGTCAAGTACAGAAAAGTTGATAGAAGCAGAAGATACTTGAAGACGATGTAATCAGTCCATCACCCTTAAAGTTTTGAGGTGGTCAGTCCCTCAGTCTGGAGAAGAGCATTGTCCCATATTGTTTCATACTATGGAACAATGCTCTTCTCCAGACTGAGGGACTGACCACCTCAAAACTTTAAGGGTGATGGACTGATTACATCGTCTTCATGTATCTTCTGCTTCTTGACTGAAGAAGCCTACTGTGTAGGCGAAACGTTTCATAATAAAGATACCTAACTGTTGCATATGTGCCTTACCTAACAACCTGTCGGTATTTTATACCATTTTAATGTTCAAAACACAGCCGACTAGATGGCAGAGTCTGAATCCAGCCTTTCAGAGTTTATCAATTATGTTAGTCAAATGGTAAATTTGTATAACCACAACCTAAAATTATAGGGTATCATCCTGGTCATAACATGATTCAAACGTCATAACACAATTCAAGTCGAATATTTATACATGTGCAAACATCTGAGTATTTTTATTGTAGACGTTTCGCGATCCAGTGGCTTTATGAATATAGATTCTAGGACATAAGTGGAAGACAGTAGAACTATATACAAAGGATGAGGTAATCAGTCCCTCAGCCTTGGAGTTGGTGTGAAGACCACCGTATAAGAACATAAGAAGAACATAAGAACGAAGGAACACTGCAGAAGGCCTACTGGCCCATGCGAGGCAGGTCCAAGTCTCCTACCGGCTTAAGCCAATGCACCCAACCTAGTCAGGTCAGGTCACACTGACTTAAGGGAGGAACACGGCAACCGACCTGGTAGCACAAGCTATCAGGTCTAACTCACACCCACCCACATCTACTCATGTATTTATCCAACCTATTTTTAAAGCTACACAACGTTCTGGCCTCTATAACGGTACTTGGGAGTTTGTTCCACTCATCCACAACTCTATTACCAAACCAGTACTTTCCTATATCCCTCCTGAATCTGAATTTTTCCAACTTAAAACCATTGCTGCGAGTCCTGTCTAGGCTAGATATTTTCAGCACACTAGGCTAGATATTTTCAGCACACTAGGCTAGATATTTTCAGCACACTACTGTCTTCAAATTATGTCCTAGAATCTGTATTGATAAAGCCACTGGATGGCGAAATTCTATAATAAAGATACCCAGATGTTTGCACATGTGTATAAATTTTCATCTTGTTGGTATTGTATACCATTCTTGTACACCGATTCAAGTCGTTCAGATGGAGAATGCTCAAGATGTCACGAGGGAAAAAATAACATTGTGTGTATGTTTTAGTTTGCCAATCTTAACATTCTTCTAAGTAGGATGCACCAATGTTGAATGTTCAAACTCAATCAATAAAACCTTTCTCAAATTAGCACACGGAACCCAAAACCAGGAATTGACCAGAGGGCATCACCACATGCCAATAGTTGCTCGACCTCTTCCATAGTTCCAGTACACCATCAGTGTTGAAAGTTTGAAGCCGTTAGGATAAGACATTCTCGAGTTATTAAGAAAACCTTGGAAGAAGTAAAACAAAAAAAGATAATTTGGGCAACCAATCAGATACCTAATGAAACGACGTTAACTGAAAGGAAACTTTACTCATATACTCTCAAGAAACTTTCTTAGCCGCCAAGAGCCGACTGGTAAAAATTAAACGTGTGGGTTAAAGTTACAAGACACCAATAACAACTGTAGTTTATTTGATACTAACCCATCCTATGGGTGAGCTACTGCACTCCCAGGTGTAATCTTACATTCAATACTCATGGAGAATGAACATCAAAATGGTATATAATACCGACAGGTTGTTAGGTAAGACACATATGCAACAGTTAGACAACTTTATTCCGAAACGTTTCGCCTACACAGTAGGCTTCTTCAGTCGAATACAGAAAGTAGGCAGGAACAGTAGAGATGTGAAGACGATGTAATCAGTCCATCACCCTTAAAGTCGTAGAATTTGAGGTTGTCAGTCCCTCGGCCTGGAGAAGTTCAGTTCCATAGTCAGGAACTATCTGAAGATTAAGCGACAGTGCGGAGACTTAAATACTGTCGGAAGGAGAGGTGCAGGGTAGTAGTAGTAGTAGTAGTAGTAGTAGTAGTGGTGAGAGGCAACTGAGAGGTCATGTCCCTCTCAGATCCAACCCTTCTCACTTGAAAAGCTTGTCGAAGGTGTTTTCTGTACCAAGATGCCACGTGTTGCAGTGTCTGACAAGATGAACATCAAAATGGTATATAATTTCCGACAGGTTGTTAGGTAAGACACATATGCAACAGTTAGACAACTTTATTCCGAAACGTTTCGCCTACACAGTAGGCTTCTTCAGTCGAATACAGAAAGTAGGCAGGAACAGTAGAGATGTGAAGACGATGTAATCAGTCCATCACCCTTAAAGTCGTAGAATTTGAGGTTGTCAGTCCCTCGGCCTGGAGAAGTTCAGTTCCATAGTCAGGAACTATCTGAAGATTAAGCGACAGTGCGGAGACTTAAATACTGTCGGAAGGAGAGGTGCAGGGTAGTAGTAGTAGTAGTAGTAGTAGTAGTAGTGAGAGGCAACTGAGAGGTCATGTCCCTCTCAGATCCAACCCTTCTCACTTGAAAAGCTTGTCGAAGGTGTTTTCTGTACCAAGATGCCACGTGTTGCAGTGTCTGACAAGATGAACATCAAAATGGTATATAATACCGACAGGTTGTTAGGTAAGACACATATGCAACAGTTAGACAACTTTATTCCGAAACGTTTCGCCTACACAGTAGGCTTCTTCAGTCGAATACAGAAAGTAGGCAGGAACAGTAGAGATGTGAAGACGATGTAATCAGTCCATCACCCTTAAAGTCGTAGAATTTGAGGTTGTCAGTCCCTCGGCCTGGAGAAGTTCAGTTCCATAGTCAGGAACTATCTGAAGATTAAGCGACAGTGCGGAGACTTAAATACTGTCGGAAGGAGAGGTGCAGGGTAGTAGTAGTAGTAGTAGTAGTAGTAGTAGTGAGAGGCAACTGAGAGGTCATGTCCCTCTCAGATCCAACCCTTCTCACTTGAAAAGCTTGTCGAAGGTGTTTTCTGTACCAAGATGCCACGTGTTGCAGTGTCTGACAAGATGAACATCAAAATGGTATATAATACCGACAGGTTGTTAGGTAAGACACATATGCAACAGTTAGACAACTTTATTCCGAAACGTTTCGCCTACACAGTAGGCTTCTTCAGTCGAATACAGAAAGTAGGCAGGAACAGTAGAGAGTGAAGACGATGTAATCAGTCCATCACCCTTAAAGTCGTAGAATTTGAGGTTGTCAGTCCCTCGGCCTGGAGAAGTTCAGTTCCATAGTCAGGAACTATCTGAAGATTAAGCGACAGTGCGGAGACTTAAATACTGTCGGAAGGAGAGGTGCAGGGTAGTAGTAGTAGTAGTAGTAGTAGTAGTAGTGAGAGCAACTGAGAGGTCATGTCCCTCTCAGATCCAACCCTTCTCACTTGAAAAGCTTGTCGAAGGTGTTTTCTGTACCAAGATGCCACGTGTTGCAGTGTCTGACAAGATGAACATCAAAATGGTATATAATACCGACAGGTTGTTAGGTAAGACACATATGCAACAGTTAGACAACTTTATTCCGAAACGTTTCGCCTACACAGTAGGCTTCTTCAGTCGAATACAGAAAGTAGGCAGGAACAGTAGAGATGTGAAGACGATGTAATCAGTCCATCACCCTTAAAGTCGTAGAATTTGAGGTTGTCAGTCCCTCGGCCTGGAGAAGTTCAGTTCCATAGTCAGGAACTATCTGAAGATTAAGCGACAGTGCGGAGACTTAAATACTGTCGGAAGGAGAGGTGCAGGGTAGTAGTAGTAGTAGTAGTAGTAGTAGTAGTGAGAGGCAACTGAGAGGTCATGTCCCTCTCAGATCCAACCCTTCTCACTTGAAAAGCTTGTCGAAGGTGTTTTCTGTACCAAGATGCCACGTGTTGCAGTGTCTGACAAGATGAACATCAAAATGGTATATAATACCGACAGGTTGTTAGGTAAGACACATATGCAACAGTTAGACAACTTTATTCCGAAACGTTTCGCCTACACAGTAGGCTTCTTCAGTCGATAGTTCCTGACTATGGAACTGAACTTCTCCAGGCCGAGGGACTGACAACCTCAAATTCTACGACTTTAAGGGTGATGGACTGATTACATCGTCTTCACATCTCTACTGTTCCTGCCTACTTTCTGTATTCGACTGAAGAAGCCTACTGTGTAGGCGAAACGTTTCGGAATAAAGTTGTCTAACTGTTGCATATGTGTCTTACCTAACAACCTGTCGGTATTATATACCATTTTGATGTTCATCTTGTCAGACACTGCAACACGTGGCATCTTGGTACAGAAAACACCTTCGACAAGCTTTTCAAGTGAGAAGGGTTGGATCTGAGAGGGACATGACCTCTCAGTTGCCTCTCACTACTACTACTACTACTACTACTACTACCCTGCACCTCTCCTTCCGACAGTATTTAAGTCTCCGCACTGTCGCTTAATCTTCAGATAGTTCCTGACTATGGAACTGAACTTCTCCAGGCCGAGGGACTGACAACCTCAAATTCTACGACTTTAAGGGTGATGGACTGATTACATCGTCTTCACATCTCTACTGTTCCTGCCTACTTTCTGTATTCGACTGAAGAAGCCTACTGTGTAGGCGAAACGTTTCGGAATAAAGTTGTCTAACTGTTGCATATGTGTCTTACCTAACAACCTGTCGGTATTATATACCATTTTGATGTTCATCTTGTCAGACACTGCAACACGTGGCATCTTGGTACAGAAAACACCTTCGACAAGCTTTTCAAGTGAGAAGGGTTGGATCTGAGAGGGACATGACCTCTCAGTTGCCTCTCACTACTACTACTACTACTACTACTACTACTACCCTGCACCTCTCCTTCCGACAGTATTTAAGTCTCCGCACTGTCGCTTAATCTTCAGATAGTTCCTGACTATGGAACTGAACTTCTCCAGGCCGAGGGACTGACAACCTCAAATTCTACGACTTTAAGGGTGATGGACTGATTACATCGTCTTCACATCTCTACTGTTCCTGCCTACTTTCTGTATTCGACTGAAGAAGCCTACTGTGTAGGCGAAACGTTTCGGAATAAAGTTGTCTAACTGTTGCATATGTGTCTTACCTAACAACCTGTCGGTATTATATACCATTTTGATGTTCATCTTGTCAGACACTGCAACACGTGGCATCTTGGTACAGAAAACACCTTCGACAAGCTTTTCAAGTGAGAAGGGTTGGATCTGAGAGGGACATGACCTCTCAGTTGCCTCTCACTACTACTACTACTACTACTACTACTACTACCCTGCACCTCTCCTTCCGACAGTATTTAAGTCTCCGCACTGTCGCTTAATCTTCAGATAGTTCCTGACTATGGAACTGAACTTCTCCAGGCCGAGGGACTGACAACCTCAAATTCTACGACCTTTAAGGGTGATGGACTGATTACATCGTCTTCACATCTCTACTGTTCCTGCCTACTTTCTGTATTCGACTGAAGAAGCCTACTGTGTAGGCGAAACGTTTCGGAATAAAGTTGTCTAACTGTTGCATATGTGTCTTACCTAACAACTCATGGAGAATAAAATGTATATATATATATATATATATATATATATATATATATATATATATATATATATATATATATATATATATATATATATATATATATATATTATATATATATATAAAAACATAAGAACATAAGAAAGAAGGAACACTGCAGCAGGCCCGCTGGCCCATACTAGGCAGGTCCTTTACAATTCATCCCAGTAACAAACATTTGACCAGCCCTATTTTCAATGCCACCCAAGAAACAAGCTCCGATGTGCAAGTCCCACTCAAATCCAACCCCTCCCACTCATGTATTTATCCAACCTAAATTTGAAACTACCCAAAGTCCCAGCCTCAATAACCCAACTAGGTAGACTGTTCCACTCATCAACTACCCTATTTCCAAACCAATACTTTCCTATGTCCTTTCTAAATCTAAACTTATCTAATTTAAATCCATTACTGCGGGTTCTCTCTTGGAGAGATATCCTCAAGACCTTGTTAATATCCCCTTTATTTATACCTATCTTCGACTTATACACTTCGATCAGGTCTCCCCTCATTCTTCGTCTAACAAGTGAATGTAACTTAAGAGTCTTCAATCTTTCTTCATAAGGAAGATTTCTAATGCTATGTATTAATTTAGTCATCCTACGCTGAATGTTTTCTAACAAATTTATGTCCATTCTGTAATATGGAGACCAGAATTGAGCTGCATAATCTAGGTGAGGCCTTACTAATGATGTATAAAGCTGCAGTATGACCTCTGGACTTCTGTTGCTTACACTTCTTGATATAAATCCCAGTAATCTATTTGCCTTATTACGTACGCTTAGGCATTGCTGTCTTGGTTTAAGGTTGCTGCTTACCATAACCCCCAAGTCCTTTTCGCAATCTGTATGGCTAAGTTCTACATTATTTAACTTATAAGTGCTAGGGTTATGGACACTCCCGAGCTTCAGAACCTTGCATTTATCTACATTGAACTGCATCTGCCACTTTTCTGACCAAGAGTAGAGTTTGTCTAAATCCTCCTGAAGTTCCCTAACATCTACGTTTGAATCAATTATCCTACCTATCTTCGTGTCATCGGCGAATTTGCTCATATCACTAGTAATTCCTTCATCAAGATCATTGATATATTATAAAACATCAACGGGCCCAAGACTGATCCCTGTGGAAACGCCACTTGTTACTGATCCCCACTCGGATTTAACCCATTAATGGACACTCTCTGCTTCCTGTCTGTGAGCCATGATTCGATCCACGAGAGCACCCTTCCCCCAATGCCATGAGCTGCTACTTTCTTCAACAGTCTTTGGTGCGGAACTCTATCAAATGCCTTACTAAAATCTAAGTAAATAATATCAAATTCTTTATCGTGGTCAACAGCCTCAAAAGCTTTACTGAAGAAAGTTAATAAATTAGTTAGACAAGACCGGCCTCTTGTGAATCCATGCTGAGTATCATTAATCAAGCTATGCTTATCGAGATGGCTTCTTATAATCTCAGCTATAATTGACTCTAGTAATTTTCCTACAATTGAGGTCAGGCTTATTGGGCGGTAATTTTGACGGTAACGACTTGTCCCTGTTTTAAAAATAGGAATTACATTAGCCATCTTCCACATATCAGACACTACACCTGTTTGAAGAGATAAATTAAAAATATTAGTTAATGGTTCACAGACTTCCATTTTGCATTCCTTTAGAACCCTTGAAAATACCTCATCAGGACCCGGTGACTTATTTTGCTTCAGTCGGTCTATCTGCTTCACAACCATTTCACTAGTGACTGTGATGTTACATAATTTATCTTCTGATCCACTATAAAAATTAATTACCGGAATATTATTAGTGTCTTCCTGTGTAAAAACCGAGAGAAAATAATTATTTAAAATCGAGCACATTTCATTCTCTTTGTCAGTAAGATGCCCATAGTTATTTTTAAGGGGACCTATCTTATCTCTGACTTTTGTTCTATAGACCTGGAAAAAACTTTTTGGGTTAGTTTTAGAATCCCTAGCAACTTTAATTTCATAGTCCCTTTTAGCTTTTCTTATCCCTTTTTAATGTCCCTCTTAATGTCAATATACTGATTCATAAGATGACCCTCGCCTCTTTTGATACGCCTATAAATTCCTTTCTTTGCCCTAGTAGATATTTCAGCCTATTATTCATCCATTTTGGGTCATTTCTATTTGATCTAATTTCTTTATAAGGGATAAACGCTCTTTGAGCAGCATGTATTGTGTTCAGAAAACTGTCATATTGATAGCTCTCTTCGTTACCCCAGTCAACAGATGATAAGTGTTCTCTAAGCCCATCGTAATCTGCTAAGCGAAAATCTGGGACTGTTACTGAGTTATCCCTACTATCATACTTCCATTCAATTCTAAATGTAATTGATTTGTGGTCGCTAGCACCCAGTTCCTCTGAAACTTCTAAATTATTAACAAGTGATTCATTTGCAACTAATGTGACATTTATTGTGGCAACGTTTCGCTCTCCAGGAGCTTTATCAAGCCATTACAAACAATACATGGACACAGAGGGTATATAAAGGCTCAGAGTGAGGTGAATACTAGTGAGGTACCATTTCGATGTTCACTAGTGGTAGTAGTAGTAGTAGTAGTGGTAGTGACAAAAGTAATGCAATATGGTAGAGCAATTAATTTGTACATGAGTAAAAGGATATAAAAGCTATTACTTGGGTAACATAAAAATAGGTTGGACAAATATAAACTGGAATGAGGCGGCTTGTTTCAGTGTTCACTCTCTGTGCTTTGTGTAGTATAACAGGAGAGACTATGTGATGGCAGGGTTTACTGTTTTCAGGAGGATTCTTGCTAAGACTTCGGAGATGGTGAAGCTGCCGTTGTTTTGTTTAATTGTATTTGAAACAGCGATCAGTGCTGATTCAAGCACTTGCGTGTGCGGAAATTAGTTTTTTTATCACTAATTGGGCGTCTCTGAATTTCATAAGATGATTGGTGGAATTTCGGTGTTGTACACAGGCGTTGTTTAAGTTGTCGTTTCCTACATGCGTATATGTGTTCATTGAGGCGGTGTCGAGGTTTCTTGCTGTTCACCTACGTAGATCTTGTCACAGCCCCCACAGGGTATAGTGTAAACTCCTGCATTGACTGGTTCGTGGTGCTTGGGGTTTTGTCCTGGTTAGATCCCTTTAAATTTAAGTGGTAGAAGCGATGGCGACTCTGGTGTTAGCTTGTGAAAGTACTTTTGAGACGTTTAGTGCAACCTGGCTGTTGGACCCAAACGTCTCAAAAGTACTTTCACAAGCTAACACCAGAGTCGCCTCGCTTCTAAACCCCTTTAATAAAGGATCTAACCAGGACAAAAACCCAAGCACCACGAACCAGTCAATGCAGGAGTTTTTCACTATACCCTGTGGAGGCTGTGAAAAAGACTACGTAGGTGAAACAGCAGAAACCTCGACACCCGCCTCAATGAACACATATACGCATGTAGAACGACCCAAATTTAAAAAACGCCTGTGTACAACACCGAAATTCCACCCAACATCTTATGAAATTCAGAGACGCCCAATTAGTGATAAAAGAAACTAAATTCCGCACACGCAAGTGCCCTTGAATCAGCACTGATCGCTGTTTCAAATACAATTAAACAAAACAACGGCAGCTTCACCATCTCCGAAGTCTTAGCAAGAATCCTCCTGAAAACAGTAAACCCTGCCATCACATAGTCTCTCCTGTTATACTACACAAAGCACAGAGAGTGAACACTGAAACAAGCCGCCTCATTCCAGTTTATATTTGTCCAACCTATTTTTATGTTACCCAAGTAATAGCTTTTATATCCTTTTACTCATGTACAAATTAATTGCTCTACCATATTGCATTACTTTTGTCACTACCACTACTACTACTACTACTACCACTAGTGAACATCGAAATGGTACCTCACTAGTATTCACCTCACTCTGAGCCTTTATATACCCTCTGTGTCCATGTATTGTTTGTAATGGCTTGATAAAGCTCCTGGAGAGCGAAACGTTGCCACAATAAATGTCACATTAGTTGCACTTGTGTCCTTTTACTTTACATATTGTCGGTAATTCTACCAACTTTATTACAAGTGATTCATTGTTTGCCAGAACTAAGTCAAGCAGAAGATTGAGACACTTATGCAGCATATGGGAATCTTTATTCAGGAAACGTTTCGCCACACAGTGGCTTCATCAGTCCGTTACAAAGAGGAAGGCGTAAGGAGAGGAGGAGTATGAGGTAATCAGTCCCTCAGCCTGGAGTCGATGTGTTCAGTCCATCAATGATGGACTGAACACATCGACTCCAGGCTGAGGGACTGATTACCTCATACTCCTCCTCTCCTTACGCCTTCCTCTTTGTAACGGACTGATGAAGCCACTGTGTGGCGAAACGTTTCCTGAATAAAGATTCCCATATGCTGCATAAGTGTCTCAATCTTCAACTTGTCGGTTTTTTCAAACCATTCATCACTAAGTCAAGCAGGTTATTACCCCTTGTAGGTTCTGTCACAAAGTGCATCAAAAAACAATCCTGAACTACTTCTAAGAAGTCGTATATATATATATATATATATAATATATATATATATATATATATATATATATATATATAATATATATATATATATATATATATATATATATATATATATTTATGTCGTGCCGAATAGGCAGAACTTGCGATCTTGGCTTAAATAGCAACGCTCATCTTGCCATATAGGACAAGTGAAAATTTGTGTATGCAATAATTTCGCCAAAATCATTCTGAACCAAACGAAAAAAATATATTTCATTGTGTTTGTTTAGTACTAAATTATTGTAAACAAATTTAAAATATATTTAGTTGGGTTAGGCTAAAATAAATTGCGCTTGTTATAATAAGGTTAGGTAAGTTTTCTAAGTTCCTTTTGGTGCAAAATTATAAATTTTTACATCAACATAAATGAAAAAAATATATCTTTAAACGTATAAGAGAAAATTTTAGAAAGGACTTAATTTTAAATGAGTTCTTGCTAATTGACCAGTTTTACATATTTGGCACGACATTATATATATATATATATATATATATAATATATATATATATATATATATATATATATATATATATATATATATATATAAATAATAAATATATATATTATAGAAGAGTGGAAAGTAAATAAATGAACAATGTTGTGTGCGCGTAACCATGAGAGACAACGGATGCAGCCTCGTCTCACTGCTCGCCAGCTACACTTAATTCACTTCCCCGGCCAGCCAACATTTGCTGCTGCTACTCGTGTACGTTGCCACACACTGGCTTACATCTTGTTTTAGTGTCACACGTGTGTACGCTCTCTTAGCACTGATCACTGTTTTGATTGACATTTCTTTGTTGTAAGGAACATAAGAAAGGCGCACTGCAGTAGGCCTACTGGCCCAGGCAAGGCACGTCCAAGTACATAAGAACATAAGAACGAAGGAACACTGCAGCAGGCCTACTGGCCCATGCGAGGCAGGTCCAAATCTCCTACCGGCTTAAGCCAATGCACCCAACCTAGTCAGGTCAGGTCACATTGACTTAAGGGAGGAACACGACAACCGACCTGGTAGCACAAGCTATCAGGTCCAACTCACACCCACCCACATCCACTCATGTATTTATCCAACCTATTTTTAAAACTACACAACGTTCTGGCCTCTATAACTGTACTTGGGAGTTTATTCCACTCATCCACAACTCTATTACCAAACCAGTACTTTCCTATATCCTTCCTGAATCTGAATTTTTCCAACTTAAAACCATTGTTGCGAGTCCTGTCTAGGCTAGATATTTTCAGCACACTATTTACATCCCCTTTATTTATTCCTGTCTTCCATTTATACACCTCAATCATATCCCCCCTAATTCTACGTCTTTCTAGAGAGTGCAGATTCAGGGCCCTTAGTCTATCCTCATAGGGAAGGTTTCTGATACATGGGATCAACTTTGTCATCCTCCTTTGTACATTTTCCAGAGAATTTATATCCATTCTGTAATACGGTAACCAAAACTGTGCAGCATAATCTAAATGAGGCCTAACCAAGGATGTATAGAGTTGAAGAACAACCTGAGGACTCCTATTATTTATGCTTCTTGATATGAAGCCAAGGATTCTATTAGCTTTATTGCGAACACTTATGCACTGTTGTCTTGGTTTCAGATTACTGCTGTTAGGTAAGACACATATGCAACAGTTAGGTATCTTTATTCCGAAACGTTTCGCCTACACAGTAGGCTTCTTCAGTCGAGTACAGAAAAGTTGATAGAAGCAGAAGATACTTGAAGACGATGTAATCAGTCCATCACCCTTAAAGTTTTGAGGTGGTCAGTCCCTCAGTCTGGAGAAGAGCATTGTTCCTTTGTCTGAAACTCCGTTGTCTGTACTCGACTGAAGAAGCCTACTGTGTAGGCGAAACGTTTCGGAATAAAGATACCTAACTGTTGCATATGTGTCTTACCTAACAATCTGTCGGTATTTTATACCATTTTAATGTTCAGATTACTGCTAACCAGAACTCCTAAATCTTTTTCGCAATCCGTAATATTAAGATCTACATTATTTAGTTTATATGTGGCATGGTTATTGTCCTGTCCAACATTCAGAACTTTGCATTTGTCTATATTAAACTGCATCTGCCACTTCTCCGACCACTGCATCAGTCTATTCAAATCTTCCTGGAGTGCTCGAATGTCCTCGTCAGAATGAATTCGACGGCCTATTTTGGTGTCATCAGCAAACTTGCCGATGTCGCTCTTTATGCCCTCATCTATGTCGTTTATGTATATTGTGAACAGCAGGGGGCCCAACACTGACCCCTGTGGAACACCGCTCGTGAACATCAAAATGGTATACAATACCGACAGGTTGGTAGGTAAGACACATACGCAACAGTTAGGCAACTTTATTCCGAAACGTTTCGCCTACACAGTAGGCTTCTGTATTCGACTGAAGAAGCCTACTGTGTAGGCGAAACGTTTCGGAATAAAGTTGCCTAACTGTTGCCTATGTGTCTTACCTACCAACACCGCTCGTGACGCTTCCCCACTCTGATTTCTCCCCATTTATGCAAACTCTCTGGTGCCTATTTGTCAACCATGCCTCTACCCAGGAAAAAATTTCTCCTCCTATTCCATGTGCCTTAATTTTCCTCAATAGTCTCTGATGTGGGACCCTGTCAAAAGCCTTACTGAAGTCCATATACACAATATCATATTCATTACCATGATCTACTTCCTCAAATACCTTAGTGAAAAAAGTTAATAAATTCGTAAGGCAGGAACGCCCCTTTGTAAAACCATGCTGAGATTCGTTGATTAATTTATGTTTTTCAAGGTGGCTACGAACTGCCTCGGCAATTATTGATTCCATAAATTTTCCCACTATGGAGGTTAGGCTTATTGGTCTATAGTTCGAAGCTAAGGACCTGTCACCTGCTTTGAAAATAGGTATCACATTTGCCATTTTCCACTTATCTGGCACCATGCCAGTTTGTAGTGATATGTTGAAAAGATTAGCCAAAGGTGTGCTAAGCTCCTCTTTACATTCCTTTAGAACCCTTGCATACAGTTCATCAGGGCCTGGGGATTTGTTAGGTTTTAATTTATCTATTTGCCTAAGGACCATGTCACTTGTGACCCTAATCGTGCACAGTTTATTATCGTCCTGTTCTACATAATTTATCATTACTGGAATATCGCTGGTATCCTCCTGTGTAAAAACTGAGAGGAAGTATGTGTTAAAAAGTCTACACATTTCCTTATCACTGTCAGTGAGCTGACCCGAGGAACTTTTGAGTGGGCCTATCTTGTTCCTGATCTTACTTCTGTATACCTGAAAGAATCCTTTTGGGTTAATCTTCGATTCTCTTGCAACTTTAACCTCATAATCTGTTTTTGCTTTTCTAATTCCCTTTTTTATTTCTCTCTTTAATTGAATATATCGATTTCTTAATTGCCCCTATCCTCTTTTGATTTGCATATATATGCCTCTCTTTTGACCAATCAGATATTTTAATCTATTGTTCATCCATTTAGGATCATTTTTGTTTGATCTGATTTCCCTATTTGGAACATAATTTGACTGAGCAGCTAGAACTATGCCCTGGAAAGCATCATATCAGCAACCATCACCACCTACCTGACCCTTAGTCAGGTCATTCCATCTCAGCCCACCTAAGTAATTTTTCAGTCCTATGAAATCAGCCAAGCGAAAGTCAGGGACGGAGACTTGATTGCCATTATTAGGGGAAATCCATGATATATTAAAACTGAGTGATTTGTGATCACTTTCCCCAAGCTCATCATTAACACTACACAAATAACCCGCACATAAAAGAGAGAAGCTTACGACGACGTTTCGGTCCGACTTGGACCATTGACAAAGTGCGGGTTATTTGTGTATTATTCCAGTCACGGTATTGTGCCTTTTTGTTATTCATCATTAACCTCAAGATTATTAATTAGTGTTTCCCTACTGGCAAGAACCAAGTCAAGGAGGTTTTTTCCTCTAGTTGGCTCTGTCACAAACTGTTTTAAAAAACAATCCTGGATCGTATCAAGAAAGTCACCTGACTCTAAATTTCCTGTCAAATTCCTCCAGTCAATCTGTCTATAGTTGAAATCTCCCATTACCGCAACATTTTCGTATGTAGATGCCTTACGAATTTCGTCCCATAGAAATTTACTGCACTCCCTTTCAAGATTTGGGGCCCTGTAAATCACACCCAAAATTAGTTTTTCTCGGCCCTCGAGAAGCTGTAACCAAACAGATTCAGTGGCTGACGCTTCTACTTTTATATCTTGTCTAACAAAACAATTTAAATTGTCTCTGACATACATCGCTACTCCACCACCCTTCCTGTTGACCCTGTCAGTGTGGAATAATTTATAGCCTTGTATGTGACACTCAGAGGGCATCTCTCTATCTTTCAGATTGAGCCAGGTCTCTGTTATAGCAATAATATCTATGTTGTTAGGTAAGACACATATGCAACAGTTAGACAACTTTATTCCGAAACGTTTCGCCTACACAGTAGGCTTCTTCAGTCGAATACAGAAAGTAGGCAGGAACAGTAGAGATGTGAAGACGATGTAATCAGTCCATCACCCTTGTAGTCGTAGAATTTGAGGTTGTCAGTCCCTCGGCCTGGAAAAGTTCAGTTCCATAGTCAGGAACTATCTGAAGATCAAGCGACAGTGCGGAGACTTAAATACTGTCGGAAGGAGAGGTGCAGAGTAGTAGTAGTAGTAGTGAGAATGTAGCCTCTGATAGGTCATGTCCCTCTCAGATCCAACACTTCTCACTTGAAAAGCTTGTCCAAGGTGTTTTCTGTACCAAGATGCCATGTGTTGCAGTGTCTGACAAGATGAACATCAAAATGGTATACAATACCGACAGGTTGTTAGGTAAGACACATATGCAACAGTTAGACAACTTTATTCCGAAACGTTTCGCCTACACAGTAGGCTTCTTCAGTCGAATACAGAAAGTAGGCAGGAACAGTAGAGATGTGAAGACGATGTAATCAGTCCATCACCCTTGTAGTCGTAGAATTTGAGGTTGTCAGTCCCTCGGCCTGGAAAAGTTCAGTTCCATAGTCAGGAACTATCTGAAGATCAAGCGACAGTGCGGAGACTTAAATACTGTCGGAAGGAGAGGTGCATATCTATGTTTCCTGCACTTGCAATTAATCTTAGCTCATCTATCTTATTTCTTACACTCCTGCTATTAATATAGTAAACCTTAAGGGAGCTAGTCCCTTGCTGTCCCTTTGTTTGCTGACCTGATCTATTGTCTTTATTTATAACTTCATGCTGAATGCCTTTTATACATTTACTGATTCCAACCCTAGTGTTGCAACCTGCTTGTTTCCCACACACACCCATACCTCTATCTTCTATCAGTTTAAAATCATAGGCATTTCACCAATGGCCTTCTCAATTGAGTTTGCAAGTGCTACCACCCCAGCCCCAGAGAGATGTACCCCATCCCTTGCATACGTATCATGTTTGCCATAAAAGTTGTTCCAGTTGTCAATGAATGGGATTGCAAGTTCCTTGCAGTATCTGTCTAGCCAGCAATTTACACCAATTGCCCTAGACAACCATTCATTTCCTACTCCCCTTCTAGGCAAGATGCTACATATGATTGGGACCCCTCCCTTAGACTTAATGAAATCTATAGCTGACCTGTACTTATCTAGCAGCTCTTCTCTCCTACCCTTCCCAACATCATTTCCACCAGCACTGAGACAAATAATGGGCTCGTTCCCATTACCTGACATGATATTATCCAGCCTGTCAACTATGTCCCCAATACCAGCTCCAGGGAAGCACACTCTATCTCTCATCTTCTTATTCCTATTACAAAAAGCACGGTCAATATATCTTACCTGAGAGTCACCAACCACAAGAATGCGCTTACCTCTGTTAGCAGGGGCAGTAGTGCCCTTACCTTCACTGGCCACTGAAGTACATTCATCCTGAAGAACAGAGAAGTGATTTCCTACGTTCAGATCTTCACTCTTAACTTTCCTTATTCTGATTCTCCTCCCATTACTGGTTACCACTCGCCACTTGTAGCATGTGTTGGACTGCACCTCACTGCTGGTAGCCGTTGCTACCTCCCCACCTACAGCCTCCTCACAGCGAGAGACAGACTGCACCTCACTGCTAGAAGCCTCATTGCCCACAACTCCAGCCACCTCACACTCTCTCCCAGACCCACTGAGGTGGACCTTCAGCCTCCTAATCTCCTCCTGGAGAAGCAAGACCTCCTCCTTCAACTCTCCAACCTCAATTTTTAAAACACTGCAGAAGCAAGCCATGCTTTGTAACCGTCCACGCTAATCCCCAAAGCAGCTCAGGGTCTGTGACCTCACGTGACGACTGACCACTGAACACTCGTATGGTATGGAAATATAAACACATATGCAGTATAATGTGATCCTTTATTGACAACGTTTCACCCACACGGTGGGCTTTTTCAAGTCACACACAGATCTACCTGGGGTGGAAGGTACGGGAGTATTTATAGTCATGTTCAGAATGTTGAGGTCAGGTGGAGAATGCTGCATCTGATGATCTACCGGGTGGAGTTATAGTCTTGGGTAGCTTGGCAGGGGTGTTGGACAAGTTGTGAGTAGACCTTCTGCAGTGTTCTATGTTCTTATGTGGGATAGCGATGAAGAAGTTTCTTGGCGAGTGGTTCAGCTATGTTATAGAAGCCGTTGTTCTGGTTAAATTGTTGGTTATAGAGATAAGCGATGATTCCAGGATTCTTCGGTATTGAGTGTTGTCTTCTGTGGCGATAAGTCTTGAGTTTCTGTAGTTAATTAAATGGTTGTGTGAATTGCGATGTTGTACACAGGCATTCCTTGTATCGTCAGTCCTGCTTGCATATTGGTGTTCTGAAATACGTGTTTGGAGGTCTCTTGATGTTTCGCCCACATATAATTTGTTGCAGTCATTACAAGGGATTATGTATACCCCTGCAGAGGATGGAGGCTTGTCCTGTCTACTACTGGTGATGTCCTTGATGGTCGTGGTTGTGGAGGCAGATACTTGGAATGATGTATTGGAAAAGATGTTGGAAACATGTTTGGCAATGGAGTTGGTGGGGAGGACTATGTATCTCTTCTCGGCAGTGTCTTCTCTGGGTTTGTTGAAGATGTTTAATGCTCGCCGTCTGCAGTCTCTGATGAAGTGACGAGGATAGTGGAGTTTAGAAAATACTTGTTCAATTATAGTGCATTCTTCCTCAAGGAACTCATTGCTGCAGATTCTGAGTGCACGCAGGAAGAAGCCTATAATTACACAACGTTTGGCTTTGGTGTCGTGGTGAGAGTAGAAGTGGAGAAGATCGTTTTGGTTGGTGGGTTTTACCTCATACTCCTCTCCTTACGCCTTCCTCTTTGTATTGGACTGATGAAGCCACTGTGTGGCGAAACGTTTCCTGAATAAAGATTCCCATATGCTGCGTAAGTGTCTCAATCTTCAACTTGTCGGTTTTTCAAACCATTCATCACACGATGTAATCAGTCCATCACCCTTCAAGTATCTTCTGCTTCTATCAACTTTTCTGTACTCGACTGAAGAAGCCTACTGTGTAGGCGAAACGTTTCGAAATAAAGATACCTAACTGTTGCATATGTGTCTTACCTAACAACAATAACGTTTTGCCTCGAGGGCTTTGGTAATACTGAAGAGACAACAAAGTGTAATAGGACTAAATCTGAAACTGTTATACAATACTGATAGGCACAAGCTGTACACTCCTACATTTATGTAGGAGTTTGTACACTTATGTATGTTTTTATTATATGATCCTACAACGATTATCATTATCACATTATTATTATTATTATTATTATTATTATTATTATTCACCTGAAGGAGTCATATAGTACCTGGAGCATGGAAGGTATCCCGATTTGATGGGAGGAAAGTGAAGGGTCGCAAAGTTTCCTGTGGTCACGAACACATCAAGGCACCGTTCTTGAAGGGCAGGGACGCACTTCCTCCTGTGATCAAGAGCCTATCACCAACATCAAGGCAGGGACGCACTTCCTCCTGTGATCAAGAGCCCATCACCAACATCAAGGCACCCTTCTTGAAGGGCAGGGACGCACTTCCTCCTGTGATCAAGAGCCCATCACCAACATCAAGGCACCCTTCTTGAAGGGCAGGGTCGCACTTACTCCTGTGATCAAGAGCCCATCACCAACATCAAGGCACCCTTCTTGAAGGGCAGGGACGCACTTCCTCCTGTGATCAAGAGCCTATCACCAACATCAAGGCAGGGACGCACTTCCTCCTGTGATCAAGAGCCCATCACCAACATCAAGGCACCCTTCTTGAAGGGCAGGGACCGTTCGTACTTGACTCAACTCCTGTGATCAAGAGCCCATCACCAACATCAAGGCACCCTTCTTGAAGGGCAGGGTAGCAATTACTCCTGTGATCAAGAGCCCATCACCAACATCAAGGCACCCTTCTTGAAGGGCAGGGTCGCAATTTCTCGTGATCAAGAGCCCATCACCAACATCAAGGCACCCTTCTTGAAGGGCAGGGTCGCAATTCCTCCTGTGATCAAGAGCCCATCACCAACATCAAGGCACCCTTCTTGAAGGGCAGGGTCGCACTTCCTCTTGTGATCAAGAGCCCATCACCAACATCAAGGCACCCTTAAAGTGTCACTCATCATAAACGACCCCTCCCTCCATGTTTTTCAAGATCATATTATACTCGTGGGAAAGCCCTAAACCCTTATGATCATGCAGTATCTGGTGCATGTCATGAGAAACAGATGAAAAGAAGTTGCTTATTTCTGCGTCCTTTGCAACATTAATCAACTGATTGTAATTATAATACTCGTTAATTTTGCATCTTGTCTCACTGTGCAATTAGTGTTTTGCAAGAGCTGTTAGACTGTTGGTGTCCACAGCTGGTCTTGCATATGTTGCAGTAATTGCAGAGAGGCTTTGTTGCCTGTCATCTCTTGGTTGATTGTGTGATCCCTGTCGCTGCTGCCTGAGTTGCTCAGCTTGGTTCACCCCTTTATTTACGTGAGTCATAAACTGTGATGGTGAATACGCTGGTCATCGTCCCCGCCGCCGCTCTCACACCATCGTCCCCGCCGCCGCTCTCACACCATCGTCCCCGCCGCCGCTCTCTCACCATCGTCCCCGCCGCCGCTCTCACACCATCGTCCCCGCCGCCGCTCTCACACCATCGTCCCCGCCGCCGCTCTCACACCATCGTCCCCGCCGCCGCTCTCACACCATCGTCCCCGCCGCCGCTCTCACACCATCGTCCCCGCCGCCGCTCTCACACCATCGTCCCCGCCGCCGCTCTCACACCATCGTCCCCGCCGCCGCTCTCACACCATCGTCCCCGCCGCCGCTCTCACACCATCGTCCCCCGCGCCGCTCTCACACCATCGTCCCCGCCGCCGCTCTCACACCATCGTCCCCACCGCCGCTCTCAACCATCGTCCCCGCCGCCGCGCTCACACCATCGTCCCGCCGCCGCTCTCACACCATCGTCCCCGCCGGCGCTCTCACACATCGTCCCGCCGCGCCCCTCACACCATCGTCCCCCGGCGCTCATCACCATCGTCCCCGCCGGCGCTCTCACACCATCGTCCCGCGCCGCCGCTCTCACACCATCGTCCCCGCCGGCGCTCTCACACCATCGTCCCCGCCGCCGCTCTCACACCATCGAGTCCCTGCCGCCGCTCTCTCACCATCGTCCCGCCGCCGCTCTCACACCCATCGTCCCCGCCGCCGCTCTCACACCATCGTCCCCGCCGCCGCTCTCTCACCATCGTCCCCGCCGCCGCTCTCACACCATCGTCCCCGCCGCCGCTCTCACACCATCGTCCCCGCCGCCAGCTCTCTCACCATCGTCCCCGCTCGCGCTCTCACACCATCGTCCCCAGCCGCCGCTTTCACACCATCGTCCCCCCCGCCGCTCTCACACCATCGCCCCCGCCGCCGCTCTCACACCATCGTCCCCGCCGCCGCTCTCACACCATCGTCCCCGCCGCCGCTCTCACACCATCGTCCCCCGCCGCCGCTCTCACACCATCGTCCCCGCCGCCGCTCTCACACCATCGTCCCCGCCGCCGCTCTCACACCATCGTCCCCGCCGCCGCTCTCACACCATCGTCCCCCCGCCGCTCTCACACCATCGTCCCCGCCGCCGCTCTCACACCATCGTCCCCGCCGCCGCTCTCACACCATCGTCCCCGCCGCCGCTCTCACACCATCGTCCCCGCCGCCGCTCTCTCACCATCGTCCCCGCCGCCGCTCTCACACATCGTCCCCGCCGCCGCTCTCACACCATCGTCCCCGCCGCCGCTCTCACACCATCGTCCCCGCGCCCTCCACCATCGTCCCCGCCGCCGTCTCACACCATCGTCCCCGCCGCCGCTCTCACACCATCGTCCCCGCCGCCGCTCTCACACCATCGTCCCCCGCCGCGCTCTCACACCATCGTCCCCGCCGCCGCTCTCACACCATCGTCCCCGCCGCCGCTCTCACACCATCGTCCCCGCCGCCGCTCTCACACCATCGTCCCCGCCGCCCTCTCCACCATCGTCCCCGCCGCCGCTCTCACACCATCGTCCCCGCCGCCGCTCTCACACCATCGTCCCGCGCCGCTCTCACACCATCGTCCCCCGCCGCCGCTCTCACACCATCGTCCCCGCCGCGCTCTCACACCATCGTCCCGCCGCCGCTCTCACACCATCGTCCCCGCCGCCGCTCTCACACCATCGTCCCCCCGCGCTCTCACACCATCGTCCCCGCCGCCGCTCTCACACCATCGTCCCGCCGCCGCTCTCACACCATCGTCCCCGCCGGCTCTCACACCATCGTCCCCGCCGCCGCTCTCACACCATCGTCCCCGCCGCCGCTCTCAACCATCGTCCCCGCCGCCGCTCTCACACCATCGTCCCCGCCGCCGCTCTCTCACCATCGTCCCCGCCGCACTCTCACACCATCGTCCCCGCCGCCGCTCTCACACCATCGTCCCCGCCGCCGCCTCACACCATCGTCCCCGCCGCCGCTCTTCACACCATCGTCCCCGCCGCCGCTCTCACACCATCGTCCCGCCGCCGCTCTCACACCATCGCCCCAGCCGCCGCTCTCACACCATCGCCCCGCCGCCGCTCTCTCACCATCGTCCCCGCCGCCACTCTCACACCATCGTCCCCGCTGCGCTTTCACACCATCGTCCCCGCCGCCACTCTCACACCATCGTACCCGCTGCCGCTCTCACACCATCGTCCCCGCCGCCACTCTCACACCATCGTCCCCGCCGCCACTCACACCATCGTCCCCGCTGCCGCTCTCACACCATCGTCCCCCGCCGCCACTCTTACACCATCGTCACCGCCGCCACTCTCACACCATCGTCCCCGCCGCCACTCTCACACCATCGTCCCCGCCGCCACTCTCACACCATCGTCCCCGCCGCCACTCTCACACCATCGTCCCCGCCGCCACTCTGACACCATCGTCCCCGCCGCCACTCTCACACCATCGTCCCCGCCGCCACTCACACACCATCGTCCCCGCCGCCCCCTCTCACACCATCGTCCCTGCCGCCCCCTCTCATACCATCGTCCCCGCCGCCCCCTCTCACACCATCGTCCCCGCCGCCACTCTCACACCATCGTCCCCGCCGCCACTCTCACACCATCGTCCCCGCCGCCACTCTCACACCTGCCTATGTGTACATAAGAACATAGGAGAGAAGCAACACTGCAGCAGAACTGACCCATGCGAAGCAGATCCATGCCACCCACCGGCTTAAAACAATGACCACCTAGTCACGTCACTTCCACTTAAAGAGCACGGCATCGGACCTGGTAGCACAAGCTAGGCAGGTCCAACTCACACCCACCCACACCCACTCATGTATTTATCCAACCTATTTTTAAAACTACACGACGTCTTAGCTTCTATGGCAGTACTGGGGAGTTTGTTCCACTCATCCACAACTCTATTACCAAACCAATGCTTTCCTATATCCTTCCTGAATCTGAACTTTTCCAACTTGAAACCATTGCTGCGAGTCCTGTCTTAGCTGGATATTTTCCTAAGATTTATATAATCCATTTAACATATTCATGAGACAAAGAATTATTATGATGATGATTCGGACACCTGTGCAACACTTGGGTATCATCATTGTGGAAACATTTCTCTAACCAGTGACTTCCTCAGTCCGGTACAGAGAAGAGTGGTTGAAAATCAGGAGTTTGAGGTAATCATTCCCTCAGCTGAGGGACTGATTACCTCAAATTCCTCCTGATCTTCAACTATTTTTCTCTGTGTAAAGTAAAAGGACACAAGTGCAACTAATGTGACATTTTATTGTGGCAACGTTTCGCTCTCCAGGAGCTTTATCAAGCTATTTTTCTCTGTATTGTACTGATGAAGCCAATCGCTGGCGAAACGTTTCCACATTAAAGATACCCAAGTGCTGCATAAATATCTAATTCATTATCCTCTTGGTTCTCTGAACCATTTATCTACAATTATATTTATAAGAAAGAACTAAACCCACAAGGCTCGTCCATCACCTGGGGAATGGGAAGTAATCAGGTGATATCTGAGGACGGGAAGGGTAGCTTTAATTTACTGCATCAAGACCCCTTCACCAGCATCAAGGTACCTACCCCCCGCCTCCACCCTTGAGATACATGCAGTTCAGTGTGGGGGAAAAAAAATACAAAATCTTAAACACCTTGACAGTGAAAATAACTTCCACCAATAAACTGAATAATATAGAACTTAGAAGTCCTTGTTAGAAAAAAAAAATATCTGAAGTCAAGACAGCAGTGCCTTAACGTTCACAATAAGGTTATTATACATTTATATCATTAGTGAACATTCGCTTGAACTATGCAACACAAGTCTAGTCTCCACTGCACAATGGATGTAAATTATCATTAGTCTCCTGCGCAGGCTGCGGCAGATGACAAACCTGCACTGCGCCACCATGAGAAAACTTCCCCTCACCCCTTCAGTTGTTGCCTTGCAACATTGCACAGCTCCTGATGACGCACTGAGAAGTGTGAAAGTACTTGACTTAAAGATTTCCACCCCCCGTGGCTTGTCTTTTATATATATATATATATATATATATATATATATATAAATGTGTGTTGTGTGTGTGTGTGTGTGTGTGTGTGTTTGCGCGCGCGCGCGCGTGTGTAGAACAACCACTGTGAAAAAATAAATTCCAAGCGCTTTCGTGATTTCTCACATTATCAAGGAACTGTAAAAATAAAAAATCAACAGACGACATATAAGGAACTATTCTTCAGAAACATATTGAAGTTACTAAAATAGAAGATAAAGAAGCTTTCAAAATATTGAGCCTTTAATCAGGGTATTCCATCAGAGTGGAAAGTTAGTATGTTGGATCAGTGCTGTAATAAACTCAGAAGAACTTGTAATGAACTCAAAAACACACTACAAAGAAAATTAGTCTAACTGACAACAGTGATTGGACAAAGCTTCCTAATAACAACTTTGTAATTAACTTAGATGAAACAGCTGCTCAAGGTTTCGGTCTAAGTTTTGCAACTTAAAAAATAAACTAGACAGTATGGCAATTGCAAAAGCCTTTTGTGACTTAGAAAAATCCTCTAATTTATCCACTTATGAAATTAATGTAAGGGTTTATAGCTATGATTAAACAAAATATTCCCAAATACCCTCAAAGATTTTTTAAGTCTTATGAAAAATTTAATAAAAATTTGCATCTTACCAAAGCAGATAAAATCAATGCAATAGTAATTTTGAAAGAAAATGATTACCAAGATAAAATGCATCTTTTAAATGATACAGATACTTATTCCAAACTTAGAAAGAATCCCTTATATTCTGCTAACAGTAATTTTAATAAAACAATAAAACAACTATGTAAAGGCAAAGATGAATTAATTAAAAGAATCAGTTCCGGTAATCCATCTTTACCCTATATGTGTGGATTAATAAAAACACACAAACCAGATAATCCAGCCAGACCTATTATTAGTTCCATATTATCTAAATATTATCTAAATGACTAGTAGAAATTTTGAGCCCAGTTGTTGGAAAGATTTCTCACTTTAATGTTAAAAACAGTACAGATTTAGTGGATAAATTAAGCAACTTGACTGATTTAAATGATTTCACTTCCTTGTTTACAAAAGTTCGAGTTGATTATTTAAGTTTCCTATCAAAAGAACTTATTAATTACGATTTACCATTGCCAGTTCCTACTATTATTAAAGTTATTAAACTTTGTATTGTTGATGCAGAGTTTGTGTTTAATGACGAGTTTTACTCTCAGAAATTTGGTATGGCAATGGGAAATCCCCTCTTACCTGTCCTTAGTAATCTGCATATGGAATATTTTGAGACGAGACTGCTTAACAAAATCCTTCCCAGTAGAGCTAAGTAGTTTAGATATGTTGATATTTTATGTCTTATTCTAAGAATATAGATATAAACCATTTCCTTGTTAAATTAAATAATCTAGCTCATTCAATAAAATTTACTGTTCAATTTGAACAAAATAACTCTTTGCCTTTTCTAGATGTTTTAATTATTAAGGGTAACAATGATTTTAAATTTAAAATTTACAGAAAACCAAAAATAACTGTTCCTATGTACACTATTATTCTTCACATCAAGATAAAGTTAAACTGTCTATATTCTCATCAATGTTTTTGAGAGCTTTACGTATTTGCAGCCCAGAATTCATAGATGAAGAAATCTCGAAAATCTGTGAAATAGCTAATGATCTAAAATACCCAAGAAGCTTAAGTGATAAATCTTTCAGAATTGCTAGAAATGCTTTCTACAATTTAAAAAGTGACAGCCAACCTTATTCAACTAAAAATATGTTACTTCTCCCTTACCATGAAAACTTGGTTGATATGCCTTCTCTACTAATAGCTCTGACGTCCCACATCATAAAAATCTTTGAAAGAGTGCTAAGAAGCAGGATTGCAAATCACCTGGATTCCCAAAATCTGCACAATCCAGGGCAACATGGGTTCAGGGCAGGTCGCTCCTGCCTCTCACAACTACTGGATCACTATGACATGGCCTTGGATGCACTGGAAAAAATCAGAATGCAGATGTAATATACACAGACTTTGCAAAAGCATTTGACAAATGCGATCATGGCGTAATAGCCCATAAAATACGTGCTAAAGGAATAACTGGGAAAGTGGGGAGATGGATCTTCAACTTCCTAACAAATCGAACACAAAGAGTAGTGGTCAACACAGTTAAATCGGAGGCTGCCATACTGAAGAGCTCTGTTCCACAAGGCACAGTACTCGCCCCCATCTTATTCCTTATCCTCATATCAGACATAAACAGAGATATACACCACAGCACCGTATCATCCTTTGCGGATGATACTAGGATCTGCATGAGGCTGTCATCTGCTGAGGACGCGGTTAACCTCCAAGAAGATATAAACAAAGTTTTCCAGTGGGCAACGGTAAACAATATGATGTTCAATGAGGACAAATTCCAACTACTCCGTTATGGAAAACTGGAGGAGATAATAACTAGAACAGAGTATACTACTGACTCCGGCCATACAATAGAGCGGAAAAATAATGTAAGGGACCTGGGAGTAGTAATGTCTGAGGATCTCACTTTCAAGGATCACAACTTTGCCACGATCGCAAGTGCAAAGAAAATGATAGGATGGATAATGAGAACTTTCAAAACGAGAGATGGCAAGCCCATGATGATCCTTTTCAAATCACTTGTTCTCTCTAGGCTGGAATACTGCTGTACATTAACATCTCCATTCAAAGCAGGTGAAATCGCAGATCTAGAGAGTGTACAGAGATCCTTTACTGCACGTATAAGTTCTGTCAAGCACCTTAACTACTGGGAACGCTTGGAAGCACTTGACTTGTACTCGTTGGAACGCAGGAGGGAGAGATATATCATAATCTACACTTGGAAAATCTTGGAAGGAATGGTCCCAAATCTGCACACAGAAATCACTCCCTACGAAAGTAAAAGACTGGACAGGCGATGCAAAATGCCCCCAATAAAAAGTAGGGGCGCCATTGGTACACTAAGGGAAAACACCATAGGTGTCCGGGGCCCAAAACTGTCCAACAGCCTCCCATCAAGCATTAGGGGAATTGCCAATAAACCCCTGGCTGCCTTCAAGAGAGAGCTGGACAGATACCTAAAGTCAGTGCCGGATCAGCCGGGCTGTGGCTCGTACGTTGGACTGCGTGCGGCCAGCAGTAACAGCCTAGTTGATCAGGCCCGATCCATCGGGAGGCCTGGTCATGGACCGGGCCGCGGGGGCGTTGATCCCCGGAATAACCTCCAGGTAACCAGGTACTTAAGAATTTTAATATCAAAGTTGTATTTAAAAATCTTGATACAGTTAAAAATCTTTTGATAAAAGATTTCCCTAGAAATACTGACGGTTGTGTCTACAAGATTCCTTGTAAAATAAGTGATGAAATTTATTGAGGTCAAACTGGTAAAAGTCTTGAGCTAAGATTAAAGCAACATAAATATAGCATTAGAAAAAGATCGCAGTCAGCAGGACTCGATACTGCTACTGAGATGGTCAAGATTCCCAGGCAGCGTTCTTATCCACTCAGCCACAAATACAAGACTGTTCAGCCTGGTTCACAAGTCATGTTTCTTTCTCAGCCCGGGCACGTCAGTGAGCCTCAAGCATGGATTCAAGCTATTTCAATCTCCTTGTGTATGTTCTGACCTCACAAGTGATTTTTGTATCAGTGCACCACACAGAAACAAGCAGGTAAATACAGAGAAAGATCGCAGTCAGCAGGACTCTATATTGGAAATATAAACACATATGCAGTATAATGTGATCCTTTATTGACGTTTCACCCACACAGTGGGCTTTTTCAAGTCACACACAGATCTACTTGGGGTGGAAGGTACGGGAGTATTTATAGTCATGTTGAGGTCAGATGGAGAATGCTGCATCTGATGATCTACCGGGTGGGGTTATAGAGTCTTGGGTAGCTTGGCAGGGGTATTGGACAAGTTGTGAGTAGACCTTCTGCAGTGTTCTATGTTCTTATGTGGGATAGCGATGAAGAAGTTTCTTGGCGAGTGGTTCAGCTATGTTATAGAAGCCGTTGTTCTGGTTGAAATTGTTGGTTATAGAGATAAGCGATGATTCCAGGATTCTTTGGTATTGAGTGTTGTCTTCTGTGGCGATAAGTCTCGAGTTTCTGTAGTTAATTAAATGGTTGTGTGAATTGCGATGTTGTACACAGGCATTCCTTGTATCGTCAGTCCTGCTTGCATATTGGTGTTCTGAAATACGTGTTTGGAGGTCTCTTGATGTTTCGCCCACATATAATTTGTTGCAGTCATTACAAGGGATTATGTATACCCCTGCAGAGGATGGAGGCTTGTCCTGTCTACTACTGGTGATGTCCTGATGGTCGTGGTTGTGGAGGTAGATACTTGGAATGATGTATTGGAAAAGATGTTGGAAACATGTTTGGCAATGGAGTTTGGGGGAGGACTATGTATCTCTTCTCGGCAGTGTCTTCTCTGGGTGTGTTGAAGATGTTTAATGCCCGCCGTCTGCAGTCTCTGATGAAGTGATGAGGATAGTGGAGTTTAGAAAATACTTGTTCAATTATAGTGCATTCTTCCTCAAGGAACTCATTGCTGCAGATTCTGAGTGCACGCAGGAAGAAGCCTATAATTACACCACGTTTGGTTTTGGTGTCGTGGTGAGAGCAGAAGTGGAGAAGATCGTTTTGGTTGGTGGGTTTTCGATAGACTTTAAAACGAAGTTCGTGGTCAGCTTTGCAGAGCAGAACATCAAGGAAAGGAAGAGTGTTGTCGACTTCTTCTTCAAGTGTGAACTGGATTGAAGGCTCGCTGGCTGGAATGGGAAGATCAAGTGAATCGTCAATTTTCCTGCGCAAGAGATCGATGGCTTGTGTAGTAGGTACTTTGGTGAATAGGGAAGCCACGTCAAGGCTGGAAAGTTTCTTGTTCCTGATGTTGATTGAGAAGATCACCCGAGTGTTTGAGATGTGCTGGACTGATAGTGCCCAAGAGTTTGGAGAGGTGTTTTGCGAGAATTCCTGAAAGCTGGTGGGGAGCACTGCCTATTCCCGAGGATATGGGCCTCAGTGGGATACCAGGCTTGTGAGTTTTTGGCAGGCCGTACATTCTGGCAGGTCTGGGGTTGCTGGGCATGGTGTGCAGAAGTTTCTTCTTCAGGACTCTATATTATCGAGTCCTGCTGACTGCGATCTTATATACCCGCTTGTTTCTGCGTGGTGCATTGATACCATTAGAAGTGGACAAGACACAAATGCTGTTTATTCATGTGAGGGATTTTAACCATCCGATTGATTTTCAAGTCTGAAAAAGTTGTATCTAGCAAGTTCATGGTCGAGAGAAATAAAATAGAATCAAGCAATAAAAAAAAATACTTTTGAAAATAAAATGAATATTGTTTTTGGGTTATACAAACTGGATTAATTTCTAATTAATAAAATTTGGGAAGAATTTAAGATACATTAGATAAGTTCAATTCTTAATGCTTGATTAGAATATAAG
>NC_069412.1:53100709-53125709 GCF_026875155.1 Cherax quadricarinatus
GTGAGATAGGGGGAGGTAGGGGATTGCTGTAGGCCGCATCCTGGGGGAGGGGGGATTGTTGTGGGCCGCATCCTGGGGCAATGGGATTGTTGTGGGCCGCATCTTGGGGAAGGGGTGATTGTTGTGGGCCGCATCCTAGAGCAGGGGGTATTGTTATGGGCTGCATCCTGGGGCAGGGGGATTGTTGTGGGCCGCATCCTGGGGCAGGGGGGATTGTTGTAGGCCGCATCCTGGGGCAGGGGGATTGTTATGGGTCGCATTCTGGGGCGGGGGGATTGTTATGGGTCGCAATCTGGGGCGGGGGTTGTGGGTCGCATCCTGGGGCGGGTGGGTTGTGGATCCCATCTTGGGGCGGGGGTTATGGGTCCCATCCTGGGGCGGGAGGGTTGTGTGGTCGCATCCTGGAGCGGGGGTTGTGGTCGCATCCTGGGACGGAGGGTTGTGGGTCGCATCCTGGGGCAGGGGGTTGTGGGTCGCATCTTGGGGCGGGGGTTGTGGGTCACATCCTGGGGCGGAGGGTTGTGGGTCGCATCCTGGGACGGGGGTTGTGGATCGCATCCTGGGGCGGGGGGTTGTGGGTCGCATCCTGGGGCGGGGGGTTGTGGGTCGCATCCTGGGGCGGGGGTTGTGGGTCGCATCACGGGGCAGGGGGTTGTGGGTCGCATCCTGGGGCGGGGTTGTGGGTTGCATCCTGGGGCGGGGGTTGTGGGTCGCATCCTGGGGCGGGGGTTTGCAGGTCGCATCCTGGGGCGGGGGGAATTGTGGGTTGCATCCTGGGGCGGGGTTGTGGGTCGCATCCTGGGGCGGGGGTTGCAGGTCGCATCCTGGGGCGGGGGGATTGTGGGTCGCATCCTGGGGCGGGGGTTGTGGGTCGCATCCTGGGGCGGGGGTTGCAGGTCGCATCCTGGGGCGGGGGTTGTGGGTCGCATCCTGGGGCGGGGGTTGTGGGTCGCATCCTGGGGCGGGGGTTGTGGGTCGCATCCTGGGGCGGGGGTTGTGGGTCGCATCCTGGGGCGGGGGTTGCAGGTCGCATCCTGGGGCGGGGGTTGTGGGTCGCATCCTGGGGCGGGGGTTGCAGGTCGCATCCTGGGGCGGGGGTTGTGGGTCGCATCCTGGGGCGGGGGTTGTGGGTCGCATCCTGGGGCGGGGGTTGTGGGTCGCATCCTGGGGCGGGGGTTGCAGGTCGCATCCTGGGGCGGGGGTTGTGGGTCGCATCCTGGGGCGGGGGTTGTGGGTCGCATCCTGGGAAGGAGTGAGGTACCATATTTTAAAACGTTCTGAAGTGTGAAATAAGTTGAGGTGTTGTAACAGGTTTTAACTTGTAAATTTAACCGTCCAAAATAATACATTTTAACATGCTTAGATTATTGTGCCATAAATACTGATCGATGTAAAGTGGGAAACTAACTGGACGGAAATATGATACATATATTCCGGCCTTAATCAGAGACCCTCTTCAGAAGATATATCTACTAAACAGGATCTTTGACCGAGGCTGAAATATATGTATTTATCTTACCTGTTTGCTATTTCTCTTCAAAATCATTTCTCGTTTCACAAGTTTTGACTTATTTTCGTCTTTTTTTTTTAATGTTAATTTTAAGTTAAGTGAAGAGAAGATATGAGAAGGAAGTTATACTCAGAATAAAATATATTAAGAAACTAAGTCAATCCAGAGAAAAATACTTATACGGAAAATTTAATATGACACACAGATGAGTGCTGACATCTAGTGGAATTTCTACAAGTGACTTAATCTGATAGCCTAAACCACTTCCATCAGGATTAAATACTTTCTCAAGTGTCTCCACGTGTCTTGTCACTCAGGTGGGCCTGAGCAGGAGCCGCCAGTAGGCCTACTCTAGTGCTCCTCGTGTATCAGTCTAAACTAGTTGGCAATCGCCGGCATTCTGATTGGTCATACATAGATGGGGTCGCCATTATAGATGACGGATAATCAAGCCTCAACCACTTCTTACGCTGAATGGCTCACATAGGCTTAACATTATGTATTAATGAGTACGGCATTAGGCCTACAAGCCCATGCTAGGCAGGTTCCAAAAGATAAAAGGTGAAGCTTTTTGATCTTAAAGCAGAAAATTTGAGCCAATGTTGTGAGACTATAAGTAGCGTGATTCTTGCTAATATATTTTGACATGAACAATAAAATGGTATAAAATACCGACAAGTTGTTAGGTAAGACACATATGCAACAGTTAGGTATCTTTATTTCGAAACGTTTCACCTACACAGAAGGCTTCTTCAGTCGAGTACAGAAAAGTTGATAGAAGCAGAGACTTGAAGACGATGTAATCAGTCCATCACCCTTGAAGTTTTGAGGTTCCATATTGTTCCATAGTCTGGAACAATATGGAGTTGAAGTGATAGGATGGAGCCTTATATAGCGCCAGGAGGTGAGACGTAGGTCACTAGTAGAGGTAAGAATGTAGACGTTGAGAGGTCAGGTCCCTCTCAAATCCAGTCATTCTCACTAGTAGAGGTTGCTGAAGTTGATTCCAAGTCTGTACCAAGATACCCTTCACTTCAACTCCATATTGTTCCAGACTATGGAACAATATGGAACCTCAAAACTTCAAGGGTGATGGACTGATTACATCGTCTTCAAGTCTCTTCTGCTTCTATCAACTTTTCTGTACTCGACTGAAGAAGCCTACTGTGTAGGCGAAACGTTTCGAAATAAAGATACCTAACTGTTGCATATTTCTTACCTAACAACATCTTTTGACATGTTGAAGCTGCTGTTGATTTTGGTTTGTGTCCGTGACTGATATGAGCGATGCTTCCTGACACCTCTTATGAAGCTCATTTTGTTTTATAATTAATTTTGCGTCTTTCCACTTCATGAAATGATTATGGAAGTTCGGATGAGCGATGAAGTTGTTATTACTGTCCATAACGCGAGCGTATTTATGCTCTCCAAATATGTGTTTTTACAACATTCTCGCAGTAGGAATAACGTAAAGCGTGTTGCTGTTGTCGAGACTTCCCGTTTTTTGTCTTGTTTAGATGTTTGATAGTGGTGGTATCGCCTGTTATCTGATGCTACATGTTGAAAAGGTCTTGATAACATTCTCAGCTATGCTACTGTTAGGGAGAATGATTCAGGGTTTATCACTATTTTTTTCTTCTAGCTTGAGAGCTCTGCCGGCCACAACTCTGATCTTTTTCACATTAAGATAAGTTCTGCGTGATTTAATCTATAATTTAACTAATCCTGAAGCTTCATCGTGTGCTTCCTCTGTCTTTATTTGTCCGTCTTCTGTAGTGACGTTAATGTACTTTACGTACAACTAAAGTCCAAACACTCTCCTGAGATTGAATAAAACTCACGACGATAAAATGTTGTGTTTCACTGAATAAACCTGTGGTTTATTCAGCGAAAAATGGTAAAGGTTCTGATTACTCTCTAATTATGCAAGGTCACCTTGCTTATCAGTCATGCCTCGCGCCACGAGAAAATTTCTCCTCCAACACCGTGTTCCGCCACTTTCATCAGTCCTTCTTGGAAGACTTAAAAACTTCACAGAAAGCCGGTTAAGCATCAGTAAACTCATAGAGAAGAATTACCGAGGAAGCGAGTGTGGTGTCGGAAGATAACTAGGAAAAACAGAGATAAATCGTTCTTTCCAAGACATTCACCGACAGATTAAGCAAACTTCCAAAATTTGATTGTAACAGATAAGTGAACAGTAGATATAAATCCAGATGCATTCCTGTAAACTCTTTTGGGGCCTAATTTGTAGGCCTTTTGTGTATCCATATGCTCTTGCGCTACTCTCCACAGTCTACAGGGTGGATATGAAGTGCACAATAAACTAGCCACTTCGGTGACTAAATCTAATCACCGACATAAATATAACTGAATCCAGGAGCGTCAGCTGTATCATAACATTTTTCATAAAAAAAAGACATAAAAACGAAAGGAGACCTTTGTTAGTATGACGTTTCAGCTTAATGAAGGTTTTACAATACCTGGAGGCGAAATGTCCTGGTAATGAAGTCTCACTAAACTTTATGTATCTTTTTACCACTTGTTGGTCATGTCATGAATCAACTACCATTTTCCACATTATTTCTGGAATGTGCAACCTTAATGAATTTATTAATGAAACATAATTGTAATGTTTAAAGTAACGCCTAGTAGTACAGTAATGTTTAGTAGTACAGTAATAGTACTGTTGTGTAGTACAGTAATGTTTAGTACAGTAATGCCTAGTAAAGTTTAGTAGTACAGTAATATCAAGTATCAGTCAAGTGAGCACTTATATTTTAACAAAGATTGTACAGGAGGGCCCCGCTTTACAGCACTGAGCTTTACAGGGTTTCGCTAATGCAGCGGTTTTCAATTATACCCATTCTTCATTCAGACTTTCTACAATAACTATATTCACCACTCACTATAAGCTAAGGATGAAAATATTTTAAGGTAAGTAATGTGTGTACTGTATATGCATTTTTAATACCTAGCTCTATTGCTCTTAATGATAGTTTAAACAGGCTTTTACATGCATTTGAAAATGAAAAAAGGTTATGTTTCATTTTACAGCGAGTTTTGCTTTATAGCAGTAGTCCAGAAGCTAACCTGCTGTATAAGCGGGGCCCCTGTGCCTGACGAGAAAGTCCCCTGAAATACTACCAGTTTTGACAGAGGGGCGACCATTCCTCCAGGTTTCACAAGATACCGGTTAGTTTCGGTGTATTAACATACAAATGAGTGTATACGCTGTGGAATGCAATTAAAACAAATGTGAAGTGATCTTATCAGATGTTATCAAAACCTCGCTGTCTGGGGCAGCCTGATCATCTTCACACCTTGTGATAGTGACGTAATTAGTATGTGACTAACACACACACACACACACACACACACACACACTGGACGAGTTTGGCCCAGTAGTCAATGTTGCAGTGTCCTCCACTGTTACACTCACACCACTGAATCCAGAAAAGGGTAAGTATACATTTAATTTCCCCCGTCTTCTAATAACATATTCATTTTTCCACTATAATCTACCTCGTCCATAATTACTATCGCATTTGCTTTGTCTGTTTTGTAAGGTGAAGTCTAAGATCTTTCCTTAATTCATGGTATAACTTAACAAATATCTGATGACAATTGTGGGTGATATAGTTGCAGAGGTCTGGGTTAATCTTATAACAAAGCAGTAACGCTATGATGACACAAAATAATCATAAGAGGGACTTACCAAATGAAACATAACCGTTAAAATATTTTTAAGTATAAATATTAAATGTTCGCTACACAGGTGGCCGTATTCTATTATTATTATTATTATTATATTCATGGGAAGCGCTCAACTCGTAAGGGGAAAGTTGTTATGAAGCGTTTGGGGAATGGAAGGCAATCAGGTTTGTTGAGAGAAGCGTAGCTCTAAATCCTAGGATCAAGAGCTATTCATTGGCCTTCCCCGGCGAAAAAAAAATATTCGTGTTGACTCCTAGTCATTCCTCCTCACGGAAAAAATCCTTTTCCGTTTTTTGAAATACTTTGGTGAACCTGTCAACTTAGATCTCACCGTCATCTAACACCTACACCATCTAACAACACAAGATACAACATAAAGGCAGATGAGAGACATTTCTCACACAGTTAGTTAGTTTAATATGTTTATTATGCACCCCATACCCATCCTGTGGGCGGTAGTCACAGGATTACAGAGGTACATAATTGGTCCAGGGACTGGACTCCAAAGTTTTGATAGCTGAGCAAGTTACAGAGGTAATGAACTCACAATTTACAAAGGTAATGAACTCACAATTTACAAAGGTAATGAACTCCAGGTAGGTCTGGTCACAATCATGAATACGATTTCACGTCCAGTATGGCTAACAAGGTACCCGTGATGTTAGGTTAGTTAAGGTTTGTCAGGAAACAGGACAAATGCTTCCTGACGCCGGTCTTAGTCATGTGATACACGAATAACCTGCACATAAGAGAGGAGACCTTACGACAACGTTTCGGTCCGACTTGGTCCAAGTCGAACCGAAACGTCGTCTTCAGCTCCTTATATGTGCGGGTTATACATGTATTGTACCTTTTTGTCTTTTAGTCAAATGATGACCCGCATCTGGGATTTTTAGTCATCTGACCGAGGCCTTCCGCTGGCTTGCCCCTTCACCCCTTTAAAAATTATGGTTATAATTATAACTGTAATCCTTTTTAAATACATGATGCAAAATCTCTATACCTCACACCGGGAGACGTAAAGTACACGAAAATCACTCCCTATGAAAGCAAAAAACTCGGCAGGAGATGCAACGAGTACACTGAGAGACAAAATGAGTGTCCAGGGTCCAAGACTGTTCAACTGCCTCCCAACATACATAAGGGGGATTACCAATAGATAACTGGCTGTCTTCAAGAAGGCGCTGGACAGGCACCTAAAGTCAGTACCTGACGAACCGGGCTGTCGTTCGTACGTCAGTTTGTGTATTGCCAGCAGTAACAGCCTGGTTGATCAGATTGTGATCCACCATGAGGCCTGGTCTCAGACCGAGCCGCGGGGGCGTTGACCCCCAAAACCCTCTCCAGGTAAATTCCCGGTAAACCACCCTTCAAGGCCCTATACCCAACTCTTTCTCGTAGTCAAGCACCTCATGGCGTCTACTCTCACAAATTTGACGGTTTAGTTTTGATTATAATCACTAATCTGGTCAAAATTTCAACTAAAATATGCCTCAGCTGTGGTGTTAAAGATCTGGTCTGGGACAGGCGGGGGGCGGCCCGGTCCCAGACCTACATGTAACCCACGAGATGATGTGGATAAGGCACGTAGGTCAAGGGTAGAACATTTATTTAAAGAAAAGTTCCTCCATCACTCGGGCGAAACGTTTCCTCTCATAAATATCCTATACTGCACGTGTCTTCATCCATACACCAACGCTAAATTAACCTAAATAAATTTTAGGGTAATTCATCGGCTTTAAATAACAGACAATAACAACGCTACTCCTTGACACTAAGATAATTCTAATCTTTATTATTTTTTTTTTTATTATCACACTGGCCGATTCCCACCAAGGCAGGGTGGCCCGAAAAAGAAAAACTTTCACCATCATTCACTCCATCACTGTCTTGCCAGAAGGGTGCTTTACACTACAGTTTTTAAACTGCAACATTAACACCCCTCCTTCAGAGTGCAGGTACTGTACTTCCCATCTCCAGGACTCAAGTCCGGCCTGCCGGTTTCCCTGAACCCCTTCATAAATGTTACTTTGCTCACACTCCAACAGCACGTTGGAGTGTGTGTGTCTGTTTAATTACACAACACAAATATTACTTATATAAATGAACAGAGAGAGAGACTGGATCCTCCCTTCCGACGAACCTTGCAAAACAAAAAAACCACATTGTAAGGTTGTAAGTTAAACCACGGTGAGGAATCCGTCTTGCAACCTTCTCTGCTCGTTTGTTTATAATATTATCACTGGAAAATGTAAATTTTACGATCACCGCATACAAAAAGTCATTTACAATCCCTGCATACAAAAAAATAAAGCTATTTACAATCCCTACATATAAAATTAAAGTAATTTACAATCCCAGCATACAAAAAAATAAACTATTTACAATCCCTACATACAAAATTAGTCATTTACAATCCCTGCATACAAAAAATAAAGCTATTTACAACCCCAGTATATAAAATGAAGCCATTTACAATACCTGCAGACAAAAAGCCATTTACAATTCCTGAATATAAAGTCATTTACAATCCCTGCATACAAAATTAAAGCCATTTACAAAGCCTGCATACAAAAATAAACCATTTACAATGCCTGCATACAAAAATAATGCTATTTACAATCCCTGCATATAAAAATAGTCATTTACAATCCCTGCATATAAAAATAGTCATTTACAATGCCTGCATATAAAAATAAAGCCATTTACAATTCCTGATTTAAAAAAAAGTAATTTACAATACGTGACTTTAAAAATAAAGCCATTTACAATCCTTGCATACAAAAATAACGACAAAAATATTGTAAAAACTGGTATACAATACAGACAAGTAAAAGACTAAGACACACGTGCAACAGTTGGTTTTTTTTAATGACGAGATGTTTGGCCTCCTCAGCAGGTTTCTTCAGTCGAAATACAGAGGAAATAACAGATGCCATGCAGCTGAATACACACTAAGACTGAGAGACTGATTACCTCACATTAATGTCTCGATTATACTGTTATCTCCACGCTAGCTCTGATACCCAGATCTCACCCACACTGTTACACGCTAGCTGTCATACCCAGACCTCACCCATACTGTTACACGCTAGCTGTCATACCCAGACCTCACCCATACTGTTACACGCTAGCTGTCATACCCAGACCTCACCCATACTGTTACACGCTAGCTGTCATACCCAGACCTCACCCATACTGTTACACGCTAGCTGTCATACCCAGACCTCACCCATACTGTTACACGCTAGCTGTCATACCCAGACCTCACCCATACTGTTACACGCTAGCTGTCATACCCAGACCTCACCCACACTGTTACACGCTAGCTGTAATACCCAGATCTCACCCACACTGTTACACGCTAGCTGTCATACCCAGACCTCACCCACACTGTTACACGCTAGCTGTCATACCCAGACCTCACCCACACTGTTACACGCTAGCTGTCATACCCAGACCTCACCCACACTGTTACACGCTAGCTGTCATACCCAGACCTCACCCACACTGTTACACGCTAGCTGTAATACCCAGATCTCACCCACACTGTTACACGCTAGCTGTCATACCCAGACCTCACCCACACTGTTACACGCTAGCTGTCATACCCAGACCTCACCCACACTGTTACACGCTAGCTGTCATACCCAGACCTCACCCACACTGTTACACGCTAGCTGTAATACCCAGATCTCACCCACACTGTTACACGCTAGCTGTCATACCCAGACCTCACCCACACTGTTACACGCTAGCTGTCATACCCAGACCTCACCCGCACTGTTACACGCTAGCTGTCATACCCAGACCTCACCCACACTGTTACACGCTAACTGTCATACCCAGACCTCACCCACACTGTTACACGCTAGCTGTAATACCCAGATCTCACCCACACTGTTACACGCTAGCTGTAATACCCAGATCTCACCCACACTGTTACACGCTAGCTGTCATACCCAGACCTCACCCACACTGTTACACGCTAGCTGTCATACCAAGACCTCACCCACACTGTTACACGCTAGCTGTCATACCCAGACCTCACCCACACTGTTACACGCTAGCTGTCATACCCAGACCTCACCCATACTGTTACACGCTAGCTGTCATACCCAGATCTCACCCACACTGTTGCACGCTAGCTGTCATACCCAGATCTCACCCATACTGTTATACGCTAGCTGTCATACCCAGACCTCACCCACACTGTTACACGCTAGCTGTCATACCCAGACCTCACCCACACTGTTACACGCTAGCTGTCATACCCAGACCTCACCCATAATGTTACACGCTAGCTTTCATACCCAGATCTCACCCACACTGTTACACGCTAGCTATCAGACTCAGATCTCACCCACACTGTTACATGCTAGCTGTCATACCCAGACCTCACCCACACTGTTACACGCTGTCAGACTCAGATCTCACCCACACTGTTACACGCTAGCTATCAGACTCAGATCTCACCCACATGTTACACGCTAGCTATCTGACTCGGATCTCACCCACATGTTACACGCTAGCTGTCATACTCAGATATCACCCACATGTTACACGCTAACTTTCAGACTCAGATTTCACCCACACTGTTACACGCTGTCAGACTCAGATTTCACCCACACTGTTACACGCTAGCTGTCAGACTCAGATCTCACCCACACTGTTACACGCTAGCTGTCAGACTCAGATCTCACCCACACTGTTGCACGCTAGCTGTCAGACTCAGATCTCACCCACACTGTTGCACGCTAGCTGTCAGACTCAGATCTCACTCACATGTTACACGCTAACTTTCAGACTCAGATTTCACCCACACTGTTACACGCTGTCAGACTCAGATCTCACCCACACTGTTACACGCTAACTGTCAGACTCAGATCTCACCCACACTGTTACACGCTAGCTGTCAGACTCAGATCTCACCCACACTGTTACACGCTGTCAGACTCAGATCTCACCCACACTGTTACACGCTAGCTGTCAGACTCAGATCTCACCCACACTGTTACACGCTAACTGTCAGACTCAGATCTCACCCACACTGTTACACGCTAGCTGTCAGACTCAGATCTCACCCACACTGTTGCACGCTAGCTATCAGACTCAGATCTCACCCACAGTTACACGCTAGCTATCAGACTCAGATCTCACCCACACTGTTGCACGCTAGCTGTCATACTCAGATCTCACCCACATGTTACACGCTAGCTGTCATACTCAGATCTCACCCACACTGTTACACGCTAGCTATCAGACTCAGATCTCACCCACACTGTTGCACGCTAGCTATCAGACTCAGATCTCACCCACAGTTACACGCTAGCTATCAGACTCAGATCTCACCCACACTGTTGCACGCTAGCTATCAGACTCAGATCTCACCCACAGTTACACGCTAGCTATCAGACTCAGATCTCACCCACATGTTACACGCTAGCTATCACTCAGATCTCACCCACATGTTACACGCTAGCTATCAGACTCAGATCTCACCCACATGTTACACGCTAGCTATCAGACTCAGATCTCACCCACAGTTACACGCTAGCTATCAGACTCAGATCTCACCCACACTGTTACACGCTAGCTATCAGACTCAGATCTCACCCACACTGTTGCACGCTAGCTATCAGACTCAGATCTCACCCACATGTTACACGTTAGCTATCAGACTCAGATCTCACCCACAGTTACACGCTAGCTATCAGACTCAGATCTCACCCACATGTTACACACTAGCCGTCATACTCAAAAATTGGCCAGATTCCTCCCGTAAATTTTTAATGACAAATTAACTAATTATTGTCACTACATTACATAGTGGAGCAGAGAGTAAACACAGAGCTGTGGCTCCTTCTGTCTTAGTCCATCATAATAACAGTCAAGACTACTGTGTCCAGCAGGTGAAGGTTATTGTGATATGAAGTTTAGTGTATTTCAGGGGAAGCACTAAACCCAAAGGGATCGTTGAGCGCCTGCGGAATGGGAAACAGGTTTGATCCGAGGAAGAAGAGGGTAGCTTCAATGTTAGTGATGGTAGCAAAGGAAACAACTGTAGACTGTTATGAAGCGTTGTACTGACATTCGTAGAGGAGCCCAGCCTGCCACGTCTGCCCGCTTGCTATGCCTGGTCCAGTCGGAGAGCGAGAGGCCTGTGAGGGACGGCCAATGTGCGGGTGGGGGGGTGTAGGTAGGTAAGTCACGTGACTTAAGGGTTGGCCAGGGATCCTGCCTATAAATGTTGATAGGAAATATGTATACGGTAAGTCCTCAATGTTGTCGACAGGTTCTTGGAAACTGCGTCTATAAGCAAAACGACGTATAACGAAACCAATTTTACCATAGGCTAACTGATATAAACATCAGGGGTGCACAGTGTACCTTTAGCACTCATTGCAACAAGGTTAAATCAAGGAATAAATGTTTGCAAAGGGAAAATTGTAAGGAGCGCCACCTACCACCAAGCAGTCCAGAAACCCACACAGACATGGGGAGAACGTTGAAGATTGAGACACTTATGCAACATATGGGAATCTTTATTAAGGAAACGTTTCGCCACACAATGGTTTCTTCAGTACAATACAAAGATTCCCATATGTTGCATAAGTGTCTCAATCTTCAACTTCTCGGTTTTCAACCATTTATCACACGGGAATAACGTGCAAACTCCACACAGACAATGACTACGGCCAGGAATAGATTTTTTCATCAACGTTATAACGAAACGTTGAACGAAACGACGTTAAGTGAGGACTTACTGTACTACATAACAGTGATGACATCAGTTCCTTGGCTCCAGAGCCAGAAAAGGTGAGCCACTACGAGTACAGAGAGAACACTCAAGATTGGTGTGCACGATCAACAAGGTCGTCCTTCCACTCGGAAATAACATCAACAGTTAACGTATTTACAGAACATTGACACGCTTGTTCTGTAGACTTGTCCTGTGCTTTATGTGAACACAAGTTGATTTCATATGCTGTATAAGTGTGTGTGTATATATATTCATCTAATTGTGGATGCAGGGGACAAGCCATAGCTCCTGGCCCCGCCTCTTCACTGGTCGCCACTAGGTCCACTCTCTGCTCTATGAGCTTTATCATACCTCTTAAAAGGTATGTATTGTGTCTGCCTTCACTACCTCATTTTCCAGACTATTCCACTTCCTGGCAACTCTGTGGCTGAAGAAATACTTCCTAATATCCCTGTGACTCATCTGTGTATGTGTGTATGTTTTGTGGTCGTACTTTAGTAAGACACTACAATTACTGCATGTACACTTAACATTAGCGTTATCATACCCCACACACACCAGACTTCCTGACATTCAACGGTCACAAAGTGTGGTGTTCTTCTGACCTATATTTAGTGGACGAGGTCCCCACCAAGGACAGTGTCCACTCAGTACAAGCACCCACAAGGGAATTTGAGTCAATACATTCACAGGCCTGGAGCCACTACCGCATACCGAGGCGAAAGACAAAAGCTAAATACCACTTTCTGATCAGTGTGCGTTACATTATATATATATATATATATATATATATATATATATATATATATATATATATATATATATATATATATATATATATATATATATATTAATGTCGTGCCGAATATGTAAAACTGGTCAATTAGCAAGAACTCATCTAAAATTAAGTCCTTTCTGAAAATTTCTCTTATACATTTAAAGATATATTTTTTTCATTAATGTTAATGTAAAAATTTTTAATTTTGCACCAAAAGAACCTTAGAAAACTTACCTAACCTTATTATAACAAGAGCAATTTATTTTAGCCTAACCCAACTAAATATATTTTAGATTTGTTTACAATAATTTAATACTAAACAAACACAGTGAAATATATTTTTTTTGTTAGGTTCAGAATGATTTTGGCGAAATTATTGCATACACAAATTTTCACTCGTCCTATATGGCAAGATGAGCGTTGCTATTTAAGCCAAGATCGCAAGTTCTGCCTATTCGGCACGACATATATATATATATATATATATATATATATATATATATATATATATATATATATATATATATATATATATATATATATAAAACAACACTGCACTATCCAAGGAGTCGAACCCATACTGTTTTGGCCCGTCTCATGGTGAGCGAAAACTCATGACGCCTTAGACCATTAGACCACACAATCCTTGTTGAGCTAGTACACAAACAGGAAGTAGAATTAAATTAGCCCAGAGGCGTCCACACCACCGTATGTCCTTCGATGGTCGGTACAATATGCTTGGCTAGATGCACCATTGTTAAGGATTTTGTGGTCTAGTGGTCTAAGGCATCATGAGTTTTCGCTCACCATAAGACGGGCCAAAACAGCATGGGTTCGACTCCTTGGATAGTGTAGTGTTTTATATATATATATATATATATATATATATATATATATATATATATATATATATATATATATATATATATATATATTTTATATTAGTGCACCAAGCAGAAACTGGCGGGTATATACAGAGAAAGATCGAAGTCAGCAGGATTCGAAGTCACGTCAGGGGAGTCTGGCAAGGTTCGCCGAGTGACGCTCTAGACCACTGAGCCACAGATGCCTCAGAAGCTGGGCAGCCTTGTTTACAAACCATGTTTCATCCCAACTCGGGCACGCTAGTGAGGCTCAAGCAAGGTTTCAAGGTGTTTCAGTCTCCCCCTGTATGTTCTGACTTCATAAGCGATTTTCACATCAATGCACCACGCAGACACAGGTGGGTATATATAAAGATCTAATCCTGCTGACTGCTATCTTTCTCAATATATATGCATGTGTGAGCTATGTGTAACTCACAGGTAATGGGAGGCAGTGAAATTTAATCCGAAGAACTGGAAAATAGCTTGAGATCAAGAGCCCTCCTTCACCAGAATCAAGGCACTTTTTCTTTAAATCTCTGTTGAATTACCCTCATCCCTAACACTGTTAGAAAGACCTCTGTTATTCTGACCTTCCTTACACTATTGTTTTCCAGAACTTTACGTTAACACTACGTTAAGACTTTATATTAATACTCTGCGTTAATACATTCTGTTTTATTTATGCAACGTGAATTGTGCCGGTTAAAGTGACCTTAAAGAGGATAAATGTGACATTTAAACGTCACACTGAGCTTTTAGTGTGACCTTCAGAGCTGTAACTCTCACCTTGATACACTCAGAAAAACTATGGTGTTGTTAGTGTTGTTTGAAGGTTCCAAACTCAGTGTTGAAGAGTTGCAGGCATCAATGTTCATGCAACAGTAGATATAGTTAGTTTATCAACCCTAGATACAGTAGTATATCAATCCTACATACAGTTCAGCCCTAGATATAATTAGTTCAACCCTAGATATAGGTAGTTCATGAACCATAGATACAGTTAATTCATCAAACCTAGTTCAACCCTTCTAGGAAAGTACCTAGATGCTGGTGAGGTTCTCTAGATCTAGAAATAATTTTATTTTTCCCTTTCCTTGGATCAGCCCTGATTCTCTCCCATTTCCAGGGCTCTGTATGATACCTACGGGTTTAGCATTTCTCCCTAAATATAATACTAATATCAATAATAATACTAATAATACCAATAATGATATCAATAATAATAATAATACCAGCAGGAAAAATAATAGTAATACCAATAATAATAATAATAATAATAATAATAATAATAATAATAATAACTCTTGATAAAGTTAGTTCATTACTAACAAAGATTCTCTATCAATCGTAGATAAATCTAGAACAATGAAAAAATTAAAGGATAATTAGCGTTTATATTATATTGTAAATTGAGAGAATATGTAAAAAAAATAACTTACTTAGACATGCATAGCTTACACAGATTACATCCATATATAATGACAGTGTTACACAACACACACGTGTGTTGTGTAACTATGGTGTAAAAAACGTTCAGTAATTTTCCAAGTAAACGAGGCTTTGAGCCCAAGATCAATCGTTTTAATGCTTATATATATATATATATATATATATATATATATATATATATATATATATATATATATATATATATATATATATTATATATATATATATATATATATATATATATATATATATATATATATTATATATATAAATATATAACACACACGGGTATATACCCTCTCTCACTGCATATACACCGAGTTCTCTGTATTCACTATACCCTCAAGTGCCTTGATACTGGTGAGGTGCTTTTGATATTATAGACTAGACTTCCTCTTCCCCTTCATAGGCTCGAATCCGATTGCCTTCCATTGTTCCAGGCGGTGCATGACCCCTGAAGGTCAAACAAGGTCATTCATTATAATAATAACAATAATATAGTCACTATCTTAAAGATGAAAGTTAGTAACAAGTACAGTCGACAAGCATTAAAGCTTTTAAGCTTGTTAACGAGGCATCCTGCTCTAGAAATTCACTCACGTTTACACTAAGTGAAGCTTAGTAGTCACATGGTGTAGCGAGATGAAAATGTTATGACGCGTGCTGCTGCTGCTGCTGCTGCAGCAGAGGTCGTTATCTTTGCTGACGATGGCAGATAACAGACTGTGACTGGTAATGGTAGAAGTTAAATAGAGAAAGATTAAGTCTTACTCCCTCACTTTATGGTGAATATCTCGGATCAGTTAGATTTGTGTATCTTTTTCTTCGTGACACACACACGTCTCAACATTTGCTGCTGATACGCAACATTAATCTTAGGTCAACACACATTATGAACAAGGTGTTATGCGGATAATATTTCGCTTTATGTACAGTTTATTCAAGGCATATTAAAGCGAAAACGCTGCGCAAAGTAAGATTTGTTCTGCATAATAAAGATACCCAGATGTTGTATAGGTGTCTTACCCATCTACTTGTCGGTATTATATATACTATTACTGTAATAATACTTATATCTTTATCTTTATCTTGCTATACAGTCACAATCTTTCTCACCTCCCCTCCCCTCCAAGCTCTCAAAATTAATAGTATATTATAGTTGATTTGAAGAACGATAATTGAATAAATAACTGATGAAAGCTCGCGCAAAGCGTCATTACGGTGTATACCTATACCTGGAGAAAGTTTCGGGGGTCAACGCCCCCGCGGCCCGGTCTGTGACCAGGCCGTGTGTCTTCCTGACAGAAGCTCGGGCAGTTCTCGTATATGAGATGACGGGAAGCCTCTTAATTTTTGCATAAAACAACAAACATGCTGCAACTCCGAGCCAAGATGTCAACACCTTGCTTATTCATCTCAGGAACACGGGCCGTTGTGTAAACTGGACTAAAGTCAATGAATTTCTTCTATATTCCATTCTATCACTGAAGGAAATATTATCCTCTCTTGTCCAGTTCCACAATGCCTTTAGAACCTGAGTTCTGGCTTCTATAAATTCTACAGTTTTATAATCGAAAATGCAGTAATGAATTAGTGAATCATATATGAGAGGATATCCCCAGCCTCGTCCACCACACGCTCGTCAACACCTCCCAGTTAGAAACAATTTAACCTATAAAATGTGCCATTCTACATTCCTGTCTGTCTTCCTCCCAAGATCTGTGGAAACACAAACTTTCAGGTATCTTTATACACTCATGGTACTTTCTGTTGGCGCTGTACGGCCCCTATGGATTTTACGCTTCCCCTAAAACAACAATAATAAAAGTAATAATACATGTATAAGTAATAATAATAATATATGCTCTTTTTACACTCTATATAAATTTAGTTTATGATATGTGTAACCATGGTTAGGTTAGGTTAGATTCGTCAGGAAACAGGGCAATGTGTTTCCTGACGCGGGTCTTAGCCAGATGACCCTCCGTTGGAGCTTTTGGTAATCTGACCGAGACCTTCCGCTGGCGTACCGGTTCACCCCTTTAAAAATTAAGGTCATAGCTATAACCACTTATGTAACTATGTATACTGGTTATCTTTGACAAGATTCAGGGTTCCCATGTTAACCTTCAAAGTATCAAAATCAAAAGGAATCAAACTCACAGGAAGACTGCCTCTACCCAAACCGTGAAGTTGAGCAAGGTTAGGTCATGTCGCGGGCTTCCTTATGGTACACAACAGTGGCCTACACATTTTTTTATATTTTTTTTTTGTAATAAACAAAACTGTGTATATTATCAGTGTGATGCTACTCTAAATTATGGTTACATAAATTATGGTTACAATGTGGGAACAACAGTGTGCTACTAATGTGCTCTGCAGTTACATTTGGAACCAAGTGTCCTAAAACTCTATATTATAGTTACATTATGGGAACATGTGCAGTGTGCTGCTACTTTATATAAGTTAAATTGTGGGAACAATAACTAGCAGTGTTTCTGGGGGTACCCTTAACTTTGATATACCTTTGATGAGTTTCGAGAGTCTTACTACTCTCGGAGCCTGGCCATGGGCCAGGCTCGTCTGATGCTTGCCTAGTCAACTAGGCTGTTGCTACTGGAGGCCCGCTGACGAAATTATATTTAAAGGGAATCGCCAAATCCGTAGTTGCTAACCAACGCTTGAGAAATGAGAATGAGTTTTGATGCAGGGTGAAGGTAGCTCCAGTACCATGGATCAAGGGACCTTCACCAGCATCAAGGTGATTCGTATCAATGTCATCAATAGGTTAGCTGACAACGATATATCCAGAGTGAGTGTGCGACCTTCTCTTCAAGTACTCTTAATATTTGCGCTTGGAAGGTTGTGTTCCAACCCTGAGTTTCTTACCGTTATTTCGTGTTGACGAGTGTCAATGCACTTCAAATAGTCCTCTGGGTTAAGAGTATTCGATTTCTTTAGTATGTTCAAGGAGTGATTTAATCCCCTCAGTCTCCGCTTTCTAACAGATAACACATATAATGCCTTGAGTCGTTATTAATATAGTTTAAGTGTTATATGCTTATAGTTTATTTCTGAACTTACTAGTTCAGTAACTCTTCCTTAAGTTGATCTTTATTCCGAAACATTTCGTCTACACACTTGGCTTCTTCAGTCGATGTAAAGGAGTCAGCAGAAGCAGTAGAGATGTAAAAACTATGTAATCAATACACCACCCTCGAAGATGCACTTATGAGGTGGTCAGTCCCTCAACTTGGAGAAGAGTTCTGTTCCAGACCATGGAACAGAACTCTTCTCCTGGAATAGTAGCGAGACGATTCTACCTTTTTGTATGAAAGAATGACTGACAACATATTTAAAAATCGAGGTTAAGGATCACTGAGCTACATTTACAGTACTTTAATGTAAATGATGAGATATCCAAGACCCAGAAACGTCCTGTAAGAAGTGGCATCAATATTTAATGTATTGTCACTCTGCAGTCACAGCAAGAAAGTGGAGTGTTCTCTTGTCAACACAAGTTTGGCGATCAAATACTGCTCGCTATAGTTTACCAGGCTGAGTTATCTGTGTGTTTAGGTTCAGTTATTTTGGTTCACCAGAGTTATGACCAGGTTAAAGTTTTTAAATGAGTTTTAAAATATCTCGTTTTTCACACCACATAAACAAACGTTTAATAGCAAACTTTCCTTCCGTAGGCTGATAATTCGTTAGTAAAAAGCTACATATGATGCGTTAAATTTCTTAACATTTTCTCTGCTTAATTATGATTTTATTGTCAAATGATAACGAAGTTTGCTAATGACAAAACGTTCCAGCTTCCTTGCCAGTGTGAAACTACGACTTATTTTATTGGATAGAGTATAGTGATTATAGTTTTAGTAAAACAAAACGTTATTGTTCCGAAGGTCTGATCTAGAGTTTATTATTTGGGAGTTAACAGTCTGTTAGGTTTCTAGCTCGTAGTTAAACATGGCTGTGTACTAGAAGTCATTGCTAGTGACCGCTACCAGGACTTCCTTTTCTATTCTCGGTTAGCAGTTTAGGAGACATTCTGTATTTTAAAACTTACGAAAGTCTCACTCGCCTTTTAAACTTCCCAAAAACCATTTCAATTCTTTTAAATTGTGGATGTCTTCAAGGTTTATCCCTCATCGCACGAAGAGCCTCATGATTATTGGTGTTAAGTAAACATGTGCAACTAATGAGAAATTTTATTCGCTTTCCAGGAGCCTTGTCAGGCTGACGAAGCTCCTGGAGAGCGAAAAGTTGCCACAAAATTTCTCTGTAATTCTACCAACGTTATATGATGATTCTTATCTCTTCACTTTTTATCCCATATTAACTTCGTCTTCTCTAATGTTGCACATATTTATCGAGATGTTAATTATGGTTGTGTGTTCCATATATTCTATGTCACCTGCACGTCACTTCTTTATCTGTTTTTATTTCCACATTAATGTCGAGGTATCTTATATGCTTCCTTTACCCTAGTCTATGTCTGTTTAACCGAGGTCGTAATTTTGTTGGTTAGTGTTTTAAAAGACTTTTACCCTGTCGTTAGATATTGTGAGAGAGCAGGTTAGTGTTTTGAAGGCTAGGTTATGTGGTCAAATATTGTGAGGGAGCCATAGTGATTGAAAGGTTAGTGTTTTAAAGGCCAGGTTATGCTTTATCCTGTGGTCAAATATTGTGAGGCAGTTATGACTGCTAGGTTAGTGTTTTAAAGGCTAGGTTATGTGGTCAAATATTGTGAGGGAGCTATAATGATTGCTAGGTTAGTGTTTTAAAGGCTAGGTTATGTTTTACCCTGTGGTCAAATACTGTGAGGGAGCCACAGTAATTACCAACCGATTCTCAGGTAATTCTTACATGGTAACTGACTCAAGTGTAGTGGGTAAGAGAGGGTGTTACTATCGATAACACAATCATAATATGATTTTTATTTACTTTCCACTTCTTCTCATTTTTTAATTTTAATTTCAGCAGTCTCTTTAATAAACATCCTTCTCGTTTATTATTCGGGAGCAAAGAATTCATGTCGAATACTTTTCTGAATCATACGCAAATAACCCGCACATAAAAGAGAGAAGCTTACGACGACGTTTCGGTCCGACTTGGACCATTTACAAAGTCCAAGTCGGACCGAAACGTCGTCGTAAGCTTCTCTCTTTTATGTGCGGGTTATTTGTGTATCGTTCCAGTCACGGTATTGTGCCTTTTTTTGTTACTTCTCTAAATGTTCAACCGCAGCTCTGTTGTGGCCCCTGTACAGTCGACCACGCATGCGAAGTTTTCCTATGTTCGTTTTTTGTATCAGAGAGAGAGAGGGAGATGTAGGTGAACACGTCAGCCCTGGAGACATGCAGACGGACAAACAAGTTCTGTGTGAAAGTATCCCGGTAATTCCCCGCACCTGGGTCGTAAACTTGCTGTTTACGTATTGCCCAAAGAGCACCTACTCATTCTTTTGTATTTTTTATTCTATAGCTGTGACTACTGTGTCTTCAACTACTGGTGTTGCAGCATCATTCTATAGCTGTGACTAGTGTGTCTTCACCTACTAGTGTTGCAGCATCATCCTATAGCTGTGACTAGTGTGTCTTCACCTACTGGTGTTGCAGCATCATTCTATAGCTGTGACTAGTGTGTCTTCACCTACTGGTGTTGCAGCATCATTCTATAGCTGTGACTAGTGTGTCTTCACCTACTAGTGTTGCAGCATCATTCTATAGCTGTGACTAGTGTGTCTTCACCTACTGGTGTTGCAGCATCATTCTATAGCTGTGACTAGTGTGTCTTCACCTACTAGTGTTGCAGCATCATTCTATAGCTGTGACTAGTGTCTCTTCACCTACTAGTGTTGCAGCATCATTCTATAGCTGTGACTAGTGTGTCTTCACCTACTAGTGTTGCAGCATCATTCTATAGCTGTGACTAAGTGTGTCTTCACCCTCTAGTGTTGCAGCATCATTCTAGAGCTGTGACTAGTGTGTCTTCACCTACTAACGTTGCAGCATCATTCTAGAGCTGTGACTAGTGTGTCTTCACCTACTAACGTTGCAGCATCATTCTAGAGCTGTGACTAGTGTGTCTTCACCTACTAGTGTTGCAACATCATTCTAGAGCTGTGACTAGTGTGTCTTCACCTACTAGTGTTGCAGCATCATTCTAGAGCTGTGACTAGTGTGTCTTCACCTACTAGTGTTGCAACATCATTCTACAGCTGTGACTAGTGTGTCTTCACCTACTAGTGTTGCAGCATCATTCTAGAGCTGTGACTAGTGTGTCTTCACCTACTAGTGTTGCAGCATCATTCTAGAGCTGTGACTAGTGTGTACTTCCCTACTAGTGTTGCAGAGGATCAAGGTCTATGCGGGCTAGCACTGTTAACTTCTTGGGCCCTATTATCAGTATGTAAATACAAGAATTTCTGGTATATAGTGAAGAAATACGTAAATTACCATAATTTTAATCAAAATTGATTTCAACTGTATTTTACTGGAAAAAATATAGCAAAATTTTATCTTGTTTACTGGTCAAACTCTTTATAAAGTTGGCTTACCAAGAGACTACTGATGAAGGATTACTGCCGGAAGTGAATATGATAATGGAATATAATACCGACAAGACTCACGGAATCGTAATGACACGATTGCAAACAAACCATACCACGGGTGGGGTTAGAACCCGCGATTAGAGTTATAAAACTCCAGACCAACGCCTTAGCCACTGGGCCAGCTTAAGCTGTCACTGGGCCAGTGGCTAACGCGTCGGTCCGGAGTTTTATAACTCTCTGATCGCGGGTTCTAACCCCACCCGTGGTATGGTTAATGACGACAAGTTGATAAGTAAGACACATGTCCAAGAGTTAGGTATCTTTATTCCGAAACGTTTTGCCTACACTGTAGGCTTCTTCAGTCTAGTACAGATGAGTTAGCAGTAGAGATATGAAGACAATGTACAATCAGTCCATCACCCTCTAAGATGCGGTTATAAGGTAGTCAGTCCCTCAGCCTTGAGAAGAGTTTTCCTCCATAATCTGGAACAATGTTCCAGACTATGGAGCAACTCTTTTCCAGGCTGAGGGACTGACCACCTCAAAACTACATCTTCAAAGGTGATGGACTGATTACATCATCTTTACACCTCTACTGCTAACTCATCTGTACTAGACTGAAGAAGCCTACTGTGTGGGCGAAACGTTTCGGAATAAGGATGCCTAACTTTTGGATATGTGTCTTACTTATCAAACTGCCGGAAGTACTGAAGGACACAGGTTCAGAACAAGTTGCCACTACTTAGAGCTTTATCAGCTCACTGACTTTATAAAGCTCTACAGAGTGAAAAGTTGTCAGAAGAAAAGCTTCCGCTGCTCCCAAGAGTTCTCCGTCCTGAAAAAATCTTAGCTGGGTTTGCCGGAGCTGTAAGAAAGGAGAGGCATATGTCCAGCCCATGTTACGTGAAACAAACCATGGAACGGGTGGGGGTTGAACCCATGGCAAGTGGGTATTAAAACTCACAGGCCAATGCGTTAACACACTGGCCTATGATTTGTTTGCAATCGTGTTATCAATTTTTCGGGAGTCATATAACGCGATTTTTTGGTATTGCTGGCGACGTGTTCGATGTAATGTTTACCCCCAGAGCCCTTTATCGTAAATGTTCTTTGTAGTTTCTTCCCTCTTTGTTTATCCTCTGCAACTGTTTATCCTTTGCAGATTTGCCTTACCAAATCCTTGTCTGGATTGAGCTCTAACAGCCACTTATTTGACAACTCCAGGAATTTCAATATAAGTGTCACTGTTAATGCCGCTGCTGCCGTCAGCACCACCACCGCTAGTAGTTGTAGGTAGTATAGGGATGTCCGCTTGAAGTGTCAGCGTGGGTAGTGCCCCAGGGCACTGGTACCATAGTGAAGCATGGCACTTTACCCCTCGTCCTGTTAGCTGGGTGGCTCTCATCCTGTACTCATGTTCCTCATCCCCACTCAGGTACTGGTGGTCCACACAAAGGTACTGGTGGTCCACACAAAGGTACTGGTGGTCCACACAAAGGTACTGATGGTCCACATGCAGGTATTGGCGGTCCATACACAGGTACTAGTGGTCCACACACAGGAACTGGTGGTCCACACATAGGAACTGGTGGTCCACACACAGGAACTGGTGGTCCACACACAGGAACTGGTGGTCCATACACATGTACTGGTTGTCCACACACAGGTACTGGAGGTCCACAAACAGGTACTGGTGGTCCATACATAGGTACTGGTGGTCCACACGCAGGTACTGGTGGTCCACAAACAAGTACCGGCGGTCCACACAGGTACTGGTGGTCCACACACAGGTACTAGTGGTCCACAAACAGGTATTGGTGGTCCACACACAGGTACTGGTGGTCCACATACAGGTGCTGGTGGTCCACAAACAGGTGCTGGTGGTCCACATACAGGTACTGGTGGTCCATACACATGTACTGGTTGTCCACACACAGGTACTGGTGGTCCACAAATAGGTACCGGCTGTCCATACATAGGTACTGGTGGTCCAACACAGGTACTGGTGGTCCACAAACAAGTACCGGCGGTCCACACACAGGTACTGGTGGTCCACACACAGGTACTGGTGGTCCACACACAGGTACTGGAGGTCCACACACAGGTACTGGTGGTCCACACACAGGTACTGGTGGTCCACACACAGGTACTGGTGGTCCACAAACAAGTACCGGCGGTCCACACACAGGTACTGGTGGTCCACACACAGGTACTGGTGGTCCACACACAGGTACCGGTGGTCCACACACAGGTACTGGTGGTCCACAAACAAGTACCGGCTGTCCATACATAGGTACTGGTGGTCCAACACAGGTACTGGTGGTCCACAAACAAGTACCGGCGGTCCACACACAGGTACTGGAGGTCCACACACAGGTACTGGTGGTCCACACACAGGTACTGGTGGTCCACACACAGGTACCGGTGGTCCACACAAAGGTACTGGTGGCCAGTAACTACCTTAACTAACATGGGTCACATACACGATAAACTTCACCACAACGCTTCTGTAAACTCACAAACCACAGTCTCTAAGTTAGATTAGGTTACGTTTTTTTAACGTTCAGTTAAATTAGGTTATCTAACGTTAAACTGAGGCAGCATAGGTTAGGCTTAATTAGGCGAGACTAGTTTAGGTTAGGTTAGACTGTTATTGTTCTCATTTGGTTAAGTTAGGTTCTAAGCATAACTTAAGTTACAGTCAGGTAGAGAAATGTATCTTTAACCTCAAAGGACAAAAACACACACATTTGATGCAATATATTTGACAGTGAGGTTAACAGAGTGCAGTCAAGGAACGTTCAAATCTATACGACTATCACTGAAGGTGAAACAGCAGGTCGGATAAGAATCTAAGAATAGAAGCCGTGATTAACCCATAAATCTGACGTCACACTTGACGGCCATAAGGTCCACCCTGGACCGAAACGTCATCTATTGCCTTGCTAGTGATCCAGATGGTAGCAAAACATCGGGTATCACCTCCCGTGTTTAGTCTGAGTTTATTTTACTCCGTTAAGGAGAGTCCTCAGGTAACGTCATTATATCTATTATACTTCCATATCACATTTCTCTTTGTGTTTTGAATAAAGCCCTGGTGGGCGAAATGTTTCCTTAATAAATGTACTGAACATTGTACACTTGTATCTTAAGGCATCATATACTTTCTTTATAACATACAAGTGTATTGACTGTCTATATCCATACGTTCTGTAACACGGTACTTATGATTAATATAGTCATAAGTAGTATATGACTACAGACTTGGTCTATGACACAAGGTGTAGTTATGGTACAAGGTGTAGTTATGACACAAGGTGTAGTTATGGTACAAGGTGTAGTTATGGTACAAGGTGTA
>NC_069412.1:53130709-53194084 GCF_026875155.1 Cherax quadricarinatus
TCTTTCCCCCAGATACTCACCTATATGTGGTTGCAGGGGTCGATTCACAGCTCTTGGTCCCGCTTCTTCGCTGGTGTGTATGTGTGTGGTTGTTGGGGTTTAGTTATAGCTCCTGGCCCCGCCTCTTAACTGACCATTGATGGATACACCTTTCACCTAGCCTGGTGGTTCCTATCATACCCAGTCTTAAAGTTATGTATGGAGGCTGAATCCACCACTTTTCTGCCCAAGTCATTCCACTTCCTGACCTCTCTCAGACTTCCACTTTCCCTTTAAGTTACGTTCCACTGTAAATCCAATTATACCCTGTGTACTCTTTCCTGCCTTTCGAGCGAGTCTGTGCCTGTCCACTTTATCAAGGCCTTGATATTTTGTATGTCATTAATATATCTCCCTTTGGCCTAGCGTCTAATATCGTCAGGTTAATTTCCTTGTCTCTCCTTACGGTTTAGTTCCCTTAACTCCAGAACTACTGTCTCCTCGGGAGCCTCTTCATTTTCTCCAATTTCTTATAATGCTTTATCAGATGCAGGCTCTAAGATGGCTCTGCGTACTCCAAGATCAGCTTGAAATATATTACTGTATATACAAGGTCGTGAGCGATTCTCCGTTGAGATTCCCGAGATTTAAATTTAGATTTACCAAGTGTCTATACACTGAGAAATGATTTATATGGAGTGTGCCTGTGGTAATATACTTGGTAATATGCTAATCTCTAAATCCAGCTTCCTGAGTGCGAGTTGCAGCCTCTGTTTCCGGTCAGATTTCCTCTTTCCAGATTTTTCATAACCTTGCAATTAATGGGATTAATTTCTACCAGTCAATTGTCTTATTATTTAAGCTCCTGTGGGTCTAGCTGTGTTTTCCTTGTCTTCTCTGGTCGTTATTCTCATTAACTTTAAGTTTATAAACAGCGATATATCGTATTAATTTTTTTTAAATCATGCTGTTACATACACCAACAACAGTACTGGTCCCAGTGCAGTTTTTTTTATGAACCTCGCTTGTTACATATGCTTATTCTGATACTTCTTCTTAGACAATAGCTATTTTGTCTCCTTCCCATTGGTTATTCATTGATTCACCATAATCCCGTGTCTGTTATACTTTTCTGCTCTTGGTTATCGACTCATTCTCTTATGCAGTACAGAGTCCAGTTCTTTCTTCAACGATACTGGCCTGAAATTTGATGCTTTCTTTCTTAAATAATGGCATTGTTTTCTTTATCTTTCACATCTCTGGCAACAGATCTATATCCACCGAGTTGTGGATTTTAACTAGTGCTTGTTTTTGATCTCTGAGAACCCATGGAAACACACTGTCATGTTCCTTGGCTGTTGATGTGTTCTGCTTACTCAGTGGATGTTTTGCATTTTTATCTGTTGTGTTGATCGTTTCCAGCACCTGTTTGTGTATTCTTTGTCGTTGACTCTCGTGTCGTCCTTGCTTTCTCCTGAGCACATCTACATTCGACTGTTAGGCTCCTCACAGACTTCCTTGACATTCCATGTAGGCTCTCCTTCCTTCTTCAGTCTTTTAAAGGAATTTATCTCTTGATGAGACTAGCAGTTTCAGTTCAGAGTTGGTTCACGCTGCTTCATTCTCAGACTCGCACACTATCTTTGCACACGATATATATACTTCTCTTTATGTTTACTTTCAAAAGGTATTGGAAACTGGATACTATTTGATCGCTACCCAGAAGTCTCTCATAATCTATTTCGCTGGAATTAGGTGCAACCCAAGGTGAAAATTAGGTCCAGTCTAGCTGGTTCATTCCCTCGCTCTCTTGTGACCCTGACGAGCTTTTCAACTACCTTCGTAAACTTAACCCAGTATGTTATTCAGTGTGTGTGTGTGTGTGTGTTGTGTGTGTTGTGTGTGTGTTGTGTGTGTGTGTGTGTGTGTGTATGAGTGTGTGTGTGTGTGGTGTGTGTGTGTGAGCGTGTGTGTGTGAGTGTGTGTGAGTGTGTGTGTGTGTGTGTGTGTGTGAGTGTGTGTGTGTGTGTGAGTGTGTGTGTGTGTGAGTGTGTGTGGTGTGTGTGTGTGTGTGTGTGGTGTGTGTGTGTGTGTGTGTGTGTGTGTGTGTGTGTGTGTGTGTGTGTGTGTGTGTGTGTGTGTGTGTGTGTGGAGGGGGTAATCTGTATCTGGTGTCTTGTGGTTAAGTGTTAATTATCAGTGGTGACATGGCGACAAAAACTGTGGAATCATTGTTTGTTGGGCGACAGCCACAAAGGTCTCGTTGATATTAAGCTACCACAATAATGAATTTAACACATACCCATGTACACATGACGTGGAAGGGCACATGAAAAAGAAGAACGTCTCTGCCTGTTTGTAGTGAAGAGAGTACAAGAAATATATAAGCTGATGTCCCATATTCTAGAAGGTTAAATAAAGTAGGGAAAATTATTGGAGAGAGAGAGACAGAGAGAGAGGGTGTGTGTGTTTATATGCTGGACCTACAAATCGCAATACCAAGGTTAATACTCCCGTCTATCTTTGTAAAAATAATAGAACCGCGCATGGAAGATCACTATTTATTCACAGTGGTTCTTCTGCATATTGTGATATCACCTGTTTACTGTAATTATATTGACTCTTCAGCGTTGTAGGCAGAGTATGGAGCTTATCTTGCCCCACCCCGCCCACATCAACGCCCACACCAACGCCCACAACAACGCCCACCCGCCTATATTCCATACAGTGGTTGTTTTGCATATATATATATATATATATATATATATAAAATATATATATATATATATATATATATATATATATATATATATATATATATATATATATATATTGTAACCACAAACAAGTGGTATTAATCAATAACAACACTGCGATTAGCCGAGGATTCGAACCCATGTCCTTTTGGTCCGCCTCATGGTGAGCGAAAATCACACATGACGCCCTAACCCACGGGACCACGTGGGTTGTTTTGGTCCCGTGGGTAAAGGCGTCACGAGTTTTCGCCCACCATGAGGCAGGCCAAAGCAGCATGGGTTCGAGTCCTTGGCTAGTCGCAGTGTTGTTATTGATCAATACCGCTTGTTCGTGGCCCCCAATAATATTATATATATATATATATATTATATAATATATATATTATATATATATATATATATATATATATATATATATATATATATATATCTTTCTTTCAACACACCGGCCGTATCCCACCGAAGCAGGGTGGCCCAAAAAGAAAAACGAAAGTTTCTCCTCTTACAACACGCATGGCTTACGGAGGAAGAATTCTGTTCCACTTCCCCATGGAATATCAGGAAATAAACAAGAACAAGAACTAGAAAGAAAATAGAAGAAAACCCAGATGGGTGTGTATATATATGTTTGTACATGTATGTGTAGTGTGACCTAAGTGTAAGTAGAAGTAGCAAGACGTACCTGAAATCTTGCATGTTTATGAGACAGAAAAAAGGACACCAGCAATCCTACCATCATGTAAAACAATTACAGGATTCCGTTTTACACTCACTTGGCAGGACGGTAGTACCTCCCTGGGCGGTTGCTGTCTACCAACCTAGGATTATATATATAATATAATATAAAATATATATATATATATATATATATATATATATATATATATATAATATATATATATATATATTAACAAAGTCGGCCGTCTCCCACCGAGGTAGGGTGACAAAAAAAGAAAGAAAATCCCAAAAAAGAAAAAACTTTCAGCATCATTCAACATTTTCATCTCACTCACACATAATGAGTTTTTGCAGAGGTGCTCAGAATACAACAGTTTAGAAGCATATACATATAAAGATACACAACATATCCCTCCAAACTGCCAATATCCCGAACCCCTCCTTTAGATTGCAGGCATTGTACTTCCCATTTCCAGGACTCAAGTCCGGCTATATCAAAATAACCGGTTTCCCTGAATCCCTTCACTAAGTATTACCCTGCTCACACTCTAACATCTCGTCAAGTCCCAAATACCATTCATCTCCATTCACTCCTATCTAACACGCTCGCACGCGCTTGCTGGAAGTCCAAGCCCCTCGTTCACAAAACCTCTTTTACCCCCTCCCTCCAACCCTTTCGAGGACGACCCCTACCCCGTCTTCCTTCTCCTACAGATTTATACGTTCTCCATGTCATTCTACTTTGATCCATTCTCTCTAAATGACCAAACCACCTCAACAACCCCTCTTCAGCCCTCTGACTAATACTTTTATTAACTCTACACCTTCTCCTAATTTCCACACTCTGAATTTTCTGCATAATATTTACACCACACATTGCCCTTAGACAGGACATCTCCACTGCCTCCAACCGCCTCCTCGCTGCAGCATTTACCACCCATATAAGAGTGTTGGTACTACTATACTTTCATACATTCCCTTCTTTGCCTCCATAGATAACATTATTTGTCTCCACATATACCTCAACGCACCACTTGCCGTTTTTCCTTCATCAATTCTATGATTAACCTCATCCTTCATAAATCCATCCGCCGACACGTCAACTCCCAAGTATCTGAAAACATTCACTTCTTCCATACTCCTCGTCCCCAATTTGATATCCAATTTTTCTTTATTTAAATAATTTGATACCCTTATCACCTTACTCTTTTCTATGAACATTAAAATGGTATCTTCTTCAAGTATCTTCTGCTTCTATCAACTTTTCTGTACTCGACTGAAGAAGCCTACTGTGTAGGCGAAACGTTTCAAAATAAAGATACCTAACTGTTGCATATGTGTCTTACCTAACAATACTCTTTTCTATGTTCACTTTCAACTTTCTACCTTTACACACACTCCCAAACTCGTCCACTAACCTTTGCGATTTTTCTTTAGCGTCTCCCATAAGCACAGTATCATCAGCAAAAAGCAACTGTGTCAATTCCCATTTTGTATTTGATTCCCCATAATATAATCCCACCCCTCTCCCGAACACCCTAGCATTTACTTCTTTTACAACCCCATCTATAAATATATTAAACAACCATGGTGACATTACACATCCCTGTCTAAGACCTACTTTTACCGGGAAGTAGTCTCCCTCTCTTCTACACACCCTAACCTGAGCCTCACTATCCTCATAAAAACTCTTTACAGTATTTAGTAACTTACCACCTATTCCATATACTTGTAACATCTGCCACATTGCTTCCCTATCCACTCAATCATATGCCTTTTCTAAATCCATAAATGCAATAAAAACTTCCCTACCTTTATCTAAATACTGTTCACATATATGCTTCAATGTAAACACTTGATCTACACATCCCCTACCCACTCTAAGACCTCCTTGCTCATCCGCAATCCTACATTCTGTCTTACCTCTAATTCTTTCAATAATAACCCTACCATACACTTTTCCTAGTATACTCAGTAAACTTATTCCTCTATAATTTTTACAATCTTTTTTGTCCCCCTTCCCTTTATATAAAGGGACTATACATGCTCTCTGCCAATCTCTAGGTACCTTCCCCTCTTTCATACATTTATTAAACAAAAATACCAACCACTCCAACACTATATCCCCCCCTGGCTTTCAACATTTCTGTCATGATCCCGTCAGTTCCAGCTGCTTTACCCCCTTTCATTCTACGTAATGCCTCACGCACCTCCCCTACACTCACATCCTGCTCTTCTTCACTCCTAAAAGATGGTATACCTCCCTGGCCAGTGCATGAAATTACTGCCTCCCTTTCTTCGTCGACATTTAAAAGTTCCTCAAAATATTCTTGCCATCTATCTAATACCCAGAATGATATAAAGCAACTGCAGAAATCACCAAAAGTTCACAAATTACCAACTAATAGGACTCGTACTACCACCTCCTACCCCGCTGCCACTGAAGTGATACTCCACAACATTCACCCATCACCCATCGCCTACTATTCACCCGAAGCCACAACCAATGGACAAGGGTCAGAACAATAAAAGAAGATCCAGTAACCGGCTAAGGACTCCTAACATCGAAGGTGAGAGCAGTAATAACACGAGGAAAACTTGTGGTACTGCCAGCCAGGACACAACCCTCATCACCCACCGGCACCACCACAACACACGACAGACAACAACAAACATGGCCGCCGCTAGAGTCCAAGATAACTCCTTCCCAGTATTTGATGTCAAGAGATCACCGACCAGAAATAGCTAAACTCCTTATGATTCAGAACCAAACGATCACCAAACTAACTCAAGAAATGCAGGAACTAAAGGCTAACAATGCAGATTACATCAACAAGATCACTGCTCTAGAACATAAACTAGACACTCTAGAACAACAAAGCAACACCCACACCCAGTCCCTAGACACCATCAACACCCTAAAAGACCAAGTCACCCTACTTCCTACCAACATTACAGAGGAAAGATCAAGAGTGGACCAACAACTTGCCAATGTCATAACCAACTTCCAAGACCATAATGACCAACAGCAGCTATCTGACGCTGTTGTAGTTAACAGCAAACATCTCCCAGCCACAGTCACCCAAGAGACCTGCATGGAGACCACCCTACAGCTTATCAAGGACCACCTTCGCCTTAACACACGAAAATCACTCACTACGAAAGCAAAAGACTTGGCAGACGATGCACCATCCCCCCAATGAAAAGCAGGGGTGTCACTAGCACGTTAAGAGACCATACAATAAGTGTCAGGGGCCCGAGACTGTTCAACTGCCTCCCAGCACACATAAGGGGGATTACCAACAGACCCCTGGCAGTCTTCAAGCTGGCACTGGACAAGCACCTAAAGTCAGTTCCTGATCAGCCGGGCTGTGGCTCGTACGTTGGTTTGCGTGCAGCCAGCAGCAACAGCTTGGTTGATCAGGCTCTGATCCACCAGGAGGCCTGGTCACAGACCGGGCCGCGGGGGCGTTGACCCCCGGAACTCTCTCCAGGTAAACTCCAGGTAACATACGTAGTGACGACCTAAAGGATTGCAAACTGATGGGCTACCAAGCAGGTAAAAAAACAGTGCTGTTAAAATTCCAAACTAGCCTACAAAGAAACAACCTACTAAAAACATCTATTTCTATGAAAACTGATGTTTACGTCAATGAGTGCCTTACCAAAACAAGACAAAACCTTCTTTATCGGCTAAGAAAATTACGCTATGCCCAAAAAATCCACCAGTGCTTTGTGAGGGATGGAAAAATCGCAGTTAGGAAACAGCCCACTGGGAAGAGATACTTCATCTCTACAGAACATGACCTTAAAACATTCCTAAAGTGAGGCTGGACTAACAGAATCAGAGTAAAGTGCAGATAATACCCACAGTCCACCGTTAGTGTTATATTGTCATAAATTTGTGTTTCCCTAAAATTCTAATATCCCAACTACTTTTGATTGTCATTGTTGTATTCAACGACCATTCTACCTCATAGTCTTAATTTGTTTAATATCTACAGAATCTATCTCCTTTTTTACAACTTACCACATCACTGTTCTATCTTATTTTATTATAAACTAACCATAACTTGTCTTCAATAATTCTACCTCACTTTAAAAAATACTCAATTGCCCAATTTTATTCTAAATCCCTATTATTGCCCAATTTTACTTTAAACTATATTGATCAAACTTATTGTAAACTTCTTTTATTGACCATTTTTATTCCATACTTTTTTAAACTAGTATTTTCAACTACACCTTTTATATTATCCTGTCTACCATCTTACTAGCATATTATAACCAAGTCATTGCCATTTTTATTTTTATCATTTTTTTATTATTATTATTTTGCTACCTTAATTTGTGTATTTTATCCTGTCAATTTAAATCTAATTATACTCTAATTCTTGTAAACAACTTATATAAGACCTTAGTGCAATTACAATTGAGAGTCTTGTGCCTTTATTATATTATTAGATTAATCACAGTTTTACTCTAGCTCATTCTAGCTCAATACATAGTCAATACCAAATTCACTATATTAGACCATAGTGCAATTACTAGTGAGAGACTAGTGCTATTTTTAATTTGTATTTTTATATTATTAGATTAAACCTATTGTACTATAGCTCATTCTAGCTCAAAACATAGACTCCACAAGTCATTATTAGACCTTAGTGCAATTACAAGTGTGAGTCTTGTTCTATTTTTAATTTGTATTTTTATATTACTAGTTTATACCTAGTTGTACTTTAGTTCATTCCAGCACAACACATAGACATCAACTTCATTATGTGTAGTAGTGACTATACCCTACATGACCAAAATACTCTAGCTATATACTTGTCCAAACTTCCCACCACTACAGATATCAGTACTAGAGCTCAACACACAACTCAGGATATAAATAACCATAATTTAAACCTAGAAGATGATTGATCACGTTGACCCTGATCTAAACCTCCATAATCTGACACCCAATCAAAACCTATTGGAAAGTAACTGCCTTTATTACACAGCATCCAAGCCAGCACTATCCTAACAATGCTAAAAGTCTATCAGTACTTAACTACAACATCAGGTCCTTAAGCAAACACTATGATGACCTCCTAGCACTCCTTGGAATCACTAAAGACACCCTTCTCCTGCATTATTCTTACTGAGACCTGGCTTAAGCAGGCACAATAGATATCTACCCTCTACCAGGATACACAGCAATTCACAACTGCAGACCAAACCAAGTTGGGGGTGGTATTGCAATCTATTACTCTAACCAATTATCTGTATTAGCACCACTTGCTTTAGTGATGAATATGGGGAATACATTTTTGCTAATTTTACTGTAAAAAACCTTAAGACGCCTATAACAATCGGTGCCATTTACCGGATACCTCACACAAACATCCCAATTTCAGTGAGAAATTAAAGTCACTAATAACAACAGACAAATGAATAGCATCACCTTCTCTTAGCTGGAGACTTCAACATCAACCTTGGCTTACTTGATGATGAGCCTGTAACTGATTTCATCAAAAATATGAACAACACACTTCTCATACCAACAATAACTAAACCAACCAGGCTCACTGAGACAAGTGCAACCATAATAGACCACATATGGACCAATATACTAGCCCCCTTAAATCAGGGATAATCACAGATAGCACTACAGACCACTACCCTACCTTCCTCCTGACAAACATTAGTAAACCACCACTTGAATACAACAAAGTCTCATTTAGACTCCATGACGAGGCCTCAGTAAGGAAGTTCACAGCTGACCTAGAGACTGTTGACTGGCCTACAGAATTCTCCAAAGCTAATGGTATTGATGACTGGACAGACATTTTTCTTAACAAATTACTTAGACTATACAACAAACATTGTCCTATAAAAACAAAACAGATCACAAACAAACGGCTTGGTTGCCCATGGCTAACCAGCACCATTCTGAAATCCATTGACAAGAAAACACCAATATGAAAGCAATATAGACAAGGCTTAATACACAAAGATATTCTTAAACACTATTCATCAGCTCTCACCAAGTAATAAAGAAAGCCAAACAACTATACTACTCCAGTAGATTCACAAACACTAGAGGAGATATAAAAAAGACCTGGAAAACATCTCTCAGATTCTAGGACCCACAAACTGAGAAAAAACCAAGAATATTGTCCTAAACTAAACTAATGAAACACCACTACATCCCACTGACACAGCTAAACAAGATAAACGACTTCTTCTCAACCATAGGATCTAATCTCGCCAGTAAATCCCACATACCAATGCCATGCCGGGGACTACCTAGATGGGAATTTCCCTAATTCCTTCTATCTTGCACCAACTGAGCCCACGGAAGTCACCGAGATTATAAAGTCACTTAAAAATAACTCGGGGAATCTGTCTCATGTCCCACCATTACTGTACAAGCGAGCGGCCCATGTCCTTTCGCATGCTATTTCATTACTCTTTAACAAGTCACTAGAGACTAGCACCTTCCCGAAACTACTCAAAATGGCAAGGGTTACACCCTACAGACTTAAACAACTATAGGCCAATATCTAACTTACTATTGCTATCCAAAATCTTTGAGAAACTCGTGCACAGGAGACTGTATTCATTTATAACGGCTCAAAACATACTCAACCCCTGCCAATTTGGATTCAGGAAAAATAAAAGCACTAATGATGCAATCATAAAAATGCTAGATCTGCTTTACACAGCATTGGAAAATAAGGAATATCCACTAGGAATTTTTATTGACCTAAGAAAAGCTTTTGACACAGTAGACCACGACATCCTACTCCACAAACTTGATCATTACGGTATAAGAGGCCATGCGCTTGCTTATTTCAAATCTTACATTACTAATAGGTATCAGTATGTCACCATTAAAGACACAGCATCAGCAACACGGCCACTTGATACTGGAGTTCCGCAGGGAAGTGTCCTTGGTCCCCTGCTCTTCCTCATATACATCAATGACCTTCCAAACGTATCCCAACACCTGAAACCCATTCTCTTTGCTGACGACACGACTTATGTCATCTCTCACCCTAATCTTGCCACCCTCAACACCACTGTGAATGAGGAGCTGATCAAAATATCGACTTGGATGACAGCCAATAAACTTACGCTTAACACTGACAAAACCTACTATATTATGTTTGGTAGCAGAGCAGGAGATGCACAAACTAACATTAAGATTGACAACACTCTAATTACCAGAAATAATGGGGGCAAATTCCTAGGCTTGACAACAACCTGAATTTCAGCACCCATATCCAGCATATAACCAAAAAAGTATCCAAAACGGTTGGGATCCTCTCAAGATACGTTACTACGTGCCGCAAAATGCCCTTCTCACACTATACCACTCACTTATTTATCCATACCTCACCTATGCTATTTGTGCTTGGGGATCAACTGCAGCAACACACCTAAAGCCAATAATAACCCAACAAAAAGCTGCAGTAAGAATAATCACTAAATCCTATCCCTGGCAAACACCCCCCCACTCTTCATAGACCTAAACTTACTCCCTGTTCCCGTACATCCCACTTACTACTGTGCAATCTACATCTACAGGGCCTTAAACTCTAATATCAACCCTGACCTAAAACGCTTTCTTGATAGTTTGACAGAACCCACAGGCATAACACCAGACACAAACATCCTACGACATTCCCCGTGTCCGAACCCAAACCTTTACAAAAATTCAATGTATGTCAAAGGCCCTAAAATCTGGAATACCTACCTGAGAACTTAGAACTGCAGAACATTCATTCACCTTCAAAACTACCATTAGAAACATCTTATCTCCCTGATACACCCTTGTCAACTAACTACACGAATACCCCCCTGGTGGTTCACACTTACACTCACTGACTCATTTGACCATAAACAGAAATATTAATCTCAATTTTTAAATAATGATCCTGTGATACTCCAATACTGAAACTATGTACTGTGCCAAAACAAAGCATTCACATTGCTAAACTCACAAACTAGTATTTAGTCACTTAGCCATAATACCAAATACCCCATAATTTGTAATATTTTACAATTAAGAATAAAACTAAATCTGCCCGAAATGCCTAGCCATGCTTAAGCGTTCTAGTGGTACACTCTTAATCACTATTTTATACATGTAAACCACACAATAACCAAATTTTTGTAAACTCCCGCATTGTAATCCTTATAGAGAATAAACTTTTAATTTGAATTGAATACCTCCATCTCCCCATCTACTAACTCCCCTACTCTGTTTTTTAACTGGGCATATCCATTCGTTCCCTAGGCTTTCTTAACTTTTTTAACTCGCTCCAAATTTTTTTTCCATTAATATTTTTAAAATATATATATATATATATATATTTTATATATATATATATATATATATAAAATAAATATATATATATATATATATATAATGTATATATGTATATTCACTTTACAGCAGCAGCCGCCTGAAACCTAACCTGCTGTATAAGCGGGGCCCTCCTGTAGTTAAGTTACACGAGGTCAGGTTGTTAGGAAAACACAAGGAGGTCACCTGACTGCCGTGTCACGATGCGAGCAGTGAAGCTTGGTTAAGAATCATGTGGGTCAAGGAAGTCCAGATGTTGTAACGTCTGATTTCATTCTCTACGACATATCAAAGACATGTTGATTAGAGAACGTTTCGGTCCTGGGACCTTGATCACTTCTCATTGGTCCTGGGACCTTGATCACTTCTCATCGGTCCTGGGACCCTGATCACTTCATCATTCCTGGGACCTTGATTATTTCTCATCAGTCCTGGGACCTTGGTCACTTCTCATCGGTCCTGTGACCTTGATCACTTCTCATCGGTCCTGGGACCTTGATCACTTCTCATGACCTAGTGATTGCTCTCGTGTTTATACCACAATATATCAAGGACGCTTCCTAAGCTTAGGTTCAGTATACCTTTGATATACCTTTGAAGAGTTTTGAGAGTTCATCTACTCTCTGAGCCCGGCCATGGGCCAGGCACGTCTGGTGCTTGCCTGGTCAACCAGGCTGTTGCTGCTGGAGGCCCACTGCCCCACATACCCATCACAGCCTGGTTGATCTGGCACCTGGTGAAGACACTTGTTCAGTTTCCTCTTGAAGGCTTCTACACTTGTTCCAGCAGTGTTTCTGATATCTTCTGGTAAGATGTTGAAAAGTCTGGGACCCAGGATGTTGATACAGTGTTCCCTTATTGTCCCTACCGCACCCCTGCTCCTCACTGGGTTTATTTTACACTTCCTCCCATATCTCTCACTCCAGTATGTTGTTATGTCAGTGTGCAGATTTGGGACCAGGCCCTCGAGTACTTTCCAGGTATATATTATCATGTACCTCTCTCTCCTCCGCTCCAATGAGTACATGTTCAAGACTTGCAGGTGTTCCCAGTAGTTTAGATGCTTTACTGGTTCAATGTGAGCCGTAAACGATCTCTGTATTTGTTCCAGCTCCGATATTTATCCTGCCTTGAACGGGGCCGTCAGCACTGAACAATATTCCAAGTGAGGGAGCACTAGCGATTTGAAGAGTGTCACCATCGGCATTATTTCCCTTGTTTTGAAAGTTCTCAATGCCCACCCCGTCATCTTCCTGGCTGTCGTGATCTTTGTCTTGTTATGGTCTTTAAAAGAAAGGTCTGCTGACATAATTATTCCAAGGTCTTTTACGTATTCCTTACGTTCTATTTGGTGACCCTCTTGAGTTTTGTATATAGTGTTCCTTTTGAGTTCTTCATTCTTTCCATACCTAAGCAGCTGGAACTTATCACACTGAACGTCATGTTCTCCACTGCCCACTGGAAAACCCTGTTTATGTCTTTCTGTACTTTTTCAGTGTCCTCTACCGTACTGACTTTCATGCTTATTTTAGTGTCATCTGCAAATGATGATACAAAAGTGTGCCGGGTGTTTTTGTCTATGTCTGCTATGAGGATGAGGAACAGCAGAGGTGCCAGGACAGTGCCTTGGGGCACTGAGCTTTTGACCTCTCTGATGCTGGATCTTGCCCTGTTCACTACTACTTTTTGTGTTCTGTGTGTTAGGAAACCGAAAATCCATCTGCCTACCTTCCCCGTAATGTCCATGGCCTTCATTTTGTGCGCTATCACATAATCGCATTTGTCAAACGCCTTTGCAAAGTCTGTGTAAATCACATCTGCGTTTTTTTTGGTCGTCTTCCAATGCCTCCGTAATTCTGTCATAATGGTCCAGCAGCTGTGACAGACATGATCGTCCTGCTCTAAAACCATGCTGGTTCGAGTTATGTTGGTTGTGCTGGTCCATGGAATTTGTAACCTGCCGTCTCATCACTCTTTCGAAGATTTTTATGATGTGAGAGGTTAGGGCTACTGGTCTGTAATTTTTAGCTAGTGCCCTGCTACCTCCCTTATGCAAAGGAGCTATGTCTGCACTCTTTAAGGCCTCCGGTATTTCACCTAGATCTAAGCTCTTTCTCTAAAGAATACTGAGGGTTCGTGCTAGTGGTACTTTGCACTTCTTTATAAATAGAGCATTCCATGAATCTGGTCCGGGTGCTGAGTGAGTGGGCATGTTTTCCATTTCTTTTTCGAAATCTATGGGATTTGTACTGTCAGTTAGTTGGTCTGTGCGGCCTTCTTCTGGAGTGAAAAATATTTCTGCATTTTCTACCTTGCTGTCATTTAGTGGGTTGCTGAACACAGGCTCATACTGTTCTTTTAGGATTTCACTGATTTCCTGTTCATCGTCAGTATAAGAGTCTCCTCTCAGTAGTGGTCCAATTCTACAGGTAGTACTTAGCTTGGATTTTACATAGGAATAGAAATATTTTGGGTTTCTTGCAATATCCTGTATGACCCTTTGTTCCCTTTGTACTTCTTCTGTGAGGTATGACATCCTAAGTTTTTGCTCTAATTAAGTGATCTCTCGGCTAAGTCTATCTTTCCTCTGTTGTAGCATATTTGTGTTTTTAAGCAGTTCAGTAACCTATTTTCTTCTGTACCATCTCCTACGCTCTCTCTATATATCTGATCTGCGTTTCCACAATGGTACATGTTTCATACATACTTTGTATGCTTCTGTATTCAGCTTCTCTAGGCACTGGTGGGGATTTAGGGTGTTCATGTCTGATTCCCAGGGTATGTCTGATAGCTCTTGGTTTATTTATTCCCAGTCAATTCTATGGTTGTTAAAATTAAACTTACTGAACATCCCATCTCTAACTTTAGTGACGCAGTTTCCTACCCCTGAGTTAATACTAGTTTGAACCTCTATAATGTTATGATCAGAGTAAATAGTTTTGGAGACTTATGTCTCTGACCAGTTCCTCGTTGTTTGTGAATATCAAATCCAGGGTATTTTCATTTCTGGTGGGATCAATTACCTGTTGGTTTAAGGAGTACTTTTCACAAGCTGCGCTTAACAGCAATAATTCTAACAGGACGAAGATGGGACCGCAGACGGAGGATCGTGCCTACACCGTACCTTGGGCTGAATGACCCACGCGGGTTCAGCGCTTCACAAAATGCAGTAATGTGCTCCTTGACAAGTGAAACGGGAATTTCTGACTTCAAATTCTGATACTCGTTTTCTTGGTATTTCCACGTGAGAGTTTTCCTAGTGTCTCGACGTGATGTTTTTACTCTCAGCTGAGTCAACCTCAACCTTATTATTACCAACATTATTATAAACATTATTATTATGATTATGAACATTATTATGAACATGATTTTTATGAACCTCATTATTATGAACATTATTATTATTATGAACATTATTATGAACACCATTATGAACATCATTCTTATTACTGTTATTAATGTAAACATTATTAATTTACTTATTTATTCTTATAAGAGAGGCAGGTGTATAAGAGAGGCAGGTGTATAAGAGAGGCAGGTGTATAAGAGAGGCAGGTGTATAAGAGAGGCAGGTGTATAAGAAAAGCAGGTGTATAAGAGAAGCAGGTGTATAAGAGAAGCAGGTGTATAAGAGAGGCAGGTGTATAAGAGAAGCAGGTGTATAAGAGAGCCAGGTGTATCAGAAGCAGGTGTACAAGAGAAGCAGGTGTATAAGAGAAGCAGATGTATAAGAGAGGCAGGTTAAGAGCAGGTGTATAAGAGAGGCAGGTGTATAAGAGAGGCAGGTGTATAAGAGAGGCAGGTGTATAAGAGAGGCAGGTGTATAAGAGAGGCAGGTGTATAAGAGAGGCAGGTGTATAAGAGAGGCAGGTGTATAAGAGAGGCAGGTGTATAAGAGGGGCAGGTGTATAAGAGAGGCAGGTGTATAAGAGAGGCAGGTGTATAAGAGGCAGGTGTATAAGAGAAGCAGGTGTATAAGAGAGGCAGGTGTATAAGAGAAGCAGGTGTATAAGAGAGGCAGGTGTATAAGAGAGGCAGGTGTATAAGAGAGGCAGGTGTATAAGAGAAGCAGGTGTATAAGAGAGGCAGGTGTATAAGAGAGGCAGGTGTATAAGAGAAGCAGGTGTATAAGAGAGGCAGGTGTATAAGAGAGGCAGGTGTATAAGAGAGGCAGGTGTTAAGAGAGGCAGGTGTATAAGAGAGGCAGGTGTATAAGAGAGGCAGGTGTATAAGAGGGGCAGGTGTATAAGAGAGGCAGGTGTATAAGAGAGGCAGGTGTATAAGAGAGGCAGGTGTATAAGAGAGGCAGGTGTATAAGAGAGGCAGGTGTATAAGAGAGGCAGGTGTATAAGAGAAGCAGGTGTATAAGAGAGGCAGGTGTATAAGAGAAGCAGGTGTATAAGAGAGGCAGGTGTATCAGAAGCAGGTGTATAAGAGAAGCAGGTGTATAAGAGAGGCAGGTGTATCAGAAGCAGGTGTATAAGAGAAGCAGGTGTATAAGAGAGGCAGGTGTATAAGAGAGGCAGGTGTATAAGAGGCAGGTGTATAAGAGAGGCAGGTGTATAAGAGAGGCAGGTGTATAAGAGGGGCAGGTGTATGAGAGGCAGGTGTATAAGAGAAGCAGGTGTATAAGAGAGGCAGGTGTATAAGAGGGGCAGGTGTATAAGAGAAGCAGGTGTATAAGAGAGGCAGGTGTATAAGAGGGGCAGGTATATAAGAGGGGCTGGTGTATAAGAGGGGCATGTGTATAAGAGAGGCAGGTGTATAAGAGAGGCAGGTGTATAAGAGAGGCAGGTGTATAAGAGAGGCAGGTGTATAAGAGAGGCAGGTGTATAAGAGAAGCAGGTGTATAAGAGAGGCAGGTGTATAAGAGAGGCAGGTGTATAAGAGAGGCAGGTGTATAAGAGGCAGGTGTATAAGAGAGGCAGGTGTATAAGAGAGGCAGGTGTATAAGAGGGGCAGGTATATAAGAGGGGGCAGGTATATAAGAGGCAGGTGTATAAGAGAGGCAGGTGTATAAGAGAGGCAGGTGTATAAGAGAGGTAGGTGTATAAGAGAGGCAGGTATATAAGAGGGGCAGGTATATAAGAGGGGCAGGTGTATAAGAGGGGCAGGTATATAAGAGGGGCTGGTGTATAAGAGGGGCAGGTATATAAGAGGAGCAGGTGTATAAGAGAGCCAGGTGTATAAGAGAGGCAGGTGTATAACAGAAGCAGGTGTATAAGAGAAGCAGGTGTATAAGAGAGGCAGGTGTATAATAGAGGCAGGTGTATAAGAGAGGCAGGTGTATAAGAGAGGCAGGTGTATAAGAGAGGCAGGTGTATAAGAGAGGCAGGTGTATAAGAGAGGCAGGCGTATAAGAGAGGCAGGTGTATAAGAGAGGCAGGTGTATAAGAGAAGCAGGTGTATAAGAGAGGCAGGTGTATAAGAGAGGCAGGTGTATAAGAGAGGCAGGTGTATAAGAGAGGCAGGTGTATAAGAGAGGCAGGTGTATAAGAGAGGCAGGTGTATAAGAGAGGCAGGTGTATAAGAGTGACTGGGCGGCTCTTACGGTGTGAGAACCACTTTGAAGTGAACAAAGCATTATGAGGTGGATACATTCACATAAATTCACATTCATACACTTATACATTTACAGTCACTCATACGTACACATACATTTATATAAACTCAAATGCACATATATTCGCATATGTACACATACATTCACGAGCACTCACGCAAATACACACGTTCACATGGGTACATATACATTCGCATATACGTGCGCACAAATACACACACACACACTCATTCACATATATACACATACATTTTCATATAGAATCTTTATATCTAAACATAGTTAATTTACATACACTTATACACATATGCATATATTCACATATACTTATATACACATACATATGTGAACATACGGGGAAGCTGGAACAGAACTGAGCGAATTAAATGCAAATGGATTTAAGGATTTAGAAAGTGACAAGGGAAAAGAAAAAAGTGACAAGGGTAAAAAGAAAGTGAAAAGAGTAAAGAGAAAGTGAAAAGAGTAAAGAAAAAATAACAAAGGTAAAGAGAAAGTGAAAAGGGTAAAGAGAAAGTGACAAGGGTAAAGAGAAATTAGAGAAAGTAGAGAGGCTGCTACTGCTAAGTACAAAGCATGGCGAAGGTATAACAGATATCCTATCACCCATATGCACAGGCAAGCCTGTAGGCATATGGGTGACGTTCAGAAGTGGGCCATTGCTAAATGGGAGGTGGACACTAAAAGAAAGCTAGCATCAGGTAGGGTAGGCTCCAAAACCTGGTGGTCCCTGGTCAAGGACAGACAAGGTTATCTGCCTGATGAACTCATTCCACCTCTAAATCGACAGGATGGGACCACCTCTACTAGTAGTCAAGAGAAGGCGGACCTCTTTGCTGAACACTTTGCTACCAAAATGCAAGTTCCTGAACCAGCAAGGGACCCTCCTTGGCTAGCTGCAAGAACTGTGTCAAAACTGTCAGTGGTGACAATAAGGCAGGAGGAGGTGCATTTCCTTCTTAAATCGCTTGACCAAGAAAAGGCTGTGGGCCCAGACAAGTTGAGCCCAAGATTGCTGAGAAGATGTGCAGACCAGCTAGCATCACCTCTAACTCCCATCTTTCAGCACAGCCTAGTACAGTGTAAATGGCCCTCTCTATGGAAAGAGGCAAATGTAGTCCCTGTTCACAAAAAGAAGAGCAGAGCAGAAATCAGCAACTACAGACCAGTGTCACTCCTGTCAATCACTGGTAAGATCCTTGAGACAATCTCAAGTCAAATGACAGAGTTTTTTGACTACCACTCACTACTTTGTGACCGTCAATATGGCTTCAGGAAAGGTTACTCTGCTGCTGATCTGTTGTTAAACCTCTCCACTAAGTGGCACCAGTCACTGGATGAATCTAAAGTCAGCTGTGTGGTAGCACTGGACATTGCTTGTGCTTTCGACCGGGTGTGGCACCAGGGCCTCTTAGCAAAACTTCAAGCACTGGGAATTGCAGGCTCTACGCTGTCTCCTCAGTGATTACTTTCATGGTAGATCTCTAAGTGTAGTTCTCAGTGGAACTGAATCAGCAAGACATCCTATTGGGGCAAGTGTTCCACAATGAAGCGTGCTGGGACCATTGTTATGGAATGTCTACTTCAACGACCTTCTTCATCTCATCCCAGAATCACATGCATATGCAGACGACTGTACACTGACATTCACTTATCCAAGAGAAGAAATGCCAGCTGCTCTAAGCTACATCAATCACCAGCTAAGAGCTATATCAGCTTGGGGAAATAGACGGCAAGTAACATTTGCACCTGAGAAAACGTAAATGATGATCGTCTCTAGGCACCATGATGGTAATGCTGGTGCAGTAGTAAGGATGAATGGGAGGGTGTTGGCACCTGGAGAAGTTGATGTCCTTGGGGTGAAATTTGACTCCAAATTAACCATGAAGAACCATGTTGTAAATCTTGCAAACAAGGCAGCCAGGAAGCTTATAGCACTTCGCCGTATCTCGCATCTGCTTGACAGTAGGGGTTGCAAGATTCTGTACGAGCCACAAGTACGCTCACAATCCTTGAGTATGCTGAAAACTTTCCTGGGTATTGCTGCCCCCTCTCTCCATATGCGTACTGCTTGACAGTAGTAAGGATGAAAGAGTCAAGAGTTATGTCTTCGCCTGTTGACCCAATCCTGGAATAGTCTGTCATTTCAGCAGAGCCAAACACAGGAGGTATGATGTGGGTGGGTTATGTTATGTACAAGGCCAAATATGCTCACTACCTCACTTGGATCACTTCGGGACACGTGAACAAGCTTTATTGCACAAGACGGGCAGAAAGCGGGCAATTCACTCTGGCTGAACCTTCTCCAGAAAATCATCATTCTGGAGTCATATATACCAGGATGACTCGTGTATGGAAAACAATATTCGTACGCAATGATGCCCAACGAGATCAATCAGTGATCAAATGAAAAATGCTGGCCCAGGCAAAGATGGCTCCAACTTCATCTGTTCCTTAGTTCATGTCTCGAAACAATAAAATGCTTTCAATGAGCTGATGTATGGAACAGCTCTTAGCTTGCAATAAAGTTAGGAATCCTTAACCTGTAAATGTTGTCAATAAAGCTAGGGATCCTTAACCTTGTCACCTGTGTAAAAAAAAAGTAAAGAGAAAGTGACAGGGTAAAGGACAAGTGAAAAGAGTAAGAAAAGTGAAAGGTTAACGGAAAGTGACAAGCGTAAAGAGTAAGTGAAAGGTAAGGGAAAGTACAAGGTAAGAAAAGTGACAAGGTAAATGAAAAGTGACAAGGGTAAAGGAATGACAAGGTAAGGAAAATGACAGGTAAAGGAAAGTGACAAGGGTAAAGAGAAAGTGACAAGGTAAAGAGAAAGTGACAAGGGTAAAGGAAAGTGTCAAGGGTAAAAGGAAAGTGTCAAGGGTAAAAGGAAAGTGTCAAGGGTAAAGAGAAAGTGACAAGGTAAAAGGAGAGTGACAAGGGTAAAGGAAAGGACAATCGTAAAGAGAAAGTGACAATGGTAAAGAAAGTGACAAGAGCAAAGAGTTAGGGTAGTGTAGAAAGATAAAGGGAAGTAGAGAGAAGTGACAAGGTGACTTACTTGTCACAATAAACAACCTTGATCATCTCATAGCGGTTATAATAATAACATATGTTTAAAGAGGTGGAGGGGTAAGCCAGTGGAAGGTCTGATGATCAAAAGTTCCAGTGTGGGTGATCATATGGACTAAGATCGTCTTTACATTGCCCAGTTCCTGAGAAACTTTACCTAACTACCTATCTATTAACCTACATAACCTAACCTATCATAAGTCTCTCTCTATATTGCGTTACTAATACTGATGTCTCTACAACTATTACTACAACTGCTGCTGCTACTTATACATTTGTACTGTTCTGACTGCTAACTTAACTGTCTACTACTATACTGTTGCTGCTGCAAACTTATATGCTAGCTGTTGCTGCTGCTACTTATACTGCTACTGCTGTTGCTGCTGCTACTATACTGTATGTGTGCTACTTATACGTACGCTGTGCTGTTACTTTATCTACTGCTGTGCTGCTGACTTATACTGCTACTGCTGTTGCTGCTGCTACTTATACTGCTACTCGACTATACTGTACTGCTGTTGCTGTTGCTACTTATACTGCTACTGCTGTTGCTGCTGCTACTTATACTGCTACTGCTGTTGCTGCTGCTACTTATACTGCTACTACTGTTGCTGTTGCACTTATACTGTAATGCTACTCTGTTGCTGCTGCTACTTATACTGACTACTGTTGTATTATACTGCACTGCTGTTGCTGCTGCTACTTATACTGCTACTACTGTTGCTGTTGCTACTTATACTGCTACTGCTGTTGCTGCTGCTACTTATACTGCTACTACTGTTGCTACTTATACTGCTACTGCTGTTGCTGCTGCTACTTATACTGCTACTGCTACTGCTGTTGCTACTTATACTGCTACTGCTACTGCTGTTGCTGTTGCTACTTATACTGCTACTGCTGTTGCTGCTGCTACTTATACTGCTACTGACTGCTGTTGCTGCTGCTACTTATACTGCTACTGCTGTTGCTGTTGCTACTTATACTGCTACTGCTGTTGCTGCTGCTACTTATACTGCTACTACTGTTGCTACTTATACTGCTACTACTACTTGGACAGGGGCAGCCGGTACCAGCTAGTTTGTTAATTATTTGACAAACACTCAGCCGCCTCTGAGATGAAGTCAAGTGCAAATCTTACATTCTGTACTAACAGTCTTCAGAGGTTTGTTCCCAACCCATGGCGGCCTGGTCACAGATAGCTGGCCTCCAGGTCACAGATAGCTGACCTCCAGGTCACCGGTCACAGACAGCTGGCCTCCAGGTCACTGGTCACAGACAGCTGGCATCCAGGTCACTGGTCACAGACAGCTGGTCTCCAGGTCACTGGTCACAGACAGCTATCCCCCAGGTCACTGCTCACAGACAGGTGGCTTCCAGGTCACTGGTCACAGACAGCTGGCCTCCAGGTCAATGGTCACAGATAGCTGACCTCCAGGTTACTGGTCACAGACAGCTGGCCTCCAGGTCACTGTTTGATTGTTGGATTTGCTTTTTTTTTCGCTGGGATAAAGCTGTAGATGACGCTTCGTTTGTGTTAGATCATTATCAAGTTACAGATCATGCATCAGTATCACGTTACAGGTTCTAGAGGGACTGTTATTTTTCGGTCCATGGCAGACCGAGATTGTGGGTTTATGACTTGTGAGTGTTTGACTTCACTCTCAGATGACTAACTTCATTTTCAGATGACTATCAAACTTCACTTTCCAATGACTAATTACCACTTTTTTGTCATTACAGAGAGGAAGTGTCGAACGTCGTACGGGTAATACCACCTAAAGTGATCCCCAGCAGCTGTAAGTGCCTACACTATCACCTCTGGTAATAAGGTATCTGTTAGGAAAGTTGCACATCGTAACAGTGCTGCATCCTGGTAGTGGCAGATCCAACCACTTTCAGTAGTAGTTGCCTCAAACGAGTGACACGGGCAAAGTAAATCAGCCCTTTCTGGGTAGCTTAGAAATCTTGATCGAGTGTGGAAAGTTTTCATAATGGAAAAGGATCGCATACGTAAGATGAGCATCAGAACCTCGCGGCGGTCTTCAACGGTGAACATCATCCGGCGGCCGTTTGGGATGAGCAAAGCAGCGTTCAGCGGCCTCAAAGTGACGGTGTTGTGGGTGTCATACCTGCTGCTCGGCTCAGCTATCTTCATCTACCTGGAGGAGACGCACGAGACAGTGTACGCCGTCACGGACCACCATCACTGGGCGAAATTTAAAGGTAAGGTTCTACACCCTCGGCCCACAGTTCTTGTCTGCCAAAAGGTAAGATGGTGAGCCTTTTAGTGACGGTGCTTCAGTGAAAATCAACCTCCTTATCTTACACATAAATTAGACTTAATTTTGAAGACATATTTGGAAAGAGAATATCGTATGACATACAACCAGGATGCTGCAGACATGTTGTCTCTGCATCGTAACACTGAGTCTCTTGAAAAATAATAATAATAATAAAAAACAGTCGCTCTGGAGAATTCTTAGTTTGAAGAATCAGACTCATATGCAACATCTGGGTATCTTTATTTGAAGACGTTTCGCCATTCAGTGGCTTTGTCTAAACAAATTCAAGAACATAATGGGAAGACTGTGGAACATATATATAAATGACGAGGTGATCAGTCCCTCAGCTTTAGAGTTGGTGAAGATTACCGTAGTCTTGATTACCTCGTTCTTGAATTTGTTTTGATAAAGCCACTGGATGGCGAAACGTCTACCAATAAAGACACCCAGATGTTGCACATGTGTCTAATTCTTCATCCTGTCAGTACTGTATACCAGTCCTTGGTTTCCCTGAAGAGTCTGTCACATAAGCGCAGTTGCCCCCATGCTCCGAGGGTCTCCCATCCTACTGTAAGGAAGCTGTAGCATGGTGACAGGCCCTTCTATTTGTGGGTGTTCTGGGTTTACCTGTAATTGGCAGCATTCTCTCAGGGTTCTTGAGGTTCCTGTTCTGCTGTGGTGAAGCTTCGCTTGATATCATTAACCTCCTTGTGTCTGGCGTACTTTCCCCACCGACGTATGACAGACGGCACCAAGTAGCCCAGATTGATCAGCTGATACCTTGCCGCAAATGCACCTATGTTGGGGCGGCTAGGCAAAGAGCTACACAAATCCGAATGGCCTGTGGGTCGATCCGAGTGCTGAAGGAGGAATCGGGGACAGCTAAAAGAAAATCTCTTGAATGTGGTGCCTTCTCCGCTAGGAGACGAGCTCTGTCCTTTCCTGAGGCATTGTTGAGCACTGTGTGGGCGATTTTTTCCACGATCGGTTTGTCCCAGTGGGACTGCTTGCAGTCTCTAGGAGGAGCTGGTCTGCTTGAAGAATCTGCAAGGCTGCCCCACTGTGCAGCTGCTTCGATGAACTTGGGGTCGTGAGCTCCTGCAGCATCTCTGAAGCGTTCAGGGACAATCTCCTTAACTAGATGACTGGATACAAGGCACGAGAACAGAAATGCAGGTAATGCTACCTGTGTTGCCTTGCGCACTTTCTAAAGATAAATCTTAGGAGTGCGTCATATTCACTGAGTGTTGGTTTTAAGCAAATAACAATACTTTGACTAACCGGGGATCGAACCTGAGATATTTACCCAGTCTCCCAAGACACTAGGTAAATTTCTTGACGCCTTTGTCCACTAGGCCACCATGCTGTGCGACCGCTGTACTGTCACCTTTGTAGAATGGGAATATCTCAGTGTTTTTCAAGGATTGGGATGATTCCTGCCTCCAGGCAGGAATATATATATATATAATATATATATATATATATATATATTATATATTATATATATATATATATATATATATATATATTGCAAAATCACAGAAACAGGTGATTTCAGAAATGCAAAACAACCACTGTGAAACAGATAAGGAATTTCCATAGGCTTTCGTGACTACTAATTAGGTCAAGGTGAAGAATAATTGAGTAGTCACGAAAGCGCTTGGAATTCCGTTATGCTTTCACAGTGGTGTTGTTGGGTACGATATTAAATTGTTTATAATTATTTATTTTATATTTATATATTCCTGATAATTATCTATTATATATTCCTTCAATTCCAGGACAGAGATCTTAGCAATGCAAGACTTAAGCCACGGGAGAGGTGGAAACTTTAGCTCAGTAATTTCACACTTACTTCAGTGGTCATCAGATGCTTGCAAGTTGCAAGGCATAGGAGTAAGAAGTTTCTCACAACTTGCAGTGAGGCTTGGCTCCAGCATGCCTCCAAGCTGGTGTTGGGGGTGCAGCAAAGTTAAATCTGTTCTAAATGCACTTGTGTTTAATCTTTTATTTTTATATTCCGATATGTTCCTTCTATCTGCCCTGACCAATCTGTATCAATATCATATATAACTATTATCCTATACTGCTTTTCCTATATTCACTTTTATATTTATTTTTAATACCTACCAAATCATCCACCAACTCTGCAACTTCTTCAGAATCTCCAAAAGCACGTGTCAGCAAAGAGCAACTGTGACAACTCCCACTTTGTGTTTGAGTCTTTATCTTTTAACTCCACACCTCTTGCCAAGACCCTCGCATATATATATATATATATATATATATATATATATATATATATATATATATATATATATATATATATATATATATATATATAATGTCATGCCGAATATGTAAAACTGGTCAATTAGCAAGAACTCATTTAAAATTAAGTCCTTTCTAAAATTTTCTCTTATACTCTTAAAGATATATTTTTTCATTAATGTTAATGTAAAAAATTTTAATTTTGCACCAAAAGAATCTTAGAAAACTTACCTAACCTTATTATAACAAGAACAATTTATTTTAGCCTAACCCAACTAAATATATTTTAGATTTGTTTACAAAAATTTAACACTAAACAAACACAGTGAAATATATTTTTTTCGTTAGGTTCAGAATGATTTTGGCGAAATTATTGCATACACAAATTTTCGCTTGTCCTATATGGCAAGATGAGCGTTGCTATTTAAGCCAAGATCGCAAGTTCTGCCTATTCGGCACGACACACATATATATATATATATATGTCGTGCCGAATATGTAAAACTTGCGATCTTGGCTTAAATAGCAACGCTCATCTTACCTTATAAGACAAGTGAAAATTTGTGTATGGAATAATTTCGCAAAAATCATTCTGAACCTAACGAAAAAAAAAATACATTTCATTGTGTTTGTTTAGTATTAAATTATTGTAAACGTATTTAAAATATATTTAGCTGGATTAGGCTAAAATAAATTGCGCTTGTTATTATAAGGTTAGGTAAGTTTTCTAAGTTTCTTTTGGTGCAAAATTATAAATTATTACATTAACATTAATGAAAAAAATATATCTTTAAACGTACCAGAGAAAATTTTAGAAAGGACTTAATTTTAAAAGAGTTCTTGCTAATTGACCAGCTTATTGCAGTTTAAAAACTGTAGTGTAAAGCACCCGACTCACGAAATCGTAATGACACGATTGCAAACCAACCATACCCCGGCCGGGATTGAACCCGCGGTCATTGAGTCTCAAAACTCCAGCCCGTCGCGTTAGCCACTAGACCAGCTAGCCACAATAAGATTCGTCCAACTAGGTATATTTCTACACCATAGGAAGGTTAGCACAGGCACCTCTGTGACCACAAATGCAAGTTTTTACAGACGAATCTCAAGCTAGCGTGGCCGTGACGAACTCTAGCTCATCGTAAAGAGTCATGTTGACGGCAGTGAAGGGATTGAGCTAGAGTTCGTCACGGCCACGCTAGCTGGAGATTCGTCTGTAAAAACTTGCATTTGTGGTCACAGTGGTGCCTGTGCTAACCTTCCTATGGTGTAGAAATATACCTAGTTGAACGAATCTTATTGTGGCTAGCTGGTCTAGTGGCTAACGCGACGGGCTGGAGTTTTGAGACTCTATGACCGCGGGTTCAATCCCGGCCGGGGTATGGTTTGTAAAGCACCCTTCTGGCAAGACAGTGATGGAGTGAATGATGGTGAAAGTTTTTCTTTTTCGGGCCACCCTGCCTTGGTGGGAATCGGCCAGTGTGTTAATAATTATATATATAATATATAATATATATATATATATTATATATATATATATATATATATATATATATATAATTATATATATATAATGTCGTGCCGAACAGGCAGAACTTGAGATCTTGGCTTAAATAGCAACGCTCATCTTGCCATATAGGACAAGCGAAAATTTGTATATGCAATAATTTCGCCAAAATCATTCTGAACCTAACGAAAAAAATATATTTCATTGTGTTTGTTTAGTATTAAATTACTGTAAACAAATCTAAAATATATATAGTTGGGTTAGGCTAAAATAAATTGCTGTTGTTATAATAAGGTTAAGTAAGTTTTCTAAGTTTCTTTTGGTGCAAAATTAAAAAAATTTACATTAACATTAATGAAAAAAAATATATCTTTAAACGTATAAGAGAAAATTTTGGAAAGGACTTCATTTTAAACGAGTTCTTGCTAATTGACCAGTTTTACATATTCGGCACGACATTATATATATCCACCTCTAGTGTAAATTGTGGGACCCACAGCCTCGGAGAAGTGGATAAAAAGGCTTCAAGGAAGAATATTTGGATTTCTTCCTGAAGCCGTTTGAATATTCCACTTTCCCTACCACCCCATCTTTTAATATATTTTTTTTATCAATAGGAATATTTTATTACATAATATGGTACAGAAGATTTAAGAGATACATTGTTGATATAAGGGTGGCATATAAGGTACATGTTGTTACGTGTGTATCACCGATTATAAGGCGAAAATCTCATCCAGCTCCTCAGAGCTGGGGCGTGTGCCCAAAATACAGCAGGCATTACCGTTTGAACAGCCGCACTGAGCCGCTGGAACAGAAAACTAGCTGCCCTGGGATCCCTAGTTACCCTGATGAGTCTTTTTCCCAGCTCCTTGAGGAATTTAGATGCACTCTTTCCCCATGAGCCAAGGGTCTTTGAGCCTATGGGAACAAACATATAATTATGGGCAAGTTCTCCATATTTTCTAGACTTTTGGGACTCCCTGAAGCTGGCAGCTGCCCCTCCTTCCTCCCTGGTGTATTGGAGATAGGTATCAGCCAAGGTAGATGCACATGTATAGTCCCACACCACCTGCTTCCCATCTGTCCAGGCTTGAAGGGTGATACCATCTGGACGCTTCTGGCTGCCATCAGATCTGCATAGTTGGGGTGGCTCCCTTACTGCTGGGCATCCAGCTGTTGTGAGACTCCTCTTGATAATGTTATTAACCTCCTCATGTCTTGCAATCTTTCCCTCGGATTTACGGCACACAAGACCATGGTACCCGAATCGGTCTGCTGCTTCACTGCCACAAATACACCTGTGTTCGGCGAGAATAGGGGCGGCAAGTCGAAGGGCAACACCGGTGCGGATGGTCTGTGGGTCGAGGCGTGTGCCAAGGCTGGAGTTGGGAACAGCCAACAGAAAGTCGCCACTGTAAAGGTAGCAAGCTGTGGCCGAAGCGGCCAGCCTTAGCCACAGTTTTTCAAATTATGCGAGTAAGCCTAACCTTTGCCCAAGTGACTTATTATTGTAATAACTCGTGAGGAAGCGAGCATAGTGCCTCACGAGTACAACAGTACTCAAGGAAAAAGACAGATGCTTCAATTACTTGAACCAAGAGCCCTTCTCCAGCATGAGAGGTATTAATAGTAAAACAAAGGCAAAAGAGTAAGTCGTTATTAAAACGTTTACGCTCACAGCTGTTATTAAAACGTCTCGCCCAGAGTGAGCTTTATCAAATTACTATTAAAAACACAACGGAAATTGACAAGGGTATACTGAGTGTCAGTATAAGTTTGTAAAGTTTACCTGAATCTCTTACAAGTTCACAAGTCATATAGTGCAAAATATTTAACAGATTTTTGTTTTAAAATCGTCTGAGAGGATGATGGTACCTCCGGTAAGGTTATCTACTGGTATAGTTATCACAGAGGCGCAACTGCTTACCTAGTTTGCCTTTGAGGGGAAGTGGGGGGCCAAGACCCCCTCCCCAGACACCCACCTTTTTCTTTGTCTTCACGAAAATTGATAAGGTTCTGCACCTCGAGGCGCCTACTGTACCTGTTCTTGAAGCTGTGTATAAAGAGACGCTACATTCTAGGTTACGAGTGTTCTTCATTTTCTAGCAACCATCATAAGGACATAAGAGAGGAGCACTGCAACAGGTCTACTGGTCTTGCTATCAGCAGCTACTACAGGTGCTATCAGTAGCCACTACATATGCTGTCAGCAGCTACTATAGGTGCTATCAGCAGCTACTATAGGTTCTGTCAGCAGCTATTAACACCACAAACGTCACGAGGTAAGGTTTACAAAGCCTGAGACGAGCCTACTCTCCCTTAGTACAAAGCTAAATTTGTGGTACAACGAAGACAGTTGCAGTGTGCAACAGTGAAGACTGAGTGGCGCTTGAGAGTATCTTAATTACCTTAAGTGCAACTAGAGTAGATTTCGAGTGACACTTAAGTTGGGACACGAAGAGATACATTAGCCAGGCGTCACATATCTGGAAATTAAATATGTACTACTCAGTAATGAGGATTTCAGCAGACGGCGGTTACAATGAAAATATATTAATGATACAATGAAAGCATTATATTATTCATGGTATACAATGATGTGAAGTAGATGATTAAGACACATGTGAAACACCTGAGTAAATTGCTCTAGCGTTGTACTTCTGTGTAGGACAGGATAAGATACTCAGAGGTAAGACTCGTGTGAGAGGGCAGTGAGGATAGTGGAAAAACAAGTGAAGGATAGTAGTCTAAGGTGTCCTGTAGGTAGCTAGCGCACTCAGCTCACACTGTGGTCCGGGGGTCGATTCCTGGTACGGATGGAAACCTGATGACGTGTTTCTTAAGACACTTGCTGTCCAGTGTTCACCCATCAGTAATAATAGGTACTTGGATGTCAGTCGACTGGTGTGGGTCGCATCCTGGGGACAAGACTGACCTAATTTGCCCGAAATTCTCTGCATAACAAGGGGCTTTCTATACAGTAGTATGTCATTGATGTCACAGCTAGGCCTGTATACCTTGCACATGTACTTGTAGAAATAAAGATTATTATTATTATTATTATTATATTAATTAGGAGTGAGGGGAAAGAGCCGGGGGCTAGACCCAGTCACATGGCGTTGGTTGGCCAGAGTTGAAAAAAAAGTGCTGGTTGCTGTGCTGACTATATGCTTGCTGTTGTAGATCATGGTCGGGCTCAGGTGGCAAAGGCTCGGCAGTAGGTAGCGCCGGTGCTGCGTCATACGCTACATTTTTTTTTCTCAAATGCTATGGTAGGTAGATAGAAAGGGATATGGTATTGATGGCTAGAAAAGGGCGTCTTTTAAGGTCCATCCGTGCAGAGGGCAGGGCAGCACATGTCTTACACAGAGTGACATACAATGTGACACTGACAGTTGTACTGAGGTGAAGCCAGTGGTGGACTGAAGGCAGTGACTGTGATTGCATTACGAGATGGCGAGGAAAAATCAAGGCACATAGTGAGATAAAGTAATAAGGTGAGATATAACAGATTACACAGTGGAGACAATAAAGGAGTGAGACTTCCTATTGAGAGCTTTATGAGACGACAACAAAGTTGGCAGTGAGGGAGACCAAAACCACGACTGTGATGATGACGTAGAACCGTGAAGACGACACTTCACAGTGTGTGCATGTCTGTGTGTGTAGTTACTAACTGTAAAATGTACTTAACAATAGACACTTGGCCTTATATATATATATATATATTATTATATATATATATATATATATATATATATATATATATATATATATATATATATATATTATATATATTATAAATATATATATATATATATTATATATATTATATATATATATATATATATATATATATATATATATATCGTGCCGAATATGTAAAACTGGTCAATTAGCAAGAACTCATTTAAAATTAAGTCCTTTCTGAAAATTTCTCTTATACGTTTAAAGATATATTTTTTTCATCAATGTTAATGTAAAAATTTATAATTTTGCACCAAAAGAATCTTAGAAAACTTACCTAACCTTATTATAACAAGTGTAATTTATTTTAGCCTAACCCAACTAAATATATTTTAAATACGTTTACAATAATTTAGTAGTAAACAAACACAATCAAATATATTTTTTTTTCGTTAGGTTCAGAATGATTTTGGCGAAATAATTTCATACACAAATTTTCACTTGTCCTATATGGCAAGATGAACGTTGCTATTTAAGCCAAGATCGCAAGTTCTGCCTATTCGGCACGACATATATGTAATATATATTATATATATATATGTATATTATATATATATATATATAATATATATATATATATATATATATAATATATATATATATTATTATATATTATTTATATATATATATATATATATATATATATTATATATATAATCAAATCAAATAATAAAGTGCTAAACCGACAAGGGTCACTAGGGGCTATGTGTCAAAGTTCATACAGTAAAGTAGTTGCTGACAAAACAACAAAAAGTGATGGTAAGTCAAAGGCAGAACCGTGTGTAAGAAAGGAAGATAAGGTAAGAGCGGTATGGCAGCACCGTCGTCGTTGGAGGTAAATCTTGTGAGCTCGCTGGTAAACCAGACAAATCCACAAGAAAGCGAAGAACCGAAATAGTGACCCGACAAACCTCATCACAGAGAGGAATGGGGTGTCATTCCACGAGATACCCATGGGTAAGGCGAGTATGGCCGATGCGGAGCCGAGAGAGTGCAGTCTCCCGAGAATGACAACGGTGGTAAGATGGCCACAAACCTGAAAGCAGTTTAATAGAGTGCAATTTGTTATGATGCATGGTCGACCACCGTTGTTGCCAACGGCCGTGAAGACGGGCAGAGATGGCTGTAAAATAATCCCTGAATGGAATAACTCTAGAGGAAACCAGAAGATCACATACTGCTGACCGCGCAGCAGCATCCACCTATTCATTGTCCTGTACATCAACATGTCCAAGGACCCAACAGAAAACAACATCTTTTTGTTAGCAATGTGGTGCAACCAAAGTTGAATACGAAGGACCAATGGATGAGGAGAATCAAATTGTTTAATGGCATGTAAAGTGCTGAGGGAATCTGAAATGATCACAGACGCCGAAGGAGACATGTAATATGGAGAAGGGCTATGGGGATGGTGTACAACTCAGCGGTAAAAATACTAGCCGAGTCTAACTAATGACCCCGGACAACATTCTCAGGGAACACCGCCACAAACCCAACACTGTCTGAAAATTTAGAACCATCTGTATAAATAGCTAAGGCGATTGTAAGTGATCAAGAAAAAGAGAGCGAGAAACAGCCGTAGGTAGGAGAGCTTTGGCGCACGGCAGTAGGGGAGAACAGACATGAACCGTCAGGACCTCCCAGGGGGGAGGGAAAAGGCAGATGCTATATGAACATACAAGGGGGGCAACTGGAGAGAAGATTGGAGTGAAGATTAAGAGAAAACAGTCGGAGGGGCACCGAACAAATAACAGGCTTCTACTAGCGTCTGAAACTAACCTGTACTTAAAAGGAAAACGAAGGTCATGAGTAACGAAGGCAATGAGCATCACGATGATCGGCTAAGGAAGGATAGAGGCTTTCAACAGGGAATGAACAAGGCACCAAGGCATAGACGTAGACCCAGATGAAGGGGATCTAACTTAGAAAGAGTTGTAGGAGAAGCCACAGAATAGACTTGGTCGCCATAATCCAGCTTGGACAAGAATGCAAACAGAGGAGAGTCTAGTGATTTGCTCCCCATGAACAATGTGCAAGAATTTTAAGGAGATTCAGCCAATCAGGGTAAGGTGCCTTGAAAGAGGAAATGTGGTTTCCATGTCAACCGGCGATCTAATAGAAGGCCAAGAAACTTGACCGTATCACATTCTGGGATATGTGAGCTGTGTAAGATAATGAAATGGGTTTTTGCACTAGAAAATTTAAATCCACAAGGAGTGGCCCAATGGGAAACACGGTCAATCGCATTCTGAAGGAAGGCCGCTACCAGGCGACAGTCAGCGCTTGCAAAAGCTATAGCAAAGTCATCCACAGAAAGTGACGACCAGATATGCGATGGAAAAGAATGGAAGGAAGGTAGGTCATTGGGATACCCCAAAAAAAAAGGGGTTTAGTGGTAAGGACACAACCTTGTGGGACCCCTCAGCGTGAAACAAAGTCTGAGGAAAGCAACAGCCCCATAGCCCAAAATGGAACGGATAACTGCTGAATGAACTTTAAGTTTTTGTAACCCGACACATACTGGGGGAAACTGGGAGAGCAACCCGGGAAAGCGTTCCTCGATTACCCCTGAGGCCACGAATATTCCATTGTAAGTCATTATTCACAAAGGGACAGGTATGCAAACAAGAGAAGCAATAGAATCTATGGGCTAGTAGGGTCAGTGAAGCCAATGTGTGGAGGCAACGGAAAGTGTGAAAGCAAGGAGGAACAGATGCTGTGAAGGAAAAGACTTCTGTGGGGGTTGTAAAAAATAAAAAGGGGTAGAAGGAGGACATTGGTGTCCTTTGGGGGTTTTGTCCCCACAATATATTTGGAGATAGCATCAAGTGTTTCAGTGGAAAAGGGAAGGGATGCTGTACCATGACTTCAGAGACAGGTAAGGTAGAGCAAGTAGAGATCATGAAGACTATGGAGAAAACCCAAAGAGGTCTGAGAGGGGAAGGAAGTATGAACCTGGAAAGATGTGCGGGCAGAGACAGAAAGTCCTGTGGTGCAACAGGAGAGGAAGGAGGCTGAAAGGGGACTGGGGGAAATTCTTGGGGGGGGAGAAGAGGGACCACACGAGGGGGGGGGAAACCTCAACCTTCGTGTGAGAGCTAGAAATGGGGTGAGAACTAGGCCCCAAGGACGAAAGGAGAACTGTTGGGGAATTGTAAGCCCCGGGGAGGAATGCGAAGAGACTTGGGCTTAGGAGACAAGTTCAATTTTGCAGGGTGATAGGCGCGAAGAAGGTGTAGGCGTGCAAGGTTGGCAGATTGAGAAACTAGCAGGCGAGTTGAGTATGAGTAGGAAGAGGTAAGGAGGTGTGGGTTTCAGGGGGTAAAACTGCTAAAGAATTAGAGACAGGGGTGCCCCCGGAAGACATGGCACCAGAGGAGCTGTAGGTGGGGGACCATTAAGATTGGGGGTCTAGCTATGGGAATAAGAAATGAGGAAGATTCCCCTGAAGGCAGAGCCGAGAGACAGCCATAGCATAAGAAATGCCTTTGCTCTCCATAAGACAACAGATTTCTGGGTCATTAAGATCGGTGGGAAAAATAAGGATTAGTTTCACTGCAATTAAGTGAGGGGAAGACTGCAAGATGTATCGGCATGATCCATGGCACTGCAGACTGGGTACTCCGTTACACACCTGCAGTATTTAGTGGGATGTCCGAAGTGTCAGCAATTTCGACATTGTTGTGGTGTAGGGGCCCCTTGATGGACCCCTAGGCGATGGGCCGCGATGTAAACGGAGTACGGGAGTTCACGGCAGTCAAAGATTAAGTGGGCAATGTTACTGGGAAAGTGCCTCTGCCCGTGAGTGGGGAGGATATACGTATGTATCCACTTTGAGAATCGGAAGGTCCTGAAGGGCTAATTGCTCTAAAATATCGTCACCGCAAGACAGAAAATCACACTGTTCAATGGTACATGGTAAAACCATCATACCACTGAAAGAAATGAGAGTAGCGTGCTTGTGAACTGATAAGAACGTTATGAATGGAAATAAAATGGGAAAGATCATGAGCCTGTTCTGCATTCTGAACTGTAGCAATGCACGCATTGCTCCCAAGTGTGTGCAAGGATATATTGTGGCCAATGTGTCCTAAAGGAGCTTTACCAATACTATGGTCTGAAAAATAATCAGTTGGAGATGTCAGTTGTAGGGAAAAGAATTTGGTCCACTGTGTACTTGTAAACATGGTGCGTAGAGGTAAGTGTCGCAGAGGTCTTTTCTGGGTGGAGTGAGCAGAAATCAAGAAACTGTCATCAGCAAATGGTCTGGAGCATTTAGGCATAGGACAATGGGTGGCCGACCAAAAACCGTCGTACCGTATTTGGGGGGATGGGGGGAGGGAGCCAGACGCATAGTTAAAGGTGTGCAAGAGGCAGAAGCACTAGAAGAAACAGGCAGAGCCTCAGCATCTGGAGCAAATGACAAGTATCACCAGCAGAAGGTACAGGGGTGTAGGAAAAGTCTGGAGAATGGTTCAGTAATGAAGCCGGTTCAGAACAGGATGCGGTAACAAAAAGAGGCCTGGTAGGAAAAGGGGGTCATGGAACGAAGACTCCATGATGGTGGCACTTCTTTCTTATTATTTTAGCAAAAAAGAAAGAAAAAGAAAAAAGAAAGGGACAGCATAGGGACAGTTACTAGAAGGCATGGAAGGGCTTCGAGTTCCTCCCTTCATCCACGAGGACCTCGAAACCGCCAGCAGCGTGGATGCAGCATGGAACCCATGCCATACCCTACCCTCACACCAGTAAACCAACGCTCCAGGCTAGCAACCTCACATCCACTGAGTCACCTCCTCGGACAAAAGAGAGGGCGGTCAGACACCCACCACAAAGAATACCTCCCTCGGCTGCCACCTCCCAGAACCCAGAACCGACAGGCATCCTCTGGAAATACACCCGTCACCTGCAGGACACCCTGCCCTACCTCCTGGAAATCCGGGAAGGGAGCAGGGTGCCTGCAGATGATCCAGATTACACAGCAAACTACACTACTCCCGAGGGACCCCACGGAGTGGGTTGAACCCCAGCATACTTCCCCCTACCTAGAAACGGTAATGCCAGAGAGGACCCCAAAGGCTATAAATGGGAAGGGGATAAGTGAGAGTTGAGTGGGGGGTCAGAAAGGAAAAAGTGGTATGGGATATGGAAGGGGGGATTGCGGGGTAATTAGGTTTGGTTTGAGGAAAGAGAACAAAAGGTCTAATTCCTCAGACCAAAAGCCTCTTCACCGCTCCAAGGAGTCCCCCTTGAAGAGGATTTTATGTTTGTGTTGTGTGGTTGTGTGTGTGTGTGTGTGTGTGTGTGTGTGTGTGTGTGTGTGTGTGTGTGTGTGTGTGTGTGTGTGTGTGTGTGTGTGTGTGTGCTGGCATGCACGTACGTGCGCACGCGCTCAGCAATAAAACAGCAGCAGCTACACCATAACACACGGAAAGCCAAGCATTAATTAGATAAGCTAACATTCATATTCCAGAGTAGTGTTGGTTACCACCACCTTGACCCACAAGACAGTGAGACTTGCCAGAAATTCCTGCAGGGCGACGTATCGACGTACACGTCGCCAGAGTACTGGGGATCGCAATGCACCAAGGTGCTTCCTGTTCTACATTCCAGAACACCAAATAACAAAAGAACACAGTAGCACTGTAGTTGATTTACTAGCCAAAACTATGTATCTCATAATTATGATACTTATGAAAAAAACATAAGCCCGCAAGGGCTTAGTGCTTCCTAATGTGTGTGTGTGTGTGTGTGTATATATATATATATGTCGTGCCGAATAGGCAGAACTTGCCATCTTGGCTTAAATAGCAACGCTCATCTTGCCATATAGGACAAGTGAAAATTTGTGTATGCAATAATTTCGCCAAAATCATTCTGAACCTAACGAAAAAAAATATATTTCACTGTGTTTGTTTAGTATTAAATTACTGTAAACAAATCTAAAATATATTTAGTTGGGTTAGGCTAAAATAAATTGTTCTTGTTATAATAAGGTTAGGTAAGTTTTCTAAGATTCTTTTGGCGCAAAATTAAATTTTTTTTACATTAACATTAATGAAAAAAATATATCTTTAAACGTATAGGAGAAAATTTTAGAAAGGACTTAATTCAAAATGAATTCTTGCTAATTGACCAGTTCTACATATTCGGCACGACATATATATATATATATATATATATTATATATATATATATATATATATATATATATATATATATATATATATATATATATATATATGTCGTGCCCAATAAGTAAAAATTGCTATTTTTAACTTAAATAGAAACGCACTTCTTTCCGAATAAGGCAAGCGAAAAATTTGTGTATGCAATAATTTCGCAAAAATCATTCTGTTTACTAATTAAATTATTGTAAACTTATATAAAATATATTTAATTGGATTAGGCTGAAACAAATTGATCTTGTTATAGTAAGGTTAGGTAAGTTTCCTAAGGTTCTTTGCTAATTGACCAGTTTTACCTATTCTGCACGACACACACATATACACATATATTTATAAACATTTATGAAAGGATTCAAGGAAACCTGTTAGTACGGTGCCTGAGCTCTAAAGGAGGGGTGAGGATGTTGCAGTTCGGAGGACCATCTGAACAGTGTCACTATTCTTCTGGAAACACTGATTGAATGAATGACGGTGAAAGTGTTTCCTCGTTTTTGGGGGGTAGGGGTCATCCTACTTCGGTGGGGCACACACCGAGGTGTGTGTGTGTGTGTGTGTGTACACAGAGTTTACCTTAATCCCTAGTAGTAAACAGTTTACATGTAGCTTAATGTCCTTCATGTAGCTCGTAGGCTTTAGAGCCAATTAACCAACCAATCACACCAAGGGACGCAGCTTTCACCTCTCTCTCTCTCTCTCTCTCTCTTTCACGACTTCGGTTTTAACGGTCCATTATCTGACCTCATATATTTTCAATTATTTATATTGATGCTATATATTACTCTAAATATTCATCTGATAGACATATATTCTCAATCAGGCGCAATGCTCTAGTGAGTCTATTTCATACGCAGTAAACCCCGCCACTTGCTCAAAAGGACTGTTTGCAGAGTACGAACTGTTCAGATTGAGCAAAATGCTCAACACGAACAAATCTCTTAGAGTAACTGCTAGAGTCGCAGTGATCCCGGCGTTGAAGACTGGTACTAAGCAGTCGGCAACTCCTGCAAGACTAGCTAGGAAAGTCACCAGAGGAGCACTCACGTCTAAGAGGACGAAAAAGTGTTCAAGTAGAAATCCAAAGGATTCTTGAGGGGCTGTTAACCTCGGTTTTACCCAAGAAGCATAGATACCAGGAAATAGCCATAGATACCAGGAAATAGCCATAGATACCAGGAAATAGCCATAGATGACAGGGACAGCCATAGATACCATGAAACAGCCATAAATACCAGGAAGTAGACATACATGGACTGATGGTTCTATAATGATGCCAAAGAAAAAAATGCTGGCGTCAGCGTAAAGAACTGTACGATCACTAATCCTGGGAAATAAAAATGTTTCAAGAGAAGTTGTTCGACAGTCAGCCTCTCTAGCCCAGCTGAGAACAGTAAATGACTTCGAAGAACCATTGAAATCAAATACCACTAAAGGCCCAATGAATTTCAACTGCGTAATGAATCATCTGGAACGTCAACGAACCCAGGTCTAAGAAGAAGCAGAAACCCGTTGACTTTTCACAGAGTTCAAGCCCAAGGACAATGCAAAGTATGAGCCAGCTGTCTGCCACATGTCCCAAGACACTTTATCATAAATGTAGAGAACTCACAACAAATTGGAACCATAACAGGCCACTCAAGTACCCCATATAATTCTTCCCACCTTGAAAAACCTTCAGCTGAAATCATGAAACCCATCTAAGTTAACCAAAGAGCCGCAAAGTCCAGTGCATGAACATTTTCCCATACCACTGTGCATGCAGAGAATTGCAAAAGTCAGCGTGTTAATCTTGATGAAATCACGCCCTTTATGAACCTCATCTAGTCAGTCATCTCTCCAGGACCATGCTCTCTACCAAATTCCTTCGAAATAAGAGCTTTCACTTTGGGTGAACAGTTAAAATTTAATTTTCTTACCTTGCTGAATTCCCTAATAAAGAGCTAGTCTAACTTCCCTTTCAAAGAGACACCAAGTACTGCTGATGATTTTTCTTTGGTTGTGACAGGAAGAGGAAACTAGCAGCAGAAAGCCCAGAGGGCAAAGAACTCTTTATTTAAAACGTTAGCAGAAAAATCCCAGGCATCAATCTCCACACTGAAAACTCAGAGCTTGAATGGGCTGGTTAGGATCGACAAACTACTGTGACCTGTCCATGAAGCACCCTGGTGAACCAATGAAGTATGTCTCAGGGTGGAATACAATAGCTTCCTTATAACTGCTAAAAAATATTTCGTCGACATAACGACGTGTTGATGAACGCAAGAATTTATATTGTCATTGGTCAGAACATCATCATCGGGCAAATTAGGTCACTTTTGTCCCAGGATGCGACCCACACCAGTCGACTAACACCCATGTACCCAGTTTTAATGATGGGTGAACATGGACAACCGGTGTAAGGAAACAAGCCCGATGTTTCCACCCTTTGCCTGGAATCGAACCCGGACAATCACCATGTGAAGCGAAAGCTCTTGCCACCAGGCCACGGGCCACTGTTGAAAAAAAAGTAGCAATTTACCAGCCGAGGAGTACACCCCACCGTCACCTTTGATATCCTGAACCAGTTGATATACGTTATCTTGTATCACCAAGTAAGCAAGCACCTCAGCAACAGCACAACATCTTTTGTATATAGTTCTACTGTCTTCTAATTATGTCCTAGAATCTGTATTGATAAAGCCACTGGATGGCGAAACGTCTACAATAAAGATATCCAGATGTTGCACATGTGTCTTAACTTTCACACCTCAGCAACACAGAAACCATGAGGCTCCATGCTGAATCAAACATGGCCCAGACCGAAAGTCGCAACAGTACAGTGCACTTTGTTGAGTGTTTAGTTCAGTCGATCCTGAGAAGCGTGACGCGGCCAGAATGTACGAGTGTTTGCAATCGACTGGATGGCGGCTCCCTGACCATTACACATTATTACAGGCCGAGCTAGGGGCAGTACAACAAACATGGACTCATGCACTGCATTAGCACTGGTAACATCTCGTTATCTACGCTGACTCACTGCTGTGATCCAAACACTAAAGCATACACAGTCACAGGACATCCCAAAACTCGTAACCTCGAGTTTGAGCATCTTTCAGGCCCTAGCTGTTCATGGCAGGAGAGCCACGCTGAACTGCATACCAAGCTATGTTGGTATCAAAGGGAATGAGGCGGCAGACGAGGCAGCCAGTCAGCCACAAGCAACGACCAGGTTTGGATTAACGGCACCATTAGCCTACGTCAAACTAAACAAAAGCTGCCAGGCAGATAAGGAAAATGCTTTACACAGAATTCTCAATATTCATACAAAACAGCAACACAGTACCAATCCCGACTTATACACAAGAATATGAGCAGAGCTCAAGGCACAGTCATCCATGGGTTGCGCGTTTATGATATGCTGCCACACGGAGGATATTTGATAATGTAGAATTGTGAACAATGCCAACAGTATGTTAGACGACAGCTGACTCACTACCTACTGGACTGCCAAGCGACATTACCATCAAAGAACAAAAAAGTACAATACCGTGACTGAAACAATACACAAATAATCCGCACATAGGAGAAAGAAAAGCTTATAACGACGCTTCGGTCCGATTTGAACCATTCACGTAGATGGCTGCTCCTGCCCTTACATCCCCTATACCACCTAACCAGGACTCAAAATTGCAGCTAGGCTAGTATTCCTCGGAGTAATAACCTACCCTATACCTCCCTTAAGTCGTCGTGGCGAGTAATGTGACTAATTTTAAGTATTAAATAATTGAAAATATGTCTGAAATAAAAAGAAAAAAGACGGGATGTCTAGCCCGTCTGGGCCACCGCAGGCCAGCGGTGAAGGAAGCCTAGAGCTGTAAACTTAAAACACTTATAATAAAATTTTCTCTTTAATATCAAGGGCTACACAAGACTCTACACCTTCTGAATGTTTAGTATACACGAGATTCTTAGTAGCCAAGAGCTGATCATCATTTGTATATCACTCGCGTCACATGATTTTTACCTAACAATATATATTTTACCTAAAAATATATATATGTATATATATGCAATAAGTTCACAGTAAACAGGTGATATCACAGTATGCAGAATAACCACCGTGAGAAAAAAATAGTGAAATTTCAAGCGCATTCGTGATTTCTCATGCGAGAAATCACGAAAACGCTTGGAATTTCGCTATTTTATTCACAGTGGTTATTTGCACACACACAATATATATATATATATATATATATATATATATATATATATATATATATATATATATATATATATATATATATATAACAACACTGCGACTAGTCAAGGAGTAGAACCCATGCTGCTTTGGCCTGCCTCATGGTGGGCGAAAACTCATGACGCCTTAATTCACTGGACCACACAATCCTTAAGAGTAGCGCATCCAGCAGAACTGGATGTTGTACTAGCTACCCAAGGACGTACGGTGGTGTGGATGACTAGGGTAATTTCATTCTACTCCCTGTTTGATATACTAGTATAACAAACAGTATTTTATATTATTGTACCCATGAACAAATGGTATTGATCAATAACAACACTGTGACTAATCAAGGAGGTGAAAGACTGTGTGGTCCCGTGGATTAAGGCGTCATGAGGTTTCGCCCACCATGAGGCAGGCGAAAGCAGCATGGGTTCGACTCTTTGACTAGAAGAAGAATGCACTTACATAACACAAGCCTTTACACGTCTTCAGTTCCCATCTTTCTTCATCCGAGATTGCAGACTCAAGGCACAAGCTATCCTCAACAAACCGCCCATGGAACAGCCCCCTAAACAGTTCATAGTACTCCCATGTGGCGATGTTGCCACGAATACTCGCCGGGCACTTGCTATGAGTAACATCAACGTTTCCACCATAAACACATCTATCAAAGACCTCACTACGAAACGCAGCCACACACCTCTAACTTCTACAGCAGGCGTCTACACTATCCCTTGCGGGTTCTGTCCCAAGAAATATGTAGGCGAGACAGGCAGAGATCTTGCAGTCCGCCTGAATGAGCATCGAAATGCCTCTAACAGAGACGATGTAAGGTACGCCTGTGTCCTCCACAGAGACTCCATGGGGTATTTGATGAACTGGAACGAGGCACAACTCGTTCTCACCGAACCAGACCTCAGACGCCGACGGTGCCTAGAAGCCTCACTAATCGCCGTCACCGACACTATAGAACGCAACACTGGAAACTACAAAATTTCAAAAACATTGGCATACATGATACTTAAGCAGCACCAATCCAACAACACAGGAGTCACATGATTTCATCGTCTACCCGTCCTCATCATAGGTAGAGGTTGTTTTGATAAGGACCTGCCTTGCATGGGCCAGTAGGCCTTCCACAGTGTTCCTCCATTCTTATGTTCTTATGACATTCCTCAGGTCACGTGCGTCACATCTCACTCTCCGCCTATATATATAATGTCTTTCTACCTCTGTATGTTAGAAGTGATCAAGGTCACAGGACCGAAACGTTTTCTAATAAATATGTTATAGTGTTTGCTTACGTGTCTTTCTAAACCAACTTGTCGGTATTTATTACCAAGGTTTATACCATGAAAGATGTAAATAATTTGTTAAAATAGCAGATTAAAAAAACTAAAGAACTTCAAGTGAACAATAGTGTGGAAACAGAAATACAAGAAACATGTATATATATAATATATATATATATATATATATATATATATATATATATATATATATATATATATATATATATATATATCGTGCCGAATATGCAGAATTTGCGATCTTGGCTTAAATAGCAACGTTCATCTTGCCATATAAGACAAGCGAAAATTTGTGTATGCAATAATTTCGCCAAAATCATTCTGAACCTAACGAAAAAAATATATTTCACTGTGTTTGTTTAGTATTAAATTACTGTAAACAAATCTAAAACATATTTAGTTGGGTCAGGCTAAAATAAATTATTCTTGTTATAATAAGGTTAGGTAAGTTTTCTAAGATTCTTTTGATGCCAAATTATAATTTTTTACATTAACATTAATGAAAAAATATATCTTTAAACGTATACGAGAAAATTTTAGAAAGGACTTAATTTTAAATGAGTTCTTGCTAATTGACCAGTTTTGCCTATTCGGCACGACATATATATATGCAAGGAATTCGCAAGAGCAGGCGAAATATACACAAACACTGATCTCTGGCTGAAGGAGACTCGAACCTACGAACCTTGGAACAAGGTACGCAGTGCTTTACCAATCTACCCCACACTGGACCAATACCTTGGAGTCCAGCTTGTGCTAGACGTTGATCCAAGGCAGCCAGCTTTCAGGGAGAAGGCTTACAGCTTTTCATCTCATCCCCTGCATGCATCGACCAACTATATATATATATATATAATATATATATATATATAATATATATATATATATATATATATATATATATATATATGTCGTGCCGAATAGGCAGAACTTGGGATCTTGGCTTATATAGCAACGCTCATCTTGCCATATAGGACAAGTGAAAATTTGTGTATGCAATAATTTCGCCAAAATCATTCTGAACCTAACGAAAAAAATATATTTTCATTATGTTTGTTTAGTATTAAATTATTGTAAACAAATCTAAAATATATTTAGTTGGGTTAGGCTAAAATAAATTGCGCTTGTTATAATAAGGTTAGGTAAGTTTTCTAAGTTCCTTTTGGTGCAAAATTATAAATTTTTACATCAACATTAGTGAAAAAAATATATCTTTAAACGTATAAGAGAAAATTTTAGAACGGACTTAATTTTAAATGAGTTCTTGCTAATTGACAGTTTTACATATTCGGCACGACATTATATATATATATATATATATATATATAATATAATATAAATATATATATAATATATATATATATATATATATATATATATATGTAGTAGTCGTGCCGAATAGGCAGAACTTGCGATCTTGGCTTAAATAGCAACGCTCATCTTGCCATATAGGACAAGTGAAAATTTGGTATGCAATAATTTCGCCAAAATCATTCTGAACCTAACGAAAAAAATATATTTGATTGTGTTTGCTTAGTATTAAATTATTGTAAATGTATTTAAAATATATTTAGTTGGGTTAGGATAAAATAAATTACTCTTGTTATAGTAAGGTTAGGTAAGTTTTCTAAGATTAAATAACAAAAAGTCACAATACCGTGACTGGAACAATACACAAATAACCCGCACATAAAAGAGAGAAGCTAACGACGACGTTTCGGTCCGACTTGGACCACTGACATTGACCATTGACCAGTGACTTTGTCAATGGTCCAAGTCGGACCGAAACGTCGTCGTTAGCTTCTCTCTTTTATGTGCGGGTTATTTGTGTATTTTCTAAGATTCTTTTGGTGCAAAATTAAAAATTTTTACATTAACATTAATGAAAAAATATATCTTTAAACGTATAAGAGAAAATTTCAGAAAGGACTTAATTTTAAATGAGTTCTTGCTAATTGATCAGTTTTACATATTCGGCACGACATTATATATATATATATATATGTGTGTGTGTGTGTGTGTGTGTGTGTGTGTGTGTGTGTGTGTGTGTGTGTGTGTGTGTGTGTGTATGTGTATGTGTGTGTGCGTAACATATGGGCTGTTTCCGACCAAGGCAGGGTGACCCGGAAAAGAAGGAAGACTTTCATCATCATTCACTCCATCACTGTCTTGCTAAAGGCGTGCCTACACTACAGATATAAAATTACAAAACACACAAAGATCGTTATATTAATGTTCAAGTGTTGTGTCTTATTCGACAATACACAGGTGAGAAAGTGAAGAAAGTGCCGAGGTTTACAATACACAGGTGAGAAAGTGAAGAAAGTGCCGAGGTTTACAATACACAGGTGAGAAAGTGAAGAAAGTGCCGAGGTTTACAATACACAGGTGAGAAAGTGAAGAAAGTGCCGAGGTTTACAACTATACTAGTGGCAGAGTTAAGGGAAATGGACTATGGGGACTGAGTAAAAGAAATGAGCCTGGCAATGTTAGAGGATAAGAAAACTAGGAGAGATGATAATATAAAAATATACAGAGGACTTCATAAGGTGGGCAGTGGACAGGGACAGACGGGAATAGGACTGAAACGTTAAAAATTTAAGGAAAATATGCCAAAATGTTATTTGTATATTTCGACGATTCAGAGCGGGTTGAAGCATTACTGAGTTACCGTCACTGGCAGTCTAAAGCAAAAATGAATGATAGGGATGTTAGGAGGTGTTTTTCCAGCTTCAGGTAATCAGAAAGTGGGATAAGCTAGACGAAGAAATGGAACAGGGTCTATGCATCATTTTATAAATAGGTATGATAAGACCCACGAGGCTAGAAGAGATTAAACCTGGTAAACAGTGACTTAAGAAGTAAGGCCAGGAGCTGAGACTCAACCCTTGCGACCACAAATAAGATAGATGCGAAGGGTGCGAAAACACACACACACACATGACCACAAACACACACACATAATCACAAACACACACAACCACAAAACACACAAAACCACACACACAACCACAAACACACACCCACAAACACACACACAACCACAAACACATCCAAAACCACACACACAACCATAAACACACACACAACCACAAACACACACACGCTCACAAACACACCACACACACACACACACACACACACACACACACACTGCAGGTGGTATGACGTGAGCTACCAGCTGCGACCTTTTCAGGACAACTTAAAAACTGTGTCATGTGCTGAGATCTAATTTCCTAACAATACTTATTAAAGCCTGATTAGTAGGTTTAGTGCTTTGTTTTGGTTATAATAATTATTAAAGTCTGAGAATATTTCCTTGAATCAAACCTAATTACCTCCCATTGACAGGGCACTGTAACCCTCACGGGTTTAGCAACCAGAATGATAACAAATTCCCACTCCCGACAGAATACTCCACCAACATTCAAAAGTCTAAATCTGCTCACCATAAAGAACATCCATACTTATTCATGTGCCTACTACATACATAGAACAATACACGCAAACATAAACCCTCCACTCAAACTTCTCCTCATCAACCTTAACAGGACACACGACCATAACACAAGACACACATCTCTTTTTGATGTATCCCGTGTCCATATCACACTGTGTAAAAGCTCTATGCACATTAAGGGCCCCAAAATTTGGAATTCATTACCAGAACATACTAAAGTAACCAGGCCTGAAAATCAATTTAAAACTCTTCTAAAAAACCACTTACTCGCCCAGGACTAAATAATCAACACTCAATATTTAACATTACCAATAATTCTCCCAATTACTTAAATCTTAAAACTTCAAGACAACATACAGTAAACTGATCATCTTGTTTGTTATACATTGTAATGCAACAAATTTGTACAACTATAATGCTTCAATATCGAAATGTTCACATTTTATTGTTAAAAATACTCAATTGTACTTCATATTGTAAACTGTTTATTGTAATTTTTATCACAGAACCTTTTATTACTTGTTAATTTTAAGCTGCCCATAATGCTCTGCATACAAGGGACTTTTGGCATGTTCACCCAACTATTATAATTCCTTGTACAACTATCATGTCCAAATAAACTATATGAATATGAATACGAATAGTAGTAGTAGTAGTAGTAATAATAATAACAATAATAATAATAATACTCATATAATCTTGTCCTTCCACCATGGGTTTATAGCATCTAAATTTTAACGCAAGATCTCTGTATATAGCAACACTTGAGAGGTACTTGGCTCGTGGTTCACAACCGAACGACTCTGGGTTGGATCCTAGGAGATGTAAATATGTACTTATGTTCCCTTGTCCCTGTTGTCCCAGTTCTCCTAGCAGTAATTAAGTACCCGAGTGTTAGCTGACTGCTGTAGTCTTGGAAAACAATTGAGGTAGGATAAAAACTTTTACCCTGTAAATCCAACAGCTTCAAAACACTTTAACATCTGTGGTACCAATCTACTTAAAATGTTAATTTTTAAAGGAGTGGACCGTTAAGCCAGCGGAAGGCCTCGGTCAGATGACCAAAAGTTCCAACGGCGGGTCATCATCTAAGACTCGCGTCAGGAAACACATATCTTGTTTCCTGACGAACCTTACCTAACCTTTAACATCCTGTGGTCGTGTGTTGCATGCATCAGGAAAGCAGCAGTCCACTAGACTGACCCCTTACCATTCTGTTTCTCCTCTTAGAAAACCGGATAACAGGACTTAAGTCGTGGAGAGGAAAGTACACTGCCCTCACTGTAGGGAGGGGCGAGGATGTTAAGTTGAGCGAATCATCTGAACTGTGGTGTCAACACACTTCTGGCAAGACAGCTATTGAATAAATGATGGTGAATGTGTTTCCTTTTTAGGGTCATTCTACCTCGGTGGGAGATAATCAATGAGTGTAACTTTTTCACTGTTAAATGTGGATCAAATATAACAACAATAGAAGCCTGAGCTTGCTACCATCTGCAGCTCATAAGACTGCCATCCCCACGAGCCCCTTTGAGGCGGGGTAGATGGCAGACCAGAGGCCTAGCTTCTCCCTACGAGCCCCGTGAGGGTGGGGAATGTGGCTAGGCCTGGGGACACTTGGTCCCAAAGATGAGGAGGTACTTGTACCTCCTCCCATGGGAGACTTAAGTCTCGAGACACTCCCCAGATAGGGAGCCAAGGCCGGGTCACCACTACTTGGAAAAGACCCGGGCCGGGAGAATACCGGCGAAAAAAAAAAATATAACAAAATAACTATGGGTAACAGCAGAAATGAAAGGTAGTCTGACATATAATAATACTGCCACTAAAGATGTGTGAGTGTGTAGGTACCAAGTCTGTCGCTTCATAACTGCTGCGTGGGTGAGGGATCCTTAACGAGGCTTGGCTACCATAAGCTCAGGGGAGGACGGCTGCTGCTGCCGCCTTCTCCTGTCACTTAGATTGTCTTGTGGTTTCTAGCCACTGCGGTCAAGTTTACATATACCCAGGGATTAGATAGGTGTATATCTATGTACATATTCGCTGACAGTTTACATAAATCTTTATTTTAAGGATTTAAGTATTCGTGACTGGTGATGAACAGATAAACAGCTTTAATGTACCTTGTGTAGTCGATATGTTTTAAACCCCATTAAGAAGGCAATCCTACGCTGCTTCTATGCTTGTGCTGTGGTATCTTTGCATCTTGCACCTGTTGCTGTGCCACACAACTCGTGTGTCTCTTAGCACCAGCTGCTGTGTCAAGCAAGTTATGTCTCTCTTAGCACCTGCTGCTGTGTCACACAAACAACCATGTGGCTCCTTGCACCTGTTGCTTCTGTGTCACACTTCCCTTGACCCTATCATCACCAGACTTCAAGGAGGGTGCCCTGGTGCTGGTGAAGGAGGGTGCCCTGGTGCTGGTGAAGGAGGGTGCCCTGGTGTTGGTAAAGGTGGGTGCCCTGGTGCTGGTGAAGGTGGGTGCCCTGGTGCTGGTGGGTGCCCTGGTGCTGGTGGGTGCCCTGGTGCTGGTGGGTGCCCTGGTGCTGGTGGGTGCCCTGGTGCTGAAGGTGGGTGCCCTGGTACTGGTGAAGGAGGGTGCCCTCGTGCTGGTGAAGGAGGGTGCCCTGGTACTGAAGGTGGGTGCCCTGGTACTGAAGGAGGGTGCCCTGGTACTGAAGGAGAGTGCCCTGGTACTGAAGGAGGGTGCCCTGGTACTGAAGGAGGGTGCCCTGATACTGGTGAAGGAAGGTGCCCTGGTACTGGTGAAGGAGGGTGCCCTGGTACTGAAGGAGGGTGCCCTGGTACTGAAGGTGGGTGCCCTGGTACTGGTGAAGGAGGGTGCCCTGGTACTGGTGAAGGAGTGCCCTGGTACTGGTGAAGGAGGGTGCCCTGGTACTGAAGGAGGGTGCCCTGGTACTGGTGAAGGAAGGTGCCCTGGTACTGGTGAAGGAGGGTGCCCTGGTTCTGAAGGAGGGTGGCCTGGTACTGGTGAAGGAGGGTGCCCTGGTATTGAAGGAGGGTGCCCTGGTACTGAAGGAGGGTGGCCTGGTACTGAAGGAAGGTGCCCTGGTATTGGTGAAGGAGGGTGCCCTGGTACTGAAGGAGGGTGCCCTGGTACTGGTGAAGGAGGGTGCCCTGGTACTGGTGAAGGTGGGTGCCTTGGTACTGGTGAAGGAAGGTGCCCTGGTACTAGTGAAGGAGGATGCCCTGGTACTGAAGGAGGGTGCCCTGGTACTGGTGGAGGGTGCCCTGGTACTGAAGGAGGATGCCTTGGTACTGAAGGAGGGTGCCCTGGTACTGGTGAAGGAGGGTGCCCTGGTACTGAAGGAGGGTGCCCTGGTACTGGTGAAGGAGGGTGCCCTGGTACTGATGAAGGAGGGTGCCCTGGTACTGATGAAGGAGGGTGCCCTGGTACTGGTGAAGGAGGGTGCCCTGGTACTGGTGAAGGAGGGTGCCCTGGTACTGGTGAAGGAGGGTGCCCTGGTACTGGTGAAGGAGGGTGCCCTGGTACTGGTGAAGGAGGGTGCCCTGGTACTGATGAAGGAGGGTGCCCTGGTACTGATGAAGGAGGGTGCCCTGGTACTGGTGAAGGAGGGTGCCCTGGTACTGATGGAGGAGGGTGCCCTGGTACTGGTGAAGGAGGGTGCCCTGGTACTGATGAAGGAGGGTGCCCTGGTACTGATGAAGGAGGGTGCCCTGGTACTGGTGAAGGAGGGTGCCCTGGTACTGGTGAAGGAGGGTGCCCTGGTACTGGTGAAGGAGGGTGCCCTGGTACTGAAGGAGGGTGCCCTGGTACTGGTGAAGGAGGGTGCCCTGGTACTGATGGAGGGTGCCCTGGTACTGATGAAGGAGGGTGCCCTGGTACTGGTGAAGGAGGGTGCCCTGGTACTGGTGAAGGAGGGTGCCCTGGTACTGAAGGAGGGTGCCCTGGTACTGGTGAAGGAGGGTGCCCTGGTACTGATGAAGGAGGGTGCCCTGGTACTGATGAAGGAGGGTGCCCTGGTACTGGTGAAGGAGGGTGCCCTGGTACTGGTGAAGGAGGGTGCCCTGGTACTGGTGAAGGAGGGTGCCCTGGTACTGGTGAAGGAGGGTGCCCTGGTACTGGTGAAGGAGGGTGCCCTGGTACTGATGAAGGAGGGTGCCCTGGTACTGATGAAGGAGGGTGCCCTGGTACTGGTGAAGGAGGGTGCCCTGGTACTGATGGAGGGTGCCCTGGTACTGATGGAGGGTGCCCTGGTACTGGTGAAGGAGGGTGCCCTGGTACTGGTGAAGGAGGGTGCCCTGGTACTGGTGAAGGAGGGTGCCCTGGTACTGGTGAAGGAGGGTGCCCTGGTACTGATGAAGGAGGGTGCCCTGGTACTGAAGGAGGGTGCCCTGGTACTGGTGAAGGAGGGTGCCCTGGTACTGGTGAAGGAGGGTGCCCTGGTACTGGTGAAGGAGGGTGCCCTGGTACTGGTGAAGGAGGGTGCCCTGGTACTGGTGAAGGAGGGTGCCCTGGTACTGATGAAGGAGGGTGCCCTGGTACTGATGAAGGAGGGTGCCCTGGTACTGGTGAAGGAGGGTGCCCTGGTACTGATGAAGGAGGGTGCCCTGGTACTGGTGAAGGAGGGTGCCCTGGTACTGATGAAGGAGGGTGCCCTGGTACTGATGAAGGAGGGTGCCCTGGTACTGGTGAAGGAGGGTGCCCTGGTACTGGTGAAGGAGGGTGCCCTGGTACTGGTGAAGGAGGGTGCCCTGGTACTGGTGAAGGAGGGTGCCCTGGTACTGATGAAGGAGGGTGCCCTGGTACTGATGAAGGAGGGTGGCCCTGGTACTGGTGAAGGAGGGTGCCCTGGTACTGGTGAAGGAGGGGTGCCCTGGTACTGGTGAAGGAGGGTGCCCTGGTACTGGTGAAGGAGGGTGCCCTGGTACTGGTGAAGGAGGGTGCCCTGGTACTGATGAAGGAGGGTGCCCTGGTACTGATGAAGGAGGGTGCCCTGGTACTGGTGAAGGAGGGTCCCTGGTACTGATGGAGGGTGCCCTGGTACTGATGGAGGGTGCCCTGGTACTGGTGAAGGAGGGTGCCCTGGTACTGGTGAAGGAGGTGCCCTGGTACTGGTGAAGGAGGGTGCCCTGGTACTGGTGAAGGAGGGTGCCCTGGTACTGATGAAGGAGGGTGCCCTGGTACTGATGAAGGAGGTGCCCTGGTACTGGTGAAGGAGGGTGCCCTGGTACTGGTGAAGGAGGGTGCCCTGGTACTGGTGAAGGAGGGTGCCCTGGTACTGGTGAAGGAGGGTGCCCTGGTACTGGTGAAGGAGGGTGCCCTGGTACTGGTGAAGGAGGGTGCCCTGGTACTGGTGAAGGAGGGTGCCCTGGTACTGGTGAAGGAGGGTGCCCTGGTACTGGTGAAGGAGGGTGCCCTGGTACTGATGGAGGGTGCCCTGGTACTGATGAAGGAGGGTGCCCTGGTACTGGTGAAGGAGGGTGCCCTGGTACTGATGGAGGGTGCCCTGGTACTGATGAAGGAGGGTGCCCTGGTACTGGTGAAGGAGGGTGCCCTGGTACTGGTGAAGGAGGGTGCCCTGGTACTGATGAAGGAGGGTGCCCTGGTACTGATGAAGGAGGGTGTCCTGGTACTGGTGAAGGAGGGTGCCCTGGTACTGATGAAGGAGGGTGCCCTGGTACTGGTGAAGGAGGGTGCCCTGGTACTGATGAAGGAGGGTGCCCTGGTACTGATGAAGGAGGGTGCCCTGGTACTGGTGAAGGAGGGTGCCCTGGTACTGATGAAGGAGGGTGCCCTGGTACTGATGAAGGAGGGTGCCCTGGTACTGATGAAGGAGGGTGCCCTGGTACTGGTGAAGGAGGGTGCCTTGGTACTGATGAAGGAGGGTGCCCTGGTACTGGTGAAGGAGGGTGCCCTGGTACTGAAGGAGGGTGCCCTGGTACTGGTGAAGGAGGGTGCCCTGGTACTGAAGGAGGGTGCCCTGGTACTGATGAAGGAGGGTGCCCTGGTACTGATGAAGGAGGGTGCCCTGGTTACTGGTGAAGGAGGGTGCCCTGGTACTGGTGAAGGAGGGTGCCCTGGTACTGGTGAAGGAGGGTGCCCTGGTACTGGTGAAGGAGGGTGCCCTGGTACTGGTGAAGGAGGGTGCCCTGGTACTGGTGAAGGAGGGTGCCCTGGTACTGATGAAGGAGGGTGCCCTGGTACTGATGAAGGAGGGTGCCCTGGTACTGGTGAAGGAGGGTGCCCTGGTACTGGTGAAGGAGGGTGCCCTGGTACTGGTGAAGGAGGTGCCCTGGTACTGATGAAGGAGGGTGCCCTGGTACTGATGAAGGAGGGTGCCCTGGTACTGATGAAGGAGGGTGCCCTGGTACTGATGAAGGAGGGTGCCCTGGTACTGATGAAGGGGGTGCCCTGGTACTGGTGAAGGAGGGTGCCCTGGTACTGATGAAGGAGGGTGCCCTGGTACTGATGAAGGAGGGTGCCCTGGTACTGGTGAAGGAGGGTGCCCTGGTACTGGTGAAGGAGGGTGCCCTGGTACTGGTGAAGGAGGGTGCCCTGGTACTGGTGAAGGAGGGTGCCCTGGTACTGGTGAAGGAGGGTGCCCTGGTACTCATGAAGAGCTCTTGACCCAAGAACTTATAGTTGCTCTCAGCTTCTCAACGAATATAAGACAGTTGAGTATCTTTATTGATGAAATGTTACACCTACACAGGAGGCTCCTTCAGTCAAATACACAGACAATAGGTGTAGTAGTAGTGAAACGAAGATGATTGTAATCAGTCTATCAACCTTTGATGTGGTCAGTCTGACCACATTAAATACTTTTTATCCAAGGTTGATGTACTGATTACATCTTCATTTCAGTACTACACCTGCTGTCTCTGTATCAGACTGAAGAAGTATACTGTGTAGGCGAAACGTTTCAATAATGATATGCAACTGTTGCACATGTGTCTTAATCTTCAACTTGACGATATTTTATACCATTTTCAAGGTAATTAAGGTAGTCACCTTGACGAATTAAGACACGAATGGAAGATGACAAAGGCGTCTGTGAAGGCTTACTCAGCTCTGTAACAACTTCAGACAGTATTACCAAAGCTGGCTCCTCCTCAGGAAAATTAATGAATAGAAAAAGAACAAAAACTGACAAACATAAACAATTTATTATTTAGAAAATATAAAATATAAAATACTTAAATATGAAATATTGATCCTACATTAAAGAAAATGAAAAATGAAAAAGATAAATGATAACTGAATTCAACACTATTATAAATGTATATAATACGTGGGTGTCTGGTGTTGGTGACACTGCGTTTTGTTGAAATCGTAGCCGTTGCTGATGATGATGGGGGGGGGGTCGCAGGTGTTGAGGGACAACCCACCGGCTGGGTTCTTCACAGATTTTCTAGCTTTCAATAATCCTTCCAGATGACAGGAAAGCAGGTTTTCTCCACTGCAATGATGAGGGGTTATATCCTGATACTTTCATACACAAACAGGTAAGTGGATCAAAATTTGGGACATCTCAGAACGAAAGGTCCGTCTCCTTAAATTTCTATTTCATTGATTGCAGGTGACCCTCTCTGTCATCAAAGCTGGAAAGATAGACAGGTTACCCACTGCTTAAGAAATCACTCTCCATGATAAGTACAATACCTAAAAGACGTGGTGATTATTACAACAGTCAACTTAAAGCAAGACTGAAAGGACTAAGCTTATTATTGGTCAAAAGTGAAGCTTTTAACCAATAAATCCACTAGAATACAAGGCAGGCATGTACTTACATAGTGCTGGGAGCTGTGAGTCTAGTGATTACTGTTTGGACCGGAGCCCCACACGTCACCTTTCGGGGGATGGGGGGAAGGAGAGGAAGGGATAGCGGGAGCTAGACTGACCCTACCTTAACAAGCAGCCGGCAATCAAACTATCACTTTCGGTGTGGGGGGAAAAAAGGCGGGAATAGCAGGAGCTAGACTTACCTTACCTTAACAAGTAGCCGGCAAGCAAACTATCACTTTCGGGGAGGTGGAAAAGGGGGGGATAGCAGGAGCTGGACTTACCCTACCTTAACAAGTAGCCGGCAATGAAACTATTACTATATCGCTACTCCTATCTATTGAACTTTTCCCTCACACTCCCCCATACCAAGACTTATAGTCAAGGAGTATAAGAAGAATAGGCGAGGAAAAAGTTCTAACATGTGGAAGTCGCGTAGGGCAACAAATCTTCTACTGATTGTCACGACTTAACCAGTCAGAGAAATAATTGGATGAACCATTGATATACACATTATGGAACTTAAAAGCCTGGAGTGCCAATGTCCACCTCAAGAGGCGACTGTTGGTTCCCTTAAAAGTTTCTAGGTATATCAAAGGTTTGTGGTCCATTTCTAAAATGAATTCTTTTCCCAGCAAATAAAATTTAAAGTTTGGAGATTACCCCACACAAGGGCTAAACTTTCCCCTTTTCTATTGTGGAGTATCTCGTTTCTCGGGAAGGAGTTTCCGGCTTAGGAAGCATACAGGGAAGGGAGTACCATCATGGTATTGTAGTAACACAGCACCTAAGCCAGTATTGGAGGCATCAGTTCTCAAAATGTTTTATTAATATCTGGAATCTTAAGTATAGGGTCTTTCGAAAAGATATTTTTAAATCTCATTAAACTTTTCCCGAGCTACGTCGGAAAGTTCAAGAGGTTCCTTCACAGACTTTTTAAGGAAGTCGGATAAGATGCCTGTAAGATCAGAAAGGTTGGGGAAAAAACCGGAATAAAAAATTTACAGAACCAAGAAAGCTACGCATGAGCTTTTTGGGTTTTTGGGGAATTAAAATTCTAATAAATTTTTGATCTTCCTGGGGAGAGGCTGCAGAGAGTTATTAAAAGTATCAGTCCAAGATATCAAATCTTGTTATACCCAAGGAAGCATTTCTTGGGCTTGGCCAGCGAGGCCATGTGAGCGTAACCTACGCAAAACTGATGTTAATGTTTGGATATGTTCGCCCCACTGGATGCATTACGTAAATGTTATCAAAATAAACTGAAACATTTGGCATATATACCCAAGACCTTTCTCATCAGTCTCACGTAGGTAGCACAGGCAGTTTACCAAACCAAAGGGGCATATTTTCTAATATTGCATCAGTCCTTGGTGTGTAGGAAAAAGCGGTTACTGCTTAAAGAAGGATCTAACATTACTTGATGATATGCCTGTGCAATATCAATCTCTGAAAAGAAGGAAGAGTCATAAAATTTGTGTAGATCGCTATCTATTAAGGGCATAGGCTCAGCATCCCACCGAGTGATAGCATTAAAACCTCTGAAGTCAATAGCAAGTCTATATGAATTATTCTCCTTCTTAACCATGACTACTGGTGAGCAATATGCAGATACTGAAGGTTCAATGATCTTTAGTTTTAATAATTTGTCTACCTCTCGGTCAAATGCATCCCTAAGGTGAACTGGATAGGATTGTCCGTCACTAAGTCAATCTTATGGACTACCGTGGAGGTAACACCTAGAATATCAGTAAAGACGTCTGAAAAGTTACACATTGAAGTAGTTCATGTCTCTTATGGTCATCCAAAGATTCATTAATATTAATGTTTGTTGCGCCCGAGTGGTCGAGAGTCACCAAGTCATGTAGTTCTCCGTCGTAGTCTATGTTAGAGGTGTCATTTACACACACCTTACATTCTTCAGTTGTCTTATCAAGTTCGTGTGGAAAAACTAAGTCGAAGTTATTAAGGCAGTTAACCGAATTTCTTCGGTAATATTTCTCAAGGATGTTGATATGATAAAGCTTAGGTTTCCCCTTGACTTCTATGAGGTAGTCAACTTTCCCACAATTTTTTAATACTTTATATGGACCTTTCCATGCTACTAATAATTTATTTGACTTGATAGGCAAAAGTACCAGAACTTCATCTCCTACTTTAAAACTTCTCCTCTGACTTTTGGAATCAAAATATGTTTTGTACTGGTCCAGTGACAAGCTTAAGTTTTTCAAAACTATGCCAGAGGTCTCCTCACGTTTGGATCTAAGGTAAAGGGAGAAACTGGTAAGAAGACTGAACCTCAGCATTTCCTCCTCATTAGTCCATAAGTCATGAAGGATGGACAATGGACCTCTGGCCTGTCTACCATAGATAAGTTCAAAAGGTGAAAACCCCAAAAGTCACTGGGAACTTCCCTCATGGCAAACAAAGCACAGGGTAGGTAACGATGCACTCCTTAGGTTTAAGGGAGCAAAGTTTCCTTAAAATGGATTTGGGAAAATCGAATGCTGGCGTTCAATCCTCCCATTACAGCTGGGATGATAAGGTGTGTAAAGAGAGGCTTCACTCCCAGAATTGGAAATAGATGTTGCATTAAGTCAGATGTGAATTGTGTCCCACGCCCGACAAATTTCTCTAGGGGTACCCACTCTGGAGAAGATGACAAAAGGGCTTCAGCCACCTCTGTATAGTTATGGTCTTTAAGGGAACGGCTTCAGGGAACTCGAAGCATAATCAACTAATGTTAATATATATCTATGTCCCCCAGAATGAAAGTGGAGATAAAGGACCAACGATGTCAATTTGCTACTCTTTTTAAAAGTACCATAAAGACTGGCATTTTGACCATAGGTACTCGCCTGGTTTCCTCGGGGGGATGACAGTTGGCAAACTTTACACGATCTACAATAGGTAGTGACATCTGAGGACATTTTTGGCCAAAAATAGGTTTCCCAATTTTATTTAAGGTTTTACGATCCCAGAAATTCCGGCCACTGGCAGGGCATGAGCCATTTAAGAACAGTCTCTCTGCATTGACTTGGAACAACTAAAAATGGAATAGTCTATCTCATCTGAATTTACTTTGAATACTGACTTGTACAAGATACCTTTTATAAATTCAAATTTATATGAAAAGTTTTTCCTTTGGATACTTGGGTTTTTTTTTAGCGGCATTATGGCAATTCTGAAGAGAAGGGAATTACGTTGTAAATTGACAAAGGAGTCCTTCGATATATCCCAAAGGGTTAAAGTCAGGGAAAATCAAAGGATGGACAGTAGGAGAAGCCGGGGTTTGGTCGAGCCCTAGTCAAGACATTTATGGTATCGGAGGTGAAAATCTTCACTTTCATCTAAAAAGTGAACCGGTGATCCTACTACCTCGCTTTCGAGAGTAGCATCACTAGTTTTAATCCCCCCATGAAAACTCACGAGACATTGTCTCATCCGAACTTTCGAGGGGCTTCTCTGACTCTACAGGAAGAGGGTCTGAAAAACTTAGTCCATCTTTGGTGGGTGAAAGGTCAACCTCAGAAGGAAGAATGGCACCTTTTACATTACCTATTAGTACGGAGCAAGAAGTATGGAGCTAGTATGGCTTCAGACCAACCTGTGAACCATTTAGACCTAATTAACAAAGGATGGTAGGAAAAGTGCCGTACGGCCCAAGTAGTCTGAAAGTTAGCAGAGGAACGAGTTTAAGATTAGGAACAGCTTAAACAGAAATGACTATACATGTGCATCCAGTGTCTCGTAAAATGGTAGATACATTAAGTCCCTTAACTGTTCCTGAACAGAAGGGTGCTTGGTCATTACAGTCTTTAAAACATCCCTTTCCCAAATTTTTTGGGCCTTCTTAGGACAATCTGGACGTTTATGTCCCTTAACACCACACAAATGACAAACAGGAATAAAAGAATCACTTTACTTTCCACTAGAGGCTTTGATTTCTTAAGGTCTGATGAACCCTTGCCCTTAGGGTTCGATCCCTTTTGGACTTTATAGGAATTGTGAGCCTCAGCAATTTCCTCAGCTTTTAAACAGGTTTACGTTCTCTATGAATGTTCGTATTGATGGGAGAGCGGCAGGAACTGGTCAGCAACCATGGAAGCTCTAAGGATTCATAACTGCGATCAATCGAACTCTCTATCCAAAAGTCGACAACGAAAAGTTTTTTACCTGTAACTGCTGAAAGTCTGGCCAGGCTGTAATGGCATACCTGAAATCTTTCCAGTAAGAAAATTTGTGGTTTTTTGATATGCTTAAGGATTTCCCTTCTTCAGTAGGTATAATTACATATGAACATCCTGCGACAAAAGCTGCATAGATATCAAAGCAGTACCAGAAAATAAACATTCCTAACCTGGTACCAGGTTCAGCAGGCCATTCACAGGAGGGGAGCGGTATTTTCAAACCTGATAATGTATGAAGTTTTTGTCTTCCCCCTCTGTGAAGGGAGGTAAAATTTGGTGTTGGGAAAATGTGCACTAGCTGCACGTTGTTCCATTACTCCTTCATCTAATTGCTGTTGTGAGAAAGTTAACTTTTTAAATTTTCTAATTCAAGGCGAGCTTGTTCGAGCTCGCGATCCTTTTCTCTCTCCCTTAACTCATATTCTCTACCTTGCTCTTTCCTCAAGTTCCCTTAATTTAACTTGTTCCTCACGTACTTTAGCTCTTTCCTCACGATCAAGTCTATCACGCTCTTTTTGTCTTTCTTTCCCATTCTCAATCTCTCCTTTTTAATTCTTTCCTGGATTTTAGCACTAATGAAAGATTCTAATTTTTCCCTGTTATTCCTAACTTCCAGCATTCATCCAAACTGGTATTCCTCCATACTTGCAAGAATAACTTAAACTATCAGGGGAAATGAAAGGGTATTAAAGAAAATGGGGGTTCAATTCCTGCTCTGCTCAAACTGTAAATAAACCAGAGGGCTCGATCCCTGCTTCAATTAAACAATATGTATTAATTAAAACAAAGGGTTCTATGCCGGCTCCGAGCAAACAGTAAGTAGAATGGGGCCCTTGACCATCCAATCTTCCCCACCAATAAATCAAGAGTGTCCTACGACAGTTCCCTTGATATAATAAAGGCTCAATGAAACAATTGTCATTGGAAATCTCGGGTCCCCAGAGTCAATCCTCCAAAGTGTTTCAAGTTTACACAAAAAGGTGGCAGAATTAAATATTATATCCTGCCTGAAATTTACTTACAATAAATTGAGACTATAACAATCACCAAATCTCTTAAATACCTGTACTGTAGTCCTACCATAGAGAATGATTACTCCCTGGCTGGTGGTAACCGTCTGTGGTATGCGGCGTTGAAGTTCCAATGGTAGATTTGAGATGGAGCTGAATCTTAAATTTAGTAGAGTTGATCCTGGCAAGGTCGCCACTTGTGAAAGGCTTACTCACCCTGTAACAACTTCATACAGTATTACCAAAGCTGGCTCCTCCTCAGGAAAATTAATGAATAGAAAAAGAACAAAAACTGACAAACATAAACAATTATTATTTAGAAAATATAAAAAAATTTAAAAAACTTAAATATGAAATATTGATCCTACATTAAAGAAAAAGAAAAATGAAAAAGATAAATGAAAACTGAATTCAACGTTAATGTTTAAATTTTATATAAAAAGTGGGTGTCTGGTGTTGGGGGACACTGCGTGTTGTTGAAATCGTACCGTTTCTGATGATGATGGGGGGGGGGTCGCAGGTGTTGATGACAACCCACCGGCTCGTCTTCACAGATTTTTTAGCTTTCAAAATCCTTCCAGATGACAGGAAAGCAGGTTTTCTCCACTGCAATGATGAGGGGTTATATCCTGCTACTTTCATACACAAACAGGTAAGTGGATCAAAATTTGGGACATCTCAGAACGTTTTGTCCGTCTCCTTCAATTCTACTCGTTGATTGGCAGGGGACCCTCTCTGTCCCTCCAAGCTGGAAAGATAGACGGGTTACCCACTGCTTAAGAAATCAACTCTCCATGATAATACAATACCTAAAAGACGGGGTGATTATTACAACAGTCAACTTAGAACAAGACGGAAAGGACTAAGTTTATTGGTCTAAAGTGAAGCTTTCAACCAATAAATCCACTAGAATACAAGGCAGGCATGTACTTACAGTAGTCCCTGGGAGCTGTGAGTCTAGTGATTACTGTTTGGACCGGAGCCCCACACGTCACCTTTCGGGTGGGGGGGAAGGAGGAGAAGGGATAGGGGGAGCTAGACTGACCCTACCTTTAACAAGCAGCCGGCAATCAAACTATCACTTTCGGGGTGGGGGAAAAAAAGGCGGGAATAGCGGGAGCTAGACTTATCTTACCTTAACAAGTAGCCGGCAAGCAAAGTATCACTTTCGGGGAGGGGAAAAAAGGGGGGGGATAGTGGGAGCTGGACTTACCCTACCTTAACAAGTAGCCGGCAATGAAACTATTGCTAGTATATCGCTACTCCTATCTATTGAACTTTTCCCTCACAGCGGCTGATGTAATCGGTCCCGCAGCCTTGAGTCAACTCATGGCTAAGGGACTAATTACCTCAAACTCCTCGAGTCGACTCCAAGCTGAGGGACTGACTACCTTAGACTCCTCTTCCTAATCTTCCCTCATTCATCTCTGTACTGGACTGTGGAAGCCACCTGTTGGCGAAACGTTTCCACAATAAAGATTCCCAAACATGGGAAAAGTGTCTAATTCTCTAACTTGTCAGTTTTCTAAACCATTTACATCAATTTGTACCACCTTGAGTGTACTATCACTGTGTTGACATAACTAGCATACTGATTGCTAGTACGGCAGTCATGTTGGTAGGCAAGTCACTCTCTTGAGTCTTGTAACAGTTCAACTCTCTCAGCACAACCAATTACCCCTGCGTCAGAATCTCTACAACCACGGTGTTGTAAACACCACCTCCAAGGCTGGGACTGATTACCTCACCTTTTGTATATAGTTCTTCTGTTTTCTAATTATGTCCAAGAATCTGTATTGATAAAGCCACTGGATGGCGAAACGTCTATAACAAAGATAACCAGATGTTGCACAAGTGTCTTAACTTTCACAACCAATTACAACAAACATATGACAGTAGTAGCATAGTCAACAGGAGGCAGATTGCGCAGTTTGTTAGGTTTAAAGCCTATCGACTACACAAGCATCATTTGACTGATGCTAGTACACACCTTATAATAATAATAATAATAATAATAATAATAATAATAATAATCTTTATTTCTACAAGTATATGATACGACTTATACAAACCATAACTAACATTAATAACATACTATATAGAAAGTCCCTTGTTATGCAGAGCATTTCTGGTAACTTAGGTTAATTTTGTCCCCAGGATGCGACCCATACCAGTCGACTAACACCCAGGTACCTACTTGCTTCTAGGTGAACAGGGACAGCAGGTATCTTAAGGAGACATGTCCAATGTTTCCACCCTTGGTACCTGATGTCGAGAAAATGTGCTATAAAAAAAAGAAACGTAAGCAAGAACTAGTACGTATTTGTTAGACAACGTTTCGGTCCTGGGACCTTGATTACTTTTGATGTACCAAGGTTGACAACAGTATGTAATGGTTGGAAGTGAGGCGTGAGTAGGTGTGAGGTGGGTTGTGGGGTGGGTCGTGAGGTGGGTTGTGGGGTGGGTTTTAAGGGGGGTTGAGTTGGTTGTGAAGTGGATTGTGGGTGGGTGAGGGGGGGTTGTGAGGGGGGTTGGGTGGGGGGGGGGGTTTTGTGAGGTGGGTTGTGAGGTGGGAGTAGGTGGGATGTGAGAGGGGTTGTGAGTGGGTTGGGGGGGGGGGAGGTGGGTTGGGTGGTTGTGGGGGGGGAGGGGGGGTTTGAGGTGGTTTGAGGGGGGTTTTTGGGGGTGGAGTGAGTTGGTTGTGAATGAGGGGGTGGGTTAGGTGGGTTTGTGGTGGGTGGGGAGGTGGGTTTGGGGTGGGAGGGAGGGGGGTTGTGAGGGGGGTTTGGGGGGGATTGAGGGGGGTTGTGGGGGGGGGGAGGGGGTTGTGAGGGGTTTTTGGAGGGGGTTTTTGTGAGGGGGTTGTAGGTGGGTTGGGGGGGGGTTGTGGGGGGGGTTTTGGGGGTGGGTTGGGGGCTGGGTCGTGAGGTGGGTTGTGAGGGGTTGTGGATGGGTCTGAGGGGGTTTGTGGTGTGGGTTGTGGGGTTTTTGTAGGTGAGTTTGGGTGGTTGAGGTGGGTTGTGAGGTGGGGTGGGGGGGGTTTGGGGGCGGGTTGGGGGTGGGTTGTGGGGGGGGTTGTGAGGTGGGATGTGGGGTGGGTTGTAAGGTGGGTTGTGATGTGGGTTGTGGAGTGGGTCGTGAGGTGGGTTGTGGGGTGGGTTGAAAGGTGGGTTTTTGGGTGGGTTGTGAGGTGGTTGTGAGGTGGATGTGGGGTGGGTTGTGAGGGGGGTGAGGTGGGTTGTGTTGGGTAGTGAGGTGGGTTGTGAGGTGGGATTGGGGTGTGTTGTAAGGTGGGTGTGATGTGGGTTGTGGAGTGGGTCGTGAGGGGGGTTGTGGGGTGGGTTGTAAGGTGGGTTTTTGGTGGGTTGTGAGGTGGTTGTGAGGGGATTGTGGGGTGGGTTGTGAGGTGGTTGTGATGTGGGTTTTTGGGTGGATCGTGAGGTGGGTTGTGGGGTGGGTTGTTAAGGTGATTGGGGTGGGTTGGGAGGTGGTTGTGAGGTAAATTGTGGGTTGGGTTGTGAGGTGGGTTGGGGTGGGTTGGTTGGGTAGTGAGGTGGTTGTGAGGGGATGTGAGGTGGGTTGGGGGTGGGTGGAGGTGGGTGAGGGGGTTGTGAGGCGGGGTTGTGGGGTGGGTTGGGGGGTGGGTTGTGGGGTGGGTCGTGAGATGGGTTGTGAGGTGGGTTGTGAGGGGGTTTGAGGTGGTTGTGAGGTGGGTTGTTGGGTGGGTTGTGGAGTAGGTTGTGGGGGGGGGTCCGTGAGGTGGTTGTGAGACGGGTTGTGGGGTGGTTGTGGGGTGGTTGGGGTTTGAGTTGTGAGGGTTGGGGTGGGTTTGAGGGGGGTTGTGAGGTGGGTTGTGGGGGGGTTGTGAGGTGGTTGTTAGGCGAGTTGTGGGTGGTTGGGAGATGGGTTGTGGAGTGGGTTGTGAGGTGGGTTGTGAGGTGGGTTGTGGAGTGGGTCGTGAGGTGGGTTGTGGGGTGGGTTGTAAGGTGGGATGTGAGGCGGGCTGTGGGGTGGGAATGTGGGGTGGACGTGAGGGGGGTTGTGAGGGGGGTTGTGGGGTGGGTTGTGGGGTGGGTTTGTGGGGGGGGGTTGTGAGGTGGGTTGTGGGGTGGGTTGTGGGGTGGGATGTGAGGTGGGTTGTGGGGTGGGATGTGGGGTGGGTTTGAGGTGAGATGTGGTGGGATTTGAGGTGGGTTGTGGGGTGGGTTTGATTTGGGTTTGGGGAGGTGGGATGTGATGGGTTGTGAGGTGGGTTGTGAGATGAGCTGTGAGGTGGATTTTGCGGTGGGTTATGATATAGGTTGTGAGGTGGGTTGTGAAGTGGGTTGGGTTTCGTCAACGTGAATATCATGTGTGTCAATAATTTCGATTTTATCTGTAGTTTCCAATACTTTGTTCCTCTGTGTCAGTTACGGAGACTAGTAAGGCTAGAACCTAGGCACCGTCGTTGTCTATGGTGTTGTAGGCGCTTAAATGTTCACCACACTGAGCACCAGGAACTGTTTTGAGCAATGTTCAATAGAGAAACTGTTTAGAGTAACTTTTGCCTTAAATTCGTAGCCCCTGATGAAGAAAGATGCAAACTGCGGACGTGTGAAGGCTTGTGTTATGTTGGTATATTACACTTCAAGAAAACAAGGGCTGGAGATACAAACAAGGGCTGGAGATAAAAATAACCCTCAAGAAGCCAAAAAGGAAATATTTTTAAGTACTGGTGTGTTGGTGTGCATAGAAGTATATAAGATCGTCCTTATTGATAGGTTTTCTATGCATTTTGAAGAGAAGATTGACATTGTCCGGGTCAAAGAAGAAAATTTACCTTGTTTACGAGTTCCAGTGTAAACTTTATAGATAGCTTGACAACATGACTCACGAAATCGTAATGACACGATTTGACGCCCGGGTAAGTTTGTTTAGCTTGACAGCGCTTATTTTGTTGACAAAGTCAGGATATTAAAACATCTGGGATAGAACCCAAGAGATTGTCACGTAATTGAGTT
>NC_069412.1:53194584-53209904 GCF_026875155.1 Cherax quadricarinatus
CACTCATATCTTACCAAAGCGCGTCGACACACATTCAAAGACCCGCTAAACCGCAATTTCCTTCCCCACCCCCCCCCCTTTCCTCCAAAATAAAAGCACGGGCCATTTTCTCCCTCCAGGACTCAAGCCGGGTTAACCATTTCCGTAATCAATTATAAATGTTCTCTTTTTTACACCCAACATGGTCTGGGGGCTAGAACCCCCGCTTCACACCCCGGGGGCCCGGTTCGATTCCCGGCGGTGAAATTCGACATTTTTTCCTTACACCATTTTTCCTTTTCACCTACAGAAAAAAGGTACCGGGGGGTTAGTCACTGGTGGGGGTCCATCCGGGGGGGGCAAGATTAAGGCCCCCAAGGGAAATAAGTTAACGTCCCGATGACGCACTGACTTTCTTGGGTTATCCTGGGGGGCTAACCCCCGGGGGTTAAAAACCGAACAAAACTTATTTTATCTTATCTTCCTCCACTCCTATCTAACACGTTCACGCAACCTGTTTGGTCAAGCCCACAGCACTCAAAATCTCATTTACCACCTCCCTCCACCTCTCCTGGGACGACCCTACCCCTCCTTCCTCCACCACAGATTTATACGCCCTCTTAAGTTTCATTTTTCTCCACCCCTCTAAATGTCGAAACAATATCACACCCTCCCTAGCCCTCTGGATATCTTTGTAACTTTCGCAACCTCTTGATCTCTAAACTCTGAGTTCCCTGCAAATTTTCACACCACACACCATCTTACCACTCCACTAAACTCAAGCATCCTCGCTGCAGCATTAAAAATTCCATCTTCACACCCATACTACTGTTTGTACAACTATATACTCTGGTATAATTCCCCTTTCGCCTCCCGGTTTAAAGTTCTTTGTCTCCACAAGGAAAAAAGGACACAAATCAAACATATGCACACAGTGGCTTAATAAGCTTTTTAATTTAAATGATTACATAACTTCCTTTTTCCACATGGTGAGTTTACGGTCGTGCCATTGGCCTCGTCTCTGTGAGGGTGCCACCTACCCACAGAATGTTTGCTCACAAAACCCACTAACTTTTCTTTTGGCATATAGATTCAGGTGGGTTTTCCCCCCGGGACGGCCCTTTGGCCCGGCTTCTCCATGTGGTATCTGGCAGTAAATCCCCATAAAACCCCACTTAAACTCAAGTTTACACGAGTATATATAGTGTGAGGTCGGTGGAGAGTTGGGTAGGTTGTATAAGACGAACCTGCATATTCGTGATGTGACTTGAAAAGTCCACTATGTGGCGAAACGTATTCAATGAAGAAGCATTAAACGCGTTTGTGTCCTATTTTGGCAAGTTTGTTATATAATCTTAGAAAGGGAACGTGTTTTGTATCTGAATACCAAGTGGTTCTAGTGCTCTGTGAATAAAATAAAATCGAACGAAAAAATGTACAAATCAGGGAAATAAGTGGGACTCAAACCCATGGCAGGGTTGAGTCCTTTGGGCAACGTGAGTCCATGGAAACGTGAGTCCATGGCACGCGAGTCCATGGCGAACGGCGAGTCCATGCACGGTGAGCCCATGGAAAGGGTTTGAGTCAATGGACGTGAGTCCATGGCACGGTGAGTCCATGGCTGGGTGAGTCATGAAGGGTAAAGCCCCAGGCACGGTGGTCCAAATTTTGCTGACGTGCGCCTGTGTGCGACTATTTTTATGGGGGGGCCGAAATTGGAAACCTGTCGGCAAAAGAAAATTTTGAATTATTTAAAAAATTGCTGCTGTGTGAGTTTAGAACCTAAGTGAAGAAAAATATTCATTATTGCTTAATTAAACGTTAATCATCAGAGTAATGAGTTGCACTGACCTGTGTATACTTGACTACGGTTTTTTGATCCCTATTTCCTGTGTTCTTGTTGATTAAGACACATGCACACCAGTTGGGTATCCATTCCGGGAACGATCTTTCCAGACTATGGAGCTGAACTCAAATACTCCTTCTCCAAGGTTGATTAATGATTACATCATCTTTCATTCATTTCTTATGCTGCCTTTGTATTTGACTGAAGAAGTCACTGTGTAGGCGAAACGTTTTAACAATAAAGATACCCAACTGTTGCACATGTCTTAATCTTCAACTGGGCAGTATTTTATACGTCTTCAAAAAGACTGTGTTCTTGATGTTAGTGTATATGAGGGCTGCAGCCAACAACCTGGTTGACGAGGCCAGTTACCAGGGCGCCCGGTCTAGGGCACGGCTGAGGGGGCGGTGACCCCCTGAAACCGTGTACAGGTAACCTTAAGATAATGAACCTATTAAATTAACACTGAAAATACCATCCAGAAGAACATGCGAGGTGGGACAGCGTAATAAAAATGTAGAAATGGCAAGAATAGCGAAGTGAAGAAGGTAGTATACAAAGAATAGCGAAGTAAAGGAGAAAGTAATGTACTCACCTAATTGTGATTGCAGGGTCGAGACTCGGCTCCTGGCCCCGCACAAAACTGATAAGGAAAGATTCGTTCCTTCAGATTGTGTTCAAACTCTTCTCATTCCTTTAATCAGCTTACCGATTACCGATACACTAGACTGGTAAACAAATTATGCCTAAAATTTCCCAGTAATCCCCCGCCGTGATCCTCTTACCGTTAACACTTAACGTTGTACAAGTGAGGTAGTTCTGTTTAAATTTTGGTAAAGTTGGTTGTCGCCACCTAGCGCAACTACGTATTCTTAGGGCAAAAAAAATGTTGATGTAAAATGCTGAGAGACTGTTTTTAACAATGAATCCGCAGTGCGATTTTTATATTTATTTTAACACTTCGAGGCAGGCTGACCCGAAAAAGAAGAAACACTTTCATCATCACTCACTCCATGACTGTCTTGCCAGAGGCGTGCCGATACTTTCAGTTCAAAACCTGCAACACATCTCCACCCCTGCTTCAGGTGCAGGCACTCTACTTCCCCCCCTCCAGGACTCTTAACGGATATAATGTATCCCAAATATATTCCTTTTTCCCTTTCTTGTCCTATATGTAATTTTTTGTGCGCTGTTTTGTTGGTTTAGAAAGACACGTAAGCAAATATTATGACATTTTTTAGAAAAAGTTTCGGTCCTGGGACCTTGATTTAAGGTCCCAGGGCCGAAACGTTTTTTTAATAAATATGTCACAGTGTTTTTTTACGTGTCTTTTTAAACCCCAAATTGTCGGTATTTATTACCAAGGTTTATACCAGCGCTGTTTTGTCGACGGAGATGTCTTCATAAGTTGCGTTTTCTCCTGTGTGAATAGTCATAAATCACGAAATCGTAATGACACGATTGCAAAGAAACCATACCACAGGTGGGGTTTGAACCCGTGGCTAACGCGACGGTCTAGAGTTTTGAGACTGACCGCGGTTCAAACCCCACCCGTGGTATGGTTTGTGAGTAGTCATCCCTGAAGATGGTAATTCCCAAGTGCTAGTCACTGCAGCTGTGCTGGAGGAAACCTTGTAAGGGTGTCGTAACTGATGAATCTTTAATGGAATACTTGACAATATCCTCATCTCCCAGCTCAGACTGACAGATTTCAGTACTAGCATGTGACCCATCCTTTGTGATAGGATGTTAGTGAAAGTCCCGGGTCAGTGATGTATAGGTCTTGGAAGGCAAAAAATGGTGCCTTTTTCAAATTAAATTGCCAGTACAAACTGAGAAAGATGAGAGAATGGGGAGGTAGGATTGGATAAGAAAAAGAGGGAAGGTAGGTTGGAGTAGAAAAGGGTAGAGTGGAAGAGGGTTAGAGTAAGGAAAAGAGCAGAGGTCAGATGAAATTGAAATTGTAATAGAGGAGATAGATGATAAAGGGAAGCAGAGAAGGGAAGGGGATATTAATTGTGGCCACTAATGTTCTCACTCGTGAGAGATACTCTATATAAAAACTTGGTGTATCACACAAATTCGGGAAGAAAAGCAGTCCACGTTGCCTTGGCTCACCACAGTGACATCACTGCCCCACCTTCAACACCTTCAAAGTGTCCTTAGACACCGCCCGGGGTGCCCCGTACTCACCGGGGAAAACATTCCACTTAAAATCGCAGGTCCTGGGATTAATGTGTTAGGCGACTGTTGTGGGGAGCTTTCAAGGAAAAAAAACATTTAAAAGTTTAAGTCCTCGTGGAAAACCACATCCTATGTAAGAAAATACCCGAGTGCAAGCCTCCAGTACCTGCTGAAAGTATTTAGGTGTTTGGTCACATAGGTACATGTGCACCTGATAATGGTAATAAATAAAAGGCAGCGTTTTGCGGCGCCCCCGCCATAATGGCGGCACCATGGCACTGCTCAGGTTATGAAAGACTCGCTTCTGGGTGTTTCCTCTGACGAGTAAACTAATTATGTCGTAGTTAAGACTCTTCTGCTGTAGACCCTCTTCAAGGGGGGCTCCTTGGCGTGGTGAAGAGGCTCTTGGTCTGAGGAATTAGCCCTGTCGGTCTTCTTCCTCAGACCGAACCTAATTACCCCCCATTCTCCCCTCCCCTATCCCATCCTCCCCATCCTCCCCTTTTTCCATTCCTCCTCCTCCTCCTCACCCCTCCCTTTTGCCCTTCCTCTTTTAGCCTTCGTGATTTCTCCCACAGGCGCGCTAGTTCCTAGGTAGGGAAAGGACACCGGGGTCCATCCCATTCCGTTGAGGTTTCTTGGCGGTGGCGTAGTTTGCCGGGAATTGTTGCCTGGGGATGTCCCGATCCCTCTCCGTACCCCGGGAGTAGCGGGGGGGGGTTTTTTGGGCACGGGTGTACTCGGGAAGCCCCCTTTTTGGGATCCGGGGGGGTGGCTGAAGGAGGTATGCTTTGTGGGGGATACCGGGCCGCCCTCTCTTTTGTCCACCGGGGTAGCTCGGCAATGTGGGGTTCTACCCAATTGCGGTTTCTGGCTGAAGGGTAGGGTATGGCACGGGTTCCATGCTGCATCTGCGCTACTAGGGGTGTCGAGCCCCCTTTTGGGCGGGGGAGAATTTCGGGCCCTTTCATTCCTCCTAGAACTACCCTCCCCGGTCCCCCTTTTTTTTTTTTTTTTTTTTTTTTATTTTCCCTTTTCTTTTTTCTTTTTTTTTTTAAAAAAACAAAAAGAAAGAAGTAACCTAACCATGGCAGCCCTATCCATAAACCTAGTACCCCCCCGGGCCCCTTCTTGTACCGCCCCGTTCTGCCCCCGCCTCGTCTTTGACCACCTTCAACATTCCTCATGCCCTGACCTATTGCCGGTGCTTTTTTTCCTCACCCCTTCGGGCTGGGGCCCTCGACTGACTCCTTCGATTATCAACCTTTCGTCCCTCGACTAGTTTTTCCCCGGCCTCTCCCTCTACGGTGCGGCAATTTTCAAATCCCGACCCTTTTCCACGTCGGACCAACTCGGGCCCACGCCTAAAACGAAACGACAATTACCTGCTAGATTTTCTCCCCCTTCACCTTCCGTCTTCTCAGAAACGTTTGACAACCGTCCTTCACTACCTTTTCCCACCTCAGTTTCAGACGAACAGTGGACTAAATTCTTATTTTACGACCAATTCCTCTACCCCTATCTTTCTGACCATAGTATTGCAAGGCACTCCTACCCTTTTGGAAAGATTTTCTTTCATGCTCTTAAGGGGGTACGCGCACTTACCGTACAAAAGCTACCCAGGCCGTAGCTCTCTCGTCTTTCCAATAAACTGCCCCTGTCCCCCTTGAAAAACATCTTTCCCTCAATTCTTTTAGTGTACCGTTTTTTCTGCCCCATACCATAGTTCAACAAAATTCCCCCGACTGGCACCGACATTCTCGAACAGCGGGAACTCCAAATCCCCCAATCCTCAAGGTGACACTTACGTTTTTCCCTCCCCGTGGGGGAGACGATCCCCAGAAATGGGGCTCGTTAATTTTTGACAGCCGAGAACTCCCACCCCCCTTTTAAGCAGGACATCGTTACAAGTTCGAAAGGTGATCCCTACACACAACAGTGTAAAATTGCGGCGATTTGGCCCATCCAGCGAAATATTGCAGATCATCCCGAAGCCCAGTCTGGGGTCCCGATGACCATTCTAATACTCTTGCAATCGTCTCCCTCTTCCCTTTAAACTGTCATGAGGCTCACCCTTCGTATCTCCCGTTGTCGGGTCTATTTAAACAGGGGGGAAATCCGTTACCTCAAAAGACAGAATCCCCTTAGCCAGGGCAGTTTCTCATCTCCGCCTCCAAGGAGACTCCCACTGTTTCTTTTTCCGTTTTTAAAAAGTCCCCCCACTTCTGGTATCCCATTTTCAACACCCACCCTGGGTTACCTCTCCCATAATCACTCCTGTATCAAATTTCCTTTTCTTCCTCGGCTCGACGCCCCCAACTTCAACCTCATCTAATCTCGCTTTTTCGATTTCTCTTTTACAAGCCCATATCGACGAGACCTCTACACACCCTTCCCCAATCGCCCTCACTTCCAAAAGTAAAAAAAAAGCCGGGTAACACCTCCACCCATCTTCCCCCTCCTCATTTTCCCCTCCCTGTCTCGTCCCTATTCTTCCCCTCTCACGGGCTGGGTTTTAAAAAGTGAAGGTTCACCCTCCCCCCTCGTAATGTACCTTCCCCCCCTGTTCCCTCCCAAGTTTTTTTTCCCCTCTTCTGCCACCTCCCGGGTTCCTGCCCTCTTCTGCCCCGCCACGCTTCCCCTTTCCCCTCCCCCCCTTCGCCCCCCCCTACCGGGGACAGTCCAATACAGTTCCAATCTTTACTCACCTCCCCCTACCTTTCCCCAATATTGTCCCCCTACACATCCTGTTTCCCAAACACTTGAAGCAATCTTTTGAATATATTGCAAGACCAAACCATCAATGGACACTGACCCACCTTCCGCCTTTCCCTCTCCCCTCTGCCCATCTGCCAACTCCTTTCTTCACACGAAAACCGTTCCTTCGCTGCTTAAAATTTTTTACTCCCTCCGCATGTACTTTTCAAACCCTTTTCAGTCCTAGAACCCTTACCTCGGATTTCAAGTATCTTTACATTCCCAAATCATGGCCTTTTTACAGTGGAAAAAACGCGGCCTCGGGGGTAATGGGGGTGAGCCAATGTTACTCTCCCAGTTTGCCCTGTTGGTTTTTGCTTACAGGAACCAAAAAACTCTGTTTTTATTTCTCACATCCAGGCTATAATTTGTTGTATTTTCAGACCCTTTTTTCCTATGGCCCTTTTAATGAAAGTCCCTTTCTTCTCCCACTGATATTCCGTACCATCAACTATTTATCATATTCGCTGCATTACACAGCGCCCGTACCACTTACATAGGGTAACCTCTTTTTCTTTTATCTCCCTCCTTCTGGGGCATATCTTTTCCCCCGGATTTTGCCTTCCCCCTTGTTTCGTCATTACCCCACCGATTCTTTTACTTGGTGATTTTAATGCCCACCTTTTCCCTCTGGGAGGGTCTCACTTGTTTCCCCGTGGAATTCATTAGGGGGCTTTTCTTCCCCACCCACCCCCTCCATGTTTTAAAATACGGGTCTCACCCCCCCATTTTTGACCCTCGACTCATACCCCTTGAAATCATCTCTCAGTTTGCTCTTCCTCCCCCGCTTAGACTTTACTTGGTCTTTTTCTCCCGGACTTACATGACTGATCTTTCCCCCAAACTTTCTTTCTTCCCCTTCATATTCCCACCTCTTCGCACCCCACGCGGAAATTTTAATGGGGCAAATTTGGGGAACCCTTTTACTCACACCTGACTTTTTTTTAAAGGGGTTCCTTTTTCTCCTCCATCGATGAGCTTTACACCTCTTCTCGTCCTCCGTTTTCACCGCATTTCTCATTCTAACCCCAAACTTGGGGCAGGCATTCTCAAAAATGCGTGCCTTGGGGGGTTCCTGCTTGTCCGTGCGTACGTTTGAAACCGCTGCATGGGGCGGGTACCGGACATAGAACCACAGAGCGACTCCTTGATTTTTAAACAAAGCGGCATCGGGTCGCCGGTCTCCGTAGCTAAACCACTTGCTGGCAATTATGCCCCACCATTTACCTCTCTTCCCCCTATACGAGTCTGGAAAAAAGACGAAAACTGAGTGGGGAAATATTCCCTGACCCGGTTTCCCGTTCTCGATTTCCCGGTTGATATGCAAACCCACTAATGTTGCCAATGAAATTGGCAATCCTGGGCCGTATTTTTCAGGGGCTCCTCTATGCCCCTCATTTCTTTCCTCAAAGTCGCCCGAAGTTACACCCTTGACTTTTTTTCCTCAAGAAGAAAAAGTATAATTCCCTTTTACACTTCAGAAAATGGAGGGAACACCCCCACTTGTCATCATCGGCAGCTGGGCCCCACGACATTCAATTCGTATGCTACAACTTTACAAACCCCAGCCCCTTACCCCTTCAATCCCATTTCACAAGGATTCTTCCCCACTTAAATCCGCCTTTTTTTACCTTTTTTCCCAAACCCCCCAAATACACTTTTAAACCCCCCTTTCCCATTCTCTCCTCCCGTTTTAAAAGGGAAATCCCGAAAAAGCGAGGTTTTGGCACAAACACTTCCACCGCCCAAATCTTTTTAAGGTTTTTAAAGACCCCCCTCCCATGCAAGTTTTGGCCCCTATTTTGGAATTTTTTTACCTTAGAAATAGACCCCTTGGGGTATAAAAAGCCCAAGTCCCACTCCCCTTTTTGGGATCACACCCCCTTAAAAACTTTTAAGACACATTTTTTTGGGAAAACCCCCCCATTTGGGCCCAAGCTAAGTTCCCCCAATGTTTCGAAAACACTTTTTTTTTGCTATTTTTTGCCTTAGAAAAATATTTTTCACAAATTTGGGGTTAATTTTAGCCCAAGTCACCCTCCTTAAACCTTCCCGCAACACACCTTTTCCTTAAAAACCTTTTTTTTAACTAAAAACCCCCAAAATTTTTCCTTTCCCTTTATCTCTTCCCGGACTTTGGCTCAACCCCGAAGTGTCAGAAGTTTCTGGGCCCCCTTTTTCGTATTAAATTTTTGGCCTCACTTTCCCCTCAAAATTGTCACACCCGTGAACTTCTAAAATTGCCCCTTTTTGGGGCTGACGTCAACCCTCCTTTTTCCCCCTTTCCCCCCATTTATCGAAAAATGTTTATGGGCCAAATCTTATTCAGGGCGGCATCTCCTTCTACTCTCTCGCCTTTTAAAAACCCCATTTTCATCCCCCCCCAAGGATTCGTTTTATGCCTTTTTTTTCTTTTCCTCTTCCCCTGTCGAAAGCCCTAGCAGAAGCAACGTTTTCCCTCCTTATCCGACGCCGTGATCCATTGCCTGCCTACTATGTACCCTCATGATCTCCCCAATCCTTCCCTTTTTAAAAATGGTCCTGATATTTGGGAACATTTTTTTTTTTTTCGCCGCCCCTGCTTTCTCCGTCCCTTCTCTCTCGCCTTTATTCGCTCTGTCTTTTCTTCAACTCCCCCCTTTTATGTACATGTAGCATCTCACTTTTCCCCACCCCCCCGGGAAATTCACTGTTCAGTCTGTTCTTTTTCCCCCTCCCTTTCTCGAAGCCCAAAGTCTACGGTCGCTTTCCCGCCTCTTTTTCTGACCACTTTCACCTCATTCTCTGCCATTTCTGTGTACACAATGGGTCAATCTTCTGACGGCGTAGGGTTCGCAGCATTTTCCGACAGCGTCGTACAAGGGATTTACTATCTTTAGCTAGTATTTTTTACTGCGAATTATATGCCCTCCTTAAGCACTTATCCGTATTCATCTATCCTTTTTATCATTTTTGGTTGTCTCAGACTCCCTTAGGGTTTTTCAGGTATCAAAAATTTGATACACCCACCCCTTTGTCCTCCGTATCCAAATTTTGGGTACGCCGCATTTTACTAAAGCAAAAGAATTTTTTTTTGTTGGGGCCCTGGTCATGTTGACGTACGGGGAATGAAAAGGGAACACGCGCGCGGTCACAGTACATGACCTACCAGTTTCTTATAGAGGGATTCCCCGTACGGACTATTTTTCTGTAAATTTTCCCACCTTCACACCCGTTGGCAAAAAGTTGGTCTCTATCTCGCAACAAACTTTTAGTCTATTAAAACCCAGTTAGGTTACGGCCGTCTCTTATCACCATTTTCGAGGGTTGGAGACTACCTCTCCCGTCTTCGCATTGGGCCCTACTCGTCTTTCCATGGATATCTATGGAAGGCTCTTGCTCCTCTCGTGAAAATTGCCGCTCCATTACATCACCACTTCTGTTGGGCTTCCACTTTATCAACGAGGCAAAAATTTACCTCTGTCGTCGCTTCGCCCCCCCTCTCTTTTCTTTAAACCCTTTCCCTTTTCGCTGATGGACCCACCTTTCATCCGGACTCTCTCATTGACTTTTTTTACAACGACTGACTTACTTCACAAATTCTGATACTTTTGCCCCCTTTTTACTTTTATCGTTCTACCCTCTACCCCCGTACTATCCCGCCCCCCGCTGTTTCTGAACCGCTGATCACCCCCCCTCCCTTTGCCCTCCAATTCCCTTTCTTCCCTTCCCCCTCAGCGCTGTATACCTTGTGGCTTAGCGCTTCTTTTTGATTTAAAATAAATAATAAACTCTGGAGACGATATATCACCTTGAACGAAATGGAAGAGGGGAAATTCAAAAATTAGATGGGACACTTGTGCAGCATTTGGTTCTTTTTTCTGGAAAAACTCGCTATCCATTGGCTTCTCAGTCTAATCAGAGAAAACTGGGAAAATGAGGGTTTTTAGATATTCAGTCCCTCACTTCATGTCTTTAGGGATCAAAGAAAATTGGACTGAACACATCGACCCCGGCTGAGGACGATTACCTAAAAATTTTTTTCATCTTCCACCGTTCTTCCTTATTGGACTGAAGAAGCCACTGGGTGAAGAAACGTTTTCCTCAATAAAGAAATTCCCAAGTATTGCACAATGTCCCATTCTTTTAACTTGCTATTTTTTAAACCATTACATCACAAGACAAATTTGTTAGGGATAGTTTTTAATCTCTAAGGTAATAAAAACCGTTACATCCCCGTGTGAGTAGATATTCAATTACACGGGGAGGCGGGGTTTGAGACGGAGTGGGGTATAACGACTCGAGGGCCAGGACCTAGACACGATGAGAAACGGAAACAAACCACACAGACCATTGACATTTACCTCTGTGGTAGCTCCTTCAGATCACAGCCACAGGTCCGGGGTAAATGGAGATGTATAGACATGTCTCTCTCCACATTTGCTACCCTTGTCTCTCTGGCAGTAAATAGATGTTAGCTGAATGTTGTTAAGGTTAGACTTTGAAGTGAGTTAAGTCTGGATAACAGCTCTTAATATAATAATAACAATAATATCTTTATTTACTACAAGTACATGTACAAGGTATACAGGTCTAGCTGACAACAATGACATACTACTATACAGAAAACCCCTTGTTATGAAGAGCATTTCGGGCAAAAAATTAGGTCAGTTTTGTTCCAGGATGCGACCCACACCAGTCGACTAACTCCCAGGTACCCATTTTACTGATGGGGAACATAGACAACCGGTGTAAAGAAACACGCCAGGAATCGAACCCGGACCCTCGCCGTATGAAGCGAACTTTAGCCACCAGGCCACGGGGCTGGAAAGTTCAGCAGTAGTTTCAACTACTCACGAAAACGCTACAAGCATTCACCTCTTTGAGCACAAGAACGAAGGAGAGGAACTGGTTATTTGTAAGCAAAGGCAGACGCCGCCACGAGAAGCCTACCATAAAAACAAGGTGACCCTTCGTACCTCACACAGATGGGTCATGCAGGCCGCGCCACCACCTGCAACTGTTTTTCCCAGTCTTGAGGTAAACGCTATCACATCATATCACTCCTTCAGTAAGCTGTCATAATCACTCCCTCAAATAGAAAGCTGTCACTATCACTCCTTCATCCAAGAAGCTGTCATCACTCCTTCACATAACAAGCTGTCACCATCACTCCCTCACCTAAGAAGCTGTCACCATCACTCCCTCACCTTAGAAGCTATCACCATCACTCCCTCATCCAAGAAGCTGTCACCATCACTCCCTCACCTAAGAAGCTGTCACCATCACTCCCTCACCTAAGAAGCTGTCACCATCACTCCCTCGATTAAGAAGCCGTCAATACCGTGGCTTCAACATATCCTTATTAATTCACAATTCACTCCCATTATCAAGTCACGACTGAATAATAGTCCAAGAGAGAGAACGAAACGTTGTCTAATATTTCCTCTCCAAATTGTGGATTAATAGTGAAGTGGAATGGTATAAACAGAGAAGCAGGTGGAGATGGAGCCTATCATGAGCATGTCAGGAGCGCAGAAAGTTGCCCAACAGTCATGTCTCGACACAGTATCAAAGACTCGTTCCCAACATCACTCTCCGTCAACATATGTGCCACATAAATTAGAACCCACATCATCAATCCAATAAGATGCTACAATTACCAGAGGTACGGCCATACCAGAAGGATTACCAATACAAGATTCTCTGCAGTGTGTGTGTGTGTGTGTGTGTGCAGTAGTATTCACAAGTCAACGGAATATAAACAAGGGGAAGGAATTGTCCCAAGGTAGCCAAACCACTCGTGAAAATATCTACGTGCACAGTGGATGCTTGAGGTGAGAGCAGTGTTGTAGGCACCAGTGAACAAATTACACAGGAAGGGTTAGAGAGCGCCTTGATACCGGTAAAGGGTTCTTGAGTCAGGTTATTGGACCTTCCTTTCCCTTCCTTCCGTCAGTACTGATTATTTACCATTCCACAGGCACTGTGGGAAGCATAAAAATTTAACGCTTCTCCCATAATAATAATAATAATAATAATAATAATAATGTATATAATGAAAATAACTACAGACGGATCAATGTGGACAGTCCAAGAGGTCACAACAGCCCAGGACCTAGCCATAATATAAGGGAAATCCCCAGATGCCAACAAGGCGCAGTCGACACAACCAGAGGCAAAATAACCGGAGAACAGGTGTGGTGATACGACATGTATGCACAGTTGAAGACAATTAATGAGGAAATGTTCGTCATTAGTGGCTTCAGCTGTCCTCGTTATTCGCATAGAAACATTTCCTCAGTGTTTTGAATTATGCATGTGTCAATCTACATACAGGTATAGAACAACCCACTCAGTCGCCCACCCCAACCCATTATCTAACACCAGTAAGACTATTGTAGATTTCAATGTTTTCCAGGTACGCTCCATCTCCAACCCGCTGCAAGACGTGTACATGACTATTTACTTATTTGCTTAGCTGAGGTTAAAAAGTAAAACAAAACTTAATTAAAACAAAATCTTACTGTATCACTGGAAATGTTAAGAAATTTGCCTCCGCGAACCTGTAAAAAAGATGACTTAGCAAATAATGGATAAGTTGGAGTACACACAGCACAACTCCCACACGCTTCATAAAACAGAAACCTGACATCGCTGCCGCTCAAAACAATTTATACCTACACGGACTTCCTCATAACACAATGCAACAACCAAGAGTCATCACGCGAGCCACATCCTCCAAGACAAACCCGGGGGGGGTGAAACCACCGAAGGAGAAAACAGATAAATACTGCCTCCTCACCAAGACTCGGTTTGGTAGGAACATTATCTTCCTTTAGCAACATGAAGTGCTCTTAAAACCAAGGAATGTAGATCCCCTGCGAAGACACCAAATATCGATCTCAAGCTTGCCTGTTTATTAATATATAAAGAGGTTGTTAAACAAGACATTGAGGTCACGTTGGAGAGACAAGGCGCTCTCCCAACTCCACGTGTGAGGAATATACATGACCCTGAGTAGATGTCCTCCAGCAGTTAAAAGAACCTAATACTGAACGATTCATGTAATGAAAATACTTCCGAGTAACCAGAGATTGTCATCCAGGAGCACAGGCAAACGCCTAATATAATACACTCATAACATCCTCCCTAATAGCCTATGATACTTGGGTATATTTTATCACAGCTTATTACCACCAGGCTTCTTATAGGAAAGATTCAGAAACAGTACTTGTGTACGTGTTTACCCTCAGGACCCCAAACTGTAACCCATTTGGTCCCTTTGGGGACAGAAAAAAAAAAAAGATTTTTTTCCTAAATCCCCTATTGAAGCCTGGGGCCAGCGGTAGAGTAATGGACCGTTTTAATCCGGGGGACCCCACGGTTTCAAGCCTCGGTCCATCTTTCTGTTTTTTAATTTTGTTTTTTAACCCAGGCTTCCCAGCTTCTGGGCTTTTTTTGGGGCTGAGGGTCTAAAGCGCCAAATGGGGAAACCCAGCCAGTTTTCCCCTGTAGTGGTTCAAATCCTTTGACCACGATTCCTTCTCTCTCTCTACTAAGTTAGCAAAAAAAAAAAACCCTTGCCAAATGGCCAAATCGGCGATTGGGTACATCATTATGTGTGTTTTATATATATATAATATATATATAATATATATTAATATATATATAAAAAAACACACATTAAAAATATATATATATATATTTTAAAAATATATATATATATATATATATATATATAATAAAATATAAAAATACACACACACACCAAACGAAAAATTTTAATTTAGCCTAACCTAATTAAAAGTCCAAGTTTTACCTTTTCGGACAACGTATATATAAATGCACCATGAAGCACGGTTTTTAGCAAATTTCAATCTGCGACTACCCGGGGCAAACCCAGATTTCCCCGTCTCCGGGGACACAAGGAAAATTTTTCTCGACGTTTTTGCCCACTAAGCCGCTGTTTCACCAGTAAACAGATCACCTGCATGTGGGAGACTTAAATTTAATGACGACTTTTTGTGTAACTGGACCGAAACTTGTCGTAAGACTTTGCCTCAGACGGGGGGTTTAAGTGTAGTTTTTATTTTATAAAAAAAGGGGATTTGGGTATGAGGAACCACACCCCCGGGGGTTTGAAGAAAGTCAAGACCAATCACAGATAAAAAATCGTTTTAAGTACGTGCTGCTTGGAGGACATAGCTTTTAATACAGAAAGGTTTTAAGACACCCTGAGTGGCTCACCCTGTGACCCCAATCACAAAAAATTGTCCCGAGGAAATTATTTTGAGCAAAAATTGTCTCGCCTTTTCTCTCTCTCTCATCTCTCTTTTCTCTCTCTCTCTTCTCTCTCTCCTCTTCTCTCTTCTCTCTCCCTCTCTCTCTCTCCCCTAGGTTAGTGAATAAAAACGAGATTAAGTGAGTTACGTGGTCTTCACGAAGGATTTGTTATTCAAAACATGCTAAATGAGAGGCTGGTGCACTCCCTTCTCCTTAGCATGATTTCCCCCCCCCCCCCTCCTTCCCCCTAAATTTACTTCTTTTCCTTCCCCACGGATTCCCCACAATC
>NC_069412.1:53210404-53287904 GCF_026875155.1 Cherax quadricarinatus
AAAAAAGAAAGCAGCATCAGGTAGGTGGTCCAAAACCTGGTTCCCTGGCAAGGACGACAAGGTTATCTCCCTATGAATCTTCCCCCTCTAAAATCGACAGGAGGGGCCACCTCTACTAGTAGTAAAGAGAAGGCGGACCTTTTTTGCTGAACACTTTGCTACCAAAATGCAAGTTCCTGAACCAGCAAGGGACCCTCCTTGGCTAGCTGCAAGAACTGTGTCAAAACTGTCAGTGGTGACAATAAGGCAGGAGGAGGTGCATTTCCTTCTTAAATCGCTTGACCAAGAAAAGGCTGTGGGCCCAGACAAGTTGAGCCCAAGATTGCTGAGAAGATGTGCAGACCAGCTAGCATCACCTCTAACTCCCATCTTTCAGCACAGCCTAGTACAGTGTAAATGGCCCTCTCTATGGAAAGAGGCAAATGTAGTCCCTGTTCACAAAAGAAGAGCAGAGCAGAAATCAGCAACTACAGACCAGTGTCATCCTGTCAATCACATGGTAAGATCCTTGAGACAATCTCAAGTCAAATGACAGAGTTTTTTGACTACCACTCACTACTTTGTGACCGTCAATATGGCTTCAGGAAAGGTTACTCTGCTGCTGATCTGTTGTTAAACCTCTCACTAAGTGGCACCAGTCACTGGATGAATCTAAAGTCAGCTGTGTGGTAGCACTGGACATTGCTTGTGCTTTCGACCGGGTGTGGCACCAGGGCCTCTTAGCAAAACTTCAAGCACTGGGAATTGCAGGCTCTACGCTGTCTCCTCAGTGATTACTTTCATGGTAGATCTCTAAGTGTAGTTCTCAGTGGAACTGAATCAGCAAGACATCCATTGGGCAAGTGTTCCACAATGAAGCGTGCTGGGACCATTGTTATGGAATGTCTACTTCAACGACCTTCTTCATCTCATCCCAGAATCACATGCATATGCAGACGACTGTACACTGACATTCACTTATCCAAGAGAAGAAATGCCAGCTGCTCTAAGCTACATCAATCACCAGCTAAGAGCTATATCAGCTTGGGGAAATAGACGGCAAGTAACATTTGCACCTGAGAAAACGTAAATGATGATCGTCTCTAGGCACCATGATGGTAATGCTGGTGCAGTAGTAAGGATGAATGGGAGGGTGTTGGCACCTGGAGAAGTTGATGTCCTTGGGGTGAAATTTGACTCCAAATTAACCATGAAGAACCATGTTGTAAATCTTGCAAACAAGGCAGCCAGGAAGCTTATAGCACTTCGCCGTATCTCGCATCTGCTTGACAGTAGGGGTTGCAAGATTCTGTACGAGGCACAAGTACGCTCACACCTTGAGTATGCTTCACTTTCTTGGTTTGCCTGCCCCCTCCCCTCTCATCTGCGACTGCTTGACAGAGTAGAGAACAGAGCAAGACGTCTCATCTCTCGCCTGGACCCATCCTGGATAGATCTGTCATTTCAGCAGAGCCTTCAACACAGGAGGGATGTGGGTGGGTTTACTGTTATGTACAAGGCCAATATTGTCCAAGTACCACACTTGGATCCACTTCGAGGACAGCGTGAAACAAGCTTTTATGCCACAAGACGGGCAGAAAGCAGCAATTTCACTCTGGCTGTAACCTTCTCCAGAACATCACTCCATCTGAGATCATATATACCCAGGATGACTCGAGTATGGAACACATTCGTACAGCGTAATGATGTCAACGAGATCAAGTCAGTTGATCAAATGAAAATGCTGGCCCACAGATGGCTCCAACTTCATCCTGTTCCTTAGTTGCATGTCTCGAAACAATAAAAATGCTTTCAAATGAGCTGATGTAGGTAACAGCTCTTAGCTTGCCAATAAAGTTAGGAATCCTTAACCTGTAAATAGCTTGTCAATAAAGCTAGGGATCCTTAACCTTGTCAAACCCTGTGTAAAAAAAAAGTAAAGAGAAAGTGACAAGGGTAAAGGGAAAGTGAAAAGAGTAAAGAGAAAGTGACAAGGGTAAACGGAAAGTGACAAGCGTAAAGAGAAAGTGACAAGGGTAAAGGGAAAGTGACAAGGGTAAAGAGAAAGTGACAAGGGTAAAATGAAAGTGACAAGGGTAAAAGGAAAATGACAAGGGTAAAAGGAAAATGACAAGGGTAAAAGGAAAGTGACAAGGGTAAAGAGAAAGTGACAAGGGTAAAGAGAAAGTGACAAGGGTAAAAGGAAAGTGTCAAGGGTAAAAGGAAAGTGTCAAGGGTAAAAGGAAAGTGTCAAGGGTAAAGAGAAAGTGACAAGCGTAAAAGGAGAGTGACAAGGGTAAAGGGAAAAGGACAATCGTAAAGAGAAAGTGACAATGGTAAAAGAAAGTGACAAGAGCAAAGAGATAGGGTAGTGTAGAAAGATAAAGGGAAGTAGAGAGAAGGACACAGGTGACTCTTTACTTGTCAACAATAACACCCTTGATCCTCTCACTAGCGGTTATAATAATAACCATATGTTTTAAAGCGGTGGAGGGGTAAGCCAGTGGAAGGTCTCTGATGATCAAAAGTTCCAGCTGTGGGTGATCATATGACTAAGATCCGCGTCTTTATACACTTGTCCTGTTTCCTGAGAAACTTTACCTAACTTAACCTAATCTAATCTAACCTTACATAACCTAACCTAATCTAAGCTCTCTCTCCTACTATTGCTGTTACTAATACTGATGCTACTCCTACAACTATTACTACAACTGCTGCTGCTACTTATACTGCTACTGTTGCTGCTGCTACTTATACTGCTACTACTACTACTACTGTTGCTGCTGCTACTTATACTGCTACTGCTGTTGCTGCTGCTACTTATACTGCTACTGCTGTTGCTGCTGCTACTTATATGCTACGCTGTTGCTACTTATACTGCTACTGCTGTTGCTGTTGCTACTTATACTGCTACTGCTGTTGCTGCTGCTACTTATACTGCTACTGCTGTTGCTGCTGCTACTTATACTGCTACTGCTGTTGCTACTTATACTGCTACTGCGTTGCTGTTGCTTATACTGCACTGCTGTTGCTGCTGCTACTTATACTGCTACTGCTGTTGCTGCTGCTACTTATACTGCTACTACTGGTTGCTGTTGCTACTTATACTGCTACTGCTGTTGCTGCTGCTACTTATACTGCTACTGCTGTTGCTACTTATACTGCTACTGCTGTTGCTGCTGCTACTTATACTGCTACTACTGTTGCTGTTGCTACTTATACTGCTACTGCTGTTGCTGCTGCTACTTATACTGCTACTACTGTTGCTACTTATACTGCTACTGCTGTTGCTGCTGCTACTTATACTGCTACTGCTACTGCTGTTGCTACTTATACTGCTACTGCTACTGCTGTTGCTGTTGCTACTATACTGCTATGCGTTGCTGCTCTACTTATACTGCTACTGCTGTTGCTGCTGACTACTTATACTGCTACTGCTGTTGCGTTGCTACTTATACTGCTACTGCTGTTGCGCTGCTACTATACTGCTACTACTGTTGCTACTTATACTGCACTACTACTGGACAGGGCATGCCGTACCAGCTATTTGTTAATTATTTGACAAACACTCAGCCGCCTCTGAGTGAAGTCAAGTGCAAATCTTACATTCTGTACTAACAGTCTTCGAGGTTTGTTCCCAACCCATGGCGGCCTGGTCACAGATAGCTGGCCTCCAGGTCACAGATAGCTGACCTCCAGGTCACCGGTCACAGACAGCTGGCCTCCAGGTCACTGGTCACAGACAGCTGGCCATCCAGGTCACTGGTCACACTGATCAGCTAAGTCCCCCAGGTCACTGCTCACAGACAGGTGGCTTCCAGGTCACTGGTCACAGACAGCTGGCCTCCAGGTCAATGGTCACAGATAGCTGACCTCCAGGTTACTGGTCACAGACAGCTGGCCTCCAGGTCACTGTTTGATTGTTGGATTTGCTTTTTTTTTCGCTGGGATAAAGCTGTAGATGACGCTTCGTTTGTGTTAGATCATTATCAAGTTATAGATCATGCATCAGTATCACGTTACAGGTTCTAGAGGGACTGTTATTTTTCGGTCCATGGCAGACCGAGATTGTGGGTTTATGACTTGTGAGTGTTTGACTTCACTCTCAGATGACTAACTTCATTTTCAGATGACTATCAAACTTCACTTTCCAATGACTAATTACCACTTTTTTGTCATTACAGAGAGGAAGTGTCGAACGTCGTACGGGTAATACCACCTAAAGTGATCCCCAGCAGCTGTAAGTGCCTACACTATCACCTCTGGTAATAAGGTATCTGTTAGGAAAGTTGCACATGTAACAGTGCTGCATCCTGGTAGTGGCAGATCCAACCACTTTCAGTAGTAGTTGCCTCAAACGAGTGACACGGGCAAAGTAAATCAGCCCTTTCTGGGTAGCTTAGAAATCTTGATCGAGTGTGGAAAGTTTTCATAATGGAAAAGGATCGCATACGTAAGATGAGCATCAGAACCTCGCGGCGGTCTTCAACGGTGAACATCATCCGGCGGCCGTTTGGGATGAGCAAAGCAGCGTTCAGCGGCCTCAAAGTGACGGTGTTGTGGGTGTCATACCTGCTGCTCGGCTCAGCTATCTTCATCTACCTGGAGGAGACGCACGAGACAGTGTACGCCGTCACGGACCACCATCACTGGGCGAAATTTAAAGGTAAGGTTCTACACCCTCTGCCCACAGTTCTTGTCTGCCAAAAGGTAAGATGGTGAGCCTTTTAGTGACGGTGCTTCAGTGAAAATCAACCTCCTTATCTTACACATAAATTAGACTTAATTTTGAAGACATATTTGGAAAGAGAATATCGTATGACATACAACCAGGATGCTGCAGACATGTTGTCTCTGCATCGTAACACTGAGTCTCTTGAAAAATAATAATAATAAAAAAAAACAGTCGCTCTGGAGAATTCTTAGTTTGAAGAATCAGACTCATATGCAACATCTGGGTATCTTTATTTGAAGACGTTTCGCCATTCAGTGGCTTTGTCTAAACAAATTCAAGAACATAATGGGAAGACTGTGGAACTATATATAAATGACGAGGTGATCAGTCCCTCAGCTTTAGAGTTGGTGAAGATTACCGTAGTCTTGATTACCTCGTTCTTGAATTTGTTTTGATAAAGCCACTGGATGGCGAAACGTCTACCAATAAAGACACCCAGATGTTGCACATGTGTCTAATTCTTCATCCTGTCAGTACTGTATACCAGTCCTTGGTTTCCCTGAAGAGTCTGTCACATAAGCGCAGTTGCCCCCATGCTCCGAGGGTCTCCCATCCTACTGTAAGGAAGCTGTAGCATGGTGACAGGCCCTTCTATTTGTGGGTTGTTCTGGGTTTACCTGTAATTGGCAGCATTCTCTCTGGGTTCTTGAGGTTCCTGTTCTGCTGTGGTGAAGCTTCGCTTGATATCATTAACCTCCTTGTGTCTGGCGTACTTTCCCACCGACGTATGACAGACGGCACCAAGTAGCCCAGATTGATCAGCTGATACCTTGCCGCAAATGCACCTATGTTGGGGCGGCTAGGCAAAGAGCTACACAAATCCGAATGGCCTGTGGGTCGATCCGAGTGCTGAAGGAGGAATCGTGGGACAGTCTAACAAGAAAATCTTGAATGTGTGCCTTTCGCTAGGCAGACGAGCTTGTCCTTTCCTGAGGATTGTTGAGGCACTGTGTGGGGATTTTTTCCACGATCGAGTTGTCCCATGGGACTGCTTGCTGTCTACTAGGAGGAGCTGGTCTGCTTGAAGAATCTCAAGCGCTGCCCCACTGTGCTGCCTGCATTCGATGAACTTAGGGGTCGTGAGCTCTGCAGCATTTGAAGCTTTCAGGAAATCTACTTAACTAGATGACTGGATACCAAGGCACGAGACACAGAAATGCAGGTAATGCTACCTGTGTTGCCTTGCGCACTTTCTAAAGATAAATCTTTAGGAGTGGCGTCATATTTTCATGAGTGTTGGTTTTAAGCAAATAACAATACTTTGACTATATCGGATCGAACTAGATATTTACCATTATCCCAAGACACTAGGTAAATTTCTTGACGACTTTGTCACACTGGCCACGCAATAGTGTGCGACCGCTGACTGTCACCTTTGTAGAATGGGAATATCTCAGTGTTTGTCAAAGGATTGGGTTTTATTCTGCTCTCCAGGAGGAATATATATATATATTTATATATATATATATTATATATATATTATATATTATATATATTTATATATATATTATATATATATATATTGCAAACAATCGCAGACAGGAGATCTTAGCAATGCAAAACAAGCCACGGAGGGAGAAGGTGGAAACCTTTAGCTCAAGTAATTTCACACTTCTCAGTGCGTCATCAGGAGCTATGCAAAGTTGCAAGGCAAGGAGTGAAGGGAAGTTTTCTCAGAGTAGTGCAGTGCGGGTTGGCACCAGCCGTAGCCTCCAGCTGGTGTTGTTGGGGTGGCAGCGAAGTTAAATCTCGTTCTTAAATGCCTTGGTGTTAATCTTTTATTTTTATAGTTCCTGGATAATGTTCCTTCATAATCTCTCCCTTCAATCTGGTATCCAATCTTTCATCACCTAAACTTATTATCCTCATCACCTTGCTCTTTCCTACATTCACTTTTAATTTTCTTCTTTTACATACCCTACCAAATTCATCCACCAACCTCTGCAACTTCTCTTCAGAATCTCCCAAAAGCACAGTGTCAGCAAAGAGCAACTGTGACAACTCCCACTTTGTGTTTGAGTCTTTATCTTTTAACTCCACACCTCTTGCCAAGACCCTCGCATATATATATATATATATATATATATATATATATATATTAATATATATATATTATATATATATATATATATATATTTATAATGTCATGCCGAATATGTAAAACTGGTCAATTAGCAAGAACTCATTTAAAAATTAAGTCCTTTCTAAAATTTTCTCTTATACTCTTAAAATATATTTTTTCATTAATGTTAATGTAAAAAATTTTAATTTTGCACCAAAAGAATCTTAGAAAACTTACCTAACCTTATTATAACAAGAAAATTTATTTTAGCCTAACCCAACTAATATATTTTAGATTTGTTTACAAAAATTTAACACTAAACAAACACAGTAAAATTATATTTTTTTCGTTAGGTTCAGAATGATTTTGGCGAAATTATTGCATACACAAATTTTCGCTTGTCCTATATGGCAAGATGAGCGTTGCTATTTAAGCCAAGATCGCAAGTTCTGCCTATTCGGCACGACACACATATATATATTATATATATTGTCGTGCGAATATGTAAAACTTGCGATCTTGGCTTAAATAGCAACGCTCATCTTACCTTATAAGACAAGTGAAAATTTGTGTATGGAATAATTTCGCAAAAATCATTCTGAACCTAACGAAAAAAAAAATACATTTCATTGTGTTTGTTTAGTATTAAATTATTGTAAACGTATTTAAAATATATTTAGTGGATTAGGCTAAAATAAATTGCGCTTGTTATTATAAGGTTAGGTAAGTTTTCTAAGTTTCTTTTGGTGCAAAATTATAAATTATTACATTAACATTAATGAAAAAAATATATCTTTAAACGTACCAGAGAAAATTTTAGAAAGGACTTAATTTTAAAAGAGTTCTTGCTAATTGACCAGCTTATTGCAGTTTAAAAAACTGTAGTGTAAAGCCCGACTCACGAAATCGTAATGACACGATTGCAAACCAACTATACCCCGGCCGGGATTGAACCGCGGTCATTGAGTCTCAAAACTCCAGCCCGTCGCGTTAGCCACTAGACCAGCTAGCCACAATAAGATTCGTCCAACTAGGTATATTTCTACACCATAGGAAGGTTAGCACAGGCACCCTGTGACCACAAATGCAAGTTTTTACAGACGAATCTCAGCTAGCGTGGCCGTGACGAACTCTAGCTCATCGTAAAGAGTCATGTTGACGGCAGTGAAGGGATTGAGCTAGAGTTCGTCACGGCCACGCTAGCTGGAGATTCGTCTGTAAAAACTTGCATTTGTGGTCACAGTGGTGCCTGTGCTAACCTTCCTATGGTGTAGAAATATACCTAGTTGAACGAATCTTATTGTGGCTAGCTGGTCTAGTGGCTAACGCGACGGGCTGGAGTTTTGAGACTCTATGGACGCGGGTTCAATCCGGCCGGGGTATGGTTTGTAAAGCACCCTTCTGGCAAGACAGTGATGGAGTGAAAGATTGGTGAAAGTTTTTCTTTTTCGGGCCACCCTGCCTTGGTGGGAATCGGCCAGTGTGTTAATAATTATATATATATATATATATATATATATATATATATATATATATATATATATATATATATATATAATTATATATATTAATGTCGTGCCGAATAGGCAGAACTTGAGATCTTGGCTTAAATAGCAACGCTCATCTTGCCATATAGGACAAGCGAAAATTTGTAGTATGCAATAATTTCGCCAAAATCATCTGAACCTAACGAAAAAAATATATTTCATTGTGTTTGTTTAGTATTAAATTACTGTAAACAAATCTAAAATATATATAGTTGGGTTAGGTAAAATAAATTGCTGTTGTTATAATAAGGTTAGTAAGTTTTCTAAGTTTCTTTTGGTGCAAAATTATAAATAATTTTACATTACATTAATGAAAAAAAATATATCTTTAACGTATAAGAGAAATTTGAAAGGACTTCATTTTAACGAGTTCTTGCTAATTGACCAGTTTTACATATTCGGCACGACATTATATATATCCACCTCTAGTGTAAATTGTGGGACCCACAGCCTCGGAGATAGTGGAATATAAAAAGGCTTCAAGGAAGATATTTGGATTTCTCCTGAACGTTTGAATATTCCACTTTCCATATCCACCCATCTTTTAATATTATTTTTTTTATCTCAAGGAAATATTTTATTACATAATATAGGTACAGAAGATTTAAGAGATACATTGTTGAATATAAGGGTGGATATAGGTACAGTGTTGTTACGTGTGTATACGATTATAAGCGAAATCTCATTCAGCTCCTCAGAGCTGGGGGTAGTGCCAAAATACAGCTGGCATTACGTTTGAACGCGCACTGAGCCGCTGGGAAATGAAAACTAGTGCCCTGGGATCCACTAGTTACCTTGATGAGTCTTTTTCCAGCTCTTGAGGAATTTTAGATGCACTCTTTTCCCATGAGCAAGGGTTTCTTTGAGCTATGGAACAAACATATATATATGGCAAGTTCTCCATATTTTCTAGACTTTTGGGACTCCGAAGCTGGCAGCTGCCCCTCCTTCTCCTGGTGTATTGGAATAGGTATCTGCCAAGGTTGATGCACATTATGTCCCACACCCATGCTTCCATCTGTCCAGGCTTGAAGGGTTTGATACATTGGACGCTTCTGGACTGCATCAGTTTGCATATAGTTGGGTGGCTCCCGTACTGCTGGGCATCAGCTGTTGTGAGATCACTCTTGATATGGTTATTAACCTCTCAGTCTTGCAATCTTTCCCTCGGATTATCGGAACAAGCCATGGTACCCGATATCGGTCTGCCATGCTTCACTGCCAAAATACACTGTGTTCGGCTGAGATAGGGCGGCAAGTCGAAAGGCAAACCTTTTGGGCAGGTGGTCTGTGGGTCGAGGACGTTGTGCCAAGGCTGGAGTGGGAACAGCCAACAGAAATCGCCACTGATAAAGGTAGCAAGTGTGGCACGAAGCGTCCAGCCTTAGCCACAGTTTTTCAAATTATGCGAGTAAGCCTAACCTTTGCCCAAGTGACTTATTATTGTAATAACTCGTGAGGAAGCGAGCATAGTGCCTCACGAGTACAACAGTACTCAAGGAAAAAGACAGATGCTTCAATTACTTGAACCAAGAGCCCTTCTCCAGCATGAGAGGTATTAATAGTAAAACAAAGGCAAAAGAGTAAGTCGTTATTAAAACGTTTACGCTCACAGCTGTTATTAAAACGTCTCGCCCAGAGTGAGCTTTATCAAATTACTATTAAAAACACAACGGAAATTGACAAGGGTGTCAGTATAAGTTTGTAAAGTTTACCTGAATCTCTTACAAGTTCACAAGTCATATAGTGCAAAATATTTAACAGATTTTTGTTTTAAAATCGTCTGAGGGGGATGATGGTACCTCCGGTAAGGTTATCTACTGGTATAGTTATCACAAAGGCGCAACTGCTTACCTAGTTTGCCTTTGAGGGGAAGTGGGGGGCCAAGACCCCCTCCCCAGACACCCACCTTTTTCTTTGTCTTCACGAAAATTGATAAGGTTCTGCACCTCGAGGCGCCTACTGTACCTGTTCTTAAAGCTGTGTATAAAGAGACGCTACATTCTAGGTTACGAGTGTTCTTCATTTTCTAGCAACCATCATAAGGACATAAGAGAGGAGCACTGCAACAGGTCTACTGGTCTGCTATCAGCAGCTACTACAGGTGCTATCAGTAGCCACTACATATGCTGTCAGCAGCTACTATAGGTGCTATCAGCAGCTACTATAGGTTCTGTCAGCAGCTATTAACACCACAAACGTCACGAGGTAAGGTTTACAAAGCCTGAGACGAGCCTACTCTCCCTTAGTACAAAGCTAAATTTGTGGTACAACGAAGACAGTTGCAGTGTGCAACAGTGAAGATTGAGTGGCGCTTGAGAGTATCTTAATTACCTTAAGTGCAACTAGAGTAGATTTCGAGTGACACTTAAGTTGGGACACGAAGAGATACATTAGCCAGGCGTCACATATCTGGAAATTAAATATGTACTACTCAGTAATGAGGATTTCAGCAGACGGCGGTTACAATGAAAATATATTAATGATACAATGAAAGCATTATATTATTCATGGTATACAATGATGTGAAGTAGATGATTAAGACACATGTGAAACACCTGAGTAAATTGCTCTAGCGTTGTACTTCTGTGTAGGACAGGATAAGATACTCAGAGGTAAGACTCGTGTGAGAGGGCAGTGAGGATAGTGGAAAACAAGTGAAGGATAGTAGTCTAAGGTGTCCTGTAGGTAGCTAGCGCACTCAGCTCACACTGTGGTCCGGGGGTCGATTCCTGGTACGGATGGAAACCTTATGACGTGTTTCCTTAAGACACTTGCTGTCCAGTGTTCACCCATCAGTAATAATAGGTACTTGGATGTCAGTCGACTGGTGTGGGTCGCATCCTGGGGACAAGACTGACCTAATTTGCCCGAAATTCTCTGCATAACAAGGGGCTTTCTATACAGTAGTATGTCATTGATGTCACAGCTAGGCCTGTATACCTTGCACATGTACTTGTAGAAATAAAGATTATTATTATTATTATTATTATATTAATTAGGAGTGAGGGGAAAGAGCCGGGGGCTAGACCCAGTCACATGGCGTTGGTTGGCCAGAGTTGAAAAAAAAGTGCTGGTTGCTGTGCTGACTATATGCTTGCTGTTGTAGATCATGGTCGGGCTCAGGTGGCAAAGGCTCGGCAGTAGGTAGCGCCGGTGCTGCGTCATACGCTACATTTTTTTTTCTCAAATGCTATGGTAGGTAGATAGAAAGGGATATGGTATTGATGGCTAGAAAAGGGCGTCTTTTAAGGTCCATCCGTGCAGAGGGCAGGGCAGCACATGTCTTACACAGAGTGACATACAATGTGACACTGACAGTTGTACTGAGGTGAAGCCAGTGGTGGACTGAAGGCAGTGACTGTGATTGCATTACGAGATGGCGAGGAAAATCAAGGCACATAGTGAGATAAAGTAATAAGGTGAGATATAACAGATTACACAGTGGAGACAATAAAGGAGTGAGACTTCCTATTGAGAGCTTTATGAGACGACCAACAAAGTTGGCAGTGAGGGAGACCAAACCACGACTGTGATGATGACGTAGAACCGTGAAGACGACACTTCACAGTGTGTGCATGTCTGTGTGTGTAGTTACTAATTGTAAAATGTACTTAACAATAGACACTTGGCCATATATATATATAATATATATATATATATATATATATATATATAATATATATATATATTATATATATATATATATATATATATATAATATATATATATTTATATATATATATATAAATATATATATATATATATATATATATATATATATATATATATATATATCGTGCCGAATATGTAAAACTGGTCAATTAGCAAGAACTCATTTAAAATTAAGTCCTTTCTGAAAATTTCTCTTATACGTTTAAAGATATATTTTTTTCATCAATGTTAAAGTAAAAATTTATAATTTTGCACCAAAAGAATCTTAGAAAACTTACCTAACCTTATTATAACAAGTGTAATTTATTTTAGCCTAACCCAACTAAATATATTTTAAATACGTTTACAATAATTTAGTACTAAACAAACACAATCAAATATATTTTTTTTTCGTTAGGTTCAGAATGATTTTGGCGAAATAATTTCATACACAAATTTTCACTTGTCCTATATGGCAAGATGAACGTTGCTATTTAAGCCAAGATCGCAAGTTCTGCCTATTCGGCACGACATATATATATATAATATATATATATATTATATATATATATAAAAATTAATATATATATAAAAAAATATATATATATATTAATATATATATATATATATATATATATATATATATATATATATAATCAAATCAAATAATAAAGTGCTAAACCGACAAGGGTCACTAGGGGCTATGTGTCAAAGTTCATACAGTAAAGTAGTTGCTGACAAAACAACAAAAAGTGATGGTAAGTCAAAGGCAGAACCGTGTGTAAGAAAGGAAGATAAGGTAAGAGCGGTATGGCAGCACCGTCGTCGTTGGAGGTAAATCTTGTGAGCTCGCTGGTAAACCAGACAAATCCACAAGAAAGCGAAGAACCGAAATAGTGACCCGACAAACCTCATCACAGAGAGGAATGGGGTGTCATTCCACGAGATACACATGGGTAAGGCGAGTATGGCCGATGCGGAGCCGAGAGAGTGCAGTCTCCCGAGAATGACAACGGTGGTAAGATGGCCACAAACCTGAAAGCAGTTTAATAGAGTGCAATTTGTTATGATGCATGGTCGACCACCGTTGTTGCCAACGGCCGTGAAGACGGGCAGAGATGGCTGTAAAATAATCCCTGAATGGAATAACTCTATAGGATACCAGAAGATCACATACTGCTGACCGAGCAGCAGCATCCACCTATTCATTTTTCCTGTACATCAACATGTCCAAGGACCCAACAGAAAACAACATCTTTTTGTTAGCAACGTGGTGCAACCAAAGTTGAATACGAAGGACCAATGGATGAGGAGAATCAAATTGTTTAATGGCATGTAAAGCACTGAGGGAATCTGAAATGATCACAGACGCCGAAGGAGACATGTAATATGGAGAAGGGCTATGGGGATGGTGTACAACTCAGCGGTAAAAATACTAGCCGAGTCTAACTATGACCCCGGACAACATTCTCAGGGAACACCGCCACAAAACCCAACACTGTCTGAAAATTTAGACACTGTATAAATAGTAAGGCGATTGTAAGTGATCAAGAAAAAGAGAGCGAGAAACAGCCGTAGGCAGGAGAGCTTTGGCACATGGCAGTAGGGGAGAACAGACATGAACCGTCAGGACCTCCCAGGGGGGAGGGAAAAGGCAGATGCTATATGAACATACAAGGGGGGCAACTGGAGAGAAGATTGGAGGAAGATTAAGAGAAAACAGTCGGAGGGGCACCGAAACAAATAACAGGCTTCTACTAGCGTCCCGAAACTAACCTGTACTTAAAGGAAAACGAAGGTCATGAGTAACGAAAGGGAATGAGCATCACGATGATCGGCTAAGGAAGGATAGAGGCTTTCAACAGGGAATGAACAAGGCACCAAGGCATAGACGTAGACCCCGATGAAGGGGATCTAACTTAGAAAGAGTTGTAGGAGAAGCCACAGAAATAACTTGGTCGCCATAATCCAGCTTGGACAAAGAATGCAAACAGAGGAGAGTCTAGTGATTTGCTCCCATGAACAATGTGCAAGAATTTTAGGAGATTCAGCCAATCAGGGTAAGGTGCCTTGAAAGAGGAAATGTGGTTTCCATGTCAACCGGCGATCTAATAGAAGGCCAAGAAACTTGACCGTATCACATTCTGGGATATGTGAGCTGTGTAAGATAATGAAATGGGTTTTTGCACTAGAAAATTTAAATCCACAAGGAGTGGCCCAATGGGAAACACGGTCAATCGCATTCTGAAGGAAGGCCGCTACCAGGCGACAGTCAGCGCTTGCAAAAGCTATAGCAAAGTCATCCACAGAAAGTGACGACCAGATATGCGATGGAAGAATGGAAGGAAGGTAGGTCATTGATAGCCCAAAGAAAAAGGGTAGTGGTAAGGACACAACCTTGTGGGACCCCCTCAGCGTGAACAAAGTCTGAGGAAAGCAACAGCACATAGCCCAAAATGGAACGGATAACTGCTGAATGAACTTTAAGCTTTTGTAACCCGACACATACTGGGGGAAACTGGGAGAGCAACACCTGGAGCGTTCCTCGATTACCCCTGAGGCCACGAATATTCCATTGTAAGTCATTATTCACAAAGACAGGTATGCTAACAATGAGAAGCAATAGAATCTATGGGCTAGTAGGGTCAGTGAAGCCAATGTGTGGAGGCAACGGAAAGTGTGTAAGCAAGGAGGAAACAGAATGCTGTGAAGGAAAAGACTTCTGTGAGGGTTGTGAAAAATAAAAAGGGGTAGAAGGAGGCACATTGGTGTCCTTTGAGGGTTTTGTCTCCACAATATAGTTGGAGATAGCATCAAGTGTTTCAGTGGACAAGGAAGATGCTGTACCATGACTTCAGAGACAGGTAAGGTAGAGCAAGTAGAGATCATGAAGACTATGGAGAGAACCAAAGAGGTCTGAGAGGGGAAGGAAGTATGAACCTGGAAAGATGTGCAGGCAGAGACAGAAAGTCCTGTGGTGCAACAGGAGAGGAAGGAGGCTGAAAGGGGACTGGGGGAAAATTCTTGGGGGGGGAGAAGAGGGGACCACACGAGGGGGGTGAACCTCAACCTTCGTGTGAGAGCTAGAAATGGGGTGAGAACTAGGCACCAAGGACGAAAAGGAGAACTGTTGGGGAATTGTAAGCACCGGAGGAATGCGAAGAGACTTGGGCTTAGGAGACAAGTTCAACTTTGCAGGTGATAGGCGCGAAGAAGGTGTAGGCGTGCAAGGTCTGGCAGATTGAGAAACTAGCAGGCGAGTTGAAGTATGAGTAGGAAGAGGTAAGGAGGTGTGGGTTTCAGAGGGTAAAACTGCTAAAGAATTAGAGACAGGGGTGACCCCGGAAGACATGGCACCAGAGGAGCTGGTAGGCTGGGGGACCATTAAGATTGGGGGTCTAGCTACTGGAGAATAAGAACATGAGGAAGATTCCCCTGAAGGCAGAGCCGAGAGACAGCCATAGCATAAGAAATGCCTTTGCTCTCCATAAGACAACAGATTTCTGGGTCATTAAGATCGGTGGGAAAAATAAGGATTAGTTTCACTGCAATTAAGTGAGGGGAAGACTGCAAGATGTATCGGCATGATCCATGGCACTGCAGACTGGGTACTCCGTTACACACCTGCAGTATTTAGTGGGATGTCCGAAGTGTCAGCAATTTCGACATTGTTGTGGTGTAGGGGCCCCTTGATGGACCCCTAGGGTGGGCCGCGATGTAAACGGGTAGGGAGTTCACGGCAGTAAAAAGATTAAGGGGGCAATGTTATGGGAAAGTGCTCTGCCCTGAGGGGGAGGATAACGTATGTATCCACTTTGGAACGGAAGGCCTAAAGGGCTAATTGCTCTAAAATATCGTCACCGCAAGCAAAAAATCCACTGCAAATGGTACATGGTTTAAAACCTCATACCACTGAAAAAATGAGAGTAGCTGTTTGTGAACTGATAAAACTTAAAAAAGGAAATAAAATGGGAAAGATAGGGCCCTGTTTGCTTTCTGAACTGTAGCAATGCAGAATTGCCCCCAAAGTGTTTTTGCAAGGTTATTGTGGCCAATGTGTCCAAAAGGGCTTTACCAATATATGGTCTGAAAAATAATCATTTGGGAGATGTCAGTTGAGGGAAAAAAAATTTGGTCAGTGATTGTAAACATGGTGCGTAGAGGTAAGTGTCCAGGGGGCTTTTTGGGTAGTGGGGCCAGAATCAAAAAACTGTATCAGCAAATGGTCTGGAGCATTTGGCATGGGGACAATGGGGGGCCGACCAAAAACCGTCGTCCGTATTTGGGGGGATGGGGGGGGGGGGGAACCCAGACGATAGTTAAGGTGTGAAAGGGGGGAAGAAGCACTGAAGAAACAGGCAGGCCTCAGCTCGGAGCAAATGACAAGTATCACCAGCAGAAGGACAGGGGGGGTAGAAAAGTTGGAGAATGGTTCAGTAATGAAGCGGTTTTCAACAGGTTTTGCGGTAAACAAAAGAGGCCTGGTGGAAAAGGGGGTATGGAACGAAGACCCCATGATGGTGGCATTCTTTTTATTATTTTAGAAAAAGAAAAGAAAAAAAAAAAAGAAAGGGACAGATGGGACAGTTCTAGAAGGCATGGAAGGGCTTCGAGTTCCTCCCTCATCCGAGGCCTCAAAACCGCCAGCGCGTGGAGCGCATGGAACCCATGCCATACCCTCCCTCCCACCCGAAAACCCAACGCCCCCAGGCTAGCAACCTCACATCACTGAGTCCCTCCTCGGGAAAAAAAGAGGGGCGGTCGACACCCCCCCAAAAAAAATTTCCCCCTCGGCTGCCACCCCCAGAACCAAAACCGACAGGATCCTCTGGAAATTTCACCCGTCCCTGCAGGCACCCTGCCCTACCCCCTGGAAAAACCCGGGAAAGGGGGGGCAGGGTGCTGCGATGATCCCGATTCACAGCAAATACATACTCCGAGGGCCCCACGGAGTGGGTTGAAACCCCAGTTTCTTCCCCCCACCCAGAAACGGTAATGCCAGAAGGACCCCCAAAGGTATTAAAGGGAAGGGGAAAGTGGAGTTGAGGGGGGGTCAGAAAGGAAAAAGTGGTTTGGGTATGGAAGGGGGGATTGCGGGGTAATTAGGTTTGGGTTTTAGGAAAGAGACAAACAACCCCCGCCCCCTTTCACCGCTCAAGGGGCCCCTTAAAGGATTTTTGTTTTTGTTGTGGGTTGTGTGTGTGGTGTGTGTGTGGGTTGTGGGGTTGGGGTTGTGGTGTGTGTGTGTGTGTGTGTGTGTGGTGTGGGGTGGGGTGGCAGCGACGTGCGCACGCGCTCAGCATTAAAACAGCAGGCTACACCCAAAAAACACGGAAAGCAAGAATTTAAATTTGATAAGTAACATTCATATTCCAGGTGTGTTTTGGTTTCCACCACCTTGACCCCAAAACAGTGAGACTTGCCCGAAAAATTTTGCAGGGGGAGTTCGACGTACACGTCGCCAGAGTACTGGGGATCGCAATGCACCCAAAGGGGCTTCCTGTTCTACATTCCAAAACACCAAATAACAAAAGAAACATGTAGCACGTATGTAGTTGATTTAAGCCAAAACTATGTATTCATAATTTTGATTATTATGACCCAAAAAATAAGGCCGCCCAGGGCTTAGGGCTTCCTCAATTGTGTGTGTGTGTGTGTGTGTAGACGATATATTTATGTCGAGCCGAATAGCAGAACTTGCCATTTGGCCTTAAATAGCAACGCCTCATTCTTGCCATATGGACAAGTGAAATTTGTGTATGCCATTAATTCGCCCAAAAAATCTTCTGAACCTAACGAAAAAAAATATCTTTCACTCTGTGTTTGTTTAGTATTAAATTACTGAATAAACAAATCTAAATATATTTAGTTGGGTTAGCTAAATAAATTGCTCTTGTGATAATAAGGTTAGGTAAGTTTCTAAGATTCTTTTGGCGCATAATTAAATTTTTTACATTAACATTAATGAAAAAAAAATTTTATCTTTAAACGTTTATAGGAGAAAATTTTAGGGAAAGGATTAATTCAAAAATTGAATTCTTGCTAATGGACCAGTTTAATATTCGGCACGACATATATATAATTATATATATATTATATCTATTATATATAATTTATATATATATATATTTATATATATATATATATTATATATATGTCGTGCCCAATACGGTAAAAAATTGCTTATTTTTAACTTAAATAGAAACGCACTTCTTTCCCGAATAAGGCAAGCGGAAAAAATTTGTGTATGCAATATTTCGCAAAAATCCTTGCTGTTTACTAATTAAATTATTGTCAACTTATATAAAATATATTTATTGGATTAGGCTGAAACACATTGATCTTGTTATAGTAAGGTTGGTAAGTTTCCTAAGGTTTTTTGCTAATTGACCAGTTTTACCTTTCTGCACCGACACACACATATACACATATATTTATAAACATTTGATGAAAGGATTCAAGGAAACCTGTTAGTACGGTGCCTGAGCTTCTAAAGGAGGGGTGAGGATGTTGCAGTTCGGAGGACCATTGAACAGTGTCCCTATCGTCTGGAAACACTGATTGAATGAATGACGGTGATGCAAGTGTTTCCTGTTTTTGGGAGGGTAGGGGTCATCCTACTTCGGTGGGGCACACACCGAGGTGTGTGTGATGTGTGTACCACAGAGTTTACCTTAATCCCTAGTTAGTAAACGGTTTACATGTAGCTTAATGTCCTTCATGTAGCCTCGTAGGCTTTAGAGCAATTAACCTAACCCATCACACCAATGGACGCAGCTTTCACTCCTCTCTCTCTCTTCTCTCTTCACGACTTCGGTTTTAACGGTCCTTATCTGGACCTCATATATTTTCAATGATTTATATTGATGCTATTTATTACTCTATTATTGCATCTGATAGAATATATTCTCAATCAGGCGCCCATGCTCTAGTGAGTCTATTTCATACGCAGAAACCCCTCGCCACTTGCTCAAAAGGACTGTTTGCAGAGTACCGAACTGTTTCAGATTGAGCAAAATGCTCCCACGAAACAAAATCTCTTAGAGTACTGCTAGTGGATCGCAGTGATCCCGGCGTTACGACTGGTACTAAGCAGTCGGCAACTCCTGCAAGACTAGCTAGGAGGAAAGTCACCCGAGGAGCACTCACGTCTAAGGAGAAAAAGTGTTCAAGTAGACAATCCAAAGGATTCTTGAGGGGCCGGTTTAACCGCGGTTTTACCCAGACGCATAGTACCAGGAAATAAGCCTAGATACCAGGAAATAGCATTAGATACCAGGAAACCATAGTACCAGGAAATAGCCCATAGATGACAGGGACAGCCATAGCTACCATGAAACAGCCATAATACCAGGAAGTAGACTACATGGACTGATGGTTCTATATGATGCCAAAGAAAAAATGCTGGCGTCAGCGTAAAGAAACTGTACGATCATTACTCGGGGAAATAAAATGTTTCAAGAGAAGGTGTTCGACCGTAGGCTCATGTGCAGGATGATGCTCACAGTACATGAATTACGAAGAACCATGAAATCAAAGGTACCACTAATGGCAATGATGCCACCGCGTAATGATTTTACATTCTGGTCCGAGTGGGAAAGAAACCATTCTAGAGGATATATATCATGAAGACCCGGAGTCTTCACAGTGTTCAAGCCGAAAGAGCCAGGCAGAATGGCTGGCCAGCTGCATGAACATGTCTCTGACTTTACCATAAATGTGAGAACAACTGACAACAAATTGCAACAAGTAACAGCGACTCAAGTACAGTAGTAATCTTCGACCTTGAAAAAGCGCTTGAGCTGACCAGTGCAACCTCATCTAAGTACCAGTGCATCCTCATCCTAGTACCAGTGCATCCTCATCCTAGTACCACTGGCATGCAGGGAAGTAAAGGGTAGCGTGTTACTCTTGATGAAATCATGCCTTTAGAACAGTCATGCTAGAGTCATCTTCCAGGGACACAACTCTGGCTACAAATTCCTTCGAAAATGACTCCACGTGGAGGAGTATTTAATTTCTCCTTGCTGAATTCCCTACTAAAGAGCTAGTCTAATTCCCTTTTCAAAGAGACACCAAGTACTGTGATGATTTTTTCTTTGGTTGTGACCAGGAAGGGGAGGCAACTAGCAGCAGAAAAGCCAGAGGGCAAGAACTCTGTACTTTAAACGTTAGCAGAAAAATCTCCAGGCATCATCTCCACATCTGAAAAACTCAGAGTTGAATGGGTGGTTAGGATCGACACACTACTGTGACATGTCCATGGAAGCACCTGGTTGAACCAATGAAGTCTGTTCAGGGTGGATACAATAGCTTCCTTATAATGCTAAAAAATTATTTCGTCGACAGACCGACGTGTTGATGAACGCAGAGAATTTATATTGTCATTGGTCCGACCATGATCATCGGGGCAAATTAGGTCACTTTTGTCCCAGGAGGCGACCCACACCAGTCGACTAAACACATGTCCCCAGTTTTAATGGATGGGTGAACTGCCAACCGGTTGTAAGGTAAACAAGCCGATGTTTCCACCTTTGCCTGGAATCGAACCCGGACAATCACCATGTGAAGCTCGACAGCTACTTGCCCCAGGCACGGGCCACTTGTTGTAACAAAAAGTGCAATTTACCAGCCGAGGAGTCACCCCACCGTCACCTTTGGATATCCTGAAACCAGTTGATACGTTATCTTGTATCACCAAGTAGCAAGCACCTCAGCAACAGCACAACTCTTGTATATAGTTACTGTCTTCTAATTATGTCCTGAATCTGTATTGATAAGCCACTGGATGGCGAAACGTTTTCTACAATAAAGTATCCAGAAGTTGCACATGTGTCTTAACTTTCACACTCCGTCAACCCAGAAACCATGAGGCTCCATGCATGAATCAGAACATGCGCCCAGACCGAAAGTCGCAACAGTACAGTGCACTTTGTTGCGTGTTTAGTTCAGTCGATCTGAGAAGCGTTGAGGCGGCCAGGAAGGCTACGAGTGTTTGCAATCGACTGGATGGCGGTCCTGGACCATAACACATTTTACAGGCCGCGCTAGGGGCTGTACAACAATCCATGGACTCATGCACTGCTATTAGCCCTGGTAACATTCTGTTATCTACTGACTCACTGCTGTGATTCCAAACACTAAGCATCCACAGCACAGGACACCCAAACTGTAACCTCGAGTTTTGGAGGCATCTTTCAGGCCCTAGTGTCGTGGCAGGAGAGGCACGCTGAACTGCCTACCAAGCTTGTTGGAATCAATGGGAATGAGGGCGGCCAGACGAGGCAGGCCAGTCAGCCACAAGCAACGACAGGTTTGGATTAAACGGCACCATTAGCCTACGTCAAACTACACTCAAAGCTGCCAGGCAGATAAGGGAAAATGCTTTTACCACAGGAATTCTCAATTTCATACAAAAACAGCAACAAGTACCAATCCCGACTTATACACAAGAATATGAGCCGACTCAAGCACAGTCATCCATGCGTTGCTCGTTTATGATATGCTGCCGACGGAGGATATTTGATATTGTAGAATGTGAACAATTGCCAAGAGTATGTTAGACGAAGCTGGAACTCTACTCCTACTGGACTGCCAAGCGACATTACCATCCAAGAACCAATAAAGTACATACAGTGACTGAACAATACACAATAATCCGCACATAGGAGAAAAGAAACGGCTTATAACGGTCGCTTCGGTCCGATTTGAACCAATCACGTAGATGGCTTGCTCCTGCCCTTACATCCCCTATTACCACCTACAGGCATCAAAATTTGCAGCTAGGCTAGGATTCCTCGGCGTAAATAACTACCCTATACTCCCTGAAGTCGTCTCCGTTGGCGCGTAATCTGACTAATTTTCAGTATTAAATTAATTGAAAAAAATATGTTGAAATAAAAAGAAACAGACGGGATGTCTAGCCCGTCTGGGCCACGCAGGCAGGCGGTGAAGAAGCCTAGAGCTTGTAAACTTATTAAAACACTTATAATAAATTTTCTCTTTAATATCAAGGGCTACACACGGACTTACACCTTCTGAAAGTTTTAGTATACACGAGGTTCTTAGTAGCCAAGCGCTGATCCATCATGTGTTTATCACTCGCGTCACATGATTTACCCCCACCTCCTAACATATATAATTTTACCTAAAAAAATATATATATGTATATTATGCAATAAGTTCACCAGTAACAGGTGATATCACTGAATCAGATAACCCACCGTGAGATAAATATAATAGTGATATTTCAAGCGCCTTCGGATTTCTCCTGCGAGAAATCTCACGAACCAGATACCGTTGGAATTTGCAATTTTCATTCACAGTGGGTTATTTGCACACACACATATTATTAATTTCTACATATTTATATCTATATATTATATATATTTTATATATTTATATTATAATAACAACACTGCGAGGTCAAGGAGTAGACCCATGCTTGCTTTGCCTGCCTCATGGTGGGCGAAAACTCAGGACGCCTTAATTCCTGGACCACCCAATCTTAAGAGTAGCGCATCCAGCAGAAACTGAGTGTTGTATAGCTACCCAAGGGACGTTACGGTGGTGTGGATGACTAGGGTAATTTTATTCTACTCCTGTTTGCTATATAGTATAACAAACAGTATTTTTATTATTGTACCCAATGAAACAAATGGTATTGTTCAATAACATACAAACTGTGACTACTCTAAGGAGGTGTGAAAGGACTGTAGTGGTCCGTGGGCTAAGGCGTCATGAGGTTCCGCCACCATGTGGCCGGCGAAAGCAGCATGGGTACGATCTTTGACTAGTATGAAGAATGCAGCCTTACATAACACTAAGCTCTGTACAGTTCTTCATGTTCCATCTTTCTTCATACGAGATTGCAGGACTCAAGGCACAAGCTTTTCTCAACTAAACCGCCCATGGAACAGTCCCTAAACAGTTATCAGTATCTCCATTGGCCGATGTTGCCACGAATACTCGCGGGCACTTGGCTATGAGTAACATCAACGTTTCCACCATACACACATCTATCATAGACCTCCCTACGAAACGCCGCCACACATCCTCTAACTTCTACAGCAGGGTTACACTATCCCTTGGGGTTCTGTCCAGAATTATGTAGGCGAGACAGGCAGAGATCTTGCAGTCCGCCTGAATGAGCATCGAACTGCCTTAACAGAGACGATGTAAGGTACGCCTGTGTCCTCCACAGGACTCCATGGGGTATTTGATGAACTGGAACGAGGACATTACTCGTTCTCACCGAACAGACCTCAGACGCCGACGGTGCCACTAGAAGCTCACTAATCGCCGTCACCGAACTATAGAACGCAAACACTGGAAACTACAAAATTTCAACAAACATTGGCATACCTGATTACTTAAGCAGCACCTATCCAACAACACAGGAGTCACATGATTTCATGTATACCAGTTCATCATTAGGGTAAGAGGTTGTTTTGATAAGGACCTGCCTTGATGGGCAGTAGGCCTTCCACAGTGTTCCTCCATTCTTATGTTTGATGACATTTCTTCTAGGTCACGTGCGTCACAATCTCACTCTCCGGCCTATATATATAATGTCTTTGTCTACTCTGTATGTTAGAAGTGACAAGGTCACAGGACGAAACGTTTTCTACTTAAATATGTTAGAGTGTTTGCTACGTTGTCTTTCTAAACCAACTTGTCGGTAGTTTATTAAAGGTTTATACATGAAGATGAAATAATTTGTTAAAATAGCAAGATTAAAAAAACTAAAGACTTCAAGTGAACAATAGTGTGGAAAAACAGAAATACAAGAAATGTATTATATACTATATATATATATATATATTTCTATTTATCTATTCTATATAATATTTATTATTATATATATAATATATCGTGCCGAATATGCAGAATTTGCGATCTTGGCTTAAATAGCAAACGCTTTCATCTTGCCATATAAGACAAGCGAAAATTTGTGTATGCCATAATTTCGGCCCAAATCATTCTGAACCTTACGAAAAAAATATGATTTCACTGTGTTTGTTTGTCTTAACTTACTGTAAACCAAAATCTAAACCATATTTAAGTTGGGTCAGGCTAAAATAAATTATTCTTGTTATAATAAGGTTTTAGGTAGTTTTCTAGATTCTTTTGAGCAAATTATAATTTTTTACATTAACATATAATGAATAAATATATCTTTAAAGTTATACGAGACAATTTTAGAAAGGACTCCTTTTTAAATTGAGTTCTTGCTAATTGACAGTTTTGCCTATTCGGCCCGACATATATTTATGACGGAATTGCAAGTCGCAGGCGAAATATACCCAACATGATCTCTGGCTGAGGAGACTCGCACCTTGGAACATGGTACGCAGTGTTTACAATTACCCACCACAGGACCATACCTTGGGTTCCAGTTTGTGCTAGACGTTGATCCAGGCAGCAGCTTTCAGGGGAAGGTTACAGCTTTTCATTCATCCCTGCCTGCATCGTCCAACTATTATATATATATATATCTCTATATATATACATATATATAATTATATATATATATAGAAATTAATATATTATATATATATGTCGTGCCGAATAGGCAGAACTTGGGATCTTGGCTTATTTAGCAAAACGCCTCAATCTTGCCATATAGGACAATGTGAAAATTTGTGTTATGCAATAATTTCGCCAAAATCATTCTGGAACTAACGAAAAAAATATATGTATCATGTTTGTTTAGTTTAAATTCTTGTACAACCTCAAATCTAAAATATATTAGTTGGGTTAGGCTAAAATACAATTGCGTTGTTATAATAAGGTTCGAGGTAAGGTTTCTACGTTCTTTTGGTGCAAAATTATATAATTTTTACCATCAACAGTAGTGAAAAAAAAAACATATATCTTTAAAAGTTATAAGAGAAAATTTTTAGACGGTCTTAATTTTAAATGAGTTCTTGCTAAATTGACCCGTTTTACATATTCGGCAGAATTATAAATATAATATATATATATATATAGATATTATATATAATTTATATATATATTTTATATATATATATACTATATATATATATATATCTGTATGTATGTCGTGCCGAATAGGCAGAACTTGCGATCTTGGTAAAATTGCAACGCTTATCTTGCCCATTATAGGGACAAGTGCAAATTTGGTATGAATAATTTTCGCCAAATCATTTGAACCTAACGAACAAAATTATTTGGATTGTGTTTGCTTAGATATTAAATTATTGTAAATGTATTTAAATAATATTTAGGTTGGGTTAGGTAAATTAAATTACTCTTGTTATAGTAAGGTTAGGTAAGTTTTCTAAGATTAAATAACCAAAAGTCACAATTACCGTGACGGGAAACAATACACAAAATAAAAAAACCCGCACATTAAAAGAGAGAGCTTAATCGTCGACGTTTCGGTCCGACTGGACCACTGACATAGCCATTGCCCAGTGACTTTGTCAATGACCAAGTCGGGACCGAAACGTCGTGTTCGTTTCTCTTTTATGTGCGGGTTATTTGTGTTATTTTTAAGATTCTTTTGGTGCAAATTAAAAATTTTTTCATTAACTTAATGAAAAAATATTTCTTGAACGTATAAGAGAAAATTTCAGAAAGGACTTAATTTTAAATGAGGTCTTGCGAATTGATCAGTTTTACCTATGCGGCACGACCTATATATATTTTATAATATGTGTTGTGTGTAGTGTGTGTGGGTGTGTGTGTGTGTGTGTGTGTGTGTGTGTGTGTGTGGGTGTGTATGTGTTATGTGTGTGGTGCGTAACCTATGGGTGTTTCCGCCCAGCAGGGGTGACCGGAAAAGAAGGAAGACTTTCATCATCGTTCACCATCACTGTTTGCTAAGGGTGGCCTACATACCGATATAAATTACAAAAAACCCACAAAGATCGTTATATTAATGTTCCAGTGTTGTGTATTATTCGACAATACACAGGTGAGAAAGTGAAAAAGTGCCGAGGATTACAATACAAGGTGAGGAAGTGAAGAAGTGCCGGGTTTACACTACACAGGTGAGAAAGTGAAGAAAGTGCCGAGGTTTACATTTAACAGGTGAGAAAGTGAGAAAGTGCCGAGGTTTACAACTCTATACTAGTGGCCGAGTTAAGGACCTGGCACTCTGGGGACTGGAGGTCAAAAGAAATGAGCCTGGCACTGTTAGAGGATAAGAAACCTAGGATGAGATGATTCATATAAAATCTACAGAGGACTCATAAGGTGGGGCAGTGGCAGGGCCAGACGTGAATAGGACTGAAACGTCTTAAAACTTTAAGGGAAAAAAATATGCCAAAGTTATTTGAATATTTCGGACGATTCAGAGCGGGATGCATGAGCATTACTGCGTTCCGTTCATGGCAGTTACAAGCAACAACTGACTGATAGGGCTGTTAGGAGGTGTTTTTCAGCTTCAGGTATCAGGCGGATAAGTGGGATACGCTCGACGAAGAAATGGATACCGGGTCTATGCCTCCATTTTATAGATAGGTCTGCATAGACCACGGAGGGTAGAAGGATTAAACTGGTAAACAGCGACTTAAGAAGTAAGGCCGGCGTGAGACTAACCCTTGCGACCACACAACTCCGTAGCAATGCGAAGGGTGCGTGCGAACAACACACCCACACACATGACCACAAACACACACACTACTCACAAACACACCAACACAAACACACCACACAACCACCCCCAACACCCACAAACCCCCACCCACAAACACAACACAACCACAAGAACCACATCCAAAACCAACACAACAAATAAACACCAACAACCACCCAAAACACCCACACGCTCAAAACCACACACACACCAAACACACACACACACACCCACACACCCATGCAGGTGGTCTGACGTGAGTACAGCTGCGACTTTTCGGACTACTTAACCACTGGGTCATGTGTGTGATCTTCATTTCCTAACAATACTTTATTAAAGCCTGATTAGTAGGTTTTGTGCGTTGTTTTGGTTATAATAATTATTATAGTTGAGAATATATCCCTTGAATAAAACCTATTACCTCCCATTGCCTCCGGGCCTCTGAACCTCTCGGTTTAGAACAAGGATGATAACAAATACCCACTCCCGACCGAATACTCCACCACCATGCAAAAGTCTAAATATGCTCACATAACGGACACATCCAAACTTATTCATGTGCCTATACATACTTGAACAATACACGCAACATTAAAACCTCTCCACCTCAAACTCTCCGCCTCAACTCTTAACCGGACAGCTCGACCATAACACAAGACACACGATTCTTCGGTGTTGATGTTCCCGTGTCATATCACACTGTTGTTAAAAGGCTATGCACATTAAGGGCCCCCACATTTGGAATTCATTACCTAGAACATATAAAGTAACCAGGCTCTGAACATCAATTTAAAAATTTCTAAAAAAAAAAAACCAGTCTCGCCAGGACCTAAATAAACTAAACCACTCAATCTTTAACATTACCAATAATTCTCAATTACATTAAATCTTCAAATTCAAGACACCATACAGTAAATGCTCATCTTGTTTGTTATACTTGTTAAAGCAACAAATTTGGTACAAACTATACTGCTTTCAATATCGAAATGTTCACAATTTTATTGTTAAAATACTCAATTGTACTTCATATTGTAAACTGTTATTGTAATTTTTTATTCTACAGAACCTTTTATTACACAGTTAATTTTATTTTTGTTTAAGCTGCCCATATGCTCGCGATACAAGGGACTTTTAGCCTGTTCACCCAACTACTATAATTCTTGTACAACTATCATGTCCAAAATAAACTATATGAATATGACTACGATTAGTAGTAGTAGTAGTAGTTAATTATAATAACAATAATAGAATAATAAATACTCATATAATCTTTGTCCTTCACCATGGTTTATAGCATCTAAATTTTAACGCAACGCTCTTGTTATATAGCAAACAATTGCGAGGTATTGGCTCGGGGTTCACAACCGAACGACTCTGGTGGATTCCTAGGAGATGTAAATATGTACTTATGTTCCTTGTCCCTGTTGTCCCAGTTCTCTAGCAGTAATTACGTACCGGTGATTAGTGACTGCTGTAGGCTTGGAAAACATTGAGGCTTAGGATAAAAACTTTTCCCTGTAACTTCAACAGCTTCAACAACACTTTAACATCTTGTGGTACCAAATCTACTAAAATGTTAATTTTAAAGGAGAGGTCCGTTAACCAGGGAAGGCCCTCGCGTAGCTGACCCAAACGTTTCAAACGGGGGCGTCATCCTCTAAGGCTCTCGCGTTCAGGAACACACATATCTTGTTTCTGACGAACCTGACCTCCCTTCACCCTTTAACATCCTGTGGTCGTGTGTTGCAGGCATCAGGAAAGCCAGCAGTCCACTAGGACTGACCCTTACCAATTCTGTTTCTCCTCTTAGGAAAACGGATAACAGGGACTTTAGACGGTGGAGCGGACCGTACACTGCCTCACTGTCGGGAGGGCGCGGATGTTATTGTTGAGCGACTATTGAACTGTGGTGTCAACACCCATCTTGGGCAAGAAGCTATTGAATAACTGATGGTGATGTGTTTCCTTTTTAGGGTCATTCCTACCTCGGTGGGCTTGATAATCCATGAGTGTAACCTTTTTTCACTGTTAAATGGGGATCAAATATAAACAACAATAGAAGCGCTGGCTTTCTACCAGCTGGCTCATAGGACTGCCTCCCCCGAGCCCCTTTGAAGGCGGGGTGTAGATGGCAGCCAGAGGCCTAGCTTCTCCCTAGAGCCCCGTGAGGGTGGGAATGTGGCTAGGCTGGGGGGACACTTGGTCCCAAAGATGAGGGGTACTTGTCCCTCCTCCATGGGAGGACTTAAGTCTCGAGGCCACTCCCAGTAGGGAAGCCAAGGCCGGGTCACCATACTTGGAAAGGACCCGGGCCGGGAGCCTCCCGGCGAAAAAAAAAACTAAAAAACGTATACAAAATAACTAGGGTAACCAGCAGAAATGAAGAAGGTAGTCTGACATTTAGATATACTTGCCACCTAACGATGTGTGAGTGTGTAAGGTTCCAAGTCAGTCCGGCTTCATAACTGCTGGTGGGTGCGGGATCCCTTAACGAGGCTTGGGCTACAATAAAGTCAGGGGTCGAGGACGGCTGCTGCTGCCGCCTTCTCCTGTCACTTTAGATTGTCTTGTGGTTTTAGCCTCTGCGGTCAAGTTGACATATACAGGATTAGATAGGTGTTCTGTGTAATATTCGCTGACAGTGAGCCATAACTCTTTATTTTAAGGATTTAAGTATTCGTGACTGGTATGAACAGATAAACAGCTTTACTGTACCTTGTGTTCGTCGATATGTTTTTAAACCCCATTACGAAGGCATCCTACGCGGACTTCTATGCTTGCTGCGGTGGTATCTTGGCATCTTGCACTGTTGCTGTGCCACACAAACTTCGTGTGTTCTTGCACCTGCTGCTGTGTCTAAGCAAGTTATTTCCTCTTAGCACATGCTGTGTGTCCACAAACAAACATGTGGCTCCTTGCACCTGTTGCTTTCTGTGTCACCACTTCCCTTTGACCTATCATCACCAGACTTCAAGGAGGGTGCCCTGGTGCTGGTGAGGAGGGTTGCCCTGGTGTGGTGACGGAGGGTGCCTGGTGTTGGTTAAAGGAGGGTGCCCTGGTGCTGGTGAAGGTGGGTGCCCTGGTGTGGTGGGTGCCCTGGTTGCTGGTGGGTGCCCTGGTGCTGGTGGGTGCCTGGTGCTGGTGGGTGCTGGGGAGAAGGTGGGTGCCCTGGTACTGGTGAAGGAAGGGTGCCCTCGTGCTGGTGACGGAGGGTGCCCTGGTACTGAGGTGGGTGCCTGGGTACTGAAGGAGGGTGCCTGGTATGAAGGAGAGTGCCTGGTACTGAAGGAGGGTGCCTGGTTAATGAAGGAGGGTGCCTGATCCTGGTGAAGGAAGGTGCCTGGTACTGGTGAAGGAGGGGTGCCTGGTCCTGACGGCGGGTGCCTGGTACTGAGGTGGGTGCCCTGGTACCTGGTGAAAGGAGGGTGCCCTGGAGGATATGGGAAGGCGTGCCCTGGTATGGTGCAGGAGGGTGCCCTGTATGACGGAGGGTTGCCTGGTACTGTGAAGGAGGTGCCCTGGTACTGGAGAAGGAGGGTTGCCCTGGTTTGACGGAGGGTGGCCTGGTACTGGTTGAAGGAGGGTGCCCTGGTATTGAAGGGAGGGTGCCCTGGTACTGAAGGAGGGTGGTCCTCGTATGAAAGGACGGTGCCCTGGGTATTGGTGAAGAGGGTGGCCCTGGTACTGAAGGGAGGGTGCACTGGTACTGGTGAAGGAGGGTGCCCTGTACTGGTGAAAGGTGGGAGCCTTGGTATGGTGAAGGAAGGGTGGGAAGGTGACTGGTACTAGTGAAGGAGGATGCACTGGTACTGAAGAGAGGGGTGCCCTGGTACTGGTGGAGGGTGCCTGGTACTGAAGGAGGATGCCTTGTAGAAGGAGGGTGCCTGGTACTGGGTGAAGGAGGGTGCCCTTGGTCCTGAAGGAGGGTGCCTCTGCGTACACTGTGAAGGAGGGTGCCTGGTACTGATTGGAAGGAGGGTTGCCCGGTACTGTATGACGGAGGGTGCCCTGGTAACTGGTCGACGGGAGGGGTTGCCCTGGTTACTGGTGAAGGAGGGTGCCCTGTACTGGTGAAGGAGGGTGCCCTGGTACTGGGCGAAGGGAGGGTGCCCTGATACGGGTGAAGGAGGGTGCCTGAGTATGAGAAGGAGGGTGCCTCGGTACTGATGACGGAGGGTTGCCCACCAGGTACACTAGGTGTGAAGGAGGGTGCCCTGGTACTGATGGAGGAGGGTGCCTTGGTATGGTGAAGGAGGGTGCCTGGATGATGAAGGAGGTGCCTGGTTACTGATGAAGGAGGGTGCCCTGGTACTGGTGAAGGAGGGTTGCCCTGGTTATGGTGAATGAAGGAGGGTGCCCTGGTATGGTGAAGGAGGGGAGGGTGCCCTGGCACTGAAGGAGGGTGCCCTGGTACTGGTTTGAAGGAGGGTTGCCTGGTACTGATGGAGGGGTATGCCCTGTAATGATGAAGGAGGGGCCCCTGGTACTGGTGAAGGAGGGTGCTAGGTACTGGTGAAGGAGGGTGCCCTGTATGAAGGAGGGTGCCCTGGTACTGGTGACGGCGGGTGCCCTGGTATGCTGAAGGACGGGTGCCCTGGTTAGATGAAGGCGGGTGCCCCTGGTACTGGTGAAGGCGGGTGCTGGTACTGGTGCAGAGAGGGTTGCCCTGGTACTGGTGCAGGAGGGTGCCCTGGTTATGGTGTAGGCGGGTGCCCTGGTACTGCGAGAAGGATGGGTTGCCTGGTATGATGACGGAGGGTGCCTGGTATGTTGAGGAGGGTGCCCTGGTACTGGTTGAAGGAGGGTGCCCTGGTAATGATGGAGGGTTGCCCTGGTTTACTGATGGAGGGTTGCCCTGGTACTGGTGAAGGGAGGGTGCCCTGTACTGGTGAAGGAGGGTGCCCTGGTATGGTGAAGGTGGGTGCCTGGTCTGGTGAAGGAGGGTGCCCTGGTACTGAGGAAGGGAGGGTTTGCCCTCGGTACTGAAGGAGGGTGCTGGTATGGTGAAGGAGGGTGCCTGGTACTGGTGATGAAGGAGGGTGCCTGGTTTACTGGTGAAGGAGGTTGCCCTGGTATGTGAAGGAGGGTGCCCTGGTCTGGTTACGGAGGGTGCCCTGGTACTGATGATGGAGGGTGCCCTGGTACTGATGAAGGAGGTGCCCAGTATGGTGACAGGAGGGTGCCCTGTGTATGATGAAGGAGGTGCCCTGGTACTGGTGACGGCGGGTGCCCTGGTAATGATGACGGAGGGTACCCTGGTACTGATGAAGGCGGGTGTGGTATGGTGAAGGAGGTGCCTGGTTTTTTTCCCCCCCCCCCCCCCCCCATCAGGTGAAGGAGGTGCCTGGAGGTTACTGGTGACAGGAGGGTGCCCTGGTACTGGTTGAAGGAGGGTGCCCTGCGTACTGATGACGGAGGGTGCCTGGTACTGATGACGGATGGTGCCTGGTACTGGTGAAGGAGGGTGCCCTGGTTACTGGTGAGGAGGGTGCCCTGGTATGGTGAGGAGGGTGCCCTGGTTGTGAAGGAGGGCCTGGTACATGGTGAGGAGGGGGCCCTGGTACTGATGAAGGGAGGGTGCCTGGTACTGAGACGGAGGGTCGCCTGGTACTGGTGAAGGAGGTGCCTGGTTAATGATGGAGGGTTGCCTGGTACTGATGGAGGGTGCCATGGTATGGTGTGACGGTGGGTGCCCTGGTACTGGTGAAGCGGGTGCCCTGGTATGGTGAAGGAGGGTGCCCTGGTACTGGTGAAGGCGGGTGCCCTGGTACTGATGAAGGAGGGGTGCCTGGTACTGGTGAAGGAGGGTGCCCTGGTACTGGTGAAAGGAGGGTGCCCTGGTTACTGGTGCCGGAGGGTTGCCCTGGATACTGTGTGAAGGAGGGTGCCTGGTACTGGTGAAGGAGGGTGCCTGGTACTGGTGCAGGTGGTGTGCCTGGGTACTGGTGAAGGCGGGTGCCTGGGTACTGGTGCAGGAGGGAGCCTTGTCCTGGTGAAGGAGGGGTGCCCTGGGTACTGGTGACGGAGGGTTGCTGGGACTGATGGAGGGTGCCCTGTTATGTGAAGGAGGTTGCCTTGGTACTGGTGTGCCAGGAGGGTGCCCTGGTATGATGGAGGGTTGCCCTGGTGACTGAAGAAGGGAGGGTGCCCTTGGTACTGGTGAAGGAGGGTGCATGGATCTAGTGCAGGAGGGTGCCTTGGTCCTGATGAAGGAGGGTGCCTGGAACTGATGAAGGAGGGTGTCTGGTACTGGTGAAGGAGGGTGCCCTGGTTATGAAGAAGGAGTGTGCCTGGTACTGGTAAGGAGGGTGCCCTGTACTGATGGAGGAGGGTGCCCTGGTACTGATGGAGGAGGGTGCCTGGACTGGTGAAGCGGGGTGCCTGGTTCTGTGCAGGAGGGTGCCTGGTCCTGATGAAGGAGGGTGCCTGGTACTGAATGAAGGAGGGTGCCCTGGTACTGGTGACGGCGGGTGCCTTGGTATGTGAAGGAGGGTGCCTGGTACTGGTGAAGGAGGGTGCCCTGGTACTGAAGGAGGGTGCCTTGGTACTGGAGAAAAAGGAGGGTGCCTGAGTACTGAAGGAGGGTGCCCTGGTACGGTATGACGGCGGGTGCCTGGTATGTTGAAGGAGGGTGCCCTGGTTACTTGGTGAAGGAGGGTGCCTGGTACTGGTGAATGAGGGTTGCCTGGTACTGGTGAAGGAGGGTTGCCCTGTACTGGTGACGGAGGGTGCCTGGTACTGGGTGAAGGAGGGTGCCCTGGTTACTGGTGAAGGGGGTGCCTGGTCTGATGAAGGATGGGTGCCCTTGGTACATGAAGAGGAGGGTGTCCATGGTTATGGTGAAGAGGGTGCTGGTACTGGTGACGGAGGGTTGCCCTGGTATGGTTGTGCAGGAAAAAAGGGGGGGTGCCTTGGTACTGATGGAAGGCGGGATGCCCTGGTACTGATGCAGGAGGGTGCCTGGTACTGATGAAGGAGGGTTGCCCTGTATATGATGAAGGGGTTGCCCTGGTACTGATGAAGGGGGTGTTCCTGGTACTGGTTGAAAGGAGGGTTCCCTGGTATGATGAAGGAGGGTGCCCCTGGTACTGATGAAGGAGGGTGCCCTGGTACTGGTGAAGGGAGGGCTGCCTGGTACTGGTGATGGAGGGTGCCTGGTACTGGACTTGACCCACAAGGACAGTGAGACTTGCCAGAACTTCCTGCAGGGCGACGTATCGACGTACACGTCGCCAGAGAGTACTGGGGTCGCAATGCACCAAGGTGCTTCCTGTTCTACATTCCAGAACACCAAATAACAAAAGAAACATGTAGCACGTATGTAGTTGATTTAAGCCAAAACTATGTATTCATAATTTTGATTATTATGACCCAAAAAATAAGGCCGCCCAGGGCTTAGGGCTTCCTCAATTGTGTGTGTGTGTGTGTGTGTAGACGATATATTTATGTCGAGCCGAATAGCAGAACTTGCCATTTGGCCTTAAATAGCAACGCCTCATTCTTGCCATATGGACAAGTGAAATTTGTGTATGCCATTAATTCGCCCAAAAAATCTTCTGAACCTAACGAAAAAAAATATCTTTCACTCTGTGTTTGTTTAGTATTAAATTACTGAATAAACAAATCTAAATATATTTAGTTGGGTTAGCTAAATAAATTGCTCTTGTGATAATAAGGTTAGGTAAGTTTCTAAGATTCTTTTGGCGCATAATTAAATTTTTTACATTAACATTAATGAAAAAAAAATTTTATCTTTAAACGTTTATAGGAGAAAATTTTAGGGAAAGGATTAATTCAAAAATTGAATTCTTGCTAATGGACCAGTTTAATATTCGGCACGACATATATATAATTATATATATATTATATCTATTATATATAATTTATATATATATATATTTATATATATATATATATTATATATATGTCGTGCCCAATACGGTAAAAAATTGCTTATTTTTAACTTAAATAGAAACGCACTTCTTTCCCGAATAAGGCAAGCGGAAAAAATTTGTGTATGCAATATTTCGCAAAAATCCTTGCTGTTTACTAATTAAATTATTGTCAACTTATATAAAATATATTTATTGGATTAGGCTGAAACACATTGATCTTGTTATAGTAAGGTTGGTAAGTTTCCTAAGGTTTTTTGCTAATTGACCAGTTTTACCTTTCTGCACCGACACACACATATACACATATATTTATAAACATTTGATGAAAGGATTCAAGGAAACCTGTTAGTACGGTGCCTGAGCTTCTAAAGGAGGGGTGAGGATGTTGCAGTTCGGAGGACCATTGAACAGTGTCCCTATCGTCTGGAAACACTGATTGAATGAATGACGGTGATGCAAGTGTTTCCTGTTTTTGGGAGGGTAGGGGTCATCCTACTTCGGTGGGGCACACACCGAGGTGTGTGTGATGTGTGTACCACAGAGTTTACCTTAATCCCTAGTTAGTAAACGGTTTACATGTAGCTTAATGTCCTTCATGTAGCCTCGTAGGCTTTAGAGCAATTAACCTAACCCATCACACCAATGGACGCAGCTTTCACTCCTCTCTCTCTCTTCTCTCTTCACGACTTCGGTTTTAACGGTCCTTATCTGGACCTCATATATTTTCAATGATTTATATTGATGCTATTTATTACTCTATTATTGCATCTGATAGAATATATTCTCAATCAGGCGCCCATGCTCTAGTGAGTCTATTTCATACGCAGAAACCCCTCGCCACTTGCTCAAAAGGACTGTTTGCAGAGTACCGAACTGTTTCAGATTGAGCAAAATGCTCCCACGAAACAAAATCTCTTAGAGTACTGCTAGTGGATCGCAGTGATCCCGGCGTTACGACTGGTACTAAGCAGTCGGCAACTCCTGCAAGACTAGCTAGGAGGAAAGTCACCCGAGGAGCACTCACGTCTAAGGAGAAAAAGTGTTCAAGTAGACAATCCAAAGGATTCTTGAGGGGCCGGTTTAACCGCGGTTTTACCCAGACGCATAGTACCAGGAAATAAGCCTAGATACCAGGAAATAGCATTAGATACCAGGAAACCATAGTACCAGGAAATAGCCATAGATGACAGGGACAGCCATAGATACCATGAAACAGCCATAAATACCAGGAAGTAGACATACATGGACTGATGGTTCTATAATGATGCCAAAGAAAAAAATGCTGGCGTCAGCGTAAAGAACTGTACGATCATTACTCGGGGAAATAAAATGTTTCAAGAGAAGTTGTTCGACAGTCAGCTCATGTAGCAGATGATGCTCACAGTACATGAATTACGAAGAACCATGAAATCAAAGGTACCACTAATGGCAATGATGCCACCGCGTAATGATTTTACATTCTGGTCCGAGTGGGAAAGAAACCATTCTAGAGGATATATATCATGAAGACCCGGAGTTTACAGTGTTCAAGCCGAAAGGAGCCAGGCAGAATGGCTGGCCAGCTGCAGAAATGTTCTGACCTTTACCTAAATGTCGAGAACAACTGAACAAATTGCAACAAAGTAACAGCGACTCAAGTACAGTAGATAATTCTTCGACTGTAAAAGCGCTTGAGCTGACCAGTGCAACCTCATCTAAGTACCAGTGATCCTCATCCTAGTACCAGTGCATCCTATCCTAGTCCCACTGGCATGCAGGGAAGTAAAGGGTTAGCGTGGGTATTACTCTTGATGAACAATCATAGCCTTTAGAACAGTCATGCTAGAGTATCTTCCAGGGGACACATACTCTGGCTACAAAATTCCTTCGAAAATGACTCCACGTGGAGGAGTATTTAATTTTCTCCTTGCTGAAATTCCCTCTAACGAGTAGTCTAATTCCCTTTTCAAAGAGACACCAAGTACTGTGATGATTTTTTCTTTGGTTGTGACCAGGAAGGGGAGGCAACTAGCAGCAGAAAAGCCAGAGGGCAAGAACTCTGTACTTTAAACGTTAGCAGAAAAATCTCCAGGCATCATCTCCACATCTGAAAAACTCAGAGTTGAATGGGTGGTTAGGATCGACACACTACTGTGACATGTCCATGGAAGCACCTGGTTGAACCAATGAAGTCTGTTCAGGGTGGATACAATAGCTTCCTTATAATGCTAAAAAATTATTTCGTCGACAGACCGACGTGTTGATGAACGCAGAGAATTTATATTGTCATTGGTCCGACCATGATCATCGGGGCAAATTAGGTCACTTTTGTCCCAGGAGGCGACCCACACCAGTCGACTAAACACATGTCCCCAGTTTTAATGGATGGGTGAACTGCCAACCGGTTGTAAGGTAAACAAGCCGATGTTTCCACCTTTGCCTGGAATCGAACCCGGACAATCACCATGTGAAGCTCGACAGCTACTTGCCCCAGGCACGGGCCACTTGTTGTAACAAAAAGTGCAATTTACCAGCCGAGGAGTCACCCCACCGTCACCTTTGGATATCCTGAAACCAGTTGATACGTTATCTTGTATCACCAAGTAGCAAGCACCTCAGCAACAGCACAACTCTTGTATATAGTTACTGTCTTCTAATTATGTCCTGAATCTGTATTGATAAGCCACTGGATGGCGAAACGTTTTCTACAATAAAGTATCCAGAAGTTGCACATGTGTCTTAACTTTCACACTCCGTCAACCCAGAAACCATGAGGCTCCATGCATGAATCAGAACATGCGCCCAGACCGAAAGTCGCAACAGTACAGTGCACTTTGTTGCGTGTTTAGTTCAGTCGATCTGAGAAGCGTTGAGGCGGCCAGGAAGGCTACGAGTGTTTGCAATCGACTGGATGGCGGTCCTGGACCATAACACATTTTACAGGCCGCGCTAGGGGCTGTACAACAATCCATGGACTCATGCACTGCTATTAGCCCTGGTAACATTCTGTTATCTACTGACTCACTGCTGTGATTCCAAACACTAAGCATCCACAGCACAGGACACCCAAACTGTAACCTCGAGTTTTGGAGGCATCTTTCAGGCCCTAGTGTCGTGGCAGGAGAGGCACGCTGAACTGCCTACCAAGCTTGTTGGAATCAATGGGAATGAGGGCGGCCAGACGAGGCAGGCCAGTCAGCCACAAGCAACGACAGGTTTGGATTAAACGGCACCATTAGCCTACGTCAAACTACACTCAAAGCTGCCAGGCAGATAAGGGAAAATGCTTTTACCACAGGAATTCTCAATTTCATACAAAAACAGCAACAAGTACCAATCCCGACTTATACACAAGAATATGAGCCGACTCAAGCACAGTCATCCATGCGTTGCTCGTTTATGATATGCTGCCGACGGAGGATATTTGATATTGTAGAATGTGAACAATTGCCAAGAGTATGTTAGACGAAGCTGGAACTCTACTCCTACTGGACTGCCAAGCGACATTACCATCCAAGAACCAATAAAGTACATACAGTGACTGAACAATACACAATAATCCGCACATAGGAGAAAAGAAACGGCTTATAACGGTCGCTTCGGTCCGATTTGAACCAATCACGTAGATGGCTTGCTCCTGCCCTTACATCCCCTATTACCACCTACAGGCATCAAAATTTGCAGCTAGGCTAGGATTCCTCGGCGTAAATAACTACCCTATACTCCCTGAAGTCGTCTCCGTTGGCGCGTAATCTGACTAATTTTCAGTATTAAATTAATTGAAAAAAATATGTTGAAATAAAAAGAAACAGACGGGATGTCTAGCCCGTCTGGGCCACGCAGGCAGGCGGTGAAGAAGCCTAGAGCTTGTAAACTTATTAAAACACTTATAATAAATTTTCTCTTTAATATCAAGGGCTACACACGGACTTACACCTTCTGAAAGTTTTAGTATACACGAGGTTCTTAGTAGCCAAGCGCTGATCCATCATGTGTTTATCACTCGCGTCACATGATTTACCCCCACCTCCTAACATATATAATTTTACCTAAAAAAATATATATATGTATATTATGCAATAAGTTCACCAGTAACAGGTGATATCACTGAATCAGATAACCCACCGTGAGATAAATATAATAGTGATATTTCAAGCGCCTTCGGATTTCTCCTGCGAGAAATCTCACGAACCAGATACCGTTGGAATTTGCAATTTTCATTCACAGTGGGTTATTTGCACACACACATATTATTAATTTCTACATATTTATATCTATATATTATATATATTTTATATATTTATATTATAATAACAACACTGCGAGGTCAAGGAGTAGACCCATGCTTGCTTTGCCTGCCTCATGGTGGGCGAAAACTCAGGACGCCTTAATTCCTGGACCACCCAATCTTAAGAGTAGCGCATCCAGCAGAAACTGAGTGTTGTATAGCTACCCAAGGGACGTTACGGTGGTGTGGATGACTAGGGTAATTTTATTCTACTCCTGTTTGCTATATAGTATAACAAACAGTATTTTTATTATTGTACCCAATGAAACAAATGGTATTGTTCAATAACATACAAACTGTGACTACTCTAAGGAGGTGTGAAAGGACTGTAGTGGTCCGTGGGCTAAGGCGTCATGAGGTTCCGCCACCATGTGGCCGGCGAAAGCAGCATGGGTACGATCTTTGACTAGTATGAAGAATGCAGCCTTACATAACACTAAGCTCTGTACAGTTCTTCATGTTCCATCTTTCTTCATACGAGATTGCAGGACTCAAGGCACAAGCTTTTCTCAACTAAACCGCCCATGGAACAGTCCCTAAACAGTTATCAGTATCTCCATTGGCCGATGTTGCCACGAATACTCGCGGGCACTTGGCTATGAGTAACATCAACGTTTCCACCATACACACATCTATCATAGACCTCCCTACGAAACGCCGCCACACATCCTCTAACTTCTACAGCAGGGTTACACTATCCCTTGGGGTTCTGTCCAGAATTATGTAGGCGAGACAGGCAGAGATCTTGCAGTCCGCCTGAATGAGCATCGAACTGCCTTAACAGAGACGATGTAAGGTACGCCTGTGTCCTCCACAGGACTCCATGGGGTATTTGATGAACTGGAACGAGGACATTACTCGTTCTCACCGAACAGACCTCAGACGCCGACGGTGCCACTAGAAGCTCACTAATCGCCGTCACCGAACTATAGAACGCAAACACTGGAAACTACAAAATTTCAACAAACATTGGCATACCTGATTACTTAAGCAGCACCTATCCAACAACACAGGAGTCACATGATTTCATGTATACCAGTTCATCATTAGGGTAAGAGGTTGTTTTGATAAGGACCTGCCTTGATGGGCAGTAGGCCTTCCACAGTGTTCCTCCATTCTTATGTTTGATGACATTTCTTCTAGGTCACGTGCGTCACAATCTCACTCTCCGGCCTATATATATAATGTCTTTGTCTACTCTGTATGTTAGAAGTGACAAGGTCACAGGACGAAACGTTTTCTACTTAAATATGTTAGAGTGTTTGCTACGTTGTCTTTCTAAACCAACTTGTCGGTAGTTTATTAAAGGTTTATACATGAAGATGAAATAATTTGTTAAAATAGCAAGATTAAAAAAACTAAAGACTTCAAGTGAACAATAGTGTGGAAAAACAGAAATACAAGAAATGTATTATATACTATATATATATATATATATTTCTATTTATCTATTCTATATAATATTTATTATTATATATATAATATATCGTGCCGAATATGCAGAATTTGCGATCTTGGCTTAAATAGCAAACGCTTTCATCTTGCCATATAAGACAAGCGAAAATTTGTGTATGCCATAATTTCGGCCCAAATCATTCTGAACCTTACGAAAAAAATATGATTTCACTGTGTTTGTTTGTCTTAACTTACTGTAAACCAAAATCTAAACCATATTTAAGTTGGGTCAGGCTAAAATAAATTATTCTTGTTATAATAAGGTTTTAGGTAGTTTTCTAGATTCTTTTGAGCAAATTATAATTTTTTACATTAACATATAATGAATAAATATATCTTTAAAGTTATACGAGACAATTTTAGAAAGGACTCCTTTTTAAATTGAGTTCTTGCTAATTGACAGTTTTGCCTATTCGGCCCGACATATATTTATGACGGAATTGCAAGTCGCAGGCGAAATATACCCAACATGATCTCTGGCTGAGGAGACTCGCACCTTGGAACATGGTACGCAGTGTTTACAATTACCCACCACAGGACCATACCTTGGGTTCCAGTTTGTGCTAGACGTTGATCCAGGCAGCAGCTTTCAGGGGAAGGTTACAGCTTTTCATTCATCCCTGCCTGCATCGTCCAACTATTATATATATATATATCTCTATATATATACATATATATAATTATATATATATATAGAAATTAATATATTATATATATATGTCGTGCCGAATAGGCAGAACTTGGGATCTTGGCTTATTTAGCAAAACGCCTCAATCTTGCCATATAGGACAATGTGAAAATTTGTGTTATGCAATAATTTCGCCAAAATCATTCTGGAACTAACGAAAAAAATATATGTATCATGTTTGTTTAGTTTAAATTCTTGTACAACCTCAAATCTAAAATATATTAGTTGGGTTAGGCTAAAATACAATTGCGTTGTTATAATAAGGTTCGAGGTAAGGTTTCTACGTTCTTTTGGTGCAAAATTATATAATTTTTACCATCAACAGTAGTGAAAAAAAAAACATATATCTTTAAAAGTTATAAGAGAAAATTTTTAGACGGTCTTAATTTTAAATGAGTTCTTGCTAAATTGACCCGTTTTACATATTCGGCAGAATTATAAATATAATATATATATATATATAGATATTATATATAATTTATATATATATTTTATATATATATATACTATATATATATATATATCTGTATGTATGTCGTGCCGAATAGGCAGAACTTGCGATCTTGGTAAAATTGCAACGCTTATCTTGCCCATTATAGGGACAAGTGCAAATTTGGTATGAATAATTTTCGCCAAATCATTTGAACCTAACGAACAAAATTATTTGGATTGTGTTTGCTTAGATATTAAATTATTGTAAATGTATTTAAATAATATTTAGGTTGGGTTAGGTAAATTAAATTACTCTTGTTATAGTAAGGTTAGGTAAGTTTTCTAAGATTAAATAACCAAAAGTCACAATTACCGTGACGGGAAACAATACACAAAATAAAAAAACCCGCACATTAAAAGAGAGAGCTTAATCGTCGACGTTTCGGTCCGACTGGACCACTGACATAGCCATTGCCCAGTGACTTTGTCAATGACCAAGTCGGGACCGAAACGTCGTGTTCGTTTCTCTTTTATGTGCGGGTTATTTGTGTTATTTTTAAGATTCTTTTGGTGCAAATTAAAAATTTTTTCATTAACTTAATGAAAAAATATTTCTTGAACGTATAAGAGAAAATTTCAGAAAGGACTTAATTTTAAATGAGGTCTTGCGAATTGATCAGTTTTACCTATGCGGCACGACCTATATATATTTTATAATATGTGTTGTGTGTAGTGTGTGTGGGTGTGTGTGTGTGTGTGTGTGTGTGTGTGTGTGTGTGGGTGTGTATGTGTTATGTGTGTGGTGCGTAACCTATGGGTGTTTCCGCCCAGCAGGGGTGACCGGAAAAGAAGGAAGACTTTCATCATCGTTCACCATCACTGTTTGCTAAGGGTGGCCTACATACCGATATAAATTACAAAAAACCCACAAAGATCGTTATATTAATGTTCCAGTGTTGTGTATTATTCGACAATACACAGGTGAGAAAGTGAAAAAGTGCCGAGGATTACAATACAAGGTGAGGAAGTGAAGAAGTGCCGGGTTTACACTACACAGGTGAGAAAGTGAAGAAAGTGCCGAGGTTTACATTTAACAGGTGAGAAAGTGAGAAAGTGCCGAGGTTTACAACTCTATACTAGTGGCCGAGTTAAGGACCTGGCACTCTGGGGACTGGAGGTCAAAAGAAATGAGCCTGGCACTGTTAGAGGATAAGAAACCTAGGATGAGATGATTCATATAAAATCTACAGAGGACTCATAAGGTGGGGCAGTGGCAGGGCCAGACGTGAATAGGACTGAAACGTCTTAAAACTTTAAGGGAAAAAAATATGCCAAAGTTATTTGAATATTTCGGACGATTCAGAGCGGGATGCATGAGCATTACTGCGTTCCGTTCATGGCAGTTACAAGCAACAACTGACTGATAGGGCTGTTAGGAGGTGTTTTTCAGCTTCAGGTATCAGGCGGATAAGTGGGATACGCTCGACGAAGAAATGGATACCGGGTCTATGCCTCCATTTTATAGATAGGTCTGCATAGACCACGGAGGGTAGAAGGATTAAACTGGTAAACAGCGACTTAAGAAGTAAGGCCGGCGTGAGACTAACCCTTGCGACCACACAACTCCGTAGCAATGCGAAGGGTGCGTGCGAACAACACACCCACACACATGACCACAAACACACACACTACTCACAAACACACCAACACAAACACACCACACAACCACCCCCAACACCCACAAACCCCCACCCACAAACACAACACAACCACAAGAACCACATCCAAAACCAACACAACAAATAAACACCAACAACCACCCAAAACACCCACACGCTCAAAACCACACACACACCAAACACACACACACACACCCACACACCCATGCAGGTGGTCTGACGTGAGTACAGCTGCGACTTTTCGGACTACTTAACCACTGGGTCATGTGTGTGATCTTCATTTCCTAACAATACTTTATTAAAGCCTGATTAGTAGGTTTTGTGCGTTGTTTTGGTTATAATAATTATTATAGTTGAGAATATATCCCTTGAATAAAACCTATTACCTCCCATTGCCTCCGGGCCTCTGAACCTCTCGGTTTAGAACAAGGATGATAACAAATACCCACTCCCGACCGAATACTCCACCACCATGCAAAAGTCTAAATATGCTCACATAACGGACACATCCAAACTTATTCATGTGCCTATACATACTTGAACAATACACGCAACATTAAAACCTCTCCACCTCAAACTCTCCGCCTCAACTCTTAACCGGACAGCTCGACCATAACACAAGACACACGATTCTTCGGTGTTGATGTTCCCGTGTCATATCACACTGTTGTTAAAAGGCTATGCACATTAAGGGCCCCCACATTTGGAATTCATTACCTAGAACATATAAAGTAACCAGGCTCTGAACATCAATTTAAAAATTTCTAAAAAAAAAAAACCAGTCTCGCCAGGACCTAAATAAACTAAACCACTCAATCTTTAACATTACCAATAATTCTCAATTACATTAAATCTTCAAATTCAAGACACCATACAGTAAATGCTCATCTTGTTTGTTATACTTGTTAAAGCAACAAATTTGGTACAAACTATACTGCTTTCAATATCGAAATGTTCACAATTTTATTGTTAAAATACTCAATTGTACTTCATATTGTAAACTGTTATTGTAATTTTTTATTCTACAGAACCTTTTATTACACAGTTAATTTTATTTTTGTTTAAGCTGCCCATATGCTCGCGATACAAGGGACTTTTAGCCTGTTCACCCAACTACTATAATTCTTGTACAACTATCATGTCCAAAATAAACTATATGAATATGACTACGATTAGTAGTAGTAGTAGTAGTTAATTATAATAACAATAATAGAATAATAAATACTCATATAATCTTTGTCCTTCACCATGGTTTATAGCATCTAAATTTTAACGCAACGCTCTTGTTATATAGCAAACAATTGCGAGGTATTGGCTCGGGGTTCACAACCGAACGACTCTGGTGGATTCCTAGGAGATGTAAATATGTACTTATGTTCCTTGTCCCTGTTGTCCCAGTTCTCTAGCAGTAATTACGTACCGGTGATTAGTGACTGCTGTAGGCTTGGAAAACATTGAGGCTTAGGATAAAAACTTTTCCCTGTAACTTCAACAGCTTCAACAACACTTTAACATCTTGTGGTACCAAATCTACTAAAATGTTAATTTTAAAGGAGAGGTCCGTTAACCAGGGAAGGCCCTCGCGTAGCTGACCCAAACGTTTCAAACGGGGGCGTCATCCTCTAAGGCTCTCGCGTTCAGGAACACACATATCTTGTTTCTGACGAACCTGACCTCCCTTCACCCTTTAACATCCTGTGGTCGTGTGTTGCAGGCATCAGGAAAGCCAGCAGTCCACTAGGACTGACCCTTACCAATTCTGTTTCTCCTCTTAGGAAAACGGATAACAGGGACTTTAGACGGTGGAGCGGACCGTACACTGCCTCACTGTCGGGAGGGCGCGGATGTTATTGTTGAGCGACTATTGAACTGTGGTGTCAACACCCATCTTGGGCAAGAAGCTATTGAATAACTGATGGTGATGTGTTTCCTTTTTAGGGTCATTCCTACCTCGGTGGGCTTGATAATCCATGAGTGTAACCTTTTTTCACTGTTAAATGGGGATCAAATATAAACAACAATAGAAGCGCTGGCTTTCTACCAGCTGGCTCATAGGACTGCCTCCCCCGAGCCCCTTTGAAGGCGGGGTGTAGATGGCAGCCAGAGGCCTAGCTTCTCCCTAGAGCCCCGTGAGGGTGGGAATGTGGCTAGGCTGGGGGGACACTTGGTCCCAAAGATGAGGGGTACTTGTCCCTCCTCCATGGGAGGACTTAAGTCTCGAGGCCACTCCCAGTAGGGAAGCCAAGGCCGGGTCACCATACTTGGAAAGGACCCGGGCCGGGAGCCTCCCGGCGAAAAAAAAAACTAAAAAACGTATACAAAATAACTAGGGTAACCAGCAGAAATGAAGAAGGTAGTCTGACATTTAGATATACTTGCCACCTAACGATGTGTGAGTGTGTAAGGTTCCAAGTCAGTCCGGCTTCATAACTGCTGGTGGGTGCGGGATCCCTTAACGAGGCTTGGGCTACAATAAAGTCAGGGGTCGAGGACGGCTGCTGCTGCCGCCTTCTCCTGTCACTTTAGATTGTCTTGTGGTTTTAGCCTCTGCGGTCAAGTTGACATATACAGGATTAGATAGGTGTTCTGTGTAATATTCGCTGACAGTGAGCCATAACTCTTTATTTTAAGGATTTAAGTATTCGTGACTGGTATGAACAGATAAACAGCTTTACTGTACCTTGTGTTCGTCGATATGTTTTTAAACCCCATTACGAAGGCATCCTACGCGGACTTCTATGCTTGCTGCGGTGGTATCTTGGCATCTTGCACTGTTGCTGTGCCACACAAACTTCGTGTGTTCTTGCACCTGCTGCTGTGTCTAAGCAAGTTATTTCCTCTTAGCACATGCTGTGTGTCCACAAACAAACATGTGGCTCCTTGCACCTGTTGCTTTCTGTGTCACCACTTCCCTTTGACCTATCATCACCAGACTTCAAGGAGGGTGCCCTGGTGCTGGTGAGGAGGGTTGCCCTGGTGTGGTGACGGAGGGTGCCTGGTGTTGGTTAAAGGAGGGTGCCCTGGTGCTGGTGACAAGAAAACAAGGGGTGGAGATACAAACAAGGGCTGGAGATAAAAATAACCCTCAAGAAGCCAAAAAGGAAATATTTTTAAGTACTGGTGTGTTGGTGTGCATAGAAGTATATAAGATCGTCCTTATTGATAGGTTTTCTATGCATTTTGAAGAGAAGATTGACATTGTCCGGGTCAAAGAAGAAAATTTACCTTGTTTACGAGTTCCAGTGTAAACTTTATAGATAGCTTGACAACATGACTCACGAAATCGTAATGACACGATTTGACGCCCGTGGTATAGTTTGTTTAGCTTGACAGCGCTTATTTTGTTGACAAAGGTCAGGATATTAAAACATCTGGGATAGAACACCAAGAGATTGTCAGCGTATTTGAGCTTGGTAACTGTAGTGGGAGTGAGGGTGTTGAAATTAGCAATCTCGTTCTTCTCCTTAAAGAAGTTGGAAAGTACAGCACTGTTTGTAGCAATAATGACGTTACTTAAAGAAGTTGGAAAGTACAGCACTGTTTGTACCAATAATGACGTTACTTAAAGAAGTTGGAAAGTACAGCACTGTTTGTAGCAATAATGACGTTACTTAAAGAAGTTGGAAAGTACAGCACTGTTTGTACCAATAATGACGTTACTTAAAGAAGTTGGAAAGTACAGCACTGTTTGTACCAATAATGACGTTACATAAAGAAGTTGGAAAGTACAGCACTGTATGTACCAATAATGAAGTTACTTAAAGAAGTTGGAAAGTACAGCACTGTAGCAAAAATGACGTTACTTAAAGAAGTTGGAAAGTACAGCACTGTTTGTAGCAATAATGACGTTACTTAAAGAAGTTGGAAAGTACAGCACTGTTTGTACCAATAATGACGTTACTTAAAGAAGTTGGAAAGTACAGCACTGTAGCAAAAATGACGTTACTTAAAGAAGTTGGAAAGTACAGCACTGTTTGTAGCAATAATGACGTTACTTAAAGAAGTTGGAAAGTACAGCACAGTTTGTAGCAATAATGACGTTACTTAAAGAAGTTGGAAAGTACAGCACTGTTTGTACCAATAATGACGTTACTTAAAGAAGTTGGAAAGTACAGCACAGTTTGTAGCAATAATGACGTTTCTTAAAGAAGTTGGAAAGTACAGCACTGTTTGTAGCAATAATGACGTTACTTAAAGAAGTTGGAAAGGATACTGTTCAGCAGGTCTCTAAATTAGCATTGATTTCAATGTTTTCTAAATGCTATGTATATTATAAAGTCTCAGCAATGTTAGTGTCAGACACAGGTGAGGCTGGGGAGGGGCGGGTAAGTGTAACAAGACAGTGTTGGTGTCAGACACAGGTGAGGCTGGGGAGGGGGGTAAGTGTAACAAGACTGTGTTGGTGTCAGACACAGGTGAGGCTGGGGAGGGGCGGGTAAGTGTAACAAGACTGTGTTGGTGTCAGACTCAGGTGAGGCTGGGGAGGGGGGGGTAAGTGTAACAAGACTGTGTTGGTGTTAGACACAGGTGAGGCTGGGGAGGGGCTGGTAAGTGTAACAAGACTGTGTTGGTGTCAGACACAGGTGAGGCTGGGGAGGGGCGGGTAAGTGTAACAAGACAGTGTTGGTGTCAGACACAGGTGAGGCTGGGGAGGGGCGGGTAAGTGTAACAAGACTGTGTTGGTGTCAGACACAGGTGAGGCTGGGGAGGGGCGGGTAAGTGTAACAAGACTGTGTTGGTGTCAGACACAGGTGAGGCTGGGGAGGGGCGGGTAAGTGTAACAAGACTGTGTTGGTGTCAGACACAGGTGAGGCGGGGAGGGGCGGGTAAGCGTAACAAGACTGTGTTGGTGTCAGACACAGGTGAGGCTGGGGAGGGGCGGGTAAGTGTAACAAGACTGTGTTGGTGTCAGACACAGGTGAGGCTGGGGAGGGGCGGGTAAGTGTAACAAGACTGTGTTGGTGTCAGACACAGGTGAGGCTGGGGTGGGGCGGGTAAGTGTAAAAAGACAGTGTTGGTGTCAGACACAGGTGAGGCTGGGGAGGGGCGGGTAAGTGTAACAAGACTGTGTTGGTGTCAGACACAGGTGAGGCTGGGGAGGGGTGGGTAAGTGTAACAAGACTGTGTTTGTGTCAGACACAGGTGAGGCTGGGGAGGGGCGGGTAAGTGTAACAAGACTGTGTTGGTGTCAGACACAGGTGAGGCTGGGAGGTGTGGGGTAAGTGTAACAAGACTGTGTTGGTGTCAGACACAGGTGGGCTGTGGAGGGGGGGGGGTAAGTGTAACAAGACTGTGTTGTGTCAGACACAGGTGAGGCTGGGGAGGGGGGGGTAAGTGTAACAAGACTGTGTTGGTGTCAGACACAGGTGAGGCTGGGGAGGGGGCGGGTAAGTGTAACAAGACTGTGTTGGTGTCAGACACAGGTGAGGCTGGGGAGGGGCGGGTAAGTGTAACAAGACTGTGTTGTGTCAGACTCAGGTGAGGCTGGGGAGGGGGGGTAAGTGTAACAAGACTGCGTTGGTGTCAGACACAGGTGAGGCTGGGGAGGGGCGGGTAAGTGTAACAAGACTGTGTTGGTGTCAGACACAGGTGAGGCTGGGGAGGGGCGGGTAAGTGTAACAAGACTGTGTTGGTGTTAGACACAGGTGAGGCTGGGGAGGGGCTGGTAAGTGTAACAAGACTGTGTTGGTGTCAGACACAGGTGAGGCTGGGGAGGGGCGGGTAAGTGTAACAAGACTGTGTTGGTGTCAGACACAGGTGAGGCGGGGGAGGGGCGGGTAAGTGTAACAAGACTGGTGTTGGTGTCAGACACAGGTGAGGCTGGGGAGGGGCGGGTAAGTGTAACAAGACTGTGTTGGTGTCAGACACAGGTGAGGCTGGGGAGGGGCGGGTAAGTGTAACAAGACAGTGTTGGTGTCAGACACAGGTGAGGCTTGGGAGGGGCGGGTAAGTGTAACAAGACTGTGTTGGTGTCAGACACAGGTGAGGCTGGGGAGGGGCTGGTAAGTGTAACAAGACTGTGTTGGTGTCAGACACAGGTGAGGCTGGGGAGGGGCGGGTAAGTGTAACAAGACTGTGTTGGTGTCAGACACAGGTGAGGCTGGGGAGGGGGGGTAAGTGTAACAAGACAGTGTTGGTGTCAGACACAGGTGAGGCTGGGGAGGTGGGGGGTAAGTGTAACAAGACTGTGTTGGTGTCAGACACAGGTGAGGCTGGGGAGGTGGGGGGTAAGTGTAACAAGACAGTGTTGGTGTCAGACACAGGTGAGGCTGGGGAGGTGGGGGGTAAGTGTAACAAGACAGTGTTGGTGTCAGACACAGGTGAGGCTGGGGAGGTGGGGGGTAAGTGTAACAACTGTGTTGGTGTCAGATACAGGTGAGGATGGGGAGGTGGGGGGTAAGTGTAACAAGACTGTATTGGTGTCAGACACAGGTGAGGTGGGGTAAGTGTAACAAGACAGTGTTGGTGTCAGACACAGGTGAGGCTGGGGAGGTGGGGGGTAAGTGTAACAAGACAGTGTTGGTGTCAGACACAGGTGAGGCTGGGGAGGTGGGGGGTAAGTGTAACAAGACAGTGTTGGTGTCAGATACAGGTGAGGCTGGGGAGGGGGGTAAGTGTAACAAGACTGTGTTGGTGTCAGACACAGGTGAGGCTGAGGAGGGGGCGGGTAAGTGTAACAAGACTGTTTTGGTGTCAGACACAGGTGAGGCTGGGGAGGGGGGGCAAGTGTAACAAGACAGTGTTGGTGGCAGACACAGGTGAGGCTGGGGAGGTGGGGGGTAAGTGTAACAAGACAGTGTTGGTGTCAGACACAGGTGAGGCTGGGGGAGGGGGTAAGTGTAACAAGACAGTGTTGGTGTCAGATACAGGTGAGGCTGGGGAGGGGGGTAAGTGTAACAAGACTGTGTTGGTGTCAGACACAGGTGAGGCTAGGGAGGGGCGGGTATGTGTAACAAGACTGTGTTGGTGTCAGACACAGGTGAGGCTGGGGATGGGGGCTAAGTGTAACAAGACTGTTTTGGTGTCAGACACAGGTGAGGCTGGGGAGGGGGGGGCAAGTGTAACAAGACAGTGTTGGTGTCAGACACAGGTGAGGCTGGGGAGGGGGGCAAGTGTAACAAGGCAGTGTTGGTGTCAGACACAGGTGAGGCTGGGGAGGGGCGGGTAAGTGTAACAAGACAGTGTTGGTGTCAGACACTGGTGAGGCTGGGGAGGGGGGGTAAGTGTAACAAGACTGTGTTGGTGTCAGGCACAGGTGAGGCTGGGGAGGGGGGTAAGTGTAACAAGACTGTGTTGGTGTCAGACACAGGTGAGGCTGGGGAGGGGGGGTAAGTGTAACAAGACTGTGTTGGTGTCAGACACAGGTGAGGCTGGGGAGGGGGGTAAGTGTAACAAGACTGTGTTGGTTTCAGACATAGGTGAGGCTGGGGAGGGGGGGTAAGTGTAACAGACTGGTTGGTGTCAGACACAGGTGAGGCTGGGGAGGGGGGGTAAGTGTAACAAGAGTGTTGGTGTCAGACACAGGTGAGGCTGTGGAGGGGGGGTAAGTGTAACAAGACAATGTTGGTGTCAAACACAGGTGAGGCTGGGGAGGGGTAAGTGTAACAAGACGATGATAGTGTCACACACAAGTGAGGCTGGGGGGGGGTGAGTGTAACAAGACAATGTTGGTGTCAGACAAAGGTGTGGCTGGAGAGTGAGTGTAAAAAAAAAAGTGTTGATGTCAGACACAAGTGACGCTTGGGGATGAGTGTAACAAGACAGTGTTGGTGTCAGACACAAGTGAGGCTGGAGGGTGAGTGTAACAAAACAGTGTTGATGTCAGACACCAAGACAGTGTTGGTGCCAGACACAAGTGAGGCTGGGGGGGTGAGTGTAATAAGACAATAAGAACATAAGAACATAAGAAAAGGAGGAACACTGCAGGAGGCCTGCTGGCCCATACTAGGCAGGTCCTTTACAATTCATCCCACTAACAAAACATTTGCCCAACCCAATTTTCAATGCCACCCAAGAAATAAGCTCTGATGTGAAAGTCCCACTCAAATCCAACCCCTCCCACTCATGTACTTATCCAACCTAGATTTGAAACTACCCAAAGTCCCAGCCTCAATAACCCAACTAGGTAGACTGTTCCACTCATCAACTACCCTATTTCCAAACCAATACTTTCCTATGTCCTTTCTAAATCTAAACTTACCTAATTTAAAATCCATTACTGCGCGTTCTCTCTTGGAGAGACATCCTCAAGACCTTATTAATATCCCCTTTATTTATACCTATCTTCCACTTATACACTTCGATCAGGTCTCCCCTCATTCTTCGTCTAACAAGTGAATGTAACTTAAGAGTCTTCATCTTTCTTCAAAGGAAGATTTCTGATGCTATGTATTAATTTAGTCATCCTACGCTGAATGTTTTCTAACGAATTTATGTCCATTTTGTAATACGGAGACCAGAACTGAGCTGCATAATCTAGGTGAGGCCTTACTAATGATGTATAAAGCTGCAGTATGACCTCTGGACTTCTGTTGCTTACACTTCTTGATATAAATCCCAGTAATCTATTTGCCTTATTACGTACGCTTAGGCATTGCTGTCTTGGTTTAAGGTTGCTGCTCACCATAACCCCCAAGTCCTTTTCGCAATCTGTATGGCTAAGTTCTACATCATTTAATTTATAAGTACTAGTGTTATGGGCACTCCCAAGCCTCAGAACCTTGCATTTATCTACATTGAACTGCATCTGCCACTTTTCTGACCAAGAATAGAGTTTGTTTAAATCCTCCTGAAGTTCCCTAACATCTACGTTTGAATCAATTATCCTACCTATCTTTGTGTCATCGGCGAATTTGCTCATATCACTAGTAATTCCCTCATCAAGATCATTGATATATATTATAAACAACAACGGGCCCAAGACTGATCCCTGTGGAACGCCACTTGTTACAGATCCCCACTCGGATTTAACCCCATTTATGGACACTCTCTGCTTCCTGTCAGTGAGCCATGACTCGATCCACGAGACACAGGTGTGGCTGGAGGGTGAGGATACTGAGCTTAACCTGGTAACCTTCAGGACCACCGTCTGGCTCACCTTCAAGTTCCCCCAACCAAGTCTTCTAGACACTTGCTTCTATCTCCCTCTCTCGGTGACTGCCAGGGCTCCGTCCCTCCCGATCTCTGTCTTCCCCCCTCCCTTCCTCCCACCCTCTCTCTCCCTCTAATTATATTTTTAAGAGACTTAATAAGGCTCTAGTAAGTCTCTGGCATATATCCTCGATACAGACCACAACATTATCCTCTGTACCAGGCCTGTGTCTCACTCAGGTGCGTGGTGATGGCCGAAATTAATGATAAGGAAGTTAGCTCTTTCAGTACCTCTTGTTTTTATGGGAGTAAACTCAATAAGGTACTGACACCAAACAACACACCGACACTTCCTAGACACACAGGAGAGGTTGCTCAATCTTCAGTCATCCTGACCCAGGAACACCACTCTCGCGAAGTTCACTAGTCATGGAGACCGATTTTTTCCCCTTTCCTGTTTGTGGATTTTGTTTAATCTCGTTTAAATAACACTGGAGGAAGGGGAGGGGTGTGACTTGACGAGTCCCACTGTGTGAGTATTATGTTGCTTTTATGTTTTTTTAAAACACTGTTGGTGTTTGTCACACAACGCCGACCTGCTTTTTTCAACTTAATTAATAATAGTAGGTAGTGTTTGTAGAGATTAGTAGTAAAATACCGACACGATGGAAAAAATAAATAGAAAAACAGTATAGCGTGATTCTTTATTAACGACGTTTCACCCACACAATGGGTTTTATCAGGTTAGGTTAGGTGAGATTTGTCAGGAAACAGGACAAGTGTTACTTGACGCGGGTTATAAGTCATATAATGACCCGATGCTGGACCTTTTGGTCATCTGATCGAGGCCTTCCACTGGCTTACCTGCAGGTCCGTCTCTAATACAACCTACCCAACATTCTCCACCTGATTCTCCACTCTATTAATACTCATGTATTATTCCCCCAGGTAGATCTGTTTGTGGCTTGATAAAGAGAAAATAACCCTAATTTTTTAAAGGGATGGAGAGGTAAGCCAGTGGAAAGCCTCGGTCAGATGACCAAAAGCTCCAGCACCGGGTCATTATATGACTATAACCCGTGTCAGGAAACCACTTGTCCTGTTTCCTGACAAACGTTACGTAACGTAACGTAACCTAACGTAACCTAACCTGACTTGATAAAGCCCACTGTGTGGACGAAACGTTGTCCGTAAAGGATCACATTATTTTGTTTTTGTGTTTATTTTTCTAGGTAGTATTAGTGTTGATAAATTAGACACATGTACAACACTTGGGTATCTCCTCCTGTTTTTCAAGTTTCTCCTATATATGGACTGATGAAGCCACTGTGTGGCGAAACGTTTCCTCATTAAAGATACCCAAGTGTTGCACATGTGTCTAATTTATCAACGTGTCGGTTCTCTGAACCATTCATTTTCAGTATTAGTGTTGAGTGTGTTGTTCATGTTCGTGGTGTTTAGTGCCAATTTTATCTTCGTTTCTGTTCTGTGATATATATAACTTTTTAGTTCCAAGAGCCGCTGAGTTATATACTCGGTCAGTGTTGTGTAACTATAACAAATACTGCTACAGCGTCTGAGGAACGAGAGCTAATCAAGTTTGCTGCACTGAGAGGAACTATAACAACAATTGCTTGAGTATAGAACCCTTAACAAGCATCAAGATGCTTCCTTAGAGGGCAGCGCTGTATAGCCCTTGTGGCTTAGCGCTTCTTTTTTATAATAATAATAATTCCTTAGAGGGAGTTGTGACTGAAGACGTGATGGAGGTGGGGAAGAAGGGCTGCCCGAAGCTAGCCAAGTACATATCTGCTTCAGTTCTCCAGGTACCAGTCAAACCTAGCCCTTCCCATTCATGTTTGTCTAATCTCTTTTTAAAGCTACCCAAGGTTTTAGCTTCTGTAACTCTATTTGGGAGATTAGTTCACTGATCGACAACTCTGAAAGCCAGTAAAAAAAAAAAACATACCACGGGTGGGGATAGAACCCGCGATCAGGTTCTATCCCTGCCCGTGGTATGGTTTGTTTGCAATCGTGTCATTACGATCTGAAAGCCAGTACTTCCTATGTCCTTTCTAAATCTAAATTAATCTAATTTAAATCCATTATTTCTAGTTGTTGCTCTATTCGATACCATCAGTACTTTATTATATCGCTTCTTTTTATGCTTGACTTCCACTTACAAACTTCAAAGACATCTCCCCGTATATTACGTCTTTCAAGGTATAGCAGCCGCTCGTGTTAACTCCATGATTGAAGTTATCATTATCTGCCAAGAAGTGGAACCGGTTACACTACTGCCACCCTCAGCAAGCCGGATCTGCACGTTGTTGCTAAGCCATGACATTGCTTGTAGAACAACCTTTTATTTTGACAACGTTTCGCTCAGTGCCCCAGTAAATTTTTTTTGCATCATGTGTTATTTTTGCACTATGGTGGGTAGGTACGACATTGGTTCCTCAGCTACTGATGAAAGTGTCGTTCACTCAGCTGTGTTAAGATCTATCACAAACGGTGAGGTGATAGAATTTACGAAACGATTCATTTAAATCGGAAATGTCTGTAGCACACTGATACTAGACATTATAGGAACATTTTTAAGGAGTGGATGCACTCTACAGATTTTCCTTGTGTAATTCCCGGCAGCCATTTTCCAAGATGGCTCCCATCAACCACCCCATTTAAATGTTCAATGTAGATTAGTGCTAATTGTGGACCCTCATCCTTTGAGATCACAACACTATCTAGTTTTCAAGACTGATTATTTTTTCTACATACACACACACACACACACACACACACACACACACACACACACACACACACACACACACACACACACACACACACACAGTTGTGTCAACCACTGAGACAAATGAGTATGTGTCACGCACTCAGCTAATTACTCAGTAAATGACTACTTGTTTCAAATTTGTGTCATTTACGGTGGTGTGAAATTTCAAGTGTGTAGCGATATGTCACTGTTGATGACCCAGTGACCAGCTCTAACATATCATGACGCACATCCATTACCTTTGCTATACTAACGTCATGTGTTAACAACTGCGCTAAGTAATAATCACACATATTTCAAACAGCCAACGTTATGTCATCTTATAAACATGAACGATCATAAAAAATCATAAGAATTATGTAAATAAAATACATATGTTACTGACCTCCTGGTGTTTACTTCTGAGTGCCAGGTGGAGGGACCTGGCACCTCCGGGTGTTTACTTCTGAGTGCCAGGTGGAGGGACCTGGCATCTCCTGGGGTTTACTTCTGAGTGCCAGGTAGAGGGACCTGGCACCTCCTGGTGTTTACTTCTGAGTGCCAGGTGGAGGGACCTGGCACCTCCTGGTGTTCACTTCTGAGTGCCAGGTAGAAGGACCCGCCACCTCCTGATGTTTACTTCTGAGTGCCAAGTGGAGGGACCCGCATTTAAACAGCCAAGTTGACGGCAACTGAGGACAGTTTCGATCTTAATTCTTTCGTAATATCCATATGACGATATTTTTTCCATCGCTGCGAGTGCTGAAGAACGGGTATAAGACATCAGTACCATCAAGGCTTGTTTGGGTAAGCCCAGACACTCCATCACGTGTGCCCGGAAATTCGTAAGTGGTCTTTGAAGAATACTTTCAGTCCCCCAGCAGATAAGTCCTGCTCATAAAATGACAAGTAGGGAAGAGGGGTAGACATTTCAATTGGATTAAGTATCCATAATAATATAATCTTTATTTCAACAAGTACATGATACAACTTACAAGATCACAGCTGCCTGTTATCAGTGACATACTATATAGAAAGCCCCTGGTTAGGCAGAGCATTTTGACCCACACCAGTCGGCTAACATCCAGTTACCTACTTACTGCTAGTGAACAGGGACAGCAGGTGTCTTAAAGAAACACGCCCCAATGTTTCCACCCGTACCGGGGATCGAAGCAGAGACCTCAGTGTGTGCACTACCAACCAAGCTACGAGACATGCAAGATATGTTGGGAACGTATCTCAGTAGCTGCTGGCTAAGTTGCTTGAGGTGTTCAGTCATGAGACCTTCCACATGTTTATCCAAGACAACTGTTTCTGTGTATTTTTGTAGTCTGTAAGACATGAAGAGTATTATCACTGACATGACTAGAATGTCGTCTTTTTCATATCATTGCTTCGACTTTGTTCTGTGTATTGAACATGTGCTGACACTCTGGGGGCTTTAGATTCTATTCATTCGAAGCTGAAACAACGGCCTTCAAGTCTGTTAATTTGTACAACCAGTTTTGATGAAGACGAGTGAAACGGTCTGACCGCAAGTAATTACTGAAATTCACATCTCAGTTCAAAAAACCTTGTCAAAACTTTACCGTGTGACAACCAGGACACTTCATGAAATGTAAAGATGTCTCGTGTAAATTGCATCAGTTGTGAAAGTCGTCAAATCCAACGGACTAACTTTGAATAAGTTTACCATGTCAACCAATTTATTAAACACAACATTTACCCAAACACATGAAAGTAGCAACTAGCACAGCACACCTTCCCGCTATCAACAATGCATATATTTTCTAAAAAATCAATGAACTACGACAGACATAAGTGTATATACCCGGCTACACCACCGAACTGCTGCTATGAACACACCTGACAAAACTAAGCGAGTTTTCAGTATTTGATTCGTTTGTTTTAAATTCTTATAACGCGTCACGAAACGAAAACTAAAGAAACAAGTCAAACATTTTTTTTAATCAGGCAAATTAAGCTCTTATAGCTTCGATTAATTTTGTTCTCATTTCGTCTGTTAGTCGAGAGATTTATGTATAGAAGTCGTGAACGATGAATCCATAACGAACGAAAGTGTTACCCACTCAGCTGGATAAAATTAGCTGCACTCACCGAGGAATGTATTAATTCATTTAAAATGATAATACTCTCAAAGATATGTGGAATAGGCTACAAATCTGATAAGGAAAAAAAGGGCAAAAAAAAAAATTGATCTTTTCTCTCTTGTGATCACGTCTGACAGGTCAAATTTACAAATTTCCTAATTACGTTCAGTTTATATTGATCTTTACCTTATTTCTTAATTCCTCATCTTCCTGTGATGTTTACTCTGTAAGACAAAATAATATAATAATAATTAGTAATAATAATAAAAATAGTAATATAATAGCAGTAATAATAATGGCAATAATAATAGTAATAATAATAATAATAGCAATAATAATAACAATATTAGTAGTAATAACGGTAATAATGGCAATAAAAGTAACAATAGTAACTAAAACTAATAAAAGTAGGTGTAAAAGTTACGGTACCATTACTAGTTACATGGTTGTACTGCCGACAGTATTAAATAAAAGACACCTGTGCACAACACCCGTTTATTGTGACAACGTTTCGCCCACAGCGTAGAACTTTTATTAAGTCAAATCGTTCACTTGTTAAACGTTTGCCATTAAGCTTGATCTGCATAACGACCAGGTCTGGTATGGTCTTGACCAGGTCTTGTGTGGTCTTGACCAGGTCTTGTGTGGTCTTGACCAGGTCTGGTGTGGTCTTGACGGCCAGGTCTGGTGTGGTCTTGACGAGGTTTGGTGTGGTCTTGACAACCAGGTCTGATGTGGTCTTGACGGCCAGGTCTGGTGTGGCCTTTACCAGGTCTGGTATGGTCTTGACGACCAGGTCTGGTGTGGTCTTGACTAGGTCTGGTGTGGTCTTGACGACCATGTCTGGTGTGGTCTTGACGACCATGTCTGGTGTGGTCTTGACGACCAGGTCTGGTGTAGTCTTGACGACCAGGTCTGGTGTGGTCTTGACTAGATCTGATGTGGTCTTGACGACCAGGTCTGGTGTGGTCTTGACCAGGTCTGATGTGGTCTTGACGACTAGGTCTGGTGTGGCCTTGACCAGGTCTGGTATGGTCTTGACGACCAGGTCTGGTGTGGTCTTGACGACCAGGTCTGATGTGGTTTTAAGTCAAGGATACATAAATTAGAACTATCGTTTTAATTAGGACTATCGCTTAAATTAGGTCTATCGCTAATCACACTGCAGACGTAGGTGTTTCTTCGTATATACAGTAGGTAACCTCAGCAACATTACAGAAGTTAAAACACATGAAATACTCGGAAAGAATGACATCTAGTGAGAGCACCGTAAGAAATGTGCTCCAGGGGAAAGTGAAGTCACTGGTAAACATTCTGAAACACCATGTGGCTCATTCAGGTTAGCAGCTGTACTAAGCCCAGCTGATAGCAGAAATATGCGGAAGACTGTCAGTATACAAATAATTCGCGAGAGAGAGAGAGAGAGAGAGAGAGAGAGAGAGAGAGAGAGAGAGAGAGAGAGAGAGAGAGAGAGAGAGAGAGAGAGAGAGAGAAACGTATGACGATTATTATGTCTGAAGGTAAAAACAATAATTTACATTTTGGATAGAGGTCCATGGCGTATCCCCCCCCCCTCCTCCTGTGAAAATATCTCGCTGACGACACCTCGGAAGGAATAAAGTTCATCCTTCAGGGTAAGAAACAACAGGTGCCTTCCAGAGGGCCATGCTTTTTCTGTGAGTAAACTGCAGGTGGTAGACCTTGCACAATGTATCGACATTTGAACTTTCTGTCCGCGTATGCAATACGTGTTCAGATTGGAAGATAAACCGCAGCTCGACAAACTTGATGGAGCGCATTTGTCGATATGTTACGACCTGGGGCTGCAAAACTATTTATATTACTATACTGTACATTACATTATAGCCATACTGCAACATGTTAGCAGAGTTGATGTGTGCGATGGATGCTTTTCTGCAAGTTTGAGAGATAGCTGATGTGTTCAGCCATCCACTACAGTTCCTGGAAACTGGCAGAAACTTTTTTGTGTATAAATGAAAGTAAGGTTTAACTTTTCACACTATTTACCTTCAAACCTAAAAGTCTTTCAGATATTTCCGCTATCAGCTGGGCTTAGTACAGCTTGCAACATACCTGCTAACGTGGATGAGTTACGTAGAGTTTCACAATGTTTCTCAGTGACTTAAATTCCCCTGGTGCACATTACTGAGGTTTCCCTCATCAGACGTAATTCTTTCCGTATGTTTTATGCGTTTATCTTCTGTAATGTTACTGAGGTTTCGTACTGTGTATACGCAGAAACATCTATGTCTCACATCCGCATATTTCTGCGCGTAGCCTATGCTGTGAAGCAAGGATGTGCCAAACATGTACAGTTGTCACAGTTGTGGTGAAGCAAGGATTTGCATATAGTGTCACAGTTGTGGTGAAGCAAGGATGTGGCAAGCATGTACAGTTGTCACAGTTGTAGTGAAGCAAAGATGTGCCAAGCATGTACAGTTGTCACAGTTGTGGCAACTGTACATGCTTGGCAGCAGCAGCAGCAGCAGAGCTCCACATTAACTTAAAAAATAATTTGTATTTTGTAATTTGTATTTTATGGCAGCCCATAAAACAGCACTTGAAATAAAATAATATAATCTGGCTTAATGTTCACATAAAATGCAATTCTTATAGCAGTGTCGATCAACAGTGTGATAATTTATTTATTTTAGCTAAAATATGAAGTATTTCAGATGCACTGGAGTTCACGCCTTACCGATGTTCTACACATTTATTGGATATAATACACTGCCATCTTTTGGTGGCAGAGCAAAAAACCGCATGGAAATTTTCTGTTGATATATGGGCTGCATCTCCTAACTACAGAACTTGGCTGGGGCCTTCAGAGCGATTCACTGTATTGCTGTACGACCGCACCAGCAACCATACGACCATCAACCAGGCCAACAAACAGCGGTTCACTCAAAAACATGGAACTGTTAATGGAATCCCCCCCACCCCCCAGTTCAGCTAGAACTGATCTAGCACAGAGAGAGCTGCATACCATGCTGTGTACTGCTGACACTAGACGACGGTACACTATCCTCTCAAGACTGTAGGTGGATCAACACAGATACCGGTGGTTTGCGAACCTCAAAAATCTGATGTCTTTTATTCTTTGACATTATAATATACTATAACATTTCTCTTCTCTCCAAGACATCAAACAAAAGTTAAAAGTCAGTTATGCCAGAGAAAAATACTGTGGCAAATATGACAGAAGTAGAAAGCGGCCACTTTGAAAAATGGCAGCCACCGATGCCATGGGACAATCTGCATAGATTTTAGAGCAAATACATTTCTAAGAACATAATAAATCTATCAAATTTCACGCATTTTGAACCTGCAATTTATACACCTATAGGCAAAGTTATTTAGGTAAATGCATATTAAGCAGCACTCAAAATAACCTCTTACTGTACAGTTCACAAAAACCACTCACAGCAAAAATTTACACGAATCATTCCATCCGTAGCTCGATCACTAGCGTACTCAGCCCACACACTAAGGTCCGGAGTTCAAATCTCCGGTACGGCTGGAAAACATTAGGGACGTGTTTCCACAAGACACCTGTTGCCCATGTTTGCCCATCAGTATGAAATGGGTACCTGGGTGTTAGTCGACTGGTGTAGGTCGCATCCTGGGATAAAACTGACCTAATTTGCGGGAAATGCTCAGCATAACAAGCGGTTTTCTAAATAGTAGTATGTCATTGTTGTCAGCTAAACCAGTATACCTTGTACATGTACTTGTAGAAATAAAGATATTATTATTAATCACCATCACTCACAAAAGGTACAAGGGTGCTGCCATGCGCACTATCACACGGGGAGATGCACCAGTGACGGCGCCAGGAGTGACTTCCTGAGGGAAAAGGGAGAGGAAGGTGAGAGCATCAGCCCTTATATAATCATTAACCACTCAAAAACAATAAAAATATAACTACTAATAAACAAAAGTAAGAAGCTTGAAGGCAGGTTCCCAGGGCCTCCCTTTCCAACCAGACAGCCACCCCAAAGTCCCTCCTATATAGACGTACAGCAGCCACTGCTGGGATGTACTAAGTAACATCATGGAGCATTAAGACACTCAGGAGCATTGATCAACCTGGTGAGCACAGTTAGGGAGCGTCTCTCGCGATTGGCTGACGGAGGGTTGAGCCTCCACCACTCCCTGCCCTGCATGACCCATCTGGGTTTAGAACTTCATGTAAATAATAATGAGCAAGAAGACAGGTATGTTCGTCACATTTAAGAATGCATCCTAGCGACGAACCTGGCCAGATAGATAATTGCTTGGAACAACGCCAAGTTCTTTGCCAGCGATAAGCAGTTCATCAATAGAGACTCATAAAGTAGACACATGCGCAACACTTGCGTATATTTATTGTGGAAACGTTTCGCCACACAGTGCCTTCATCAGTTATACAAAAAGAAGAGTAATGATCAGAAGGAGTTCAAGGTAATCAGTCCCTCAGCCTGGAGTCGATGTAATCAGTCCATAAATCTTGATAAGAATACAGCATATGTTATATTCTTTACAAGACTTATGGACTAATTACCTTAAACTCATTTTGATCTTCACCATTCTTCTGTGTATAGGACTGATGAAGTCACTGTGTGGCGAAACGTTTCCACAGTAAAGATACACAAGTGTTGCACATGTGTCTAATTTACCAACTTGTCGGTACTCTGAACCATTTATCTACAGTAGAGACTGAGTTGATCTGCATGTTTTCACCTTAGACACAAACCCTCTTCAGTATGGTATCTGTCGAAGACTCAAATATATACAAGTAAAAAACGATTTGTGCAGTTCAGCCTCAGACAGAAACGCTAATGGAAGATGGTCTCTGAGGTATCAATATACTGCTATTTTAATACATGCTTCAGTTTTCTGTCCAGTTTTAATGACACTTTCATCCCAGCATAGATCTACATGCAGATGTTTGAAGTGGTTCTAGTGAAGGGTTTTGTATTCACTCACTCACTCTCTCTCTCTCTCTCTCTCTCTCTCTCTCTCTCTCTCTCTCTCTCACACACACACACACACACACACACACACACACACAATGATCAGTTCCCAGGGAGTTAAATTTCTGGTAGATAATGCAGTATACACAAGCAAGAGACAAGCTGGGTGTAGTGAGAGACAGTGAGCAGGATAATAGCTGGATGTAGTGAGAGACAGTAAGCAGGATAATAGCTGGGCGTAGTGAGAGACAGTGAGCAGGATAATAGCTGGGCATAGTGAGAGACAGTGAGCAGGATAATAGCTGGGTGTAGTGAGAGACAGTAAGCAGGATAATAGCTGGATGTAGTGAGAGACAGTGAGCAGGATAATAGCTGGGCATAGTGAGAGACAGTGAGCAGGATAATAGCTGGGTGTAGTGAGAGACAGTAAGCAGGATAATAGCTGGGCGTAGAGTGAGAGACAGTGAGCAGGATAATAGCTGGGCATAGTGAGAGACAGTGAGCAGGATAATAGCTGGGTGCAGTGAAAGAAAGGAAGCAGGATAATAGCTGGGCGTAGTGAGAGACAGTGAGCAGGATAATAGCTGGGCGTAGTGAGAGACAGTGAGCAGGATAATAGCTGGGCGTAGTGAGAGACAGTGAGCAGGATAATAGCTGGGCGTAGTGAGAGACAGTGAGCAGGATAATAGCTGGGCGTAGTGAGAGACAGTGAGCAGGATAATAGCTGGGCGTAGTGAGAGACAGTGAGCAGGATAATAGCTGGGCGTAGTGAGAGACAGTGAGCAGGATAATAGCTGGGCGTAGTGAGAGACAGTGAGCAGGATAATAGCTGGGTGTAGTGAGAGACAGTGAGCAGGATAATAGCTGGGCGTAGTGAGAGACAGTGAGCAGGATAATAGCTGGGCGTAGTGAGAGACAGTGAGCAGGATAATAGCTGGGCGTAGTGAGAGACAGTGAGCAGGATAATAGCTGGGCGTAGTGAGAGACAGTGAGCAGGATAATAGCTGGCGTAGTGAGAGACAGTGAGCAGGATAATAGCTGGGTGTAGTGAGAGACAGTGAGCAGGATAATAGCTGGGTGTAGTGAGAGACAGTGAGCAGGATAATAGCTGGGCGTAGTGAGAGACAGTGAGCAGGATAATAGCTGGGCGTAGTGAGAGACAGTGAGCAGGATAATAGCTGGGCGTAGTGAGAGACAGTGAGCAGGATAATAGCTGGGTGTAGTGAGAGACAGTAAGCAGGATAATAGCTGGGTGTAGCGAGAGAAAGTAATCAGGATAATAGCTGGGTGTGAGAGACAGTAAGCAATATAATAGCTGGGTGTAGTGAGAGACATAGTAAGCAGGATAATAGCTGGGTATAGTGAGAGACAGTAATCAGGATAATAGCTGGGTGTGAGAGACAGTAAGCAATATAATAGCTGGGTGTAGTGAGACACATAGTAAGCAGGATAATAGCTGGGTGTAGTGAGACATAGTAAGCAGGATAATAGCTGGGTGTAGTGAGAGAGTGAGCAGGATAATAGCTGGGTGTAGTGAGAGACAGTAAGCAGGAAAATAGCTGGGTGTAGTGACAGACATAGTAAGCAGGATAATAGCTGGGTGTAGTGAGAGTAAGCAGGATAATAGCTGGGTGTAGTGAGAGACAGTAAGCAAGATAATAGCTGGGTGTAGTGAAAGACATAGTAAGTATGATAATAGCTGGGTGTAGTAAGACAGTAAGCAGGATAATAGCTGGGTGTAGTATGACAATAAGCAGGATAATAGCTGGGTGTAGTATGACAATAAGCAGGATAATAGCTGGGTGTAGTATGACAATAAGCAGGATAATAGCTGGGTGTAGTATGACAATAAGCAGGATAATAGCTGGGTGTAGTATGACAATAAGCAGGATAATAGCTGGGTGTAGTATGACAATAAGCAGGATAATAGCTGGGTGTAGTATGACAATAAGCAGGATAATAGCTGGGTGTAGTATGACAATAAGCAGGATAATAGCTGGGTGTAGTAAGACAGTAAGCAGGATAATAGTTGGGTGTAGTGAGAGTAAGCAGGATAATAAATGGGTGTAGTGAGAGACTTAGAGTCAGGAGAGAGAGATACTTCATTGGTATGCAGTAGGTTTCATCAGTGCTGTTGTCCGCAAGTTGATGGGACAACTTGCTCGAATTCTATGCATCAACATTGCAAACATAGGAAAAAAAGATCATTTACCCATGCTAGGCAGGCCTTACTCACACCCAGCAACTGTACCCATGCCAAATAGGTTTTACTCACACCCAGCCATTGTTGCCCATGCTAGGTAGGCTTTACTCACACCCAGCCATTGTACCCATGCTAGGCAGGTCTTACTCCCACCCAGCCATTGTACCCATACTAGGTAGGTCTACACCCAGCCATGCGTCTTATTTATATCCCCTTCAGTTTTACCATACACTGTTTCTGTTTCCCCATCTCAGTCAAGAGAGTGTAGCATCAAAATTATATATGTATATTTGTAGTGACAGTTTCTACCGCAGGAAGTTAACTGCCTCTCTGGAGAGACGTAGAATGAGGGAAGATATCATTGAGGTGTATCAGTGGATGACGGGCATAAACAAAGGAGATAATAAAGTACTGAGGGTGTCGAACCAGGTAAGAACCAGAAATAATGGATTTAAGTTGGATAAATTTAGATTTAAAAAGGACATAGGTAAGTACTGGTTTTCTAACAAAATTGTGGATGCGTGGAACAATGTTTTGATTGGTGTCATTGGGTACGGGAGGTAATTCTTGGGTAGCTTTGGGTAGAGGTCGTTTTGATAAAGAACTGTCTTGTATGGGCCAGTAGGCCTTCTGCAGTGTTCCTCCATTTTTATGTTTCTATACTTTGATTCATACACACATAATACAACATAGTCCCTTAGTAAAAAATTTTCATTGTGCTAATTATAATAATAATAATAATAATAATAATAATATCTTTATTTACTACAAGTACATGTACAAGGTATACAGTCCTAGCTGATATCAGTGGCATACTACTATATAGAAAGCTTTTTATGCTGAGCATTTCCCGCAAATTAGGTAAATTTTGTCCCAGGATGCGACCCACACCAGTCCACTAACACCCAGGTACCCATTTTATTGATGGGGAACATAGACAACCGGTGTAAGGAAACACGTCCAATGTTTCCACCATTTCGCCGGGAATCGAACCCGGACCCTCACCGTGTTTGGCGAGACCTTTTCCCACCAGACCACAGGGCACCGTGGACACCGTGACCACGGGGCACTGTGGGCACCGGGCCACTCTTTTCGATAAAAGTAGATACTCTCGTTGATACAAGTAGATACCTTTGTTGATAATAGACAAAAGTAGATATCCTTGTTTCCACTGTATCCTTCCCATGTACTCCCATATACATGTACTGTTATGTGTGCTGTGGCAACACTGCTGCCTTCCTTGCACACCTCTGCTGCTTACACCTTACATATCTGTACGCGCTTTATGTTGACATGTAGTCACAGTGTGTGTGCATGCTTGATGTTGACATGTAGTTACAGTGCGTGTGTATATACATGACTGATGCTGACATAGTCACAGTGTGTGTGTACACACACAATGCTGACACAGTCACAGTGTGTGTGTGTACACACAATGCTGACATGAAGTCACAGTGTGTGTACATTACTGGTTCATTAACAAGTAATGTGTCATGTATCTTGTCTCCTCATTATTTCTCTTCCGTTCCAACTCTTCCTCTTTCTCCTCTTCTTTTCCCCTCTTCCTTTGCCTTTTCCTTGTCTTTCTTCTCTTTTCCTATTCTTTATGTTCTTCCTTGTTTGTGTTCCTTCTGTTACTTTCTGTTTCTCCAGTTATTTCTGGTTCTATTTCTCTTTTTATTCATCACTTCCAATTCTTCTTTCTGTATTTCGTCTTCCTGTTACTCCCTTCTTCAGTGCTGTAGCGATAGACAAGGAAGTGAAAGAAGGCATCTTAAAACTGATGCTTAGATGTGATGGAAAGTCACTGGCGAGGGAAGGTCACTGGAGAGGGAAGGAGAAGGCCACTGGAGAGGGAAGGTCACTGGAGAGGGAAGGTCACTGGCGAGGGAAGGTCATTGGAGAGGGAAGGAGAAGGTCGCAGGCGAGGGAAGTGATGGACACTGGCAAGGGAAGTGATGGACACTGGACCGAGGGACTGACCACCTCAAGCTATTTCTCCAAGATTGATGGACTGATTACATGATCTTTACCTGGCCACTACTGCTGTCTACAATGCATTCGCCTCTGTATCAGACTGAAGAAGTCTACCGTGTAGGCGAAACGTTTCATCAATAAAGATACCCAACTGTTGCACATGTGTCTTAATCTTCAACCTGTCAGTATTTTATACCATTTTCAACAACCACTATATAACATTTACAAACCAGTACATAATTACATCTATAATTAATAATAGTGACTTTGTGTGTATAATTGTATTCATATTGTATTCTTCTTCCATCTTCTCTTCCTGGTCCTCCATCTCGTCTCCCTCCATTTTCTTCCTTCTTCTCTTGCTCTTCTTGTTCGTCCTTGTTACTTAATTATGTGTCAGTAGTGGCTTGTGTCTTGTTCACGTGACACTCGTCACATCACTTCATACACAGGTTGGCCTCCATATACTTATTCATAATTAAAACCCCGGAAGATGTTTTGTTGCGCAGTAGCGCCTTGCCACCATCCGCTACCCCCTGCCCTCTCTTCCACCATCCCCGGCCCTGCACTCTTCCACCATCCCCTGCCCTGCACTCTGCCACCATCCCCTGCCCCCATCGACAACACTCTTCCTTTCCTTGATGTTTTTCTCTGCTCAACTGACCATGAACTTTGTTTTAAATTCTACCGATAACCTACCAACCAACACGATCTTCTCCACTGATAGTCTCACCACGACACCAAAACTAAAAGTGGCGTGATGATAGATTTCTTCCTTCGTGTCCTCCGAGTCTGTAGTAGTGAATTCCTTGAGGAAGAATGAATGCTCCTTCATCGAACAAATATTTTGTAAGCTTCACTATCTTCGTCACTTCATTAGAAGTTGCAGACGCCGTGCATATAGCATCTTCATCTCACCCAGACGAGATATTGCCGAGAGGAGATACATAATCCTTCGTACCAACTCCGTTGCCATACACGTCTCCAACATCTCCAATACCGCATACTATGCGTCTCCCTCCACGTCCACCACCATCAAAGATATCAACAGTAAGAGACACCAACAGGTTCGGTCCTCTGCAGAGGTATACATAATACCTTGCAACGATTGCAACCAATTACACGTGGGCGAGACATCCAGAGACTTCCAAGCACACATTTCAGAGCACAAATACGCCAGCAGAATGGTCGACTTGAAGAACGTCTCTGATTTACACCGAAACTTCCATAAACATTTAATGAACTAGAGAGCGTCAAGTGTCATCACCAGGGAAGAAGACAGCGTCGCAACGTCTTGCAATCATCAATAATCTGTATATCCAACAATTTCAACCAGAACAACAGCTTTTACAACCCCTTCCCAGGAAACTTCTTGATCGTTATCCTACATGAAAACAAACTTAGTTACCCATGCTGGGCAAGTTCTTCTCGAGTCCAACTTCTTTTTAGCAATCAACTTCAACATTCCTCACATTCATGTCACTATATGTACTCATGTACTTTCTGCTGGGATGGATCTGTGAGACTTGATAAAGCCTACAATGTAGGCGAAACGTAGTCAATTAAGAATCGCATTATAACGCATTTGTGTATTTTTCCATAATCGGATAGGTGTTGAACAAAGCAAGTGAAAAGCAGGGTCGCAGTGGGCACAATAAGAGAACACTATGTCAACATCCCTGGTTCTAGAGCACATAACCGGTTACCAGTAGATATCAGTATTGCTGGAACGAAGGAACATACTTTCAAAATCAAACTGAACGATCTCAGACAATCAGTAAGGAAGCCTGGTCTCAGTTCGGGCTGCTAGACTACAGTAGAGCCCTCGGAATTGTATATCACAGCAATGCCAGCACAATTATTATTATTATTATTATTAATTACTATTATTACTGCTCTTTAACGTACAGTAACCGAGTATTAGCTTCAAACTGGCTAAAATGCACCACGGAATGTGGGTTTTGCAGATATTACCAAAGCTAAATTGTCCTATATAGGTTCATGATAGACGTAACGTGGCTGCCACTCTCAACACTCTTATGTGACCAACCTGGCTGCCACCCTCCTCAACACTGCTGTGTGACCAACGTGGCTGCCACCCTCCTCAACACTGCAGTGTGACTTATGTGGCTGCCACCCTCCTCAACACTGCTGTGTGACCAACGTGGCTGCCACCCTCAACACTCTTATGTGACCAACATGGCTGCCACCCTCCTCAACACTGCTGTGTGACCAACGTGGCTGCCACCCTCAACACTCTTATGTGACCAACATGGCTGCCACCCTCCTCAACACTGCAGTGTGACCAATGTGGCTGCCACCCTCCTCAACACTGCTGTGTGACCAACGTGGCTGCCACCCTCAACACTCTTATGTGACCAACATGGCTGCCACCCTCCTCAACACTGCTGTGTGACCAACGTGGCTGCCACCCTCAACACTCTTATGTGACCAACCTGGCTGCCACCCTCCTCAACACTGCTGTGTGACCAACGTGGCTGCCACCCTCAACACTCTTATGTGACCAACCTGGCTGCCACCCTCCTCAACACTGCTGTGTGACCAACGTGGCTGCCACCCTCAACACTCTTATGTGACCAACCTGGCTGCCACCCTCCTCAACACTGCTGTGTGACCAACGTGGCTGCCACCCTCAACACTCTTATGTGACCAACCTGGCTGCCACCCTCCTCAACACTGCTGTGTGACCAACGTGGCTGCCACCCTCAACACTCTTATGTGACCAACCTGGCTGCCACCCTCCTCAACACTGCTGTGTGACCAACGTGGCTGCCACCCTCAACACTCTTATGTGACCAACATGGCTGCCACCCTCCTCAACACTGCTGTGTGACCAACGTGGCTGCCACCCTCAACACTCTTATGTGACCAACATGGCTGCCACCCTCCTCAACACTGCTGTGTGACCAACGTGGCTGCCACCCTCAACACTCTTATGTGACCAACCTGGCTGCCACCCTCCTCAACACTGCTGTGTGACCAACGTGGCTGCCACCCTCAACACTCTTATGTGACCAACCTGGCTGCCACCCCCCTCAACACTGCTGTGTGACCAACGTGGCTGCCACCCTCAACACTCTTATGTGACCAACCTGGCTGCCACCCTCCTCAACACTGCTGTGTGACCAACGTGGCTGCCACCCTCAACACCTTATGTGCCCAAACCCTGGCTGCCACCCTCCTCAACACTGCTGTGTGACCAACGTGGCTGCCACCCTCAACACTCTTATGTGACCAACCTGGCTGCCACCCTCCTCAACACTGCTGTGTGACCAACGTGGCTGCCACCCTCAACACTCTTATGTGACCAACCTGGCTGCCACCCTCCTCAACACTGCTGTGTGACCAACGTGGCTGCCACCCTCAACACTCTTATGTGACCAACCTGGCTGCCACCCTCCTCAACACTGCTGTGTGACCAACGTGGCTGCCACCCTCAACACTCTTATGTGACCAACGTGGCTGCCACCCTCAACACTCTTATGTGACCAACGTGGCTGCCACCCTCCTCAACACTGCTGTGTGACCAACGTGGCTGCCACCCTCCTCAACACTGCTGTGTGACCAACCTGGCTGCCACCCTCCTCAACATTGCAGTGTGACTTATGTTGGTGCCACCCTCCTCAACACTGCTGTGTGACTTATGTGGCTGCCACCCTCCTCAACACTGCTGTGTGACCAACGTGGCTGCCACCCTCAACACTCTTATGTGACCAACCTGGCTGCCACCCTCCTCAACACTCTGTGTGTGACCAACGTGGCTGCCACCCTCAACACTCTTATGTGACCAACCTGGCTGCCACCCTCCTCAACACTGCTGTGTGACCAACGTGGCTGCCACCCTCAACACTCTTATGTGACCAACATGGCTGCCACCCTCCTCAACACTGCTGTGTGACCAACGTGGCTGCCACCCTCAACACTCTTATGTGACCAACCTGGCTGCCACCCTCCTCAACACTGCTGTGTGACCAACGTGGCTGCAACCCTCAACACTCTTATGTGACCAACATGGCTGCCACCCTCCTCACACTGCTGTGTGACCAACGTGGCTGCCACCCTCAACACTCTTATGTGACCAACCTGGCTGCCACCCTCCTCAACACTGCTGTGTGACCAACGTGGCTGCCACCTCAACACTCTTATGTGACCAACCTGGCTGCCACCCTCCTCAACACTGCTGTGTGACCAACGTGGCTGCCACCCTCAACACTCTTATGTGACCAACCTGGCTGCCACCCTCCTCAACACTGCTGTGTGACCAACGTGGCTGCCACCCTCAACACTCTTATGTGACCAACCTGGCTGCCACCCTCAACACTGCTGTGTGACCAACGTGGCTGCCACCCTCAACACTCTTATGTGACCAACATGGCTGCCACCCTCCTCAACACTGCTGTGTGACCAACGTGGCTGCCACCCTCAACACTCTTATGTGACCAACATGGCTGCCACCCTCCTCAACACTGCTGTGTGACCAACGTGGCTGCCACCCTCAACACTCTTATGTGACCAACATGGCTGCCACCCTCCTCAACACTGCTGTGTGACCAACGTGGCTGCCACCCTCAACACTCTTATGTGACCAACATGGCTGCCACCCTCCTCAACACTGCTGTGTGACCAACGTGGCTGCCACCCTCAACACTCTTATGTGACCAACATGGCTGCCACCCTCCTCAACACTGCTGTGTGACCAACGTGGCTGCCACCCTCAACACTCTTATGTGACCAACCTGGCTGCCACCCTCCTCAACACTGCTGTGTGACCAACGTGGCTGCCACCCTCAACACTCTTATGTGACCAACCTGGCTGCCACCCTCCTCAACACTGCTGTGTGACCAACGTGGCTGCCACCCTCAACACTCTTATGTGACCAACATGGCTGCCACCCTCCTCAACACTGCAGTGTGACCAACATGGCTGCCACCCTCCTCAACACTGCAGTGTGACCAACATGGCTGCCACCCTCCTCAACACTGCTGTGTGACCAACCTGGCTGCCACCCTCCTCAACACTGCTGTGACCAACATGGCTGCCACCCTCAACACTGCTGTGTGACCAACATGGCTGCCACCCTCCTCAACACTGCAGTGTGACCAACATGGCTGCCACCCTCAACACTGCTGTGTGACCAACATGGCTGCCACCCTCAACACTGCTGTGTGACCAACATGGCTGCCACCCTACTCAACACTGCAGTGTGACCAACATGGCTGCCACCCTCCTCAACACTGCAGTGTGACCAACATGGCTGCCACCCTCAACACTGCTGTGTGACCAACATGGCTGCCACCCTCCTCAACACTGCAGTTTTGACCAACATGGCTGCCACCCTCCTCAACACTGCAGTGTGACCAACATGGCTGCCACCCTCCTCAACACTGCAGTGTGACCAACGTGGCTGCCACCCTCCTCAACACTGCTGTGTGACGAACATGGCTGCCACCCTCCTCAACACTGCAGTGTGACCAACATGGCTGCCACCCTCCTCAACACTGCAGTGTGACCAACATGGCTGCCACCCTCCTCAACACTGCAGTGTGACCAACATGGCTGCCACCCTCAACACTGCAGTGTGACCAACGTGGCTGCCACCCTCCTCAACACTGCTGTGTGACCAACATAGCTGCCACCCTCCTCAACACTGCCGTGTGACCAACATGGCTGCCACCCTCCTCAACACTGCAGTGTGACCAACATGGCTGCCACCCTCCTCAACACTGCAGTGTGACCAACATGGCTGCCACCCTCAACACTGCAGTGTGACCAACATGTCTGCCACCCTCCTCAACACTGCAGTGTGACCAACATGGCTGCCACCCTCCTCAACACTGTTGTGTGATCAACATGGCTGCCACCCTCCTCAACACTCTTATGTGACCAACCTGGCTGCCACCCTCCTCAACACTGCAGTGTGACCAACATGTCTGCCACCCTCCTCAACACTGCTGTGTGATCAACATGGCTGCCACCCTCCTCAACACTGCAGTGTGACCAATATGGCTGCCACCCTCCTCAACACTGCTTTGTGACCAACATGGCTGCCACCCTCAACACTGCAGTGTGACCAACATGGCTGCCACCCTCCTCAACACTGCTGTGTGATCAACATGGCTGCCACCCTCCTCAACACTGCTGTCTGATCAACATGGCTGCCACCCTCCTCAACACTGCAGTGACCAACATGGCTGCCACCCTCCTCAACACTGCAGTGTGACCAACATGGCTGCCACCCTCAACACTGCAGTGTGACCAACATGGCTGCCACCCTCAACACTGCAGTGTGACCAACATGGCTGCCACCCTCCTCAACACGGGAATGCTACCAACTGGATGGCAGTGTCCTGCAGTCCATCGTTCTATAGCCCATAGGAGGATAAGAATTGAGGGAATACTGTAATAGGCCTACTATGCCACGCTAGGCCAGTCCTACTCTCACACGCCCAGCTCCCCTCTTGTGTTTATCTCTGTCTTAGTACCTAGGACTATGTTTGCAAGGTTCTACTCACATATTCATTTTTAATCTGTTTTTGAAAACTACTGACCATCTACCGTGACTCTACTCGGCAGTTTGGTCCACACATTTCAAATTACTGCTACACTACACCTTCCTTATAATCTTCTAAGATTTAAATTTGTATTAACTTTCTCATTGTTACCCTCTATCCATTTCCTAATTCATTATTTACATATTTGCGTTTATTTACGTTATTCTGAGCTCGTAATGAACAGCTGTCAATGAATAAACAGAAAGATGGAGGGGGGGGGGATGAAGAGGGCTGAACCAATTGATCTCTGGCCTACGGTTCAAGCCTCCCGTCCACCATTCTGTTTACATTAATATAATTAAGGGTTAGGATATGCATTGGTGTAAATAACTCATAAATAATAAAGTATAAATGCGTTAAAAACCGCACGCTGTAAAATGTAGATGAGGACACTGGTTGAAAGTCAGGTCGCACTCACCCATTTAAGATGGGTGTGAGGGCAACATTTTTTGGTGAAGGTAAGAAGCAGGTGGCTCGTAGGTAAGTGGTAATACCCTCCATTTACCTTTGAAGGACCCCGGATCATTCTTAAGGTCAAGTGTACTTACACCTGTTGCCCAGGTTCAGCTAGCGTCCGATAGGTGCCTGGGTAATAGTCGACTATTATAGTTGGTATCTTGGGAATAAGAACAAACTGGTGGTATTCCTTATATATGTCTTAGCTTTGATATGAGTTGTGTTGTCTTACAGCGTTTTATACATATCAGGAGAAAGATCATCGCAGTCAGCAGTATTCGAAGTCATGTCAGGGGAGTCTCACAAGGTTCCCCAAGTGACGCTCTAGAACACTCGACCACAGATGCCTCAAAAGCTGGGCAGCCTGGTTTACATGTTTCTACCCAGCTCTGGCACACAGTAGGTCTTAAGCATGGTCTCAAGCTATTTCATTCTGCTCTTGCATATTCTATACTCTGCTTGTTTCTGCATGGAGCAATAATATAAAAATCGCTTGTGAGATCAGGCTTGTGAACCAGGCTGCCTCGATTTCGAGGGGTATCTGTGGCCGAGCGCTTTAGAGTGTTACATGGAGAGCCTTCCAGACTTCCCTGACGTGGTCTCGAATCCTGCCTCAAGAAGTCACGCAACGTACATGTCACCTTACCATCTGACCCATCGATCCTACAAACATGAGCCCAGCGAACTAGGCTAGGGTAGGTCGTGGGGTCGAATCCTGGCCTGCCGCAGTTTCGTAAATGATTCAAAACCACTTCTTTCGTGGTTTCATTGCTATATAGACTGACCATACAACGGGCGGGGATAGAACCTGCGATCAGAGTCCAGACCGTCGCGTTAGCCACTGGTTAACGCGACGGTCTGGAGTTTTGAGACTCTGATCGAGGGCTCTATTCCCGCCCGTGGTATGGCTTGCTTGCAATCGCGTCATTACGATTTCGTGAGTTATATAGACTGCTTGTGGAGGCGGGTATTCAAACAGAAGGAGGCTGAAATAAATCCTTGAGCATACATCTTCCATGTGTGTCCTCGCAGCAAGAAACAAGCCTAGTTCGCTAGGCTCATGTTTATTGTAGGATCGATGGCTCAGATGGTAAGGTGACATGCACGTTGTGTGGCCTCTTGAGGCGGGACAATGTGTCTTGGAGTCGAATCCTGGCCTGCCGCAGTTTGATAAATGATTCAAAACCACTTGTTTCGTGGTTTCATTTATATATATATATATATATATATATATATATATATAATATATATATATTATATATTATATATATATATATATATATATATATATATATACAGCAATGATTCCTTTTCCAGTTTTGATTAGTAATGATTTTCCGTCAATCTATTTGTGTTTTGGTGAAGTTTCCAAGCTCAGGCTGATACATTTCAGCGGTATGTATCAAACCCATCTTATGTGATGCAGTATGACTGACAGGGAAACATAGCATTTGCTCTCATCATGTAACTATCATATACAAGAGGTTAGCAGCACACTGCGGATGTATCGAATCTTGCCAATTAATACAAAAAAAGGGACACAAAGGTCGTACTGTCGACACCAGCGCAGAAAAAACGATCACATTGTCGGGAAAAGTTTTTACTTGACGTTGTTTCTGTTAAGCTTTTTATCAAATGATGATATATCTTATAAGAGGTTAAGTGTTGACCTAATGAAAGATGGTTGTGCGAGGTGTTTTGTTGACACAAAGCTGGTGAAGGTGGATGAGTGGAGAGAGGTAAACTGGTCCACCTGATCTTTATAACTTCTGTTACCTCCTCCACCTTATGGCTACCACACTGTGTTGTCATACTGTCTTGTATTGTGGCAGCAACACTACCGTTCTTGTGCTGTACTGTGACAGCAACACTACCGTTCCTGTGCTGCATTGTGACAGCAACAATACCGTTCCTGTGTTGTAGTGTTACAACACTACAGTCCCTGTCTTACGAGACTACAGTCCCTGTGTTACAAGACTACAGTCCCGGTGTTACAAGACTACAGTTCCTGTCTTACGAGACTACAGTTTCTGTGTTACACGACACTACAGTTCCTGTGTTACAACACTACAGTTCCTGTCTTACAACACTACGGTTCCTGTGTTACAGAACTACAGTCCCTGTGTTAGGAGATTACGGTTCCTGTGTTACAGCACTACAGTCCCTGTGTTATAAGACTACAGTTCCTGTGTCACAGAAGTACAGCTTCTGTGTTACAAGACTAAAGTTCCTATTACAATACTAGTTCCTGTTTTACAATACTTCAGTTCCTGTGTTACAATACTTCAGTTCCTGTGTTACAATACTTCAGTTCCTGTGTCACAACGCTACAGTTCCTGTGTTACAATACTTCAGTTCCTGTGTCACAACGCTACAGTTCCTGTGTTACAATACTTCAGTTCTTGTGTCACAATACTACAGTTCCTGTGTTACAATACTTCAGTTCTTGTGTCACAATACTACAGTTCCTGTGTTACAATACTTCAGTTCCTGTGTCACAATACTACAGTTCCTGTGTTACAAGACTACAGTTCCTGTGTTACAACACTACAGTTCCTGTGTTACAACACTACAGTTCCTGTGTTACAAGACTACAGTTCCTGTGTTACAACACTACAGTTCCTATGTTACGACACTACAGTTCCTGTGTTACAACACTACAGCTCCTGTGTTACAACACTACAGTTCCTGTGTTACAACACTACAGTTCCTATGTTACGACACTACAGTTCCTGTGTTACAACACTACAGCTCCTGTGTTACAACACTTACAGTTCCTGTGTTACAACAATACAGCTCCTGTGTTACAACACTACAGTTCCTGTGTTACAGCACTACAGCTCCTGTGTTACAACACTACAGTTCCTGTGTTACAACAATACAGCTCCTGTGTTACAACACTACAGTTTCTGTGTTACAACACTACAGCTCCTGTGTTACAACACTACAGTTCCTGTGTTACAACACTACAGTTCCTGTGTTACAATACTACAGTTCCTGTGTTACAACACTACAGCTCCTGTGTTACACTACAGCTCCTGTGTTACAACACTACAGTTCCTGTGTTACAAGCACTACAGTTCCTGTGTTACAACACTACAGCTCCTGTGTTACAACACTACAGTTCCTGTGTTACAACACTACAGCTCCTGTGTTACAACACTACAGCTCCTGTGTTACAACACTACAGTTCCTGTGTTACAACACTACAGCTCCTGTGTTACAACACTACAGTTCCTGTGTTACAATACTACAGCTCCTGTGTTACAACACTACAGTTCCTGTGTTACAACAATACAGTTCCTGTGTTACAACACTACAGCTCCTGTGTTACAACACTACAGTTCCTGTGTTACAACACTACAGTTCTGTGTTTACAACACTACAGTTCCTGTTGTTAAAAACATACGTTTCTGTGTTTACAGCACTTACAGTTCTGTGTTTCAACACTACAGTTCCTGTGTTACAAACAATACAGCTCCTGTGTTACAACACTACAGTTCCTGTGTTACAACACTACTGTTCCTGTGTTACAACACTACAGCTCCTGGACACATTCAGAGTGCAGTTAGTGTTAGTTGTAAGTCACCTCCTCAACTCTGACCTTTTACTCTCACTCAATCACCCTCCTAACAACTGCACTCTCATGAATATTCAGTGAAAATAATGTTGGAAACAGAATAGCTTCACCTTTAATACTCTTCTTCTAATGTTTTGTCAAGCAAGTGTTTGTTAAAGTGTTGTAAACATTGTGAGAATGTTAATGTGTTTACTTTGGCGCCAACAATCACGTCGAGAAGAACTGTGATGTTCTTGATCCAAGGAATTACAGCTATCATTCTGTTCCTCGGACTAAACCTGATTACCTGCCATTCCACAAGGTGCTCCATGACACTTGGGATTTAGCCCTTCCCCATGGCAAATAATAATAATAATAATAATAATCATAATAATCAGTAGTAGTGTGCCTAAGTTTCGGAAATAGTATTGGCTTATTTTGATGATATCGGCCTAATTTTTTTTAGTATCAACAAAATTTTTGGTTTCCACTCATATTAATAATAATAATAATAATAATAATAATAGCAATAATAATTATAACAGTATGATAATACCAATAATAATAATACGTAATGATGATGATAATACGAAATAATAATAATAATCTTTTATTATTAAGTTATTTTGGTACAATGAAGGTGTGCTGATGGTTGGTCAATATTGATGCTCTCAGTATAATGTGTCACTTCTGTGTTTATTTAAGTGTGGAGATTATAATTCCTGTACAATGATCTCATTGTCTCGTGCCTGTGCAACAGTCGTTCTTGTTCTCGATACCTTGT
>NC_069412.1:53292904-53362904 GCF_026875155.1 Cherax quadricarinatus
ATTCCTCAAAATATTCCTTTCATCTTCACAATACCTCTAACTCTCCATTTTATAAACTTCCTCTCTATATATCAATATATATATATTTATATACTATATATATATATATATATATATATATATATATATAATATATATAACTTATATATATATATTATATATATAAATATATTTTATATATATATATATATGTTTTATATATAGTATATATATTATATATATATTTTATAATATATATATATATTTATTATATATATACTATATATATATATTTATATATATTATATACCTATATATATATATATATATAGATCTATATTTATATATTATATATATTTATATATATATATATATATATAATAATGGGCAATGGGCTAGTACCCCTTCTCCTGTTAGAACATTTACTAAAAAGAGAAGAAGAAAAATTTTATAAAACTGGGTTGCTTAAAATGTGGCCGTGGATGTAGTGCGGATGTGACAAGAAACAGATATTGCTGATGTTATGAATGAAAAGATGTTGGATTTGTCCTGGCACTCTAAGCGAAACAAAAGCTGAAGGGGGGGTAGGGGAGTTTCAGTGGGGGGAAATAAAATGGGATTTAAATCTGGAGTATCTGAGAGAGTTAGAGCAAAGGTAAGGGATTAGCCAGTAATGTTAAAGATCAGTTTTGGAAGGAGAAAAGGAATATGAAATGTGTAATTCAAGATTATGTGGATTAAAGTAAAGGTTGGATGCGAAAGTGGGTCATAATAATCGTGTATGCACCTGCGTGAAGAGAGGAAATGTAGAGGAGAGAGAGAGATTTTGGAGATGTTTAAGTGAATGTCTAGGAGCCTTTTGAACCAAGGAGAGAAGTAATTGTGTAGGGGACCTGGAATGCTAAAGTAGGAGAAAACTTTTGAGAGGGTTGTGGTAGGTAAGTTTGGGTGCCAGGTGTAATGGAAATGGGAGCCCTTTGATTGAACTTTGTATAGAAAAGGGGTTTAGTTATAGGTAATACATATTTTAGAAAAAGAGGATAATAAATAGTATTACAAGATATGATGTAGGGGCGAAATGGACAGTAGTTTGTTGGATTATGTATTGGTAGATAAAAGACTGTTGAGTAGACTTCAGGAATGTACATGTTTATTAGAGGCGGGGCCACAGATATATCAGATCACTTTCTAGTTGTTGGCTACACTGGAGTAAAGGTAGATGGGATACAAGGAGAATAGAAGCATCGGAAGAGTGAGGTGAAGGTTTATTAACTAAAAGAGGAGGCAGTTAGGGTAAGTAGAAAACAGCTATTGGAGGATAGATGGGCTAATGAGAGCATAGGCAATGGTGTCGAAGAGGTATGGGGTAGGTTTAAAAATGTAGTGTTTAGAGTGTTCAGCAGAAGTTTTTGGTTACAGGAAAGTCGTGAGCAGGAGGGAAGAGGAGAGCGATTGGTGGAATGATGATGTAAAGAGAGCTAGTAAAGGGAGAAAAAGTTAGCATATGAGAAGTTTTTTACAAAGTAGAAGTGATGCCAAGGAGGAAGAGTATATGGAGAAAAAGAGAGAGGTTAAGAGAGTGGTGGAAGCATGTAAAAAGAGAGCCAAATGAGAGAGTGGGTGAGTGTTATCAACAAATGTTTGTTGAAAATAAGAAAAAAGTTTTGGAAACGTGAGATTAACAAGTTTTAAGAAGCCTAGAGGAACAAACGAATTTGTCAGTTAAAAATAGGAGAGGAGGTTATTAAATGGAGTTAGAGGTATTGGGAAGATGGAGGGAATATTTTGAGGAAATTGTTAAATGTGATGAAGATAGGGAAGCTGTGGATTTCCTGTATAGGTCAAGGAGGAAATATACATTCTGTAGGAGTGAGGAAGAGCAGTTGTGAGTGTGGGGGAAGTTCGTGAGGCAGTAGGTTAAAATGAAAGAAAAAAAAGGGGTAAAGGCAGCCGGGATTGATGGGATAAAGATAAAATGTTAAAAGCAGGTGGGGATATAGTTTTGGAAGTGGTTGGTGGCAATGATTTAATAAATGTATTGGAAGAGGGTAAGTTATGGGATTGGCAGAGAGCATGCTTTGTTCCTTTGTATAAAGGCAAAGGGGATAAAAGAGAGTGCAAAAATTTTTAGGGGGATAAGTCTCCTGAGTATACCTGGTAAAGTGTATGGTAGTGTTATATTGAAAGGAATTAAGAGTAAGACGGAGAATAGGACAGATATGAACAAGGAGGCTTTTAGGAAAGGTAGGGGCAGTGTGTGGACCAGGTGTTTACCAGTGAAACATTAAGTGAAAGTATTTAGATATAAGGCTAAAGAGGTCTTTGTGGCATTTATGGATTTGGAAAGGCCGATATGACAGGGTGGATAGGGGGGCAATGTGGCAGATGTGCAGTGTATGGTGTTAGGAGGTTAGGTTACTGAAAGCAGTGAAGAGTTTTTCGGGATAGTGTGGCTAGGTAGAGTATTTAGGAAAGAGGAAATTATTTCCAGTAAAAGTAAAGGCCTTAGACAAGGGATGTGTGATGTCACCGTGCGGTTGTTTAATAATTTATAGATGGGGTTGTAAGAGAAAGTAAAATGCGAGGGTCTTGGCAAGAGGCGTGGAGTTAAAAAGATAAAGAATCACAACAAAGTGGGAGTTGTCACAGCTGCTCTTTGCTGATGGACATGTGCTCTTGGGAAGATTCTGAAGAGAAGTTGCAGAGATTGGTGGATGAAGTGGTAGGGGTGTGCAAAAGAGAAAATTAAAGTGAATACAGGAAAAGAGTAAGGTTATGAGGATAACAAAAAGAATTTAGGTGATGAAAGATTGGATATCAGATTGGAGGAGAGAGATGGAGGAGGTGAAGTATTCAGATATTTCGGGCGTGGACGTGTCGCGGATGGGTCTATTGAAAGATGAGGCTGAATCTTAGAATTGATGAGGGGAAAAGAGTGAGTGGTGCACTTAGGAGTCTGTGGAGGTCAAAGAATTTGTCCTTGGAGGCAAAAGAGGGATGTATGGAGTATTGTTTTATCAACGCTTTTATGGTGTGAAGCATGGGTGATGAATGCTTGCGCGAGGAGAGAAGGCTGGAGGCAGTTGGAGATGTCAATGTCTGAGAGCAACGTGTGTGTGAATATAATGCAGAGAATTCGTAGTTTGAAGTTAGGAGGAGGTGCGGGATTTACCAAAACTTGTTGTCCAGAGAGTGAAGGAAGGCTGTTGTTTGAGGTGGTTTGGGAAATGTAGAGATGAATGTAGCGAAACAGAATGACTTCAAGAGTGTATCAGTCTATAGTGGAAGGAAGGCGGGGTAGGGGTCGGCCTTAGGAATAGGTTGGAGAGGGGGGTAAAGGGGAGGTTTTGTGTGCGAGGGGCTTTGGACTTCCAGCAGGCATGGTGAGCGGTGTTTGATAGGTGTGAATGGAGACAATGGTTTTTAATATTGACGTGCTGTTGGAGTGTGAGCAAAGTAACATTTAGGAAGGGGTTCAGGGAAACCGGCAGCCGGGAATTGAGTCTGGAGAATGGGAAGTACAGTGCCCTGCACTCTGAAGGAGGGGTGTTATGTGCAGTTTAAAAAATGTAGTGTAAAGCACCTTCTGGCAAGACAGAGATGGAGGTGAATGATGGTTGAAAGTTTTTCTTTTTTGGGGCCCACCCTGCCTTGGTGGGAATCGGCCAGTGTGATTAATAATTTAAATTATTATATATATATATATATATATATTTATATATATATATATATATATTTATATATATATATATATATTTATATATATATATTATATAAAGGCAAGCGGAAATACACTAGGAGCACCCATGAGCACCTAGCACCACCATGTATCACCTACACCACCATATAGCACCTAGCCCACCATGTATCACCACACCACCATATAGCACCTAGCACCCCATGTATCCACCTACACCACCATATAGCACATAGCAAAAACCCGCACATATGAGAGAGAATCTTATGACGATGTTTCGGTCCAACTTATACCATTTACAGGTCACTTGTAAATGGTCCAAACCGGACCAAAACGTCGTCACGAGCTCTTTCTTATGTACGGGTTATTTGTGCATCGTTTCAGTCACGGTACTGTGGCTTTTCCTTCTTTAGCAAGAAACCTACTGACAGTTTCCTCTTGTAAACACTGTGATACTGGTCTCCCAAGCACGCTAAAGTCCGTGCTAAGTACTAAATCCACACTGCAGAGACAGACTCGAAGTTCTCAGAACTGTAGAAGGTTATATTCCTAATTATGATGCTAATATTAGAATCACTAAGATGATACACGCTGCTTATACAAGATCTCTGACATATTACTTTGTACCAGCCAGCATGAGCCTTGACAGACAACAAAGTCTTTGAGAGACTAAAAAACATTAAATGATGCGCTCAGAAATATACATGACTGTCTCTTGCCATTAAACTACTTAATATGAGGAAATAATTGTATATATGTGGCCTTAATTATAGGATAAACTGAAGAAAACAAGATGTGACTGAGACTGCTGCCTGGTGAGCCCCCCCCCACACACACACATATTATATATAATATATATATATATATTTATATATATATATATATATATATATATATATATATATATATATATATGTCGTGCCGAATAGGCAGAACTTGCGATCTTGGCTTAAATAGCAACGCTCATCTTGCATATAGGACAAGTGAAAATTTGTGTATGCAATAATTTCGCCAAAATCATTCTGAACCTAACGAAAAAAATATATTTCACTGTGTTTGTTTAGTATTAAATTATGTAAACAAATCTAAAATATATATAGTTGGGTTAGGCTAAAATAAATTGTTCTTGTTATATAAGGTTAGGTAAGTTTTCTAAGTTCCTTTTGGTGCAAAATTATAAATTTTTACACCAACATTAGTGAAAAAAAATATATCTTTAAACGTATAAGAGAAAATTTTAGAAAGGACTTAATTTTAAATGAGTTCTTGCTAATTGACCAGTTTTACATATTCGGCACGACATATATATATATATATATATATATATATATATATATATATATTATATAAATATAAAACATATGTCGTGCCGAATATGTAAAACTGGTCAATTTAGCAAGAATCATTTAAAATTAAGTTCTTTCTAAAATTTTCTCTTATACGTTTAAAGATATTATTTTTCATTAATGTTATGTAAAAATTTTTAAGTTTGCAACAAAAGAACCTTTTAAAACTTACCTAACCTTATTAAAAACAAGAGCAATTTATTTTAGCCTAACCCAACAAAATATATTTTAGATTTGTTTACAAAAAATTTAATTACTAAACAAACACAGTGAAATATATTTTTTTCGTTGGGTTTTCAGAATGATTTTGGCGAAATTATCGCATACACAAATTTTCGCTTGTCCTATATGGCAAGATGAGCGTTGCTATTTAAGCCAAGATCGCAAGTTCTGCCTATTCGGCACGACATACATACATACATATATATATATATTATATATATATATATAAAATATATATATATTATATATATTATTATATATATATATATTATATATTTTATATATATAACATTTTTCTCAACGTCCTTTTACTGTAGTTGTTTTGCATATTCTGATATCACCTGTTTACTGTGATCTTATTTATATTATATATATATTTATATATTTATATTTATATAATATTTGTATATATACACTTTGTGTGTGTGGGTGTGTGTGTGTGTGTACTCACCTAGTTGTGTTTGGAGGAGTCGAGTCATAGCTCCTGGCCCCGAGTCTTCACTGGTCGCTACTGGGTCACTCTCCCTGAACCATGAAATTTATCGTAGTAACCCTGCTTAAAGCTATGTATGGATCCTGCCTCCACTACATCGCTTCCCAAACTATTCCACTTCCTGACAACTCTGTGACTGAAGAAATACTTCCTAACATCCCTGTGATTCATCTGAGTCTTCAACTTCCAACTGTGTCCCCTTCTTGCTGTTTCCCATCTCTGGAACATCCTGTCTTTGTCCACCTTGTCAATTCCTCTCAGTATTTTATATGTCGTTATTATGTCCCCCCTATCTCTCCTGTCTTCCAGTGTCGTCAGGTCGATTTCCCTTAACCTCTCCTCGTAGGACATACCTCTTAGTTCTGGGAATAGTCTTGTTGCAAACCTTTGCACTTTCTCTAGTTTCTTTACGTGCTTGGCTAGGTGTGGTTTATAAACTGGTGCCGCATACTCCAATATGGGCCTAACGTACACGGTGTACAGGGTCCTGAACGATTCCTTATTAAGATGATGGAATGCTGTTCTTAGGTTTGCTAGGCGCCCATATACTGCAGCAGTTATTTGGTTAATGTGTGCCTCAGGAGATGTGCCCGGTGTTATACTTACCCCAAGATTTTTTTTCTCTGGCCCCAAAGACTGTACTCCGTCTGCGGTCTTCTTTGCCCTTCCCTAATCTTCATGACTTTGCACTTGGTGGGGTTGAACTCCAGGAGCCAATTGCTGGACCAGATCTACAGGTCTGTGTGTGTGTGTGTGTGTGTGTGTGTGCGTGCGTGCGTGTGTGTGTGTGTTCTCACCTAGTTGTACTCTTCTAGTTGTGGTTGCAGAGGCCGAGTCACAGCTCCTGGCCCCGCCTCTTCACTGGTCGCTACATGGTCACTCTTCCTGTTCCATGAGCTTTATCATACCTCTGCTTAAAGCTATGTATGGTTCCTGCCTCCACTACATCACTTCCCAGAATATTCCACTTCCTGACAACTCTGTAACTGAAGAAATAATTCCTAACATCCCTGTGTGTGTGTGTGTGTTTACTTAACCTAGCCAATAATAACTAAAATTAGGTATTTACAAAATAAGAGAAAGTGACGCTGTGTTATCCGTACGACAACGACCGTTGTAAAGTGATAACGGGTTGCATTAACAGTATATTTTTTTCCCAGGATTAAGACTTATATTTGTCCACATTAAACTATATTCTACGCTTTTCTTCCAACAACAGCACTAACTTATCCAACTCATTCTGTAACTGCAGTTATTTGTCGTCCTGCTTTGGGGTCGTCAGAGAACCTGTCGTTATTTCCTCCCTCACTATTGATTTCTTTCCATTTTTGCATGTACGGAGGATCAAGCCCTCACCACGTCTTGCGTTGAATAATCCACACGAGTTTAACGCTTAACGTGAATTTATTACGTGTTTTAGCATAACTAAAAATCAATAAGAAGCGGCAACATTTCCCATACATCCGTGGTTTTGTGAACTTAAAAACAGTGGTGCCCAGCTAACTTAAAAACAGTGGTGCCCAGCTAACTTAAAACAGTGGTGCCCAGCTAACTTAAAACAGTGGTGCCCAGCTAACCTAACACAATGTTGTTGATCCCTTCCTTCCTAGTGAATCAGACACCCTTCAACTTCGTCTAGAATCAACTCAGATGCTTTATCAGGACATTCATGGTGTCAGGATGTTTCCACACAATATGGCTTCTGAGGAATCAGGAAATATTAGATCAAATGAAACGTCTGGAGAACCAAGTGATTCTGTGATGTCCGCCTGACCCCCCCCCCCCCTCTCACTCTACACACAACCATATACACGCACACGTATATATTTCGCAGTATTTTCATTTCAACTTAATATGTGATAAATGGTTTAAAAAATCGACAAGTTGAAGATTGAGACACTACATAAGCCACGTCTACGGCCCTATGCTGTACTTTCTACAAGATTGATGGACTGAACACATCGACTCCAGGCTGAGGGACTGATTACCTCAAACTCCTCCTCTCCTTACACCCTTCTGATTTGTATTGGACTGATGAAGTCACTGTGTGGCGAAACGTTTCCTGAATAAAATTCCCATATGTTGCATAAGTGTCTCAATCTTCAACTTAATATACTTCATTTTATAATATGCAGCGCAGTGCAAACACACACCGCATATTACATATAACCAGGCAAACAAATTACTACTATATTATGCATTTCTCATCGGCTCGAAGCTGGACACACCTCTAGTCGAGATAAATGGTATATAAATTAGACACATATGCAACTCTTGGGTATCTTTATTGAGGAAACGTTTCGCCACACAGTGGCTTCATCAGTCCATACAAAGGAGAATCTTGAAGAACAGGAGGAGAATGAGGTAATCAGTCCCTCAACGTTTCGCCACTGTGTGGCGAAACGTTTCCTCAATAAAGATACCCAAGAGTTGCATATGTGTCTAATTTATCAACATGTCGGTTCTCTGAACCATTCATCTACAAATAAATGGTATAGAAGACCGACACAATGGAAAAATAAACACAAATACACACTGTGAATACTCAGGTAGATCTGCATATAAAGATACCCAAGAGTTGCACATGTGTTTAATTTATCAACATGTCGGTTCCCTGAACCATTCATCGACAAAGATCTGCATATGACTTGATAAAGTCCATTGTGTGAGCGAAACGTTGTCAATAAAGACTCGCATTATACTGCATTTGTGTTTATTTTTCCGTACCTCTAACTGGTTTATGAACTTAATCCCTAATATAGGGATTGAAATAGTCAACATGACTCACGAAACCGTAATGACACGATTACAAACAAACCGTACCATCGGCGGGGTTAGAACCCGCGATCAGAGTCTTAAAACTCCAGACCGACGCATTAGCCACTGGGCTAGTAGGATAGGCTTTAATTTCAATTAACCAACCGCTGCCAACAATGCGAGACTAAGTTTAGAAAACACTGCTAAATATGGGTTGTGTTTTTGCTTCGTGTGTATGCCTGTACATGTATCTGTTAGTCAGGAGCTGTAATAAGAACACAGCGTTTGGTATGTCCTCTGGGCACCTACGCCAGATATTAATAGTAGATGACTTTGTGTGGTGGTTTTAACTTTCCAGTGTAGCTTGTTCCATCAGTGACTGGTTCATCTACCAGTGTAGCTTGTTTCATCAGTGACTGGTTCATCTACCAGTGTAGCTTGTTTCATCAGTGACTGGTTCATCTACCAGTGTAGCTTGTTTCATCAGTGACTGGTTCATCTACCAGTGTACCTTGTTGCATCAGTGACTGGTTCATCTACCAGTGTACCTTGTTCCATCAGTGACTGGTTCATCTACCAGTGTAGCTTGTTTCATCAGTGACTGGTTCATCTACCAGTGTAGCTTGTTCCACCAGTGACTGGTTTATGTACCACTGTAGTAGTAGCATAGCTTGTTCCACCAGTAACTGGTTTATGTACCACTGTAGTAGTATCGTAGTTTGTTCCAGGTATCTACTGTTCTTATGTTAAACAAACATGTACTCAACGTCTGTGACTGAGTTAAGTATGTAATTTCTCTCGGTGTGTTTGTCCCAGATTCTCCTCTAGTAAACACTACACTACTGGCAATGTGAGAACCCTGCTCGGAGCCTCTGTCTGACCTTCCAGTGTGAACCTGAAGACCAGGATTAATGCGTATCTCAATGACATTTTTACTTTCATAAGAACATGAGAATGGAGGAACACTGGAGCAGGCCTGTTGGCCCATACTAGCCAGGTCTTTCTCAAACTCAAACCCATAACAAAAATATCTGACCATCCCATTTTCAATGCTACTTGAGGAATAAGCTTTGATAACTCATGTGCAAGTCTCACTCAAATCCAACCCCTCTCACTGATATATATATATATATCTAGCCTAAATTTGAAACTGACCCTACTAGGCAGACTGTTCTACTCATTGAATACTCTATTTCCAAACCAATCCTCTCCCCAAAGCCACGCCAGTCAACCTTTCTTCCTGCAGGGGTGTTTTGTATGCCGTGATATTCTTATGTCTTGTTGTGTATTCGTGCAAGGACAAGACATCCAGATCGACCATACGTTGCTAGTAGTTTAAACTCTCAGAGATGCCACACCAGGCTTCGAGCCGTACCCTGGAACTTTCTCAAGTTTCACTTTGTGTTAGGCTAAGTGAATCTTGAACAGTGGCGACCTCTCTTTAGTTATTGTGGTACATTATAACAGTGGCGACCCTTCTTTAGTTATTGTGGTACATTATAACAGTGGCGACCCTTCTTTAGTTATTGTGGTACATTATAACAGTGACGACCCTTCTTTAGTTATTGTAGTACATTATAACAGTGACGACCCTTCTTTAGTTATTGTGGTACATTATAACAGTGGCGACCCTTCTTTAGTTATTGTGGTACATTATAACAGTGACGACCCTTCTTTAGTTATTGTGGTACATTATAACAGTGACGACCCTTCTTTAGTTATTGTGGTACATTATAACAGTGACGACGCCTCTTTAGTTATTGTGGTACATTATAACAGTGACGACACTCCAGTTATTGTGGTACATTATAACAGTGACGACCCTTCTTTAGTTATTGTGGTACATTATAACTTTGACGACCCCTCTTAATTCATTGTCGTACATTATAACAGTGACGACCCTCTTTAGTTATTGCAGTACATTGTAACAGTGACGACCCTTCTTTAGTTGTGGTACTTTATAACAGTGACGACCCTTCCTTATTGTGGTGCATTATAACAGTGACAACCCCTCTTCAGTTACTGTGATACATTAAAACAATGTCGACTCCTCTTAAGTCACTGTCGTATATTGTAACAGTGACGACCCTCTTTATAGTCGTACATTATAACAGTTGTGGTACATTATAACAGTGACAACCCTTTAGTTATTGTGGTACATTATAACAATGACGACCCTCTTCAGCTATTGTGGTACATTATAACAATGACGACCCTCTTCAGCTATTGTGGTACATTATAAGTGACGACCCTCTTTAGTTATTGTGGTTCATTATAACAGTGACCACCCTTCTTTATTTATTGTGGTACATTATAACAATGACGACCCTCTTTAGTTACTGCGGTACATTATAACAGTGACGACCCTCTTTAGTTATTGTAGTACATTATAACAGTGACGACCCTCTTTAGTTATTGTAGTACATTATAACAGTGACGACCCTCTTTAGTTAATGTGGTATATTATAACAGTGACGACCCTCTTTAGTTATTGTGGTACATTCTTCATAACAACACTTGTTGAGGCGTCGTGTGGCTGTGGTACACATCTGTCACTGTACTGGTGGGTAGTGTGCTAATACACACCTGTCACTGTACTGCTGGGTAGTGTGCTCGTACACTCCTGTCACTGTACTGGTGGGTAGTGTTCTAGTACACACCTGTCACTGTACTGTTGGGTAGTGTGCTATTACACACCTGTCACTATACTGCTGAGTAGAGTGCTAGTACACACCTGTCACTGTACTGCTGAGTAGTGTGCTAGTACACACCTGTCACTGTACTAGTACACACCTGTCACTGTACTAGTACACACCTGTCACTGTACTGCTGGGTAGTGTGCTAGTACATACCTGTCACAGTACTGCTGGTACTGTGAGTAGTGTTCTAGTACACACCTGTCACTCTACTGCTGGGTAGTGTGCTAGTACACACCTGTCACTATACTGCTGAGTAGTGCTAGTACACACCTGGCACTGTACTGGTGGGTAGTGTGCTAGTACACACCTGTCACTGTACTGGTGGGTAGTGTGCTAGTACACATCTGTCACTGTACTGGTGGGTAGTGTGCTAGCACACACCTGTCACTGTACTGCTGGGTAGTATGCTAGTACACACCTGTCGCTGCACTGCTGGGCAATGTGATAGTACACACCTGTCACTGTACTGGTGGGTAGTGTGCTAGTACATACCTGTCACTGTACTGGTGGGTAGTGTGCTAGTACACACCTGTCACTGTACTGGTGATAATTTTCTAGTACACACCTGTCACTGTACTGATGGGTAGTGTTCTAGTGCACACCTGTCACTGTACTGGTGGGTAGTGTGCTAGTATACACCTGTCACAGTACTGCTGGGTAGTGTAAAAGTATACACCTGTCACTGTATTGCGCTAGTACACACCTGTTACTGTACTGGTGGGTAGTGTGCTAGTACACACCTGTCACTGTACTGCTGGGTAGTGTACTAGTATACACCTGTTACTGTAGTGCGCTAGTACACACCTGTTACTGTACTGGTGTGTAGTGTTCTAGCACACACCTGTGACTGTACTGCTTGGTAGTGTGCTAGTACGCAACTATCACTTTATTGCTGGGTAGTGTGCTAGTACACACTTGTCAATTTACTGCTGGGTAGTGTGCTAGTACACACTTGTCAATTTACTGCTGGGTAGTGTGCTAGTACACACTTGTCAATTTACTGCTGGGTAGTGTGCTAGTACACACTTGTCAAATTTACTGTGGGTAGTGTGCTAGTACACACTTGTCAATTTACTGCTGGGTAGTGTGCTAGTATACACCTGTGATTGTGCTGCTGGGTACTGTGTTAGTACACACCGTCACTGTACTGGAAGGTAGTGTTCTAGTACACACCTGTCACTGTACTGCTGTGTAGTGTGCCCCAGTACTCACGTCAGTACTGAGGTCTCGATCTCTGGTGATGCTCGTTGGAGCTTCTCGAGTCTCTTCGTTTAGTTCCTTTACTTGGAGAAATATGGTTAATTTGGATACAATTACCGACAGGATATTAAACAACATTTCCGAAACGTTCGCCACACACGTAGCTCTTCAGTCCCGTACAGAAGAGTTATCAGAAGCAGTAGAGGTGTGATGTCTATGTAATCAGTCCATCACCTTTGAAGACGTAGTTTTCAGGTTGTCAGTCCCTCAGCCTGGAGAAAAGTTTTGGCTTAAAGTCTGGAACAATGTGAGGCCGAGGGACTGACCACCTCAAAACAACATCTTCAAGGGTGATGGACTGATGACATCATCTTCACACCTCTACTGCTTCTGCTAACTCTTCTGTACTGGACTGAAGAAGCCTACTGTGTGGGCGAAGCGTTTCGGAATATGAATCTTAATAACCTGTCGGTATTGTATACCATTATCATATTCACTCCAAGATGGGGCAAACATGGGTACGTTCTGGAGTGTTTTAAGTGGTACTTTGATCACCTTCCTCGAAGCAGTTTTTACACCAGTTAGTTTTACATATACAAGTGCTGTAAGATTATAAAATGTGCTTGTGAGGAAGGGAGGGGGTTAGAGGGAGAGGACTAGAGGGAGAGGGCTAGAGGGAGAGGACTAGAGGGAGAGGGCTAGAGGGAGAGGGCTAGAGGGAGAGGGCTAGAGGGAGAGGGCTAGAGGGAGAGGGCTAGAGGGAGAGGGCTAGAGGGAGAGGGCTAGAGGGAGAGGACTAGAGGGAGAGGGCTAGAGGGAGAGGCTAGAGGGAGAGGGCTAGAGGGAGAGGGCTAGAGGGAGAGGGCTAGAGGGAGACGGCTAGAGGGGGGGGGAAGTCGTAGATAGCAGGCGAGTAAAACACAGTGCAACACTTGGTATCTTTTATTAACGAAATGTTTCGCTTGCTTAGCAGGCTTCTTTAGTCTAAATTCAGAGGTGACAACAAGCAGTGTAAATGTAGATATTTGATCAGTCCCTCACCCTTGAAGAAGAAACAAGTTTGTGGGGGGCCGGTCTCTCTGCCTTTGTGCGTGTTCTCCTTCATAAATCCCATCTCACTCATTTATTCGTCGGTATTGTATACCATTAGTATAATGACACTGTTAATAATGATTGGCTTGATACCAGCTGAGGTAGTGGACTGCTGTAGGAGTCATCCTGGGAGGTACTGTGGGAGTCATCCTGGGAGTTACTGTGGGATTAATCCTGAGAGGTGGTAGGTAATCTTAGATAGTGGTGGGAGGAGGTAGAACATCTCTCGGCCTGTAAATTCAAGGGTTAAATAATGCGAAGTCTCGTGCCTGCCGACGTTAAAACAGTGAAGGTATTGATACTTCTGCGCTCACCACATAATACTATTGACGTCCCGATACCATTACACTGGTGTTGTCTTCATTCACTGCATGGAATGGTTACCACCTAGTAGACATATTTATATACCTTTCCCTTAAAGAGGCAATGTATTGCGCACACACACACACACACACACACACACACACAGTGTGCCGCTGCAGACAATGACTGACAGTGTTGAATTACTCTCTGTGTGGTTTCACCGTAATTGTTGCACCACAACTGTGGGACGGTGTGATCAGCGATGGACGCTCTCCTCTGTGAGCAGTTTCAACATAGATCGAGGACGTGGGGAAGTAGAACAAGGATAAATATTTGGAAGCATATGATATGGAAATAACAGAGGAAATAGAAATATATGTGCCACCACAGTCTCCTAGATCACTTTTATCTGCATCACTTATTTCTAGTTTCTTGGACTTTATGTCTACTCTTGAAACTGCGTATTGTGTGTGCCTCCACCACTGCCTTATCCAAGTTATTCCAATTTTCAACCAACCTGATTGAAATAATTGCTTCCTTACATCCTTATTACTTATCTGTGTTTTCAGCTTCCACCTGTGTCATCTTGAACCTGGTCCTCTTAATTTAGACACTCTGTCCCTAGGAATTCCTTCTAAGATTTTTGTATGTCGTAATTATATCTCCCCTTGTCTTTCTGCCCATGGTCGTCAGATTTAGTTCCCAGAACTTTACCTCATACTGCATACCTCTCAGTTCTGATACTGTTCTGGTTGCCGACCTTCGTAGCTGCTCCAGCTACTTCACGTTCTTGACCAGGTGTGGTTCCGGTTCCCGACCTTCGTACCTGCACCAGCTTCTTCACGTTCTTGACCAGGTGTGGTTCTGGTTCCCAACCTTCGTACCTGCACCAGCTTCTTCACGTTCTTGACCAGGTGTGGTTCCGGTTCCCGACCTTCGTACCTGCACCAGCTTCTTCACGTTCTTGACCAGGTGTGGTTCTGGTTCCCAACCTTCGTACCTGCACCAGCTTCTTCACGTTCTTGACCAGGTGTGGTTCCGGTTCCCGACCTTCGTACCTACACCAGCTTCTTCACGTTCTTGACCAGGTGTGGTTCACCCAACTCTCTCTTTCTGGTTTGATCTCTACAACTCTATTTAAAATCTAACAAATTCATACGACAAAATTCGCCTTCCCTAAATCCATGCTGTTGTTCTGTAATATTCACTCCTTAACTCTGCCTTTTTTTTCTGTGTATGTGAGGGGGGGTGGGGGGAAGTTACAACATTTTCCGGCAAATAAGGCGCGCTTTTTCCGTCTTGGAAAAATCAACCTGCGCCTTATATGCTCAAGCTCAGGGTCAAGGGTAGACTTTGTGTTAGGCTTGAGCAGTAACGTTACTAACGTTACGTCAGGGTCAAGGGTAGACTTTGTGTTAGGCTTGAGCAGTAACGTTGCTAACGTTACGTTACTAGTGCTTAGAAACATCATCTCATATGCATTATAAACTCGTGCGCCTTATATGCCGGACAATACGGTGATTAAAGTAACGGAAATAAATCTTATTTCAGTTTCAACGTCGATTTATTTACAATAAGTTAATGTAATATAGTGACAAGAACATATTACTAAAAGAGTATTTTAACACAAGTGAAGGCTGTCAGGTACTGACTGTAAGCTACCACAAGTGAAGACTGTAAGGTACTGACTGTAAGCTACCACAAGTGAAGGATGTCAGGTGCTGACTGTAAGCTACCACAAGTGAAGGCTGTCAGGTGCTGATTGTAAGCTACCACAAGTGAAGGCTGTCATGTACTGACTGTAAGCTACCACAAGTGAAGGCTGTCAGGTACTGACTGTAAGCTACCACAAGTGAAGGCTGTCAGGTACTGACTGTAAGCTACAACACGTGAAGGCTGTCAGGTGCTGACTGTAAGCTACCACAAGTGAAGGCTGTCAGGTGCTGAATGTAAGCTACCACATGTGAAAGCTGTCAGGTACTGACTGTAAGCTACCACAAGTGAAGGCTGTCAGGTACTGACTGTAAGCTGCGACAAGTGAAGGCTGTCAGGTGTTGACTGTAAGCTGCCACAAGTGAAGGCTGTCTGGTACGGACTGTAAGCTGCCACAAGTGAATGCTGTCAGGTGCTGACTGTAAGCTACCACAAGTGAAGGCTGTCAGGTACTGACTGTAACCTACCACAAGTGAAGGCAGTCAGGTACTGACTGTAAGCTACCACAAGTGAAGGCTGTCAGGTACTGACTGTAAGCTACCAGAAGTGAAGGCTGTCAGGTATTGACTGTAACCTACCTCAAGTGAAGGCTGTCAGGTACTGACTGTAAGCTGCCACAAGTGAAGGCTGTCAGGTACTGACTGTAAGCTACCACAAGTGAAGGCTGTCAGGTACTGACTGTAACTTACCACAAGTGAAGGCTGTCAGGTGCTGACTGTAAGCTACCACAAGTGAAGGCTGTCAGGTACTGACTGTAAGCTACCACAAGTGAAGGCTGTCAGGTACTGACTGTAAGCTACCACAAGTGAAGGCTGTCAGGTACTGACTGTAAGCTACCACAAGTGAAGGCTGTCAGGTACTGACTGTAACTTACCACAAGTGAAGGCTGTCATGTGCTGACTGTAAGCTACCACAAGTGAAGGCTGTCAGGTGCTGACTGTAAGCTACCACAAGTGAAGGCTGTCAGGTACTGACTGTAAGCTACCACAAGTGAAGGCTGTCAGGTACTGACTGTAAGCTACCACAAGTGAAGGCTGTCAGGTGCTGACTGTAAGCTACCACAAGTGAAGGCTGTCAGGTGCTGACTGTAAGCTACCACAAGTGAAGGCTGTCAGGTACTGACTGTAACTTACCACAAGTGAAGGCTGTCAGGTGCTGACTGTAAGCTACCACAAGTGAAGGCTGTCAGGTGCTGACTGTAAGCTACCACAAGTGAAGGCTGTCAGGTACTGACTGTAAGCTACCACAAGTGAAGGCTGTCAGGTACTGACTGTAAGCTACCACAGTGAAGGCTGTCAGGTACTGACTGTAAGCTACCACAAGTGAAGGCTGTCAGGTACTGACTGTAAGCTACCACAAGTGAAGGCTGTCAGGCACTGACTGTAACTTACCACAAGTGAAGGCTGTCAGGTGCTGACTGTAAGCTACCACAAGTGAAGGCTGTCAGGTACTGACTGTAAGCTACCACAAGTGAAGGCTGTCAGGTACTGACTGTAAGCTACCACAAGTGAAGGCTGTCAGGTACTGACTGTAAGCTACCACAAGTGAAGGCTGTCAGGTGCTGACTGTAAGCTACCACAAGTGAAGGCTGTCAGGTACTGACTGTAAGCTACCACAAGTGAAGGCTGTCAGGTACTGACTGTAAGCTACCTCAAGTGAAGGCTGTCAGGTACTGACTGTAAGCTACCACAAGTGAAGGCTGTCAGGTACTGACTGTAACTTACCACAAGTGAAGGCTGTCAGGTGCTGACTGTAAGCTACCACAAGTGAAGGCTGTCAGGTACTGACTGTAAGCTACCACAAGTGAAGGCTGTCAGGTACTGACTGTAAGCTACCACAAGTGAAGGCTGTCAGGTACTGACTGTAAGCTACCACAAGTGAAGGCTGTCAGGTACTGACTGAAACTTACCACAAGTGAAGGCTGTCAGGTGCTGACTGTAAGCTACCACAAGTGAAGGCTGTCAGGTGCTGACTGAAAGCTACCACAAGTGAAGGCTGTCAGGTACTGACTGTAAGCTACCACAAGTGAAGGCTGTCAGGTACTGACTGTAACCTACCACAAGTGAAGGCTGTCAGGTGCTGACTGTAAGCTACCACAAGTGAAGGCTGTCAGGTGCTGACTGTAAGCTACCACAAGTGAAGGCTGTCAGGTACTGACTGTAACTTACCACAAGTGAAGGCTGTCAGGTGCTGACTGTAAGCTACCACAAGTGAAGGCTGTCAGGTGCTGACTGTAAGCTACCACAAGTGAAGGCTGTCAGGTACTGACTGTATGCTACCACAAGTGAAGGCTGTCAGGTACTGACTGTAAGCTACCACAAGTGAAGGCTGTCAGGTACAGACTGTAAGCTACCACAAGTGAAGGCTGTCAGGTACTGACTGTAAGCTACCACAAGTGAAGGCTGTCGGGTACTGACTGTAACTTACCACAAGTGAAGGCTGTCATGTGCTGACTGTAAGCTACCACAAGTGAAGGCTGTCAGGTGCTGACTGTAAGCTACCACAAGTGAAGGCTGTCAGGTACTGACTGTAAGCTACCACAAGTGAAGGCTGTCAGGTACTGACTGTAAGCTACCACAAGTGAAGGCTGTCAGGTGCTGACTGTAAGCTACCACAAGTGAAGGCTGTCAGGTGCTGACTGTAAGCTACCACAAGTGAAGGCTGTCAGGTACTGACTGTAACTTACCACAAGTGAAGGCTGTCAGGTGCAGACTGTAAGCTACCACAAGTGAAGGCTGTCAGGTGCTGACTGTAAGCTACCACAAGTGAAGGCTGTCAGGTACTGACTGTAAGCTACCACAAGTGAAGGCTGTCAGGTACTGACTGTAAGCTACCACAAGTGAAGGCTGTCAGGTACTGACTGTAAGCTACCACAAGTGAAGGCTGTCAGGTACTGACTGTAAGCTACCACAAGTGAAGGCTGTCAGGTACTGACTGTAACTTACCACAAGTGAAGACTGTCAGGTGCTGACTGTAAGCTACCACAAGTGAAGGCTGTCAGGTACTGACCGTAAGCTACCACAAGTGAAGGCTGTCAGGTGCTGACTGTAAGCTACCACAAGTGAAGGCTGTCAGGTGCTGACTGTAAGCTACCACAAGTGAAGGCTGTCAGGTACTGACTAACTTACCACAAGTGAAGGCTGTCAGGTGCTGACTGTAAGCTACCACAAGTGAAGGCTGTCAGGTGCTGACTGTAAGCTACCACAAGTGAAGGCTGTCAGGTACTGACTGTATGCTACCACAAGTGAAGGCTGTCAGGTACTGACTGTAAGCTACCACAAGTGAAGGCTGTCAGGTACAGACTGTAAGCTACCACAAGTGAAGGCTGTCAGGTACTGACTGTAAGCTACCACAAGTGAAGGCTGTCAGGGTACTGACTGTAACTACCACAAGTGAAGGCTGTCATGTGCTGACTGTAAGCTACCACAAGTGAAGGCTGTCAGGTGCTGACTGTAACTACCACAAGTGAAGGCTGTCAGGTACTGACTGTAAGCTACCACAAGTGAAGGCTGTCAGGTACTGACTGTAAGCTACCACAAGTGAAGGCTGTCAGGTCTGACTGTAAGCTACCACAAGTGAAGGCTGTCAGGTGCTGACTGTAAGCTACCACAAGTGAAGGCTGTCAGGTACTGACTGTAACTACCACAAGTGAAGGCTGTCAGGTCTGACTGTAAGCTATCACAAGTGAAGGCTGTCAGGTACTGACTGTAAGCTACCACAAGTGAAGGCTGTCAGGTACTGACTGTAAGCTACCACAAGTGAAGGCTGTCAGGTACTGACTGTAAGCTACCACAAGTGAAGGCTGTCAGGTTACTGACTGTAAGCTACCACAAGTGAAGGCTGTCAGGTACTGACTGTAAGCTACCACAAGTGAAGGCTGTCAGGTACTGACTGTAAGCTACCACAAGTGAAGGACTGTCAGGTAGCTGACTGTAAGCTACCACAAGTGAAGGCTGTCAGGTACTGACTGTAAGCTACCACAAGTGAAGGCTGTCAGTTACTGACTGTAAGCTACCACAAGTGAAGGCTGTCAGGTACTGACTGTAACTACCACAAGTGAAGGCTGTCAGGTGCTGACTGTAAGCTACCACAAGTGAAGGCTGTCAGGTACTGACTGTAAGCTACCACAAGTGAAGGCTGTCAGGTACTGACTGTAAGCTACCCAAGTGAAGGCTGTCAGGTACTGACTGTAAGCTACCACAAGTGAAGGCTGTCAGGTACTGACTGTAACTTACCACAAGTGAAGGCTGTCAGGTGCTGACTGTAAGCTACCACAAGTGAAGGCTGTCAGGTACTGACTGTAAGCTACCACAAGTGAAGGCTGTCAGGTACTGACTGTAAGCTACCACAAGTGAAGGCTGTCAGGTACTGACTGTAAGCTACCACAAGTGAAGGCTGTCAGGTACTGGCGTGAACTTACCACAAGTGAAGGCTGTCAGGTGCTGACTGTAAGCTACCACAAGTGAAGGCTGTCAGGTACTGACTGTAAGCTACCACAAGTGAAGGCTGTCAGGTACTGACTGTAAGCTACCACAAGTGAAGGCTGTCAGGTCTGACTGTAAGCTACCACAAGTGAAGGCTGTCAGGTGCTGACTGTAAGCTACCACAAGTGAAGGCTGTCAGGTACTGACTGTAAGCTACCACAAGTGAAGGCTGTCAGGTACTGCTGAAACTACCACAAGTGAAGGCTGTCAGGTGCTGACTGTAAGCTACCACAAGTGAAGGCTGTCAGGTGCTGACTGTAAGCTACCACAAGTGAAGGCTGTCAGGTACTGACTGTAAGCTACCACAAGTGAAGGCTGTCAGGTACTGACTGTAAGCTACCACAAGTGAAGTCTGTCAGGTCGACTGTAAGCTACCACAAGTGAAGGCTGTCAGGTGCTGACTGTAAGCTACCACAAGTGAAGGCTGTCAGGTGCTGACTGTAATGTACCACAAGTGAAGGCTGTCAGGTACTGACTGTAATGCTACCACAAGTGAAGGCTGTCAGGTACTGACTGTAAGCTACCACAAGTGAAGGCTGTCAGGTACGACTGTAAGCTACCACAAGTGAAGGCTGTCAGGTACTGACTGTAAGCTACCACAAGTGAAGGCTGTCAGGTACTGACTGTAACTTACCACAAGTGAAGGCTGTCAGGTGTTGACTGTAAGCTACCACAAGTGAAGGCTGTCAGGTACTGACTGTAAGCTACCACAAGTGAAGGCTGTCAGGTACTGACTGTAAGCTACCACAAGTGAAGGCTGTCAGGTACTGACTGTAAGCTACCACAAGTGAAGGCTGTCAGGTACTGACTGTAAAAAATAGACTTACTACACAAGTGAAGGCTGTCAGGTTTGACTGTAAGCTGACCACAAGTGAAGGCTGTCAGGTACTGACTGTAAGCTACCACAAGTGAAGGCTGTCAGTTACTGACTGTAAGCTGCCACAAGTGAAGGCTGTCAGGTACTGACTGTAAGCTACCACAAGTGAAGGCTGTCAGGTACTGACTGTAAGCTGCCACAAGTGAAGGCTGTCAGGTACTGACTGTAAGCTACCACAAGTGAAGGCTGTCAGGTACTGACTGTAAGCTGCCACAAGTGAAGGCTGTCAGGTACTGACTGTAAGCTACCACAAGTGAAGGCTGTCAGGTTACTGACTGTAAGCTGCCACAAGTGAAGGCTGTCAGGTACTGACTGTAAGCTACCACAGGTGAAGGCTGTCAGGTACTGACTGTAAGCTACCACAAGTGAAGGCTGTCAGGTACTGACTGTAAGCTACCACAAGTGAAGGCTGTCAGGTACTGACTGTAAGCTGCCACAAGTGAAGGCTGTCAGGTACTGACTGTAAGCTCCACAAGTGAAGGCTGTCAGGTACTGACTGTAAGCTGCCACAAGTGAAGGCTGTCAGGTACTGACTGTAAGCTGCCACAAGTGAAGGCTGTCAGGTACTGACTGTAAGCTACCACAAGTGAAGGCTGTCAGGTACTGACTGTAAGCTACCACAAGTGAAGGCTGTCAGGTACTGACTGTAAGCAGCCACAATAGAAGTTGTCATGGTCTGACTGTAAGCTTGTAACCACAAGACAAGGCTATAGTACGGTACTGACTTGTAAGCTTTGCCAGCAAGTGAAGGATTTCAGGTACTGACATGCTAATGTACCACAAGTTGAAGCTGTCAGGTACTGACTGTAAGCTTACCACAGTGAAGGCTGTCAGTACTGACTGTAAGCGTCCACAAGAAGGCTGTCAGGTACTTCCGCAGAATAATCAGTATTACATGTATTTATCAAAATAATATATGTATCTATGTTAACAGTAACCCAAGAGTAATAAGTACTATATTCTTTGACTTGATTGCATTATAAGGTTCAGTTTAGAGTTTTAATTCACAAATCATTGTAAGAGGAGTTATATTTGCTCGTGACGACTGCCATGAGTTGAGACTTCGTGAACCCGGGCATTGGGCGCCACATCAAGGTCACGTGGTACCAAACTCAATGGTGTCGTGGGACTACACTTTCCCGGCGACTTCAGTATTATTATTATTTCACTCTTTTTTCTGATCAGGTTGTTAAGTAGTTAACTCCTACAAGGTTATCAGTGCAGGGGACAGTACTCGAGTTCCATTAAAGGACGGAAAGAGTGTTGAAACTTAGGGTGAGAACCTCTTTTAAAGGACGGAGAAAAATTCGTGTGTCGTACATTGACTCATGGGTTCCGCAGTGCTGGAACAACACCAGGTGCATTTGTTGGACACACTTTCATGGGTTGGACCTGTGTGACACTCACAACTTCATGGTGTGCCCGTGGGCATTCACACCTATTAGGGCGCTCCAGTGCTTATACTTACACCTTCACGGGTGCTCCTGTGCTGACACACCTTCATGTATGCCCCTGTGCTGACACACACTCACACACACACACACCTTCACGTATGCAATCATTACCTCACTCACACCTTCAGTGTTACCACAACAATTTCACGTCTAACACCTAATGGTTGAGCCACCACGCTTAAAACACTGGGAAAAAAATCTCCAGTGTTGGTACAAATTCTACGGGATACCGTCAGGCTGCTGGGAAAAAACACCAGGACAATTATAATTGGAAATGTTTGGGTTCTGCGACCTTGGTTACTCAAACTGTACATAGTTGTAGAAAGCCGTGAGTTTATATAGTCAGAAGAGAACCTGAGTGGCAATGAGGTTAAGTGACAAAGATAAATCAAATCACACAACGGGTGGTACATGAATGGTACACAGTACCTAAAAGACGATGAATTAGACGCATGCGCAACATTCTGGGTATCTTTAATTATAGACGTTTCGCCATCCAGTGGCTTTATCAATGCAAGGACATAATGGGAAGACTGTAGAACTATACACAAAAGACGAGGTAATCAGTCCCTCAACCTTGGAGGTGGTGAGGAGCACAACTGTGCTCCTCACCAACCCCAAAGGTTAGGGGACTGATTACCTGATCTTTTGTATATAGTTCTACAGTCTTCACATCATGTCCTTGTATTGATAAAGCCACTGGATGGCGAAAAGTCTACAATTAAAGAATCCCAGATTTTGTACATGTGTCTTATTCTTCATCACAGAACAGGTGGGGATCGATCCCCTTTAGAAAAACCCGCCTAGTATGGGCCACACACACACACACACACACACACACACACACACACACACACACACACACACACACACACACACACACACACACACACACACACAGAGGTAACATGCAGATCCAGCCAATCGTAAAGCATCTAATTTATTTTTAAATGCAGAAGAAATCTGTAAATTCTAGTTTTAACATTCAGCGCTTTGATCCTGTGTGTGTCATTCACAATTAACGTGATGTGGAGGCTCAACCTTCAGCCTCTAATCACAAAACATCATTCACAATATGTGTTTAGAATGTAGGAAAAAGTAGAACTGTTAAATATCAGCTGTGTATCTGGTACAAATGTAGGTGAGGAATGTGTTAAGAAAAATGTCCTCCAGTATTTTGACTGGTGGTGAATAGGTTAAATGCAGCCTTAATGACCCTCGTACAGTAGGCTTTAAGAGGCTCCTAAGTTACCTTCTTCCAATAACATGTTCATTTTTTCCACTATAATCTACCTTGTTCATAATTTGCTTTGTCTGTTTCGTAAGGTGAAGTCCAGGATCTTTCCTTAATTCATACCTGGAGTGAGTTCCGGGGGTCAATGCCCCCGCGGCCCGGTCTGTGACCAGGCCTCCTGGTGGATCAAGCCTGATAAACCGGGCTTTGCCTGGCTGCCCAAAAACAACGGGCGAGCCACCCCGGCTGGCAGGAACCGATTTTAGGTGCTTGCCCTGCCACTTGAAGACGCCGGGGTCTGTTGGTAACCCCCCTTATGTATGCTGGGGGAGGCAGTTGAACAGTCTCGGGCCCCTGAACTTATTGTTGGCCCTTTTAACGTGCTAGTGACACCTCTGCTTTTCTTTGGGGGGATTTGCATCGCTGCCAAGTCTTTTGCTTTCTAGGAGTGATTTTCGTGGAAAAGTTGGGTCTAGTCCCTCTGGTTTTTCCAGGTGTATATAACAGTATCTTCCCCCCTGCGTTCCGGGGAATACGGTTTAGAACCTCAAGCCTCCCGTAATTAGTGTTTTATCTCCGTTTGCGTGCCGTGAAGGTTCTCTTACATTTTTGGGTCAAATTTCACCTGCCTTAAAAGGGTTTGCTTTAGTGTGCAGCAATTTCCACCAGATAGAACAAACCTGAAGAGTGTCATCAGGGGCTTGGCCCCCTATTTGAAGGTTCTCATTATCCATCCTTCTTTTTTTTCTGCGATGCGATTGATACAAAAATGGGCCTTGAAGGGAATCCTCCGCAGCCTCCCCGGGGTTTTTCGTTTGGTGTTTCGCCTATTTTGTGGCCAGAAATTTTTTTTTACTCTGATGAAATTTAAATTTTTTCGTGTTTACCATATCTAGAATTGAAATTTCTCATCGTTGAACTTCATATTGTTTCTGGCAGCCCACTAAAAATTTGGTTTATGTCCGCCTGGAGCCTTGCAGTGTCTGCAATGGAAGACATGTCATGCAGATCGGGGTCATCTGCAAAAAACCGGTGCCCGTGGTACATCCTTGTCTATGTCGGATGTGAGGATGAGGAACAAGATGGGGGCGAGACTGTGCCTTTTGGAAAGAGCTTTCCCCCCGTACGCCTCGGGCTTTACTCTTTGACGACTACTCTCTGGTTTTGTTTTGGGAAATTATAGATCCATCGACCCACTTTTTTCCCGTTTTTCCTTTAGACGCATTTTGTGCCTATTACGCCTGGCCACCTGTCGAAGGCTTTTTTCAAAGTCTGTTAAAATTTTCATCTGCATTCTTTTTGTTTTCTATGCATTTAGGACCTTGTCGTAGTGATCCAATAGTTGAGACAGACAGGAGCGATTTCTAAACCCATTTGCCCTGGTTGTGTAATGATGGTTTCTGATGGGGTTTGATCTTGTTTCTAGGACCCTTTCAAAGTTTTTATGAATGGAGTTATGCTATCGGTCTGTGTTTTTTTGCTGTGCTTTACTGCCCCCTTTGTGGAGTGGGGCTATGTTGTTGTTTTTGTAACGGGGGAGACCCCCGTGTCCATGCTCCCTCTCCATAGGATGGAAAAAGGCCTCGAGATAGGGGTTTCTTGCAGTTCTTGATGAACACGGAGTTCCAGGGAGTCTGGCCCTGGGGCAGAGTGCATGGCATGTCATTTATCGCCGGTTCGAAGTCATTTGGCGTCAGGATAACATCGGATAGGCTTGTGTTAACCAAATTTTGTGGCCCCTCTCATAAAAAAATCAAATTTTGATCTTCGACTCTCAGTCTGTTTAGCGGCTTGCTAAAAACTGAGTCATATTGGGACTTGAGTAGCTCCCTCATTTCCTTGCTGTCATCTGGGGTAGGACCCATCTTGTTTAAGTAGGGGCCCAATACTGGACGTTGTTCTCGACTTTGATTTGGCATAGGAGAAGAAATACTTTGGGTTCTCTTTCGATTTCATTTATGGCTTTTTAGTTCTTCCGTGATTCTGGACTCCTATAAGATTCCTTTAGCGTAAGTTCGTTGCTTGGCTATTTCTCTGACCAGGTGTCCTCCCTACGCATTTGGATATATTTGACTCTTTTAGCCGCTCTGTTATTCTTTTCGTCGCCTGTAATAGGGAGCGCTGTCTCTTTCTATTTTACATCTACTCTCTTTTTTTAGAGGAATAAGCCTTGTGCATACATCGAGTGCCACCAAGTTAATTCTGATTCTAGGCATAAGTTGGGGGGGTTCTGTGTGCTTGTATATCTTCCCAGCTTCTATCGGTTAGGGAACTTGGTTTACTTGGTCCCACTTTATGTTTTTGGTTATTGAAGTTAAATTAGTGGAATGCTCCCCGTGACTGTCTCATTTATGTCGCAGTCTGGGGCTTCACGCCAACATGTCTGAACCTCAATTATGTTGATGATCTAAGTATATTGTTTTTGATATTTTGGTGATATTTCTTATCAGATTCATCATTGTTAGTGAAGATGAGGTCTAGGTATTCTCCAGTCTATTATTTGCTGGTTTAAATTGAATTTTGTGCAGAGATTTAAAAGCTCGTGAGTGAGTGTGAGTTTTCATCAGAGCTGCCTCCTGGTGTATTACTGCAACAATATTATTTGCTATATTTCCTCCATTTTAGGTGCCTTAAGTTGAAATCCCCCAGGAGAAAGAAGATGTTGGGTGCAGGAGTGGAAGATTTTCAGACAGTGGTCAATTTTTAACAGCTGTTCCTGGAAATTGCTGGGTTTGTTGCATCGGGAGGCTAGTAGACTACCACAATGACTGGGTTTTGGTTCTCGCCTTTTCTGTTTACTAAAAATTCCACTACATCATTTAAGGCATTAAGCAGTTCTGTGCAAACAAGTGACTTGCAATGTACAGGCCAACCCCCCCCCCCCTTTTGCCTGTTCACTCTGTCAATCTGTATAGGTTGTAACCTTGGGATCCATATTTCGTTGTGTCCAAGTGATCCTTTAGTGGGGTTTCAGTGAAAGCGGAACATTGCCTTTGCCTCTGCAAGCAGTCCATGATGAAAGGTATTTTGGTTGTTTGTTGCTGGCTTTAGACCCCAGTATATTTGCAAAGAAAGATGTCATCGGATGGTGGTGGTATTGTTGGTATGGGGGGGGATTTTTCTTTTCCGGCATTAGCATCTGTATCTGTTGGTTTCGGAGTGGGAGGCCATCGAACTGTGGTTCACTCCAGGTAATGCTGGGATTTGAGTGTACGATTTCTGCCATTTCCTGCCAGTTTTTTTTCCTTCCTGGCACTAAAAAACCTCTCCCTCTTGAGGGCTGTGGGGCTACCCAGGTTTTCCCATGGCCTGGGAAGTTTTGTTCTTTTTGTCCCTTTAGATGGTGTGCCTGGCAATTAAGTTATAGCACAGTCTTTCCTGTACTGAAGTGGTACACATTTCAGAGTGAAAAAAGCTTACAGGAAGGGAGTTTGCATTTTCCTGTTGTCATATGGGCATGGCATTTTCTAGGGTGGTCATAGTTGCACGTCCCGTCTGTGTTTCCAGATTTCCCATGTCTGCAGATACCAAGTGCATAGTATGTGCACAGGCTTGGTTTCCGTTTGCCTTCTGTGACTGTATTCCCTGTTGGTGCATGTTTCCCTGTCTTATTCCTATCCTCCCTAGCACCAACAATGGAGCTCCCACCAGTTGTTTTTGGTAATATATCCTCACTATTGCTAGTGGAATCCTCTTGTTTGCTATTTCCTGTGGTATTTCTAATTTGCAATATTGGTTTTATCTTATCTTTGACTACACTTGTTTCCCCACTACGGCTCCTGTCCCCTATGAGGTCATTTATATGTATTCCTTCCTGCGTATAATTCCCGACTACCTGGACTAAATCTCCAGCTTCACCATTACTGTCTCCCAGGACAGCACCTCCAGCTTCACCATTACTGTCTCCCAGGACAGCACCTCCAGCTTCACCATTACTGTCTCCCAGGACAGCACCTCCAGCTCACATTACTGTCTCCCAGGACAGCACTATCAGCCCCACATTTACTGACTACCAGGACATCACCTCCAGCCTTACAGTTTCTGACTACATGGCCAGTATCAAGGGCAGTACCATTCAGCCCAGACTTTTTATGTTCCCATCTGTTGTAGAAAGCTTCCAGGTTGTCTATGAAAGCAGCTTTGATGTTATCCTCTTTTAATACCCTTGTGATTTTAGTCCACAGATTTATCTCATTTGGGCATACCCAAAAACACTTCCCTGTTTTAATACTACTTGTAGCTAGTTCTTGGATATCTGCACAAGGGGCGTGACACCAATTTCCACAAAAATGACAATTTATCCATGTGGAAGCCCGTTTGTTTGATTGACTGCAGACTACACAGAGCTTCATAATGATTTGAATGGTTGATTTACTGTAATTCTACTAGCAACCTCTTGAATACTCTATTAATAACCTCATTATATGAAGCTCTAGCTATTTGTATTTCTATTTCTAACTGTACTTGTATATTGGACAGCTTACCGTGTACGTTCCTGATTTATATTTATTGTTTGTGTTTGATAAGGGCGCCTACAACCCCATCCGTTTACAGTCTGCTTTATTGTCCAACGAATCCGTTTGTAACCAGTCAAGGGTTCAGACCATCAAGGGTTCGGACCAGTCGAGGGTTCGGACCAGTCGATCTGATCTGATCAGTGGGTCACTTATTTAAAACATACTGGTCGGTGATTTGGGCTAACACATGAAGGATCTACTTGAAATTATCCCAAGTTCTGCCTATTCGGCACGACATATATATATATATGTCGAGCCTAATAGGCAGAACTTGACTTCTTGGCTTAAATAGCAACGCTCATCTTGCCATATAAGACAAGCGAAAATTTGTGTATGCAATAATTTCGCCAAAATCATTCTGAATGTAACGAAAAAAATATATTTCACTGTGTTTCTTTAGTATTAAATTACTGTAAACAAATCTAAAATATATTTTGTTGGGTTAGGCTAAAATAAATTGCTCTTATTATAATAAGGTTAGGTAAGTTTTCTAAGATTCTTTTGGTGCAAAATTAATTTTTTTTACATTAACATTAATGAAAAAATATATTTTTAAACGTATAAGAAATTTTTTTCGAAAGGACTTAATTTTAAATGAGTTCTTGCTAACTGACTAGTTTTACATAATCGGCACGACATATATATATATATATATATATATATATATATATATATATATATATATATATATATATATTATATATATACTATGCAAAACAGGCTACATGGGGATGGGAATCTTTACCTCAAGATCTTTCGTACTCTCGTTCATTGTCAGGAGCTCTGCAATGTTGGAAGCTGATCAACATATAGGTTGAGATGAAGTTCTCTCAAAGGCAGGATGGGGGGCGTGCCAGCACCAGTTTATACGGCTGTTCTGTGTAAAAATAGCAGAACTGAATTGGCATTGCGCTTTCGTGGGTTGACGAAGACATCTTCGGAGGAACGCGGTATTATAGTCTTGTTAGCTTATTCGTCAAGGTAACCACGTTGACAGAGATCTTCGTGGTTTTCAAAACCGTTCAGTTGTACCGGCAGTCGGTACATCAGCAATGGGCGAAAGATTTTAGTAATTATCATCATCTGGGAGACTCTGGTAGTAACAGAAGCGACTCTCCAGTGGTGAGAGTCGCGCTTCTCGTACTAGAGTCGGGGCTTCGATCCCCCGAACAACGGCCAGCCCCTTAAAAAAATTAGCATTCGCAAAAGATTTTAGTAAAGACGAGCTGTCTTGTAATAAAAAAAATGAAAAAAAAAAATTAATGATTTTTTTTGTCAGGGAGTGGACGTTAACTTGGCGTCCAGATGCAACACTACCTCCACTGCGTCCTGTATTAAGTGGAAGAACAACCAGGGTGCTAGCTCCTGGACCAACACAAACGAGGACCCCATAGAATGAATGGCTCGGGATAATCTGGTCACAATTTTTTTAATTATCGCTCATCAAATTATAAATATTAAAATAGTTTTTTCAAGTAAGATTTTAAAATTATTGGCTTTCAAACTGCCGGTTTTCAAATTATTGGTTTCCAAATTATTGGATTTCAAATTATTGGTTTTCAAATTATTGGTTTTCAAATTATTGGTTTTCAAATTTTGGTTTTCCAAATTATTGGTTTTCATTATTCGTTCCAAATTACTGGATTCAAATATTGTTCAAATTATGGTTTTCCATTACTGGTTTAAATTATGGTTTCATAAAATGGTTTCAAGTTGCTTTCAAAAGCTGTCACGGTAAATTAACTGTAGTAAACAAAAAGCTCTTGACCTAGTAAGATGACGGTACGTAAATGAGTGAGTAGTGTTTAGTGGCCAGGATGTGGACTGTTGAGGCTTGGGACCTCCAGGATGGGTCTGGAATTTTGAGACTCTGACCGCGGGTTCAAATCCCGCCCGTGGTATGGCTTTTTTTTCCAGGATGGGCACAGTTGCTAGGCTTGGGACCTCCAGGATGGGTACAGTTGCTAGGCTTGGGACCTCCAGGATGGGTACAGTTGCTAGGCTTGGGACCTCCAGGATGGGTACAGTTGCTAGGCTTGGGACCTCCAGGATGGGTACAGTTGCTAGGCTTGGGACCTCCAGGATGAGTACAGTTGCTAGGCTTGGGACCTCCAGGATGTGTACAGTTGCTAGGCTTGGGACCTCCAGGATGGGGCACAGTTGCTAGGTTTGGGACCTCCAGGATGGGTACAGTTGCTAGGCTTGGGACCTCCAGGATGTGTACAGTTGCTAGGCTTGGGACCTCCAGGATGGGTACAGTTGCTAGGCTTGGGACCTCCAGCCTGGTTCACGGTTTGCTTAGGCTTGGACCTCCAGCCCAGTTGGTACAGTTGCTAGGCTTGGGCCTCCACCACTTCTTGTTCATTATCCATTACTAGGTTAAAGATTTTGGTCTTCCAACAGATGGATAAAATTATTGTTCATAGGTTAATAGTTAAATGTATTGGGTTTTCAATAAAGCGTTTTCACAAGAACTTTCAAGAACGCTTTAGTGAATAACTGTAGCAAACACGCTTTACTCTAGTGCGGTTACAAAGTAGTGAGTAGCTGTTGTGGAACCAGGATGTTGTTACTGATAGAAAAGGCTTCGGACTCCAATGGTATAGGTGTACTCGGAATTTGAAGATATGAGTCAGGTTCAAATCCCAGTGGTAATGGCATATTTTATTTCAGATAAAACAATACGAAGCTAATGAGTCCAGTATAACAGTTAACTAGCTTGACTACCAAACATTGCAGCTTGGGAACATAATGGTCAGTTCCAAACTTAGGAAGCATAATGAGGTCAGTTCTAAACATTGGACTGGATGGGTAATTGGGGTGGGACCCAAACATTGCTAGGCTTGGGACCTCAGATGGGTCCAGTTCAACCTCAGGAGTAATGAGCATTGGAGATCATCCAGCTGGGTAAGTGCTAGTGAGTCCTCCACATACTGCTAGCATAATTCAAAAACATACTGAGTCTAAATGAGTGTAACCCTTCTAACAGAACTGGAACATAATGTGTCAGAAACCAAAATATGAACATAAGGAGTGTGTACAACACAAGAATTTCAGAACCAAAATTTGAAGAATAATGATGCAGTATTCTCATGGCACATAGTTTTGGATAGCTAATTGTCAGAACCAACAAAACGGAAGTTTAATGATCGAGAACGTCGTTAACTGTATGTATAATGCGTCGGTACTAAACAATAATTAAAGCATAATGAGTCAGTACTAAACAATAATTAAAGCATAATGAGTCAGTACCAAACAATAGGAAGACATAATGAATCAGTACTAAACAATAACTGAAGCATAATGAGTCAGTAACCAAACAATAACGGAAGCATAATGAGTCAGAACCAAACATTAACTGAAGCATAATGAGTCAGTACCAAACAATAACTGAAGCATAATGAGTCAGTAACCAAACATTAACTGAAGCATAATGAGTCAGTACCAAACAATAACTGAAGCATAATGAGTCAGTACCAAACATAATGAAGCATAATAGTCAGTACCAAACATAACTGAAGCATAATAAGTCAGAAACCAAACAATAACTGAAGCATAATAGTCAGTACCAAACAATTAACTGAAGCATAATAGTCAGTACCAAACAATAACTGAAGCATAATAAGTCAGTACCAAACAATAACTGAAGCATAATAAGTCAGTACCAAACAATAACTGAAGCATAATAAGTCAGTACCAAACATTAACTGAAGCATAATAAGTCAGTACCAAACAATAACTGAAGCATGAGTCAGTACCAAACAATAATTGGTCTAAAATGAAGTTTAATGTAAACACGATAATTCTCATTCATGTCAATGGAACGCAAGAAAGATACATTTGACAACCAAGTTATTACTAGAGACATTTAGATCACTACTGGTGGTCTTGTAGATCAACCAAGTTACTACCGATAGTCAACAGATAAACCAAGTTACTACTGGTGATTAACAGATTAACCAAGTTACTATTGGTGATTAACAGGTAAATCAAGTTACTACTGGTGATCAACAGATAAACCAAGTTAATACTAGTGATCAACAGATAAACCAACTTACTACTAGTGATTAACAGATAAACCAAGTTACTACTGTTAGTCAACAGATAAACCAAGTTACTACTGGTGGTCAACAGATCAGTGATGGTCACAGTCAACATCTCTGTCCTCACTCAACATGAAGGATACACTTGACTGTGTGACGATACCGGCTCCTGGCTCTTTAATAGTGAATATATATAATGTATTATGACGCTCTTTTGCAAAACCGGACATACTCAAGGCACAGTAGTACAGTGACTGTTCTCACTTGCTGCCTTCCAGCCTCCTCACATGCTGCCTTCCAGCCTCCTCGCTTGCTGCCTTCCAGCCTCCTCACTTGCTGCCTTCCAGCCTCCTCACTTGCTGCCTTCCAGCCTCCTCACTTGCTGCCTTCCAGCCTCCTCACTTGCTGCCTTCCAGCCTCCTCACATGCTGCCTTCCAGCCTCCTCACATGCTGCCTTCCAGCCTCCTCACTTGCTGCCTTCCAGCCTCCTCACTTGCTGCCTTCCAGCCTCCTCACTTGCTGCCTTCCAGCCTCCTCACTTGCTGCCTTCCAGCCTCCTCACTTGCTGCCTTCCAGCCTCTCACTTGCCCCCTTCCAGCCTCCTCACTTGCTGCCTTCCAGCCTCCTCATTGCTGCCTTCCAGCCTCTCCTTGCTGCCTTCCAGCCTCCTCATTGCTGCCTTCCAGCCTCTCACTTGCTGCCTTCCAGCCCTCTTCTCCTCCACTTTTTGCAAAAGTACTGCTTGCACTTAAGCCTTCCTCATTCTCCTTAGCTCTATTATGCTGCTTCAGCTCCTGTTTTGATGCCTTCAGTCTGCTTATGACTTCTGCTCTAGCTAAATGTGTCAAGGGCTTACTTAGCCCTTCGCTCCCGATTTGCTGCCTCACTCCACGCTGCTGCTTACAGGCAAAGCTTCTGCTTCCACCTTTCCCATGGACTAGGGCAATCCAGCCAAGTTGCTCTTCAGTACAATGAGCTCACAGCCCCTGCTTGCTGTAGCTTATATGCTGCCTTAGTCTGTGTATGTGCCTTCAAGTCTAAGTGAATGCCAGTATCACTTTTGTTCCAGCTTCTCATTGCAGACACCCAGTAATCCTACGCTTCTGCTAACCAGTCTCACGTTTCTGCTTCACGTCACTGGCAGCCCTCTCTGGCCAGACGTCTGACAGTGCTGATTGAAAGTTTTGTCTTCCCACCCTCCTTGGTTGGACTCACCGTTTGTGCTTAGTTTAAATAATATATATTTTTCTGCTTCCTCACTTTCCGCCTTCAGCCCCTCAATGCTGCCTTACACCCATCTCATTTGCTGCCTTCCAGCTCTCATTGCTGCCTTCCAGCCTCTTCACTTGCGCCTTCCAGCCTCTCTCACCACTTTGAAAAGTACTGAAGACACAATAATATATATATATATATATATATATATATATATATATATTATATATATATACATATCATTTTTAGTAAATGTGTACAGGAGAAGGGGTTACTAGCCCACTGCTCCCGGCATTTTAGTCGCCTCATACGACACGCATGCCTTACGGAGGAAAGATTCTTTTCCACTTCCCATGGACAATAGAGAGAGAAAAAAACAAGAACAAGAGCTATTAAGAAAAACAAGAAAACCCCTAGATGTGTGTATGTATATATATGTGCTTGTCTGTGTAGTGTGACCTAAGTGTAAGTAGAAGTAGCCAGATATACCTGTTATCCAGCGTGTTTATGAGACAGAAAAAAGACACCAGTAATCCTACCATCATGTAAAACAGTGACACGTTTCTGTTTCACAGTCACCTGGCAGCACCCCTCTGGCAAGACAGTGATGAAGTGAATGATGATGAAAGTTTTTCTTTTTCGGGCCACCCTGCCTTGGTGGGAATCAGCCGATGTGTTAGTAAAATAATATATATTTTTTTTTTATCACACTGGCCGATTCCCACCAAGGCAGGGTGGCCCGAAAAAGAAAAACTTTCACCATCATTCACTCCATCACTGTCTTGCCAGAAAGGGTGCTTTACACTACAGTTTTTAATTGCAACATTAACACCCCTCCTTCAGAGTGCAGACACTGTACTTCCCATCTCCAGGACTCAAGTCCGGCCTGCCGGTTTCCCTGAATCCCTTCATAAATGTTACTTTGCTCACACTCCAACAGCACGTCAAGTATTAAAAACCATTTGTCTCCATTCACTCCTATCAAACACGCTCATGCATACCTGCTGGAAGTCCAAGCCCCTCGCACACAAAACCTCCTTTACCCCCTCTCTCCAACCTTTCCTAGGCCGACCCCTACCCCGCCTTCCTTCCACTACAGACTGATACACTCTTGAAGTCATTCTGTTTCGCTCCATTCTCTCTACATGTCCGAACCACCTCAACAACCCTTCCTCAGCCCTCTGGACAACAGTTTTGGTAATCCCGCACCTCCTCCTAACTTCCAAACTACGAATTCTCTGCATTATATTCACACCACACATTGCCCTCAGACATGACATCTCCACTGCCTCCAGCCTTCTCCTCACTGCAACATTCATCACCCATGCTTCACACCCATATAAGACCGTTGGTAAAACTATACTCTCATTACATTCCCTCTTTGCCTCCAAGGACAAAGTTCTTTGTCTCCACAGACTCCTAAGTGCACCACTCACCCTTTTCCCCTCATCAATTCTATGATTCACCTCATCTTTCATAGACCCATCCGCTGACACGTCCACTCCCAAATATCTGAATACATTCACCTCCTCCATACTCTCTCCCTCCAATCTGATATCCAATCTTTCATCACCTAATATTTTTGTTATCCTCATAACCTTACTCTTTCCTGTATTCACTTTTAATTTTCTTCTTTTGCACACCCTACCAAATTCATCCACCAATCTCTACAACTTCTCTTCAGAATCTCCCAAGAGCACAGTGTCATCAGCAAAGAGCAACTGTGACAACTCCCACTTTATGTGTGATTCTTTATCTTTTAACTCCACGCCTCTTGCCAAGACCCTCGCATTTATATATATATATATATATAATATATATATATAATATATATATATATATATATATATATATATATGCAAGGAATTCGCAAGAGCAGGCGAAATATACACAAACACTGATCTCTGGCTGAAGGAGACTCGAACCTACGAACCTTGGAACAAGGTACGCAGTGCTTTACCATTCTCACTACACTGGACCAATACCTTAGCGTCCAGCTTGCGCTAGACGTTGATCCAAGGCAGCCAGCTTTCAGGGATGCATGTAGGGGATGAGATGAAAAGCTGTAAGCCTTCTCCCTGAAAGCTGGCTGCCTTGGATCAACGTGATGACAGGTGTAGAGCAACGCTCCAGATGTCCCGTCTTCTCTTAACAGAATTATATTTAGACGTTACAGAAGTTGCTACACACACAGCGTCGTCCTGAAGCTCACTTCACTCTTCAATTACTATATCTGTAAGGAAATATTCCCCGCAATCTTTTTTTTTTTTTTTTACAAAGCTTTCCCAGTTAAATATTTTGTCTTCTTACCCTCAAACCACGGTACGGGTGGGATTTGAACCTATGGTGAGTCGTAGAACTCCAGGTCACTTCGCCAGCTGGCTACAATAAGATTCATCCAACCATAGGGAGATTAGCATGGGCCTTCACTATGACCACAAATTAAAATTTTTACAGATGAATCTCCCGCCAGTGTGGCTGTGGCAAACTCTAGCTCAAGCTCCCTTAAAGCCGTCATCACGACTCAAGCAAACCAAGATACGGGTAGGGATTGAACCCATGGCGAGCGAATCGTAAAACTCCTTGATGTTAGCTCCCGAATAATACCGTGCTAGTTTCCCAGTCTGTGCTGCAGGAGGTAACAATATTTAACTAAAATGGTTATCTTCATATCTTTATCTTCCACTGATGTGGCAAAGTTATATCTCACGCCTTTTTAGTTCTATTTTTTGCATGTATATGAACGTTAGTTTATTATATATTTTTAGTGTGGGTTCTAAACAGCAGCTACGTACTCGAATCTAAGTGTAGTGTAAATAAATTCTTTAGAAAATCTCCAGTGCCATACATTTCAATGCTGAGTCACTTTTCCACTTGTAAACACAAAGTATTGACTCGTTGTCAGATATCTGATGGATTTTAAAATTCTATTGCTCTTACGGGCACAGTTTGTGTAAACATTACATTATTTATACGAGGCTCTAAACCCGTGTGGGACATTCAGAAGGAATACTGCAGCTCGAAGGTTTCTCCGCCAGGTACGAAATAAAAAGCACTAACAAACTGTATTCAGCTATACACATAGCTTGAGCAAAACATGCATATAAATAGATTACGTCGTCAAACATCTATATATCTATCTTATGATGCTTAATGTTGAGAGAGTGGAGTGATATAGGAGGGTGATGCTTAATGTTGAGAGTGTGGAGTGATATAGGAGGGTGATGCTTAATGTTGAGAGTGTGGAGTGATATAGGAGGGTGATGCTTAATGTTGAGAGTGTGAAGTGATATAGGAGGGTGATGCTTAATGTTGAGAGTGTGAAGTGATATAGGAGGGTGATGCTTAATGTTGAGTGTGGAGTGATATAGGAGGGTGATGCTTAATGTTGAGAGTGTGGAGTGATATAGGAGGGTGATGCTTAATGTTGAGTGTGGAGTGATATAGGAGGGTGATGCTTAATGTTGAGAGTGTGGAGTGATATAGGAGGGTGATGCTTAATGTTGAGAGTGTGAAGTGATATAGGAGGGTGATGCTAATGTTATGAGTGTGGAGTGATATAGGAGGGTGATGCTTAATGTTGAGAGTGTGGAGTGATATAGGAGGGTGATGCTTAATGTTGAGAGTGTGAAGTGATATAGGAGGGTGATGCTTAATGTTGAGAGTGTGGAGTGATATAGGAGGGTGATGCTTAATGTTGAGAGTGTGGAGTGATATAGGAGGGTGATGCTAATGTTATGAGTGTGGAGTGATATAGGAGGGTGATGCTTAATGTTGAGAGTGTGAAGTGATATAGGAGGGTGATGCTTAATGTTGAGAGTGTGAGTGATATAGGACGGTGATGCTTAATGTTGAGAGTGTGAAGTGATATAGGAGGGTGATGCTTAATGTTGAGTGTGGAGTGATATAGGAGGGTGATGCTTAATGTTGAGAGTGTGGAGTGATATAGGAGGGTGATGCTTAATGTTGAGTGTGGAGTGATATAGGAGGGTGATGCTTAATGTTGAGAGTGTGGAGTGATATAGGAGGGTGATGCTTAATGTTGAGAGTGTGAAGTGATATAGGAGGGTGATGCTAATGTTATGAGTGTGGAGTGATATAGGAGGGTGATGCTTAATGTTGAGAGTGTGGAGTGATATAGGAGGGTGGTGCTTAATGTTGAGAGAGTGAAGTGATATAGGAGGGTGATGCTTAATGTTGAGAGTGTGGAGTGATATAGGAGGGTGATGCTTAATGTTGAGAGTGTGAAGTGATATAGGAGGGTGATGCTAATGTATGATGTGGAGTGATATAGGAGGGTGATGCTTAATGTTGAGAGTGTGGAGTGATATAGGAGGGTGGTGCTTAATGTTGAGAGTGTGGAGTGATTCGGAGGGTGGTGCTTAATGTTGAGAGTGTGGATGATATAGGGGGTGGTGCTTAATGTTGAGAGTGTGGAGTGATATAGGAGGTGATGCAATGTTATGAGTGTGGAGTGATATAGGAGGGTGATGCTTAATGTTGAGAGTGTGAAGTGATATAGGAGGGTGATGCTTATGTTGAGAGTGTGAAGTGATATAGGAGGGTGGTGCTTAATGTTGAGAGTGTGAAGTGATATAGGAGGGTGATGCTAATGTTATGAGTGTGGAGTGATATAGGAGGGTGGTGCTTAATGTTGAGAGTGTGGGTGATATAGGAGGGTGGTGCTTAATGTTGAGAGTGTGGAGTGATATAGGAGGGTGATGCTTAATGTTGAGAGTGTGGGAGTGATATAGGAGGGTGATGCTTAATGTTGAGAGTATGGATGAAATAGGAGGTGATGCTTAATGTTGGAAGTGTGGAGTGATATAGGAGGGTTGTGCTTAATGTTGAGAGTGTGGAGTGATATAGAGGGTGTGCTTAATGTTTATGAGTGTGAGTGATATAGGAGGGTGATGCATAAATAATAGCTGATGTGTGGAGTGATATAGGGTGATGCTTAATGTTGAGAGTGTGGAGAGAATATAAGAGGTATTGCTTTACTATTGAGAGTGTGGATTGATATAGAGGGTGATGCTAATGTTAGATAGTGTGGAGTGATATAGGAGGGTGATGCTAATGTTATGAGTGTGGAGTGATATAGGAGAATGAAGCCTCTGAGAAGTGAGCACAACACGCAGGTGAGTGAGTCACCTCACACCAGTATGATGAATCTTGCCAGATATGAACAAAAATGCAGTATAATGTGATCCTTTATTGACTACGTTTCGCCCACACAGTGGGTTTTGTCAAGTCACAGTCAGATCTATCTGGATAAAAAGTACACGAGTATATATAGTGTGGAGAGTAGGGTGGAGATGGTTGGGTAGGTTGTATTAGAGACGAACCTGCCCAACACTCTCCACCACATATATATTCATTTACATTTTACCCAGATAGATCTGATTGTTACTTGATGAAGCCCATTGTGTGGGCGAAACGTGTTGCACAGCGTTGTTACTTCACACAAATACTGAGAGTTGCGGTGACTAAACGCATACCTTGCCTAACACACTACTGACCAGGGTCAAGTGTTATATCACGATGCAGCCTCATAGCGTCGACAAGCACACCTGAAGTGACGGCTCACACGGCTCAGGTTACCTGCCAACTTACCGGATTATCGCACAAACCGGCTTTTTCATGCTTGAGAATACCTCTGAGGGCCAAGAGGACGTTAACCCACATCACGACGAAGAGCGATGAGCTGATTCCTTTACGGGAAGAAGCGAGTCTTAGTGGTAGCAGCATTAGGTGGGTCAGAGTTGATACGAATCAACAGTGTTGTTGTTACTACATTATTTAATTGAGCTGGCTGCCTCTTCAAGAATTTTTTGCACAGTATATCTTAACTTGTGATGAGGTAGTTGGGAGAAGAGAGGGAAAGAAGCAGGAAAAGAGTGAAACAGGGAGGTGGAGGAGGTAAGAATTGTGAGGTGTTAAGGGAAGGAATGGGGAGGAATTTTTATTCACAATTACACAGTGAGAACAAAAGCTGTTTCCTTGTCATATTCCATCACAAGATGGTGTTTCACTGTTATATTCCATCACACAGGATGGTGTTTCACTGATATATTGCCCTCACACAAGATGGTGTTCACTTTATATTCCATCACACAGGATGGTGTTTCACTGTCATATTCCATCACACAGGATGGTGTTTCACTGTTATATTCCATCACACAGGATGGTGTTTCACTGTCATATTCCATCACACAAGATGGTGTTTTCACTGTCATAATCCATCCACACAGATGTGTTTCACTGTCATATTACCATCATCACAAGGATGGTGTTTCACTGCCATATTTCCATCACACACAGGATGGTGTTTCACTGTCATATTGCATCACCCAGATGGTGATTTCACTGTCCATATTCCATCACACAGGATGGTGTTTCAACTGTCAACTTACAATCCACACAGGATGGTGTTATCACTGTCAAATTCCATCACACAGGATGGTGTTTTCACTGTCATATTCCCAACACACAGGATGGTGTTTTAACTGTCTCATATTCCATCACACAGGATGGGTGTTTCACGAGTCATATTTCCACACACAAGATGGTTGTTTCACTGTCATATTCCATCACAACAGGATGGTGTTTCACCGTCATATTCCATCACACAAATGGTGTTCACTGTCATATTCCATCACACAAATGGTGTTTCACTGTCATATCCATCCACAAGATGGTGTTTCACTGTCATATCCATCATCACAGGATGGAGTTTCACTGTCAATTCATCAACAACAAGAATGGTGTTTCACTGTCCATACTCCCATCCACACAAGATGGGTTTCACTGTCATATTCCCTTCACACAGGATGATGTTTTCACTGTCAATTCCATGCACACCAGGATGATGTTTTCACGACTGTCATAATCCATCAACACAGATGATGGTTCACTGTCATATTCCAAACACAAGATGTGTTTCACTGTCATAAACCATCACACAAGATGGTGTTTCACTGTCATATTCATCACACAGATGATGTTTCACTGTCATATCCATCCACACAGGATGGTGTTTTCACTGTCATATTCCATCCAACAAGATGGTGGAGATAGATGTGGAATGATAACAGGATGGTGTTTCACTGCTTATTCCATCACACAGAGGATGTTTCACTGTCATATTCCATCACACAGGATGATGTTTCACTGTCATATTCCATCACACAGGATGATGTTTCACTGTCATATTCCATCACACAGATTGGTGTTCCGACTGTCATATTCCATCAACACAGATGTGTTTCACCGTCATATTCCATCACACAGAATGGTGCTCATATAAGGTGTTAAAATCTGTTAGCCTGAGCTGGGAAGACTTCATTGAAGCAATGAAAATATGGAGGAAGGGATTGTGGGGGAATCCGTGGGAAGAGAGAATGATACTGGGAAGGAGAGGGGGGGGGAAATCACTGCTGAAGGAGAAAAGGGAGTGCACAGCCTCTTTCATTAGCACTGTTGGACATAACAAATCCTCTTGTTAGACCACGAACTCACTTAATCTCCTTTTTATTCACTATTACCTAGAGAAGAGAGAGAGAGAGAGAGAGAAAAGGCGAGTACAATTTGTTGCTCTAAAATCTAAATAATTTCCTGCGGGACAATAGTTTGTGATTGTGGGTCACAGGGTGAGCACTCATGGTAGTCCTTAACACTGTACTGTATGAACAGCTATTCTCCACTGCAGCACTCACTTAAGACAGATTTAATATCTGTGGATTGAGTACTTGACTTTCTTCTTCACTCCCTGGAGTGTGGTTCCTCAATACCCCAATATCCACCTTCATTTATAATAAACTAAATACTACACCTGTAAACCACACGTCCTTGAGGCAAAGTCTTAACGACAAACGTTTTCGTTCCACGTTGTACCAAAAACGTCGTCATAATTTCAAGTCCTCCTCATGAGGTGAATCTGTGTTCTGGTGAATCATGCTGGCTTTAGTGGGCAAAAAGCGTCGAGAAATTACCTTGTGTCCTTCCCCGGAAAGACTGAGAAATATCTCGGTTCGATCTCTGCTAGTCGCAGCATTGGTTATTTGCGATAAAACCACGTGCTTCATGATGCATTTATATTACGTTGTGCCGAATAGGTAAAACTTTGCGACTTTGAATTAGGATTAGGCTAAATTAAATTGCGTTTTTTTGTGTGTGTTATATATATATATATATATATATATAATATATATATATATATATAAAATATATATATATATATATGCAATAAGATCACAGTAAACAGGTGTTTTTTCAAAAATAGCAAAACAACCACTCTGAAAGAATAGAGAAATTCCAACGCTTTCGGACTACTCCTTGGAATTTCTCTATTGTTTCAGAGTGGTTGTTTTGTATATATATATATATAAAAATATATATATATAAATATATATATATAAAATATATATATATATATATATATAAAAAACACACACATAATGATGTACCGAATCGCCGAGTTTGGCCTAGTAGAGAGAGAGAGAGAGAGAGAGATCGTGGTCAACAGGATTCGAACCTACTACAGGAAGACTGGCGTGTTTCCCCAAGTGGCGCTTTAGACCACTCAGCCACAAATGCCTCAGAAGCTGGGAAGCCTGGTTAATAAACAAATTAATAAACAGAAAGATGGACACGAGGCTTGAACCGTGGTCCCGAGATTAACAGGTCCATTACTCTACCGTCTGAGCCACTAGGCTTCTAATAGGGAAGATTCAGAAACAGTACTTTTGTTTCTCGTCAAAGGCACCAACAGCTGGGTTACAGTTGGTGTCTCTGAGGGTAAACACGTACACAAGTACTGTTTCTGAATCTTTCCTATAAGAAGCCTGGTAATTGCTGTGATAAATATATACCCACGTATCATAGGCTATTAGGGAGGATGTTATGGTGTATTATATTAGGCGTTTGCCTGTGCTCCTGGATGACAATCTCTGGTTACTCAGGTAGTATTTCTCATTCCATGAACGTTCAGTATTAGGTTCTTTAACTGCTGAGGAACATCTACTCAGTGGTCATGTATATTCCTCACACGTGGAGTTGGGCAGATGCCTTGTCTCTCACGTGACCATGTCTTGTATAACACCTCGTATTATTAATAACAGCAAGCTTGAGATCGCTTATTTGGTGTCTTCGCAGGGGATTACATTCCTTGGTTTTAAGAGCATCATGTTGCTAAAGGCAGATAATGTTCCTACCAACCGAGTCTTGGTGAGGGAGGCAGTATCTGTTTTCTCCTTCGGGGTTTGTCTTGGAGGAGTGGCTCGCGTGATGACTCTTGGTTGTTGCAATTGTGTTATGAGGAAGTCGTGAGGTAATATTGTTTTGGGGCAGCGATGTCAGGTTGCTGTTCTTATGAAGCAGTGTGGGAGTTGTTGTTGTGTGATACTCCAACTTATCCTTATTTTGCTAAGTCATATTTTTACCAGGTTCGCGGAGGCAATTTCTTAACATTTCCAGTGACTACAGAAGATTTTGTTTTAATTAAGTTTGTTTACTTTTAACCTCAGCTAAGCAAAATAAGTAAATAGTCATGACACGTCTTGCAGCGGGTTGGCTGAGCGTAACCTGGAAACATTAAAATCTACAATAGTCTTACTGGTGTTAGATAATGGGTTGGGGTGGGCGACTGAGTGGGTTGTTCTATACCTGTATGTAGATTGACACATGCATAATTCAAAACACTGAGGAAATGTTTCTATGCGAATAACGAGGACAGCTGAAGCCACTAATAACGAACATTTCCTCATTAATTGTCTTCAACTGTGCATACATGTCGTATCACCACACCTGTTCTCCGGTTATTCTGCCTCTGGTTGTGTCGACTGCGCCTTGTTGGCATCTGGGTTTTCCCCTTTAAAATTTTATGGCTGGGTCCTGGGCTGTTGTGACCTCTTGGACTGTCCACATTGATCCCGTCTGTAGTTATTTTCATTATATACATTATTATTATTATTATTATTATTATTATTATTATTATTATTATTATTATTATTATGGGAGAAGCGTAAATTTTTATGCTTCCCACAGTGCCTTGGAATGGTAAATAATCATACTGACGGAAGAAGGAAAGGGAAAGGGTCCAATAACCTGACTCAAGAACCCTTTACCGGTATCAAGGCGCTCTCTAACCCTTCCTGTGTAATTTGTTCACTGGTGCCTACAACACTGCTCTCACCTCAAGCATCCACTGTGCACGTAGATATTTTCACGAGTGGTTTGGCTACCTTGGACAATTCCTTCCCCCTTTTTTATATTCCGTTGACTTGTGAATACTACTGCACACACACACACACACACACACTGCAGAGAATCTTGTATTGGTAATCCTTCTGGTATGGCCGTACCTCTGGTAATTGTAGCATCTTATTGGATTGATGATGTGGGTTCTAATTTTTTGTGGCACACATGTTGACGGGAGTGATGTTGGAACGAGTCTTTGATACTGTGTCGAGGGCATGACTGTTGGCAACTTTCTGCGCTCCTGACATGCTCATGATAGGCTCCATCTCCACCTGCTTCTCTGTTTATACCCTTTCCCCTTTACTATTAATCCACAATTTGGGGAGGAAATATTAGACAACGTTCGTCTCTCTCTTGGACTATTATTCAGTCGTGACTTGATAATGGGGTGAATTGTGAATTAATAAGGATATTTGAAGCCACGGTATTGACGGCTTCTTAATTTTAGGGAGTGATGGTGACGCTTCTTAGTGAGGGAGTGATGGTGACAGCTTCTTAGTGAGGAGTGATGGTGACAGCTTTTTGGGTGAGGGATGATGGTGAAAAGCTTCTAAGGGGAGGGAGTGATGGTGACAGCTTCTTAGGTGAGGGAGTGATGGGGACAGCTTGTTATGTGAAGGAGTGATGACAGCTTCTTGGATGAAGGAGTGATAGTGACAGCTTTCTATTTGAGGGAGTGATTATGACAGCTTACTGAAGGAGTGATATGATGTGATAGCGTTTACCTCAAGACTGGGAAAAAAAAGTTTTCAGTGGTGGCGCGCCTGCATGACCCATCTGTGTGAGGTACGAAGGGTCACCTTGTTTTTATGGTAGGCTTCTCGTGGCGGCGTCTGCCTTTGCTTACAAATAACCAGTTCCTCTCCTTCGTTCTTGTGCTCAAAGAGGTGAATGCTTGTAGCGTTTTCGTGAGTAGTTGAAACTACTGCTGAACTTTCCAGCCCCGTGGCCTGGTGGCTAAAGTTCGCTTCATACGGCGAGGGTCCGGGTTCGATTCCTGGCGTGTTTCTTTACACCGGTTGTCTATGTTCCCCATCAGTAAAATGGGTACCTGGGAGTTAGTCGACTGGTGTGGGTCGCATCCTGGAACAAAACTGACCTAATTTTTTGCCCGAAATGCTCTTCATAACAAGGGGTTTTCTGTATAGTAGTATGTCATTGATGTCTGCTAGACCTGTATACCTTGTACATGTACTTGTAGTAAATAAAGATATTATTGTTATTATTATATTAAGAGCTGTTATCCAGACTTAACTCACTTCAAAGTCTAACCTTAACAACATTCAGCTAACATCTATTTACTGCCAGAGAGACAAGGGTAGCAAATGTGGAGAGAGACATGTCTATACATCTCCATTTACCCCGGACCTGTGGCTGTGATCTGAAGGAGCTACCACAGAGGTAAATGTCAATGGTCTGTGCTGTGTTTGCTTTCCTGTTTCTCTCTCGTAGTCTAGGTCCTGGCTCCTCGAGCTCGCTTATACCTCCACTCCAGTCTCTACACCAGACACTGCCCGTGTAATTGAATATCTACTCACACGAGGGATGTAAACAGGTTTCTTACTTACCTTAGAGATTATAACTATACCTAACAAATATTGTCTTGTGATGTAAATGGTTTAGAAAATAGCCAAGTTGAAGAATGGGACACTTGTGCAATATTTGGGAATCTATCTTTATTGAGGAAACGTTTCTCCAGCCAGTGGCTTCTTCAGTCCAATACAGAGAAGAACGGTGGAAGATGAAGAAAAGTTTGAGGTAATCTGTCCCTCAGCCTGGATTCGATGTGTTCAGTCCATCAATTCATTGATAGCCTGAAGACATCGAAGCTGAGGGACTGAATATCTCAAAATCCTCATCTTCCAGTTTTTTCTGCATTAGACTGAAGAAGCCAATGGATAGCGAGTCGTTTCCAGAATAAAGACACCCAAATGCTGCACAAGTGTCCCATCTAATCTTGAATTTCACCTCTTCCATTATCGTTCAATGGTGATCATATCGTCTACAGCAGAAGAGTCTTAACTACGACATAATTAGTTTACTCGTCAGAGGAAACACCCAGAAGCGAGTCTTTCATAACCTGAGCAGTGCCATGGTGCCGCCATTATGGCGGGGGCGCCGCAAAACGCTGCCTTTTATTTATTACCATTATCAGGTGCACATGTACCTATGTGACCAAACACCTAAATACTTTCAGCAGGTACTGGAGGCTTGCACTCGGGTATTTTCTTACATAGGATGTGATATTCCACCAGGACTTAAACTTTCTAACATGTTTTTTTTCTCTGAAAGCTCCCCACAACAGTCGCCTAACACATCAATCCCAGGACCCTGCGATTTTAAGTGGAATGTTTTCACCGGTGAGCTACGGGGCACCCCGGGCGGTGTCTAAGGACACTTTGAAGGTGTTGAAGGTAGGGCAGTGATGTCACTGTGGTGAGCCAAGGCAACAGTGACTGCTGTCTTACCGAACTGTGATGATACACCAAGTTTGTTTATATAGAGTATCTCTCACGACGTGAGTACATTAGTGGCCACAATTAATATCGCCTTCCTTTTCTGCTTCCCTATTATCATCTACCTCCTCTATTACAATTTCAATTTCATCTGACCCTCTGCTCTCTCCTTACTCTAAACATCTTCCACTCTACCCTTTTCTACTCCAACCTACCTTCCCTCTTTCCCTTCTTATCCAATCCTACCTCCTCATTCTCTCATCTTTCTCAGTTTGTACTGGCAATTTAATTTGAAAAAGGCATCATTTTTTGCCTTCCAAGACCTATACATCACTGACCGGCACTTTCACTAACATCCTATCACAAAGGATGGGTCACATGCATAGTACTGAAATCTGTCAGTCTGAGCTGGGAGATGAGGATATTGTCAAGTATTCCATTAAAGATTCATCAGTTACGACACCTTACAAGGTTTCCTTCCAGCACAGCTGCAGTGACTAGCACTTGGGAATTACCATCTCTCAGGGATGACTACTCACAAACCATACCACGGGTGGGGTTTGAACCCGCGGTCAGTCTCAAAACTCTAGACCGTCGCGTTAGCCACGGGTTCAAACCCCACCTGTGGTATGGTTTCTTTGCAATCGTGTCATTACGATTTCGTGAGTTATGACTATTCACACAGGAGAAACGCAACTTATGAAGACATCTCCGTCGACAAAACAGCGCTGGTATAAACCTTGGTAATAAATACCGACAAGTTGGTTTAGAAAGACACGTAAACAAACACTGTGACATATTTATTAGAAAACGTTTCGGTCTTGGGACCTTAATCAAGGTCCCAGGACCGAAACTTTTTCTAATAAATATGTCATAGTATTTGCTTACGTGTCTTTCTAAACCAACAAAACAGCGCAACACGAATTACATATAGGGGACAAGAAAGGGAGAAGGAATATATTTGGGATACATTATACCGTTAAGAGTCCTGGAGGTGGGAAGTAGAGTGCCTGCACCCTGAAGCAGGGGTGGAGATGTGTTGCAGGTTTTGAACTGCAGTATCGGCACGCCTCTGGCAAGACAGTCATGGAGTGAGTGATGATGAAAGTGTTTCTTCTTTTTCGGGTCAGCCTGCCTCGAAGTGTTAAAATAAATATATAATCTGCACTGCGGATTCATTGTTACAACAGTCTCTCAGCATTTTACATCAACATTATTTGCCTAAGAATACGTAGTTGCGCTAGGCTGGCGACAACCAACTTTACCATAATAAACAGACTACCTCACTTGTACAACGTTAAGTGTTAACGGTAAGAGGATCACGGCGGAGGATTACTGGGAAATTTTAGGCATAATTTGTTTACCAGTCTAGTGTATCGGTAATCGGTAAGCTGATTAAAGGGAATGAGAAGAGTTTGAACACAATCTGAAGGAACGAATCTTTCCTTATCAGTCTTGTGCGGGGCCAGGAGCCGAGTCTCGACCCTGCAATCACAATTAGGTGAGTACATTACTTTCTCCTTTACTTCGCTATTCTTTGTATACTACCTTCTTCACTTCGCTATTCTTGCCATTTCTACATTTTTATTACGCTGTCCCACCTCGCGTGTTCTTCTGGATGAGTATTTTCAGTGTTAATTTAATAGGTTCATTATCTTAAGGTTACCTGTACACGGTTTCAGGGGGTCACCGCCCCCTCAGCCGTGCCCTAGACCAGGCGTCCTGGTAACTGGCCTCGTCAACCAGGTTGTTGGCTGCAGTCCTCATATACACTAACATCAAGAACACAGTCTTGTTGAAGACAGTATAAAATACTGACCAGTTGAAGATTAAGACATGTGCAACAGTTGGATATCTTTATTGTTGAAACGTTTCGCCTACACAGTAGACTTCTTCAGTCAAATACAAATGCAGCAGTAGAAATGAATGAAAGATGATGTAATCAGTTAATCAACCTTGGAGAAGGAGTATTTGAGTTCAGCTCCATAGTCTGGAACGATCGTTCCAGACTATGGATACCCAACTGGTGTGCATGTGTCTTAATCAACAAGAACACAGGAAATAGGGATCAAAATACCGTAGTCAAGTATACACAGGTCAGTGCAACTCATTACTCTGATGATTAACGTTTAATTAAGCAATAATGAATATTTTTCTTCACTTAGGTTCTAATCTCACACAGCAGCAAGTTTTTAAACTAATTCAAAATACTATGCCGACAGGTTTCCAATTTCGGCCTCCCATTAACATAGTCGCACACACGGCGCACTATCCAGCAAGATTTAGGACTCACCGTGCCATGGACTCACCGTGCCATGGGTTTGAGTCCCACTTATTCCGTGATTCGTACATTATTCGTTCGATTTTATTTTATTCACAGAGCACTAGAACCACTTGGTTATTCAGCATACAAAACACGTTCCCTTTCTAAGATTATATAACAAACTTGCAAAAATAGACACAAACGCAGTTTAATGCTGTCCTTCATTGACTACGTTTCGCCCACATAGTGGACTTTATCAAGTCACAATCACGAATATGCAGGTTCGTCTTTAATACAACCTACCCAACATTCTCCACCCGACTCTCCACACTATATATACTCGTGTACTCTTGAGTCACGTAGGTTCCTATGGGGACTCACTGCCAGATAACCACATGGAGAAGACCCGGGCCAGGACCCGTCCTGGGGAACCTACCTGAATCTATATGCCAAGAAAAGTTAGTGGGTTCTTAATGAGGCAAACATTCTGTGGGTAGAGTGGCACCCCTCACAGAGACGAGGCCCACTTGGCACGACCGTAAACCTCACCACTATGGAAAAAGGAAGTATACTGTAATCATTTATTAACAGCTTGATTAAGCCCACTGTGTGCATTGTACTGCATTTGTGTCTCTTTTTTCCTTGTGGAGACAAAGAACTTTATCCAGGGAGGCGAAAAGGGGAATTATACCAGAGTATATAGTTGTACAAACAGTAGTATGGATGTGAAGCATGGATTTTGAATGCTGCAGCGAGGATCCTTGAGTCAGTGGAGATGGTAAGATGGTGTATGGTGTGAATATTATGCAGAGAACTCAGAGTTTAGAGATCAAGAGGTGCGAAGTTACCAAAGATATCCAGAGGGCTAGGGAGGGGCTGTTGATATTGTTTCGAAATTTAGGGAGGGTGGAGAAAAATAGGAAAACTAAGAGGGCGTATAAATCTGTGGTGGAGGGAAGGAGGGATAGGGGTCGTCCTAGGAGAGGTTGGAGGGAGGGGGTAAATAAGATTTTGAGTGCTGTGGGCTTAGACATCAAACAGGCTTGCGTGAACGTGTTAGATAGGAGTGGAGGCAAATGGTTTTTATGATTTGATGTACTGTTGGAGTGTAAACAAGAGAACATTTATATATTGATTCACGGAAACTGGTTAACCGGACTTGAGTCCTGGAGGTAGAAAATGGCAGTGCTTGTATTTTGGAGGAAGGTGGGTGGGGAAGGAGTTGCGGTTTAGCGGGTCTTCTGAACTGTAGTGTCGACGCGCTTCTGGTAAGATAATGAGTGACAGTGACAGTGTTTTCTTTGTCGGGTCACTCTTCCTCGGTGAGAAACGGTCGGAGTGTTAAAAAAATACATATACATACATAAGTATACATATAAAAACATTGCATATTAATTGTTGTAATAGTCTCTCGCCATTTTAAAACTGCATTGTATGCATAAGAAAGTATACTTACATTAACTTAGCGATAATCAACCTAACATTACTGCGGGTAAAAAATATATAGAAGAGAGAGAGAGAGAGAGAGAGAGAGAGAGAGAGAGAGAGAGAGAGAGAGTAAGCGAGGGAAGGAGAGAGCCATTTGGACTACATAATGTATCAAAATTTTTAAACATTATGCAGTATTGCTGATTTATGATATATATGCCAACGAACACATGCACTTGCCAGATTTATGATATATATGCCAAAGACCACATGCACTAGCCTGGGGACAAGCGAAGCAACCACAGACATGCTGTGCTACAGACGGTGGTGTCTGTTAACACAGATGTCAATATGGCAGTCGGTGTTTCTGTGGCTGGGGTGAGGTGAAAAGAAAGTGCTAGTGAGAAGTACCACACCACATTCACTTCTGCTGACCCAGAAGAAGTGAATGTGGCAGATTTTATCCCTCTGGTGGAGCACCACAGCGTCACCAGTGTGAACATCAAAATGGTATACAATACCGACAGGTATTGTATACCATTTTGATGTTCATCTTGTCAGACACTGCAACACATGGCATCTTGGTACAGAAAACACCTTGGACAAGCTTTTCAAGTGAGAAGGGTTGGATCTGAGAGGGACATGACGTCTCAGTGGTTACATTCTCACTACTACTACTACTACTACTCTGCACCTCTCCTTCCGACAGTATTTAAGTCTCCGCACTGTCGCTTGATCTTCAGATAGTTCCTGACTATGGAACTGAACTTCTCCAGGCCGAGGGACTGACAACCTCAAATTCTACGACTACAAGGGTGATGGACTGATTACATCGACTTCACATCTCTACTGTTCCTGCCTATTTTCTGTATTCGACTGAAGAAGCCTACTGTGTAGGCGAAACGTTTCGGAATAAAGTTGTCTAACTGTTGCATATGTGTCTTACCTAAGTCACCAGTGTGAATAAATGGTTTACAAAACGACACGTTGATAAATGAGACACTTGTGCAACTCTTGGGTATCTTTATTCTGGAAACGTTTCGCCAGCCAGTGGTTTCTTCAGTCCAATGCAGAAAAAAGTGGAATAAAAGGAGGAGTCTGAGGTATTAGTCCCTCAGCCTTGAAGGCTGAAGGACTAATTACTTCAAATCCTCCTCTTATTCCACTTTTTTCTGCACTAGACTGAAGAAGCCACTGGCTGGCGAAACGTTTCCAGAATAAAGATACCCAAAAGTTGCACAAGTGTCTCATTTATCAGAGCGACCATTGGCTTACACGGGGACTCCCTGGGAGTGAGTGAGGATTGACTGGGACTGAGTTACGTTGTGTGGAGGATAATTGGAACTTCCCTCGTAAGGACTAGTCGAATTGGGGTCAGCTGAATTATGGGTCGACAGCTGAGTTATGGGTCATAACTGAATTATGGGTTTTCGTACTTGATAGTGAGTTTATACGTTCACAAACATTGGGCATGTTTTCTTACACCTGTTGCCCTTGTTCATCTTGCAGCAAATGTGTACCTTGATGTTAGTCGACTAGCGTGTTAAATGCTGGGCTATTGAAGTAAATTCTTGTATTTGAAAGCTGACAAAGGCACAGGGGTGCAATCATGTTTTGAGAAGGATCTGGTTTAAACGGGCCGGTAGGACTGGTGCAGTGTTTCCATTCTTATATTCTAAGTATAGAACATAATGACATTAAATGGTATAAAATACGACAGGTATCTTCTGCTTCTATCAACTTTTCTGTAATTTCGCTGAAGAGCCTACTGTGTAGGCGACACGGTTCGATAAGATACCTAACTGTTATATGTGTCTTACTACATAGAACATAGAAAGAAGGAACATGCAACAGTCCTAAGACCATGGAGCAGGTCCATGTCCCCCGATTAGACCAATGCCCTCCCCGGTTATCCAATTGACCACCCAGTCTGGTCACCCATCAGGATGGAGCACTGTGAACATAATGGTAAATTACCGAAGATTGTTAGGTAGAACATATGAACAGTTAGGTACTTTATTTCAGACGTTTCGCCTACACTGGCTTTTAGTCGAGTACAAAAGTTGATAGAAGCAGTAGATACTTGAAGACGATGTATCAGTCCATCACTTAATTTGAGGGGTCAGTCTCAGTTGGAGAAGAGCATTGTTCCGGAACAATGTCTTCTCAATGAGGAGCCCACCTCAAAACTTTAGGGTGATGGACTGATTACATCGTCTTCAAGTATCTTCTGCTTCTATCAACTTTTCTGTACTCGACTGAAGAAGCCTACTGTGTAGGCGAAACGTTTCGAAATAAAGATACCTAACTGTTGCATATGTGTCTTACCTAACATGGAGCACTGTACCAGACCCAGCAGCACAAGCTAGTCAGGTCCAACTCACACCCACCCACACCCACTCGGGAGCTTGTTCCACTCATCCACAACTCTATTACCAAACCAGTGCTTTCCTATATCCTTCCTGAATCTGAATTTTTCCAACTTGAAACCATTGCTGCGAGTCCTGTTTTGGCTGAAAAATTTTCAGCACACTATTTACAGCCCCTTTATTTATTCCTGTTTTCCATTTATACACCTCGATCATATCCCCCCTAATTCTACGCCTTTCGAGAGAGTGCAGATTCAGGGCCTTCAGTCTATTCTCATAGGGAAGATTTCTGATACATGGGATCATCTTTGTCATCCTCCTCTGTACGTTTTCCAGAGCATTTATATCCATTCTGTAATACGGTGACCAGAACTGAGCAGCATAGTCTAAATGAAGCCTAACCAAGGATATATAGAGTTAAAGAAAACCTGAGGACTTCTATTATTTATACTTCTAGATATGAAGCCAAGAATTCTGTTAGCTTTATTGCGAACACTAATGCACTGTGGTCTTGGTTTTAGATTACTGCTAACCAGAACTCCTAAATCCTTTTCCCAATCAGTAGTATTAAGATCTACATTATTTAGTTTATATGTGGCACGGTTATTTAACTGTCCAACATTTAGAACTTTGCATTTGTCAATATTAAACTGCATCTGCCACTTCTCCGACCATTGCGTCAGTCTAATCAAATCATCCTGGAGTGCTCTAATGTCCTCATTAAAATGAACTGGACGGCCTATTTTGGTGTCATCAGCAAATTTGCTTATGTCGCTATTTATTCCCTCATCTATGTCGTTTATGTAAATTGTGAACAACAACGGGCCCAACACTGACCCCTGAGGAACACCGCTTGTAACGTGCCCCCATTCTGATTTCTCCCCATTTATGCAAACTCTCTGCTGTCTATTTGTCAGCCATGCCTCTACCCAGGAAAAAAATTCTCCTCCTATTCCGTGTGCCTTAAGTTTCCTCAATAGCCTCTGGTGTGGAACTCTATCGAAAGCAATCGTGTCATTACGATTTCTTGAGTCCATATACACAATATCATATTCATTACCATGATCTACCTCCTCAAACACCTTAGTGAAAAAAGTTAGTTAGCAAATTCGTAAGACAGGAACGCCCCTTTGTAAAACCATGTTGAGAATCATTAATCAATCTGTGCCTGTCAAGATGGCTACTAATTGCTTCGGCAATTATTGATTCCATAAATTTTCCCACTATGGAGGTAAGGCTTATTGGTCTATAGTTCGAAGCCAAGGACCTGTCACCTGCCTTGTAAATAGGTATTACATTTGCTATTTTCCACTTATCAGGCACTATGCCAGTTTGTAGTGATATGTTAAAAAGATTAGCCAAAGGTATGCTAAGTTTCTCTTTACATTCCTTTAACACCCTTGCAAACAGTTCATCAGGACCTGGGGATTTGTTAGGTTTTAGTTTCTCTATTTGTCTGAGGACCATGTCACTAGTTACCGCAATCGTACATAGTTTATTATCATCCTGTTCTACACAATCTATTATTTCAGGAATATCGCTAGTATTTTCCTGGGTGAAAACTGAGAGGAAGTAGGTATTTAGAATTTCACACATATCCTTATCACTGTCAGTGATCTGACCAGAGTTACTCTTAAGTGGGCCAATCTTGTCCCTAATCTTACTTCTGTATACCTGAAAGAACCCTTTTGGGTTAGTCTTTGAATCCCTTGCGACCTTAGCCTCATAATCTCTTTGTGCTTTTCTTATTCCTTTTTTTATTTCTCTCTTTAATTGAATATATTGATTTCTTGACTGCCCATCCCCTCTTCTGATACGCCTATATATGCCTCTCTTTTGGCCAATGAGATGTTTTAATCTATTGTTCATCCATTTGGGATCATTTTTGTTAGATCTAATTTCCCTACTCGGAACAAAAGTTGTCTGGGCAGCTAGAACTATGCTCTGAAAAACGTCATATTGGCAACCAAAGATCACCTACCTGACTCATAGTCAGGACATCCCAATTTAGCCCACCCAAGTAATTTTTCAGTCCCATGAAGTCGGCCAAGCGAAAATCTGGGACAGAGATTTGATTACAGTTATCTGGGTAATTCCATGATACATTGAAACTATGTGATTTGTGATCACTTTCCCCAAGCTCATCATTAACCTCAAGATTATTAATTAGTGAATCTTTGTTGGCAAGAACCAAGTCAAGCAGATTGTTTCCTCTAGTTGGTTCTGTCCCTGTTCTACAAAGCAATCCTGAACCGTATCAAGAAAGTCACTAGACTCAAGATTTCCTGTCATATTGTTCCAATCAATTTGTCTAAAGTTAAAATCTCCCATTATCACAACATTTTCATATCTAGATGCCTTATGAATTTCGTCCCATAACAGCTTATTGCACTCCCTACCAAGGTTTGGGGGCCTATAAATCACACCCAGAATTAATTTGTCACGACCCTCGAGAAACTGAAGCCAAACCGATTCTGTGTTCGATGTTTCTAATCTTATATCATGTCTAAGACAACAATTTAAATTTTCTCTGACATACATCGCCACACCACCACCCTTCCTGTTGACCCTATCAGTGTGGAATAGTTTATAACCCTGTATGTTGCATTCAGAAGGCATTTCTCTTTCAGGTTGAACCAGGTCTCTGTTATACCAATAATATCTATGTTACCTACACTTGCAAGTAATTTTAGCTCGTCTATCTTATTTCTTAGACTCCTACTATTTGTATAGTAAACCTTAAGGGAGCTAGTCACTCGTTGCCCTCTATTATCTCTCTTTGTTTGTTGATCAATTGATTTGCCATTACTAGCAACTTTATTTTGAATATTGTCTTTTAAACATATCCCTGAGGTATCCCGGTAATAACTGCTGTTTTTAACCCTAATGCTGCAGCCTGATTGTTTCCCACAAACACCCATACCTCTATTATCTATCAGTTTAAATTCCTACACAAGTCATCAATTACCCTCTCAACTGAATTGGCTAATGCAACCACTCCATCCCAGAGAGATGAACCCCATCCCTTGCATACATATCACGTTTGCCAAAGAAAAGGTCCCAGTTATCAATGAATGGAATTGCAAGTTCCTAGCAGTACCTGTCTAGCCAGCGATTTATACCAATTGTTGCCCTAGACATCCATTTATTGCCCACTCCCTTTCTAGGCAAGATGCTACGTATGACTGGGATCCCTCCCTTAGACCTAACTACTTCTATGGCTGACCTGTACTTATGAGAGGATTAAAAAAGCACAGTGAATTAAGACAGTCTGATGGCATCCTGACTTCAATCTTCAGCTACTAATACTCCGGGTAAAATCTGCTTATGAATAAACATTTGTGTCCTGCAATGTGTGTCTGTCCAATCCTCAGTCTTCCGCTAGTTTGACTTGTGTTAATGTTCTTAAAATTTTGCATACCATTCCTGACGGGGTTTGACTGGTAAATGTGACTTGCCCTATGGAAGTGCGTTGTAGTCGGGGGGGGGGGGGTGTCTAAAGAAGGTCGTCCATATATTAAAAAAAAATTCTTTCCAGAGCTTGATAAACAGAAAATCCACAGAAAAAAGCAAACGAAACTTCGCCAAATTTTTTTGACGCTAAGGGTTTGAAGTTTGATTTTTGAAGTCTTAAGTTTAATATAATATCAGTAATATGTTTATACACTACACATGATGGAATCACTAGTAATATTACAACCTTCCCTCGAGACTTTACATCAATATTGGAAATAAATGGTATAAAATACCGACACAATGGAAATATAAACACATATGCAGTATAATGTGATCCTTTATTGACAACGTTTCGCCCACACAATGGGCTTTTTCAAGTCACAAACAGATCTACCTGGGGTGGCAATACTCGCGTACCTTCCACCCCAGGTAGATCTGTTTGTGACTTGAAAAAAGCCCACTGTGTGGGCGAAACGTTGTCAATAAAGGATCACATTATACTGCATATGTGTTTATATTTACATCAATATTCATCACGTCGAACACTCCCACAGTGCAGAGTTGACCCAACCTTGGATATACACTCCATTATAATTTATGATTCAGGGGTTTCTCTGGTGAACTACGGTATGATCACCTCAGTCTCTTCCCTCCTCTTACAGAGGATCCTTCAAGAGGAAACAGGATCCAGTACTCGCTACCCAAAGTGGACAGGCCACTTAAGCTTAACAAACCATACCACGGGTTGGGTTTGAACCCACGGTCAGAGAGTTTCAAAACTCCAGACCGTCGCGTTAGCCAATGGACCAGTCTGGAATTTTGAGACTTTGAGTGCGGGTTCAAACCCCACCCGTGGTATGGTTTGTTTGCAATCGTGTCATTACGATTTCGTGAGTCACTTAAGCTGTCTTGCCACTCTCTTTCTTCCTATCTACTTCTCTAGCTTATCCGTCATTTATTATATTAACGTTATACAAAGTTCTACTGTCTTCCGAGTGTATCCTGGAATTTGTATTGATAAAGCCACTGGATGGCGAAACGTTTACCATAAAGATACCCAGATGTTGCACATGTGTAATTTTCATCTTGTGGGTATTGTATACCATTTATGTATCACGTACTCTGCCTGGCACCAAAATTCTCATACCTGTAACTTACAACATGAACCAAGTAACTGGGGGAACCCTAACTCGTGGAGCAAAGCTCTTATCATTTCCGTTGATAATCAACGTCATGCTCTTTGTCTTATCTCTATTACCAGTTGCTTAAGAAAAATATTTAAGACGACAGCTTTGTATACAGAACCTAAACTTTGTATATAAAACCTAAACAATTCAGTATAAGGGAGCAGTGTCGTGCTCCCTTATACTGAATTGTTTACGAGTATACATAGTATAAATGGACAATGAAGTAACAATTAGATACTAGACAATGTTTCATTGGCGCAACAGACTACTTCAAGTCTGATCAGACTTGATGATATACCCTTACTATCTACTATCACAATGAATGTACATCACTGAGATACCATTTTCCTCACCAAATCCACTAACAGTTCCTATACCACCTTCTTTCAACTCTAAACTGCCTTTGGGACTCGTCCCATATACTAAGTGAACCACAGCATGGATATTGATGAGCAGATTCTACATAAAATCAAAAGCTGACGTGTCTGTCGAATGTACTCTTTCTCTGATATAGAAGTGTAATAGCAGGCTTTGAACCCGGCGTCCCTGAGTCTTACCTTATTTAAGGTTTTAAACAAACTTGTACTCATATTGATGGTACACGATACCGCCAAGTAGTAGATGAGTAAAACACAACTGTAAATTTACTGCCGAAATGTTTCGCTTGCCCAAAAGGCTTCAGTCAAAATGCAGAAGTGACATAATTACTGGTGACAATATTAATGGAGAGATAGATATGAGGTGATTAGTTCCTCGGCAGTAAAGATGCCTAACTATTGGACCTGAAACTTTTACTCAGATCTGTGCACATTAAATCAAAACATCGCACAAAGAGTGAAAAGAAACAAAATATTTTAGCTGAAACAATTCACCACTAACCCACAATTCGAAAAGGAAATTTAATGCGATGTTTTACGCTTTGCTAATGACACAAGACTCTCCACTGGGTGCACCAATAGTCAAAATATATTTAACCAAATAGTAGATTCGCAGAAAGACATAAATGTAATAACATCAGCTGAGAAAACTGAGATAAGCCTCTCAGCAGGGCAGGAGCTGTCTCGGTTGGACTACGTAACTAGATTCAAGTACCTTTATACTGAATACATTTAGTGTAACCAGCTCGAAACACCTTGCAGCTAAGATTCCACTGAATAAAACTGGTAAAACCAGATTTTGCAGCCAGGACTATTAAGATTCTGGCAGAGTTTTGTCCTGGTTATAAGATATATGTAAAATCTGAGAAGATAGTGCATCTTGCATGCATTAGTTCCCCCAGTTGATTATGCAATAGACCTATTTGTTGTAGTGCCACACAGAATCCTGAAAAAGTTCGACAAAATGTAGAACACAGGAAAATCTATGTTTGTGTACTACCAAGACAATTTACACGTGGCAATAACTACTTTTATCAAATATCATGTCGCTGAAGTTGATACGAATATTGACATCCTGAGCTTCCAGGTAAACCCTTCTGTGAACATTGCATAGACACACTAAACAGTCTTTAACAAGGACCTCTCCTTGATATTTACTCTTGCAACATCAACTAAACCATGAGCAGCACTTTATTGCACGATGTGCAGTGAATCGCTCTTTTTCATATTTGATATAAATGGTTTAGAAAACCGAAAAGTTGAAGACAATTGTGCAACATTTCCACAATAAAGATTCCCAATTGTTGAACAAGTGTCTCATACTTTCAACTTTTTTTGATTGTTGCCAACCTTCTTTCTCCTTAGCTCACTGGAGCTCAAGTAAACCTTAAAGGTTTAAAACATACTTTTAGTCGAATAACATTCCCTCTCCTAAATTATAAACGCTGATGGTCCCCTCTATTATTGATGTGACACAACGATGACCTTCATCCGATATTTTCTTCCTGAGAATGATGATTACCTAGTCTGAAAATCCTTTCGTAAACAGGCACACTAACTCCCTCCCTTCCTTTCTTGGAATTCTGTCTATGTAAGCATCCCAAACCCTCCAGTTCAAAATCTTCCGTAAATCCACTACCATAAATGACCCCCATCAATTACTGGTGCAGCCACAGCCTAAGAACTAAGAAAGGCGTCCTCATACGACTTTTTTTCCTTGAGCATACATAATATGCATTCCTAACTTCTTGGAAGACGGATGTCATAACATTACCGAAATCTTCTCCAAGCTACACTCCCCTAAAACTTTCACACAAGACTACAGAAGCAGTGCCACTAAGATACTTAGTACTCCCACGACAGAAGCAATGCCACTAAGATACTTAGTACTCCCACGACAGAAGCAGTGCCACTAAGATACTTAACACTCCCACGACAGAAGCAATGCCACTAAGATACTTAGCACTCCCACGACAGAAGCAGTGCCACTAAGATACTTAACACTCCCACGACAGAAGCAGTGCCACTAAGATACTTAACACTCCCACGACAGAAGCAATGCCACTAAGATACTTAGTACTCCCACGACAGAAGCAGTGCCACTAAGATACTTAACACTCCCACGACAGAAGCAATGCCACTAAGATACTTAGCACTCCCACGACAGAAGCAGTGCCACTAAGATACTTAACACTCCCACGACAGAAGCAGTGCCACTAAGATACTTAACACTCCCACGACAGAAGCAGTGCCACTAAGATACTTAACACTCCCACGACAGAAGCAGTGCCACTAAGATACTTAGTACTCCCACGACTGAAACAGTGCCACTAAGATACTGAGCACTCTCACGACAGAAGCAGTGCCTCTAAGATACTTAGCACTCCCACAACAGAAGCAGTGCCACTAAGATACTGAGCACTCCCACAACAGAAGCAGTGCCTCTAAGATACTTAGCACTCCCACGACAGAAGCAGTGCCTCTAAGATACTTAGCACTCCCACGACAAAGCAGTGCCACTAAGATACTTAGCACTCCCACGAAAGAAGCAGTGCCACTAAGATACTTAGCACTCCCACGACAGAAGCAGTGCCTCTAAGATACTTAGCACTCCCACGACAAAGCAGTGCCACTAAGATACTTAGCACTCCCACGACAGAAGCAGTGCCACTAAGATAATTAGCACTCCCACGACAGAAGCAGTGCCACTAAGATACTTAGCACTCCCACGACAGAAGCAGTGCCACTAAGATAATTAGCACTCCCACGACAAAGCAGTGCCACTAAGATACTTAGCACTCCCACGACAAAGCAGTGCCACTAAGATACTTAGCACTCCCACGACAGAAGCAGTGTCACTAAGATACTTAGCACTCCCACGACAGAAGCAGTGCCACTTAGATAATTAACACTCCCACGACAAAGCAGTGCCACTAAGATACTTAGCACTCCCACGACAGAAGCAGTCCAACTAAGATACTTAGCACTCCCACAACAGAATCAGTGCCACTAAGATACTTAGCACTCCCACGACAAGCAGTGCCAGTAAGATAATTAGCACTCCCACGAAAGAAGCAGTGCCACTAAGATACTTAGCACTCCCACGACAGAAGCAGTGCCACTAAGATAATTAGCACTCCCACGACAAAGCAGTGCCACTAAGATACTTAGCACTCCCACGACAGAAGCAGTGCCAGTAAGATACTTAGCACTCCCACGACAAAGCAGTGCCACTAAGATACTTAGCACTCCCACGACAGAAGCAGTGCCACTAAGATACTTAGCACTCCCACGACAAGCAGTGCCAGTAAGATAATTAGCACTCCCACGAAAGAAGCAGTGCCACTAAGATAATTAGCACTCCCACGACAGAAGCAGTGCCACTAAGATACTTAGCACTCCCACGACAGATGAACACAACAACCGGGTCATAGTCTTTCCCGTCTCACTATTCCTGAAAATGTTGGTAAACTTCTTCACAACAGTAAACTCAAGTCTCCCCACCAACTTTATATCTTCCACTATCAGAGACATCACTAGAGCCTGCGACTGTGGTTCCTTCAAGCAAAATGTAATGCATCTACATTTAAATACATCTCTATTTAAATTGTTAACAACACCCTGAATACGTGTATCAACACACACCACACACACACACACACACACACACACACACACATCAGGAAAAGGGCCGAGTTCAAACTAGTTAATTCAAGAAGTGACAAACGATGATCCTTACAATCAGTCCCAATTAGCAGTACAAACGTCATAATATACAATATGAGTAGCTTTACACTCTTTGAACCTCTCCTACTTTCTGCTGGCCAACAGCGTGATCAAACATAAAGGGTCACCTCACACGTCCTCTTCACTTGCACTACTGCCCTGCATATTTTTTGATTTTCCAAGTATTGTTTGTGGAGTCTGCTGTCAGATATACGTTGTAGCAGGACCTCTGAACTGCCTGCAACCAGGAGTAACAGCCTGGTTGATCAGGCCCTGATACACTACGAGGCCTGGTCAAGGACTGGGCCGCGGGGGCGTTCACCCACGGAACATCCTCCAGGTAGGCTCCAGGCATGTGTCCATGTTACCTGTGTCTCGTGTACATCTGTACGTCACAACTCACGGAATGAGTCTTGAACCCATGGTAGGCAAGTCTTGTAGGTGACCTGTTACTCACTGCTGGGGGTCGCTGCCCCCGTGGGTCGGCCCTAGACCAGGTCTCCTGGTTGCTGGCTTGGTCGTGGTTGTAGACACATGACTCTACAAGGAGCATCCCAGCTGCTGGAGAGAGCTTCAAACCTCAGGTTTCTGATCATGCAGGTGTCCAGGCACAGGTTTCTACTCATGCAGATTTCCAGGCACAGGTTTCCAGGCTTTCAGGTTTCTAGTCGTGGAGGTTTCCAATCATGTAGGCTTCGAGACATGCAAGTTCCCAGCTATGGAGGTTTCCGGTCATGCTGACACGGGTTCTTGGAAAATTCCACTGACCCTCTTGTCAGACGTACACATACACAGACACACACACACACAATTGGAAACTGAAGACTCAGATGAGTCACAGGGATGTTAAGAACTATTTCTTCAGCCATAGAGTTGCCAGGAAATGGAATAGTCTAGAAAGTGAGGTTGTGGAGGCAGGTACCATACATAGCCTTAAGAAGAGGTATGATAAAGCTCATGAAGCAGGGAGAGTGGACCTAGTAGCGACCAGTGAAGAGGCGGCGCCAGGAGCTATGACTTGACCCCTGCAACCACAAATAGGTGAATACACGCACACACCACTAACCACCACCTGACCAAGTGTCTATCGACAAGTGCCTTCGACAGCTGGTAACTAGCACACCAGTTAATTTATAATATTTGCCTAAACGTATCGCCTACCCCACAGGCTTCTTCAGTCGAATGTAGGTGAATGTAACACTGGAGACAGTAAAAGTAGCTTCGTTGCACAGGTGTCTTGCTCATCAACTTGTCGGTGTTGCACATCAATAATATGATGAGCCCAAGAGCTGGAGCTCATTGGTACACTAAGGGAAAACACCATAAGTGTCCGGGGCCCAAGACTGTTCAACTGCCTCCCATCAAGCATTAGGGGAATTGCCAATAAACCCCTGGCTGCCTTCAAGAGAGAGCTGGACAGATACCTAAAGTCAGTGCCGGATCAGCCGGGCTGTGGCTCGTACGCTGGACTGCGTGCGGCCAGCAGTAACAGCCTAGTTGATCAGGCCCTGATCCATCAGGAGGCCTGGTCATGGACCGGGCCGCGGGGGCGTTGATCTCCGGAATAACCTCCAGGTAACCTCCAGGTAACCTCAATAAATAAAGTTAGGTGGTAGAGACGCACATTCCCGGCAGTGGAAAGTTGGAGGGAGGCAGCGGAGGAGGCAGGAACTCAGCATGACTCAGAATAACTTAGTACAAGGTAACTTGACAGACTCACCACACAAGTGTGTCCCTAACTTATCCTGTAACTTAACGCCTGTAAGTACGATGTCTGCGTTGATAATGTAAGTTGACGCCTGTAAATGCATTGTCTGCGTTGATAATGTAACTTGGGTGCGTCGATATCTTGTTAAATTACGGTAATAGGCCTACTGGCCCACGTTATATATTATTGTTATACAAAAAAATGGCCAGTCGATGACTTAGACACATTCAACACTTGGTTATCTTTACTGTGTAGATAAATAGTTCAGAGTATCCACAAGTTGATAAATTAGACATATGTGCAACATTTGGATATTTTTATTGTGGAAATGTTTCGCCACACAGTGGCTTCATCAGTCCTATACAAAGAAGAACAGCGAGGATTTGAAGGAGATTGAGGTAAACAGTCCCTTATCCTGGAGTCGATGTAATTAGTCCATTAGTCCCAAGATTGATGGACCGATTACACTAATACATGTACTGGACTAATGTAGCCATCGTGTGGCTACTTTAAAGATGTTTCGCCAATATAACATCTCTTGAGGGACGAAACATCACAATATAAACGCTCAAGTCTTAGACATCTACTGACCCATACTTTACCTAGTAACATCTCTGATGGTGGAAGACGTAAATACCTTTATCCTGACTCACATCCATCCATACTCACTCATGAATCTGCTTCACCTATTTTTAAAGTACAGGACTGGGTTGAGTCTTTGTATACTTTTAAATCACGTCAAAGCAAAAAACATCTCGAAACAATCAATTCTGTTCTTTTTTACATTAGGCTGTGAGAGTGCGGGGCAATACTCTGAACGTAACGTACATACTAACGCGCTGCGTTAGTATATGTTGTTGGTTAGTGCGTTACTGACGCTCTTCTTAGCCAAAGCTACGATCATTTTAACAAATATGTCGAATGTATTTTCACTGTTGGTTGGTTAATGGTGTTTAAAGGCTGTCGATTATCTAACACCGATACACGGAATTACGCGAGTTTTAGTCTCTAAAACTGTGGTTAGGATGATCTTGCCTATCTAGAAAGTAGAAGGAATAACAATTCCGACAATAAAGATGAAAGAACACAAGTGTATTCATTCAGGACAACTTCTTTGGACATGTTTCTGTCTCAGGACCGAAACGTATCCAGGAAACTGCGTTCAGGTGACACGTGCTATCTTCGACGCCCCCTCAGTCTTGAAGAATCTTACTGAATTTTGCTGAAACTGAAGGGGGGCATGGAAGACAGCACGTGTCATCTGACTACAGTTTCCTGGATACGTTTCGGTCCTGAGACAGAAACATGCCTAATGAAGTTGTCCTGAATGAATACACTTGTGTTCTTTCATCTTTATTGTCGGTATTGTTATTCCTTCTACTTTCTAGATAGGCAAGATCATCCTAACCACAGTTTTAGAGAGACTAAAACTCGCGTAATACCGCATCTAAACAATGACAGCGAAGTGTGCCACACTTCTCCAAGAGCTCCTCTCCATCCCGTCTCATGATGCGACCATGTGTTGTCCAGTGTAACATAAGTATTGCTTACATAGTCGAGTCCACAAATCCATGTTACTGAATTAACTGTTCATTAGTCCTGGCTGCTCCCTTCATGTATATGCACCGTGTATACCCCATAACAGATCTTACATACTCCGATGCCGGATTCAACGGTGTTGGCCACCACCATCAGGGTAAATAAGACACATGTGTAACAGTTAGGTTTCTTTGTTCCGTAGCGTTTCGCCTATACAGTAGGGTTCTTCAGTCGAGTACGCAAGAGGCAGCAGAAGCAGTAGAGATGTAAAGACGATGTAATCAGTCCATCACCCTTATAGACGTAGTTTTGAGGGGGTTCGTCCCTCAGCCTGGAGAAGAGTTTTGATCCATAGTCTGGAACAATGTGAAGCTGAAGCAACAGTATGGAGACTTGTATCCTGTCAAAGTATACCATTGTTATATTCACTACCATCATGTGACTATTAAGATAATTATGTTCACTATGGTACTCTTGGACTATGTATCTCGTGACTGCTCCCTCTTGTGTGTTGCTGTTGATGACTGGGCTGAGTGCGTGCTTTCTACGACCAGTGATGCAACGTAGTGGGAAGTGTTGTCGGCTGAACACACCTGTGGTCTATTCTCACGCCTCTTCCAGAGAATGCAGGCTGGATATCTTTCTCTGGATATCTTTCTATTTCTCTCGCTGTTAGGACTGAAAAAGTCACCATTGGCGACACATCTCAATAAAATGTTCTAATGCTCAGTAGTGTGTTGATTTTCGCATACAGCTGTGTTTACCTGAGCGACTCTGGCTCTAAGCACCACATTAATATTGCCAAGGTGAGCCCGGATGCTTTTAGGCAACCACTGTTCTCTAAACGCAAATGTAATAATAATTTATATCCTGTATTAGTGCGAGTGAGCACACGCGCACATATACATGTACACACACACGTACACCACATATACACAAGCACGTGTACGCACACACACCTAGTAGCGATCAGTGAAGAGGTGGGGCCAGGAGCTATAAATCGACCCCTACAACCACAAATAGGTGAGTACAGGAAAGCTTCCAGTTGGAGAGACCCCTGACATGCGTGTTACCGTCCTTCTGGTTTGTCAGGAGTCACACTTGACGCTTCATTGTTATCTGTTCTCTCCACTATATATACTTACCTTGTACTTTCTATAGACTTGAATAAACTTGTTCATCAAGAGAAATGTCTCAATAAAGGTTTGGATTCTGCCACTGTACCTTCGTGTCAGCTTCACAACCGCTTCCCCAATAAATCCAGAAAGTCTTTTGAGTCTTATCACGCACGCTTAGGCACTGCTGTCTTGCTTTCAGAATTGTTTACCACGACTTGCAAGTCTTTTTTTTAACATTCTACAAGATCAAGCTCTACATCACCTAGTTTATAAGTGTAGGAGAGATTTTCACTCATTTTCCCCAATAAAATGAATCTGCCACTTGTTGGACCACCATGTTACTGCAGCTTGTTCAAATTTTCCTGAAGTTCAGTGGTATTTCCTCCGAATCTATTATTCAGCTTATTTTTCATGTCATCTGTGAATTTAATCAAGTTATTTTTATTTCCTCATTAATGCCATTAATATAAATGATGAACAAGGGGAACGAAAATGATCCTTTATTGGCTTTGTAATATTACAAGTTTTTATTTTTTTTAAATAGATGACACTAAGATTCTATGGTGACACCACGTTAAATAAAATAAATCTAGAAATATGCTCAAATCAGTATGAAAGAAATCTAATAAGGACTTAGGAGGACGACAACCTACAAGTATGTCAATGGAAGAAGGAAGAACAGTAGCTTACTAGACGTTGTTACTTCTAGACTAAGACTAGGCTGTAAGTGTCATACTTCTAGACTAAGACTAGGCTATAAGTGTCCTACTTCTAGACTAAGATTAGGCTATAAGTGTTATACTTCTAGACTAAGATTAGGCTATAAGTCTCATACTTCTAGACTAAGACTAGGCTATAAGTGTCCTACTTCTAGACTAAGATTAGGCTATAAGTGTCCTACTTCTAGACTAAGATTAGGCTATAAGTGTCATACTTCTAGACTAAGACTAGGCTATAAGTGTCATACTTCTAGACTAAGACTAGGCTATAAGTGTTATACTTCTAGACTAAGACTAGGCTATAAGTGTCATACTTCTAGACTAAGACTAGGCTGTGTCATACTTCTAGACTAAGACTAGGCTGTAAGTGTCATACTTCTAGACTAAGACTAGGCTATAAGTGTCATACTTCTAGACTAAGACTAGGCTATAAGTGTCATACTTCTAGACTAAGACTAGGCTATAAGTGTCATACTTCTAGACTAAGATTAGGCTATAAGTGTCATACTTCTAGACTAAGACTAGGCTGTAAGTGTCATACTTCTGGACTAAGACTAGGCTGTGTCATACTTCTGGACTAAGACTAGGCTATAAATGTCATACTTCTGGAATAAGACTAGGCTACAAGTGTCATACTTCTGGACTAAGACTAGGCTATAAGCGTCATACTTCTGGACTAAGACTAGGCTATAAGTGTCATACTTCTGGACTAAGACTAGGCTGTGTCATACTTCTGGACTAAGACTAGGCTATAAATGTCATACTTCTGGAATAAGACTAGGCTACAAGTGTCATACTTCTGGACTAAGACCAGGCTATAAGTGTCTTCTAGACTAAGACTAGGCTTATAAATGTCTTATTTCTAGACTGAGATTAGGCTATAAGTGTCTTCTAGACTAAGACTAGGCTATAAGTTTCTTCTAGACTAAGACTAGGCTATAAGTGTCTTACTTTTAGACTAAGACTAGGCTATAAGTGTCTTACTTCTTGACTAAAACTAGGCTATAAGTGTCACACTTCTGGACTAAGACTAGGGTATAAGTGTCATAACTCTGGACTAAGACTAGGCTATAAGTGTCTTACTTTTAGACTAAGACTAGGCTATAAGTGTCTTACTTCTAGACTAAGACTAGGCTATAAGTGTCATACTTCTGGACTAAGACTAGGCTATAAGTGTCTTCTAGACTAAGACTAGGCTATAAGTGTCATACTTCTGTACTAAGACAAGGCTATAAGTGGCTTCTAGACTAAGACTAGGCTATAAGTGTCATACTTCTGGACTAAGACTAGGCTATAAGTGTCATACTTCTGGACTAAACTAGGCTATAAGTGTCATACTTCTGGACTAAGACTAGGCTATAAGTGTCATACTTCTGGACTAAGACTAGGCTATAAGTGTCATACTTCTGGACTAAGACTAGGCTATAAGTGTCATACTTCTGGACTAAGACTAGGCTATGTCTTCTAGACTAAGACTAGGCTATAACTGTCTTACTTCTAGACTAAGACTAGGCTATAAGTGTCTTACTTCTAGACTAAGACCAGGCTATATATATCATACTTCTGGACTAAGACTAGGCTATAAGTGTCTTCTAGACTAAGACTAGGCTATAAGTGTCTTACTTCTAGACTAAGACCAGGCTATAAGTCTTACTTCTAAACTGAGACTAGGCTATAAGTGTCATACTTCTGGACTAAGACTAGGCTATAAGTGTCATACTTCTGGACTAAGACTAGGCTATAAGTGTCATACTTCTGGACTAAGACTAGGCTATGTCTTCTAGACTAAGACTAGGCTATAACTGTCTTACTTCTAGACTAAGACTAGGCTATAAGTGTCTTACTTCTAGACTAAGACCAGGCTATATATATCATACTTCTGGACTAAGACTAGGCTATAAGTGTCTTCTAGACTAAGACTAGGCTATAAGTGTCATACTTCTGGACAAAGACTAGGCTATAAGCATCATACTTCTGGACTAAGACTAGGCTATGTCTTCTAGACTAAGACTAGACTATAAGTGTCATACTTCTGGACTAAGACTAGGCTGTGTCATACTTCTGGACTAAGACTAGGCTATAAATGTCATACTTCTGGAATAAGACTAGGCTACAAGTGTCATACTTCTGGACTAAGACTAGGCTATAAGTGTCTTCTAGACTAAGACTAGGCTATAACTGTCTTTTAGACTAAGACTAGGCTATAAGTGTCTTACTTCTAGACTAAGACCAGGCTATAAGTCTTACTTCTAAACTGAGACTAGGCTATAAGTGTCTTCTAGACTAAGACTAGGCTATAAATGTCTTATTTCTAGACTGAGATTAGGCTATAAGTGTCTTCTAGACTAAGACTAGGCTATAAGTTTCTTCTAGACTAAGACTAGGCTATAAGTGTCTTACTTTTAGACTAAGACTAGGCTATAAGTGTCTTACTTCTGGACTAAAACTAGGCTATAAGTGTCATACTTCTGGACTAAGACTAGGCTATAAGTGTCATAACTCTGGACTAAGACTAGGCTATAAGTGTCTTACTTTTAGACTAAGACTAGGCTATAAGTGTCTTACTTTTAGACTAAGACTAGGCTATAAGTGTCTTACTTCTAGACTAAGACTAGGCTATAAGTGTCATACTTCTGGACTAAGACTAGGCTATAAGTGTCTTCTAGACTAAGACTAGGCTATAAGTGTCATACTTCTGTACTAAGACTAGGCTATAAGTGGCTTCTAGACTAAGACTAGGCTATAAGTGTCATACTTCTGGACTAAGACTAGGCTATAAGTGTCATACTTCTGGACTAAGACTAGGCTATAAGTGTCATACTTCTGGACTAAGACTAGGCTATAAGTGTCATACTTCTGGACTAAGACTAGGCTATGTCTTCTAGACTAAGACTAGGCTATAACTGTCTTACTTCTAGACTAAGACTAGGCTATAAGTGTCTTACTTCTAGACTAAGACCAGGCTATAAGTGTCTTACTTCTAAACTGAGACTAGGCTATAAGTGTCTTCTAGACTAAGACTAGGCTATAAATGTCTTACTTCTAGACTGAGATTAGGCTATAAGTGTCTTCTAGACTAAGACTAGGCTATAAGTGTCTTACTTTTAGACTAAGACTAGGCTATAAGTGTCTTACTTCTAGACTAAGACTAGGCTATAAGTGTCTTGCTTCTAAACTACGACTAGGCTATAAGTGTCTTTTGCAATAGTTTGTGTGGAGATGTCATTCAAACGAAATGTAAAGTGAGTGGATATAGAGAGCCATAGGTTAGGTTAGGTAAGGTTCGTCAGGAAACAGGACAAATGTTTCCTGACGCGGGTCTTAGTCAGATGATGACCCGGCTTTGGAGCTTTTGGTCATCTGACCGAGGCCTTCCGCTGGCTTACCGGTCCACCCCTTTAAAAATTATGGTCATTTATAACCATTGTCTGTCTATATTTAGAGAACCATACATTTGAACATTATAGCTGTGTGTGTAGAAACGTCTGGCCATTTAGAGATTTGGCTAGACAGTCAATGCAGAATTACAGGTTAATTAGTTAATTACAGGTTATATGAAATACCGAGAATGGATGCACGTTTTGCACGGGCTGGATTAATAAATTGTAATTTACTGAGTAAACCGTAACCTAGTATATGATCAATGTTTTAGTAATCACGATAAGATTATTAAAACAGTCTGTTTACAGACAGTTTGTATGTAATAAAGACACATTGCAGTTATAGAGAAATTTATTTAGGGAAAGTTTTACCCGTTGTCCAGGTTAAAATGTTGGCTTAATGACGTTTTCTGCAACTGCAATTCGTGTTTTTATTACAAACATAATATATTCTTGAAGGGTTTCGAGAGTTTCCTCTTCCCACAGCCTGGACCTGGGTTAGGCTTATCTGGTGCTTGCCTGGTCAACCAGGCTGTTGCAGTTGGCGGCCCACTGACCCACATATCCCTCACACACTGTTTGATCCGACACTTAGCTGACATACTAGTCGAGTTTCACCTTCAAGACCTCTTCACTAAGTGTTCTGGTAGTGTTTCTAATATATTCTGAGAAAATACCTGAATTTTCTTGAGAT